>OY730484.1:42959309-44159309 GCA_963422695.1 Xylophagus ater
ACTGTAATTCTAGTAGATCGTTTCAATACAGTTAAATTGATTTTATTGAATTCGTTTGAATTGATATATTTTGTCATGTAAAGAAAATAGGCTTTATAAAATCCGACATTTTATATTTTGTTCTTTTTAAATTATGAACTCTTGAAATATGTAACAATTTCTGTTGAAGAAATATTTCAAACTGAATAAAGAATAGATAATTTTGAAGAAAAAACAAAAATGTTGATTATTAATGAAATTAATTGAATTCATAAAACCATAAATTTGTAAATAAAAAGAAACCAGACATTTTCTATGTAAATATTTACCACGCCAACAACTCACAAAATTCGATTCTAATTTTTTTTTTTTTCATGTAGACTTTGTTTTCGAAACAATTATTTATCGAATTTCTAGAAATTAAAGATTTATAATAAATTAAATAAAATTCATTGCTTTGTCATATATCTAACAAAATCATATTTAATTAATGAATTGTTCAATTTGATCTTCATAAATTGACTTCTATATAAATTGTAACTTTTTCGAAATTTTTTTCCTTGGATTTCATATTCTATTTAAATTCAACTAGAAGCCGTATGCCACTTGGTAACATTTAACATTATTCTCAAATTGTATGGCTATGTAACCATAACTTTCCATACACAGAATTGTGTAAGTAAAGTTACATAAACGCCTAAATTGGTATTCTGAATCTGTAACTATTTCGCCCTCGTAAAATGAATTCGCCGTCTAACGAAGAAGAATTTTTTCGGAATTATTGATTTACTTTCATTTTTATCTGCTTCAAACCTATTTTAAATAATTTTCATTTTAGTTTTCCTTTTATTAATACAGGACTAGTATTCTTTATACCGACAGGCGATTGTCACCTGTGGCCAATTTGAAAGTGATCACCGCATATTTCGGCATTAGTAGGGCGATGACTTTCGTTCTCGCCTCAACTTAATTTTTTCGTAAAAAATTGCCAAAAATCTAGACATAGACTTCTACAATTATATGAAAGCGACAGGGTTTGAGCTGTCGTCTCGAATTCATCAATATACGGCGATATCACCTTACGGAATACCGAAAAGCGATGAGCAACAATCGCCTATTGCCGTACAGAAAGCCTGCCCATAATTTGGAATATTCCATTTTTTCAATAGCTCCGATATTTTAAACCCAATCGTAAAGATATAGACGATTTGACAGGGCTCGTGTTTAGTTTCTCGACTCGAACTCGATTTCTGTTGTGAAATACCAAATTTCTATTATTTCGACAAAGGCTTTAAAGGCTTTTTGTCAAGCCGTGAAATTAAATACGAGCCCTAGCACTTTAATAGACATATAATTTCAGAATACACATTTAGGGATTTTTATGTTTACAGAGCGAATTTACAATTTGTGAATAAGCAGCCTGTTTGTCCCTAACGAAAAGAATTTGGTTTAAGTCTTTCAATTATTTTCGAGTTACATATTTACGTTGGCGTTGTATATTATAATGTTAGATTATTCTTCAGTTTAAAACCAGCTCTAATCCTTCTATATATCCTAATTCCTAATTTATTATTTCATCAACTTACCACAACATGTTAATCACAGATAATTTCCAATCACAACACAACAACTTATTTTTAAGCTCACACAAGAAAATCTAAGCAATATTATTCAATATAAAATAACTGAGTAAACCTAAATCACATTCCATATTCGATTCGATTTGATCTAAATCGAATTACACGATCGATTCCACTTCAGAAAGCATATGTAAAATTATATTCGTTACTCATGGACACTCTTTTCTATACTGTATCCTTGTCAATCTATTTCTAAAATGATGTTTTGAGAAAGCATCGTGGAATACAACGACTACCATATTAGAGCATATTATAGAATTTATCACTTGAAAGTGATAAATTTAAGGTGACAACAAATGAGCTGTCACTGTCGCTTTCATTATAATGTTTAAGCCATAGTGAAGATATATTAACTGGAGATTTCGTTTTTCTACAAGAGAACACTGCAGATCCAAGTTTTACAGATCTCGGGGACAATAACTCGCCGCTCAGCCAATAAGATATAATACGTTGCTGTTTTCCATACATTTAACGCCAAGTCTTGGCGTCCCACCTGAAACAGAAAATTAATATCTCCACTAGTACATCAAAATGGTTTACGTTTAAGCGATATACTAAGTAATCGCAATATTTTGAAGCGATTGCTTTTCAAAATAAGTATCGTGATAATCAAGAACAGCTTAATCAATTAGATTGAAATTTGGTACAAAGGAATAACTTCAACATTGAGATATAAATAAAGAGACAAGATGTGGAAAAGTTATTTAAAGGAAGTAAATTACATTAAATCTAATGACAAGAGCTTAAAATTCTTGCCATAAGATCCGATGCAATATATTCCTGCTAAATAAAGGAAGCTTGTTCATAAATAGCATAGTGAGCCTTTTCAGTAATGCCGAAATTCCAGTTTTGACGACTTTACATATGCCGCAATTATGCATCAGTTCGACCGCAGTGCATGAAAATCTGTAATATATTCCGCATTCCTGAACAAAATTCATGCAATTCATGTCTTACCCCAAGAATTCGTTCTCATCCAAATCCATTTTAAATCTTATAAATTTACCAAAAGTTGTGTCTTCTTCTTCTTTTTATGTATAAGTTGCATGTGAAAGTTTTATACTGCAAAAATATGCCATATTTCTATATGATTTCTGCAATTGGAAAAGACATTTTAGAACAGACGACGATTCTGCAGATTTTTTTTAGGTGAACACATGCCAATGCACATAGTGCACAAATTATGAATTACTGAAAAGGCGCATATAGTCTCTAAACTAGTTAGTTTTTTGGAATCATTGGCGTTTTAACTTGCTATTTTGAAGACATGACGACGTTTGAGCATGTTTTTTATCGAACGCAATGATTTGTACAACTATGCGAATATTTCCATTTATGAACAAGTTCAAGCTTTTTAGAATTTCACATATCTTTATTCATTTATATCTTTTATATTTATATAATCACCAAATATAGTTTTCAATCAGAGTCCAGTTAACATTTATGGGCTTCTGGCACGTTTCTGTCGATATGTGAATAAGTAGGTGGCACGTAGCACGGCAAAAAGCATACAATAAAGAGGTTCCAAATTGGATATTCTGATTTGGTCACGCGTCTGCACAAGCCAGGGGCCCTATTAGATCTGTTTTATTTGCCGCTAGCTCTGGGGTAGAGCAAATTTTTACATTGAAAACAAAAACAATAAAAGAGCAAATCCTACACGACTTTCAGACCATATGTAACTATTACACCCGAATTATTTCAGTTTTCTACCATAAAAAGTGTATTAGCTAAAAGTTACTCATTTCATTACAATATGGTTGCTAAGCAGCGCTACAAACATTTGAATTAAAGCTTTCTTCTACTCCTGCATGTTTTATTTGCCACTTACCCTGCTCCGGTGTAGGGAATGGCAATTAAAACAGACCTATTATGGAATACGATCGTAATCTTATCGCTAACGTAAGACGTGTTGTTGTTAGTGGAAAACAATAACAACACGCCTTACGTTAACGTTACGATTACGATCGTATTCCATAATAGGCCCCCTGCTTATTAAAAAGGAGGCGCGTTTTGCAGCGAAATTACATGTGCCATTACTTAAAAGTTACTTGAATGACGGATTTTAGTAATTATTTATTATTTTTTTCTTTTTATAATCAATTTTTATTTTACTTCCTTTTAAAAACTTAAAACTAAATTATTTCTTTTAATTAAAAATTACAAAAATATAAAACATTTTAATATTAACATCTTAATTTTTTTTCTAGAAATTTTCGGATCATTAGATTTAGAATTGGGACCGATGGATGTAGCTGGTTTACAAATGTTATCCGATCCAAATTCAGCAATGATTGCAGATCCAACAATCGAAGATAGTTTTCGGCGAGATCTTAATTAGATTTTTTTAATTATAAGAAAATAATTTTTTTAATTTCTAAAAAAAATTTTTTTTTCTTTTGAAAAGCAATTTCTTTTTAAAAACAAAATTATTTAAGTTAAATATAAAATTGGTTTTCTTTTCTTTTAAAATTTACAAACAATTTTTCATATTAAGGTAAAAAAAAAAAAAAATGTATAAAATAAATAAGTTTGTGTAAAAAAGAATTACCTTAAAAAATAATGACGCAAAAAAAACCAAGCAGTTTTTGGAGAGTTTAAAAAAGAAAATAAAAAATTGTGAGTTTGTGTGGAGAATCCATTAAAATGTATAAATTGGATTGTAAATTACTTATTCTTTAGGAGGGAAACCTAAGAATTCCTTCAAAAATTGTAATTGCCACACAATTAACCTGGTTGACAACGAAGAATTTTTGTTTGTGTAACTTTAAATATCGAATCCAATAAAATTTGAGAGAATTTCAATTATAATTTTAGTGTCTTCTAGGATAGATACGGTCCAATTAACTTAAATTGCCTTATTCGAAAATCGCGTATGTCTATGTAACCGTAACTTTACATTGAGAGGATTCTGTCGGCAAATTACATAAACGCCTAAATAGCTATTCTGAATTTGTATCTATTTCGTTCTCGTAAAAGTTGAAGAATTATTGATTTACTTTCATTTTGAACTGCTTCAAATTAGGTAACCTCTAGGCTGCAAATTTTATTCAATTCGGTATATTCGATTTTATAAAAAAAAACATCCAAAAAAAACTATATGAACAGGCTTTTTTTCTCCTACAACTATTTCTTTCCTCATTATTCTTGAATCAACACAGTCAATGATGATTATTTTCTACGCGTTACAAACTTAATGACGAAACTAATATACCCTCTGGTAGTATATCTACCATATGCCATAAAAATGATACATAGCTAAAGGAAAAAGGGGTTTGAATTTATATACCATATATACCGTAGTGGCCAGATAAAAATTAAAAGTGCAGAAATTGCTAGTTAATCCCATAAACCAGAAGTACATATATTTTATTGCAAGCCATTTTTATTCATATAATTGTCTTCAGAACCAATTAATAATGAATAAAGTAGACAAATCCAAAATTACGATTGCTATTTTCAGCTTGAGAAGTGGCCAGCAGTTTTCTATTGGGTTTAAATCTGGGCTATTTCCGGGCCAGCTTAATGGTTTCAACCCCATTTCCGATACAAAATCATTCAACTATTAAAAAAATGTAAACGGATTCTTATGTTTCTTTTTTCGTTTTATTGCTTAAACATAGGCCTCTATAAAACAACTTTCAGATAGCTTTCAGAGTTCATGGAACCAGAGCAGAAAGCCAAGTCACCAAATCCATAGTAGCTAAGACATCCTCATAGCATGTAACTTACGGGAAATTTGTGTCTGTTAACCATGAATTCTTCATTAGTTTTACGCCGCACATACCAGACTGATTCATGTTACACTTTGACTCATCTGTGAAGATGACATATTTCCATTCATCCACAGTCCAATTTCTTGAGCGAACTCTAGCCTCGCTGGTGGGTAGCCCCAGCTTTTTACGAGGTCGTCTTGCCGGTAATCCTTTATTTTGGAACCTTCTCCTGATCGCTCGATCGCTTATTTTTTTAATTGTCACTTCAAGGAATTCGAATTTAATTTCGCGTGACGTTTTTTTCCTATCTTTGAGGCAAGTCTTTGTGAGAATGCGATATGTAAAAAAAAAAAAATACCTCCGCCAAATGTAGCAAATATATTTTCGATACGATTTAGTCTCAATCGAATTATACGATTCGATTTCTGTTTAAATTAAAATAAGCTATCTTCGGAATCCAATTTATACATAATTTAATGGATAGTCCCCTCAATACTTTCTTATACATAGATCCTGTAAATGTCAATTCCTTTTCAAAAGAAGAAGAAGAAAAAAAAAACAACAACAAAAATTCGAGTAGACTAATTTTTTGTGCGAATGCTAATTAAAGTAAAAGTAAAAAAAAAAAAAAAAAAAAACATTAAATTAAAAATTTATTTTCTAAATTGAGAGAGAAAAAATAAAAACAAAAAAAATTAAAAATTAAAAATTAATTATAATAAACGTACGAAAACAAAAAAATTATTTCTTATGTGCCTATTTTAGTATGTATGTCCTTTTGTTTTTAATATATATATATAATTTTTTTTAATTAAAAAAAAAAAAATCAAAAAGAATCAAATTTTTTGTAAGATCCTCAAATTATAGTGTTTTAATTTTTTTAATTTTATACAATTTTTTTCAGATCTATTCATGAATGAAAGAATATAAAAGATTATGCATTGCGCATGTCACTCATTTTGAATTTTTATTTTCAAACATTTTATGACATCACATGTGATTGATTTCCTTTCAAATAAATAATCTTCACAAACAATGTATTTCCATCATACCTCGCATGACGTAGTAGGTGCGCAGAAAAAACCAATTTGAAATATAGGAAATCGTTATTATTCCGAGTCCAGCAATTGAAGTAGTGTGTGGATTTAAAAACGCTGTAATTTTTTTGTTTATTTATCAGTTTTATTAAAACTAGTACTGCCCATTGGTCGAAATTCGACCTAATAAAATGAAAATTAAAATATCGATTGCAATAATTGCAAAAAGTTAAACTTGTGAATTTCAATATGATATTCTTATTCTCACACTTATTTATTTACAAATCCAAATATCAGTGCTTTTTTCAATTGTTTTCTTGAATTTGGTCCACAAAAAATAAACAGCTGTTTTCTATATAATTCTGAATCAAAAATCTTCTAAAACACTTCAATTATTTCCATTCCTTCATTACACAAATTTGTAAAGCACACAACAGCTCTGTGTGCCATATAAATATTTTGTTGTTGTTCCCATATAAATATATTGGAAACTTTCACCTGTTCAACCTGGCTCAACGACCATATATCAACATATTTTTTGTGTTTAAACACTTCTCCTCAACAATAGCTTTCCATCGATATATATATATTAAGCCACATCTTTTGTTAGAATACGAATAAAAGGGAGGTAAATTTTTGTGTTGGCCTATTTATATATAGATTTATGGAAATGATTGTTTATAATACATATAGTAAATTTTACAATTATACGAATTGTATGTAACCGCCTTTTACCTTAACCACCAACTTCAATCAATCTCTTTTTAAACGATGCACACGATGTTCGCCGCACAATATCTTGGCTTAAACGGTTCCATATTCACAAGTCAAATCCTTTTCTAAACTGGCCAAAGTTGTGTGTTTTCTTTTTTACAAGCCGCTGCTTGTAAAATTCGTCAAATGGAATAATTCAACGGATTCAGATCTGATGAATCCGGTGAATTTCGATGTTTGACTTTCCAATCAAATGCAGCGCAACAATTGAATTTCGTTTAAGGTCCATTGTACAAAAAAAAATAAGAACGCGTCTTTTCACCAACAAATAATTTTTACTACTGACAGACAATATGTCAAATTTTAGTATTGCAAGATGTGCGGTTTATATTTGACAGCGATTTGAATTAGACGGACACTTCACACTTGCCGGACGCGATATATATTCTTTCATTCATGGAGATGTATTTTTCTTTTTCCTTTTTTTTGTTGATAATTTTTATTTTCTATTTTTTAAGGTTAATGATTTTCTTCGAAATATTATGTTCAATGTAAAGAAAAAAAAACAAAAAAAATTTTTAAAATTAAAAAAAAAATATATATATAATAATTTTATTCGGATTTAATTTTGAAACGAATTTAATTAAATAAACGAAAGATAAAATTTGATTAAATCTAAAAAATACAGAATTCAATTGTTTTTTTAAGAACACAGAAGAAATATGTACAGTCACCGATTTTAATAAAATTTGGTACTTTGTGTACTTCTCAACTTAAAGTACGAAGCAGCGGTAGCGAACCTATGATCTGCAGGTCAGACATTGACCCAAGCAAAGCAGGCTTTTTAAATGACCCACGCGTTGATTTTTTTTTTTACTTCTTTATTCCTTGTTCATTCAAATACTCAGTGCAAGGGCGACTGCCGATTGGGCATGATGTCACCTGGTGCGGTAATTCATGATATCACCTCATTTATATCAATTTTTTGACGTCTACCTTTTTTTTTGCTTTTCACGTAAACTTTTTAGATGATTGTAAAAGTGAAACTCAAAAAAAGTAGTTTTTAACCATCCTTCGCTCCCCCTTTCCAAGCGACGCCACTAACTTAGTGTCTCACGAGCTAGTAGTAAAAAAAATAATGAACAAAATTTGACCCACTTCTCAAAAAGGTTCGTCTTCGCTGGTATAAGGGGTACTTGAATTTTCGATAGGGGGTTGTTGCAATATAAAAACGTCCCTACTTCGATCAATAATAGGCAAATTTTCATGAAACTTGGAATATACATTCTGAATAGGCCAACTGAAAAGATAGGAGATACATACGTCTTCTCCACTCGATGGAATAATTGCAATTTACTTTTATATTTTAGGAATAACGCGAAAAGAAGCCACGTAACACAATTTAATAAATAAGACAATTATCTTTCAAAGTGAAAAACACAAATCCTATCGCAATTTCCATATACGTAGGTTGTCTTGTATATTTCGGGATTGCTGCCATATGGCAACTGACGACTCTATCGTAAAGTTTAACATTTTCGCCAGTATACGTACTCAGAACGTTTTAATTGACAAGCGCTATTTATATTGTTTACAGTAACTTGAAAAATTCATCACAGCCAAAGAATGGAATTAAATCCTGAAAATAAGGAAAACCAACAACCGAAGACAGATAATTCTCCATCACGACAATGCGAGCTCTCACTTATCAGCTCGAACAAGTGACTTTATGAGCACTCAAAACGTCGATTTGATAGATCACCCGCCGTATAGTCTTGACTTGGCACTCAATGACTTGTTTTTATTCCCGCACTTCAAAAATAAATTGCGAGATCAACGTTTCTCGACACTTGAAGATG
This sequence comes from Xylophagus ater, assembly GCA_963422695.1. Taxonomy (NCBI): domain Eukaryota; kingdom Metazoa; phylum Arthropoda; class Insecta; order Diptera; family Xylophagidae; genus Xylophagus; species Xylophagus ater. The sequence goes on from OY730484.1 coordinate 42,968,255, forward strand.
ATGGTTGATGCGTTTAAAATGCATATTTTGGAGCTACCTCAATCCGAGTGGAAAAAGTGCTTCGAAAATTGATTCTCAAACACATACAAAAGTGTATTAATCTTCATGGAGAATATTTTGAGAAACAATAAAGCCATTTTCAATGACAGATATATGTTTTTCTTCTCTAATCCCGAAATATAAAAGGTAACCCTCGCACATATTTGTATGCCCTATGGTAAGTACTACCAGCGGGTATATTAGTTTTGTCACTCCATTTGTAACACATCAAAATAATCATCGCAGAAAGGTTTTAAGGGGGTATGGTTGTGTAGAAAATCAAAAGTTATATGGATTTCTGCATGTTCGCCCGTCTGTCCGCATACAAGATAACTCAAAAACGCGTTATCCGATTTTGATGAAATTTATAATGTGTAATGTCTATTCCTTAACTTGGTTTGGTATCGCATTTCAGCAAAATTATAAAAGAAAAACCAGGGTGACCAGAAAATTTTGTCGTTTTTTTGTTTATGGTTTTTCGAATTTAATTGGAAAATTTGTGAATCAATTTTGTTTAAATTAATTATATAGGTTAACTACACAAATACAGTCGATACCATGTTAAACTTCACTCAAATCGGCCCAAGGAGAGTGGAGAAAGAAATGATCCTAGAAGAAAATAATCCTCTTTATAAAGTTTCTTTGATCTACTTTAGAAACTAATACACCGATTTGAATAAAATTTGCAGATTAGACTTATGCTATCAGGGTTTGGGTTATCTGCAAATTAGAAGAAATTTTGGAAAGAAGAAACAAAGTTATGAAGAAAAAATCTTGAAATAATGTCAGTTTTGACAGTTTTTCTGTTCCATTTCTATCATAGGGCATCAAAAAATCTGCTATAGGCCGATTTTAAGTTACAATATGTTTTTTTTTTCTTCTATTTATATAATTCCCACAAGTAAACGATTTTTTGGTGTACAATCTTCTGGTTGTAGCCTTGTTAGGATCACTTTATAACCATTCTCTTCGGCTAATAATTTCCGATCTGTATCAATAATATCCATACAGTATTTACCTTGTGAACTTTTTTCAATATTACAATTTTTCGTTGTTAAATCATGTGCCTGATCAGCAGCATGTGCAATATATAAGTAATTTTTTAATATAATATCATTTTGAAATTTTCTACTTAATGGATATTCTATGTGTGGCATCGGTCGTATAGAACCATAACAACATGGACAACATACGAAGTTTGCATTAACATTAATACATTTTTTTAAAACAATATCAGTTGCTGTCCCACATGCATGCAGTGATGTACCAATATTAAAATTACCAATTAAATAATCAATATTTGATTGATAAAATGAACAATTTTTTAATTTTAATAATTTTATACGTTCTTTAGCACGATTCAATGAGATTGCTTTATTCTCAAGAAATATAATATGACAATTTTGTAATTGTTGAGCTAGAATAATACCTAAATGACCAGAACCTGAACAAAAATCAATAATACGATCATTATCTTTTGCTATTGATATTATAGGTTTTATAAGATTTTCTAATTGTAATTTTTTACGTTCAATACGATTTTCTGGTAATTCACCAAATTCTGGATGTCCTATAGATGGTATTAAATTCCAATTAAATATATTTTTTTGTATAAAATCATTTTGTATCTGACTTGTTGGTATTATATTTAATTTTTTAAATATTTCTAAACTATTAAGAATATCTTCTTGTCTTGTAAATAATCTATCTTTTGATTTATAACGTTTCGGATCACTTTTATAAAGACTATAATTTTTAAAATCTTCAATAATATATGAAATATTAGAATTTATCTGATTCGGATTTATATCTAATAGATTTTTAAACGTTTCAATCAATTCTAGATCATATTCTTGAAGATTTTCAAACCATAACAATGTTAAAGGAATTAATTTTTTAATATCATTAAAATTTGGTAACTTATTAAAAAGGATCTTAAAACATGGATATAAAAGACAATCAGCTAAAGTCATTTGTATACCTTCAGCGAATTTATGTTGTAGATTTAATTGTTCCACCGGAATACTACTATCGATTAGATTTTTCTGTTTAGTTGCTTTTGAAAGTTTCGTGTCGGTACGTTCTTCTTCTAAAGATGATATATTTTCTTTTTTAGCTACATCTTGTGCAATTTTATAAATATTATGTACACGTATCGGTTGTTTCATATGACTTTCGAAACGTACTAATGAATCTGGTATTAAAAATTCATAATTCCAACTAGATTTATTAAAATCATAATTTAAAATATCACAAACTGTTTGTGTTATATCGATTTCACAAAATTTTGTCCATACTGAACATTCAGTTGGTGATAATAGGCAACCTTCTTTAAAACCGAGTAAATTAATTCTGGAATTTTTGGATTTTCTAGTCCCCATCACAATTTCTCGACAAACAGCACATAGACCAGCAATAATAGTATTCTCTTTAACATAAACTGGTAATTTTAAATCACTTATATTATGATTATTTTTATTAAATTTAATTATATCATAATTTATATTCGTTTTGTTTAATTTCAATAATTGTTTTGATGGCGGTATATCTTCTTGTTGAACAAGTATTATTTCTAGATTTATATCTTTTATATAATTCGAAATAAATAATACTAAAAATGATTCGATCGTTGTAAAAATTTCATTATTTTCTTTTATAAATATTTCAATATAAACCAAATCCATTCTTTTTCTTGATTTAATGATTCAATTGTCTTTGAATTTTTAATACAGTTTGTCTATCTAAAGATTTTTGCCGTATTAATGATAATGTCGCTGATAATAAACCAATTACAAATAATGATACTTCAAATATCCAAAAACGTCTTTGATCAATCCATGCAACTTTATCACAACTAAATTTTATATATTTGAATAAATTTCAAAGAAATATGAATACTTTTTTTTATTTTAGAAAACTTACCTTCTAGATACTGTCTCACCACTTTTACAACGTAGAACTTCTTTATTGTGAGTATGAATACAAACTCCTAAACTTTTGCTGGCTATTTCAAATTCTAGAAAATAATAATAGAAATTGTTTTTGTTGTGAAAAAGTAATATGCTAAGCAATATATGGGTCGTCCGACAAAAATTGGGTAAAGGCCAATCTCCACACAGCCGACATCCTAGAGTATGCACCCGTAGATGAAGTGCCATATAAATCAGATAAACATGTTCATCTATTTTTGAGGGGAATCATCTGCAGATCGAAAATCAGCAGTTGGGGAAATGAGAAATGCAGAAGCCGACAAAATTAGTAGGATTATTGTTTCTCCCTTTCTATTTAACCAAACTTTGCATAAGTGTATCCCATACTTTCATTAGAATAGGATGTCGGCTGTGTGGAGATTGGCCTTAAGCAGTCGAATCCGCTTAAATCGGGATAGAATTTTTTTTTTTTTCATACATTGCTTAATGCAAGCAACAATCCTTTTATAAGTCCTTTCAAATGTCTTTTGCTCAAGCAAAAATCAAACACCTTGGCGTTATCATTAGCCGACCTCAGCAGCATTCGGGAAATCGGTTTGTTTCTACCGTACTCAATTTTATGATGACTAATTTTGAATATTTCCACAGACCTCAAGGACCGTGTATATAGGAACTAAATATTTTCAAAATCATATCGCAACTTCAATACAAAATGCGAAATTAACGAAATTCCGTCTGCTCTACTATTCATTTCATATAATTTTTACTTTTATTCAATAGTCCGGACTCGAATGATTCATTTATAATCAGGGAGCCCACATAAGTTCACAATAAGCACACTAATGGAATGAATCCGGAATGTTCGACACATAACTATAGAACACAAATAAATAAATTGCGGGGAAGATTCTATATTACGGTCCATGTTGAAGAATAATCCACATCTAACAACTAGAGAAATTCCAAATAGAGTTCATCATCCAGCATACATCTGTTGGAGACCACATTAAATCTCTTCGATTTGTCTTAAAGCAAAACATTTGGGACCCACACGAATTGACCGAAAAGAATTTATCTAATCGTATAAGAATATGTTCATCGCATCTCATTAGACACAATGTGGAGTTGTTTTTGTAGAAGCTGATTGCAGGAGATGCAAAATGGATTCTTTACGAGAATATTGCAAACCTTGAACATCGTAGGCAACTCTTACACAAACAGATATTAATCAAAGTACTGCTCTGTTTGTGGTGGGATAGAAAGGACCTAGTGTATTACGAGCTGTTGAAACAAGGAGAAACTGTCAATGCGAATGCCCTGTAAATTAAATACAGCTATCAAGGAAAAAAGCCCAGCATTAACGACCAGAAAAGATATTGTTTTCCACCATGATAATGCTAGACCACACATCGCAATGTTGACCCAACAGAAACTTAATGCATTAGAATGGGAAGTTCTTAGGCACCCACAATATTCACCATCAGATTACTACCTTTTCAGGCCTCTGTAAAATTGCCTAATCAAAAAAAAATTTGTCTTTTAAAAGTGTTTCTAAGACACTTGCTGTGACTATTTTCACTCCAAAGGACTAGAACTTACTTTTATTGAGAAAACATTTAAGCAATTTCAAAATGATTTTTAACTAACCTGTACATGGATGACAATCTTGTATAACTTGATAATCCTCACGTAACCAACAAGTCGAATTATTTTCAATAATAAATTGTTTCGATTTCTTTTCACTGCTTGTCCAACGAGATTCGATTATAAGAACAATAATCGTAACCCTTAAAATAAATAATAAACGTTAAATTATATCAAAAAAAATAATTATAATTATAAATTACAAAGTCAAGCATGCAATTCCTAATATCATATGTTTTTTTGGACAAGTTTCAAGCATATTCCAAGCTGTTTTTTTTTTGTTTTCACTTTTTTTAATACAATTAAAATATAAATTATATTTTAATAAATTAATTTAATCCTTTTTCTAACCAAAAAAAAATAAAAAATTCACTGAAATTCCGACACAATTTTGTGAAGACGTCAAAACACTTCAAGTCAAATGACATTTGTGGCGGGAAAAAAATTTGAAGGCATATTCGAAAGAAAAAAAAACACGTTTACATGCAGGTATTTACATGATTGTGGTGAATTAAAATTTTTCATGTAAATGCAAGTTGAAAAATAAAAATTTTTTAAAGTTAAAAAACAAAAGAAGATCTATGAATTTTTTCAGCATGAAAATCGAAATTTTTGTATTAAAGAAATCCATAAAAACGAGTGTCAAACTAATTTCAAATCATTTTCAATTCCATTTTTACAGCATTTAAACGCGGTATATGTTTACTTTTTGTTTTGGTGTTACCTGATTTAAATACAAGAAAAGAAAACCAATTTAATTTAAAGATAAAATTTATTTAGAAAGTTTTTGCTGGGCGAATACTAAATTTAATTTACAAATATGATGTGAAACTAATCAAATTTTGATGAAATACTTCAGGAAAAAATTTAGCACATTATTCGAGATGATGCTGTTAAAATAAGTTTTCTGCTATAAATACTTAGTGGCACAGTCTGCATCAGCAATTGATGTTACTTTGCTTTCAGGATACAGCTAATTGTCGCTGGAGGCTATATCTGAAGAATACGGTGGATAGGGAAGCAATTCCCAACTTAATTCATGTAGTTTTGCCATTGTTTTCACTGACTAGTGAGATGGTATTGCAAAAAAAAAACTTTTCTTAACTAAATGTGGTCGTTTTTCTATTTTTATGACATTTAAACGGCCCAACAACGTTGCATAACATATCTCTATTACTGTTTTTGCTTTTTCAAAAAAAATCCATAAAGATTATTCCGTGCGAATTCCAAAAATGATGACCAAAACCATTCCAACTGATTGTTGTGTCTTTGGTTGCTTTCACCGTCTTTCACCAATGTACAAACTGTTATCTGGACTCTGAAGTGTCGTGATGGATCCATGTTTCAATGACGTCTCTCGACTACTTTCTTTGGGGTCACGAAATATTACTAACAAAATTTTTCTGTCAAAATACAATCAATTACATTGAAATTATTACAGCACAATCACTTCGTAGCTTCTCATGATCACAATGACGACATTCAATTATTCCCAATATGCGATTTATAATGTCTAACTAGTCCTCGTTTCTGAGTATACGAACGAAAGCATCGATCACATTTATATGCTTTCGTTTTGTACGCAATATGAGTTTTAGTATGTTTTTTAAGAGAATTTTGTCGTGGAAATGCCTTTTCACAATGAGGACATTGATATGGACGTTCTCCGGTATGTGTACGATAATGATTTACTAGATCATGTTTACGACTACTCGAATAATTACAAAGATCACATTTATATCCTATTTCTCCGAGATGTGTGTTAATATGATTACGAAAACTATCTTTTCGTAAAAATTTTTTCTCACAATGAATACATTTATATGGACGTTCACCGGTATGCCATCGATAATGTAATAGCAAATCTTTCTTTTGTTGATACGAATTATTACAATGATCACATTTAAATCGTCTTTCATCATTATGCCTTTTCAAATGAGTTTTTAAAATACCCGAAAGTTTTGAGGCAAAATCACAATAATCACAATGACATAATTTTGAAGTTTCATGAGTTTTTCCGTGTTCAAAATCATCCTCAATAATTAATTCCGGTTCTTTTTTAATTGAAATTTCTGTTAAAATAATTTCGTTTGTTTCATTTTCTTCATCAGATTTTGAAGCAAATAAAACTGTTGGGAAGTTTGATATTTCTTCTGCCATTTTCTAAAAAAAAAAAATACAAATTTTAATCAAACAATTAGAAATATAAATTTCTTACTCTTTTGCAGAGACAAAGTAAATGGCCAGTAATCAAGGCTAAGAACTTGATTGTACCGTTTTTTCTGCTGCTTAAGGTATTTAATTACAACAAATTAAGTACTTAAATTTAACACGAGAAAATATTGTTTCAATTAATTAAATAAACTGAAACAGCAGATATAATTTTGAATACTATTTTATTAAAATAAATAAAGAAAAACCAAAACAAATCAAAGCCACAAAATTGAATGACATTAAATCTCCTCAACTGTCAATTTGGTGAAAAATTATGATAGGAACAGAACGTCAACCTCCTTAACTGTCAATTAGGTGAAAAATTATGATAGGAACAGAACGTCGACGTTGAAATTATGCCTGGCACACTAAAGCCTAATTTTCAGTTGATTCTTTTAAGATGCGAGTTAAATGGACACGGATTTTTGAAAAATCTCTTTTTAGATAAACAATTTTTATTTCAATCTTTAAAGCTAGAGTTGGCAGTTGTTTAAATATTAAATTAAAACTAAATTAAATTAAAAAATTAATTTTGAATAGGCAAAATTACGTTCGCGAATTTGTACTTTTTTTCGACACTTAGTTCGTTTAAAAAAAATATATTTTTTAAAATTAATGAAATAAAACTAATTTGACGTTAAGCACAGATAACTACTATTCGCTTGATTCAAGGAAACGCATCCAGAAGCTCAAAAAATTTTGAAAGCTTAGATTAAGAATTTTTGTTAGGACTGCTGGAAGCAGCCAATTCTGATATGTGTTTGCATCTTTTGTTACCAACTAATTTTTATAGCATTTTAAACGGTTTTTGTTTCTCGAAAAAACCCCATTTATTAAGCTGTAGAATATTTTGGAACAGCTTCCAAAAGCTGTTGTGTGGTACTGTTAGAAACGCTTGCACAGTTACCTTACTGGCCCATTGTACTTAATTCTTGCAAAAACTATAAAATATTTATTTAATAATTTCCTACCTTTTGTATTCTTTCTGTTTTTTAACGAAATAATATTTTAAAATATGTTATTTCTCCATAGCATAAGTGCTTTCTTAAACTTCTTTTTCAAATTTTTACTCAACTTCACCATACCGATCAACTTCACTCCATTTTACTGTATTACCTAATTTCACCACGTCTCCAGTAATGTCGGCGCACAACTCTGTTTACAAGTTTATTAAAAAAAAATTTTTTTTTTTATCAGAGACTTTTAACCCCCTTCCAACACTATCTTAATTCTACGATAATTAAATATGCAATAAAATAAAAAATCGCAAGTCAGTCAGTACTTTTAAAGAAAGTGATTTGAAAACTGCTAATATTTAGTTCTTGTTGAAATTTTTGTGAATAATCTTAAACATGTCGGAATTACGTTTTGATGGACGGGTTGTTGTTGTGACTGGAGCAGGAGCTGGATTAGGACGAGAATATGCTTTATTATTTGCTTCTCGTGGAGCTAAAATTGTTGTTAATGATTTGGGTGGAGGTTTTCATGGTGAAGGCAAATCTCAAAGGGCGGCAGATATTGTTGTCGAAGAGATTAAGTCCAAAGGTGAATTATTTTTAATATTTCTAAAATTAAAATTTATTATTAATCTTTTAATTATGTTAATATCAAAAGATTTTACATTTTAATTAGACACAATTCGAGAAGATCTTGTAATTTATTTCTATGCACTTTGCACTTGTTTTTATTTGAGATAATATTAATCTGTCTGGAAACTTCATGCCGATTTTTAAGACCGTTTTGCCATAATCTTTTTTGGAACTTGAAGATTTAATCTTCCTAGAATTTCTCAGGTTTTTTAGAAAAAAAACTGCTCAAGATGGTTTTTAATGTCCTCCAAAAAGTTCTTGACGTTTTAAGAAAATTTTATAAAGACCTGAATAAGTAATAATCTGAAGGTGGCAATGTCAGGTGAAACAATCCATATCTTTTTTGTCGTTTAACCTTTCCAAGCTACAAATGTTTGAAATCCATTTGGTTGTCTTTCATGTTCAACAGAAGGATACAAAAATAACAGCACTCATTTTATCTCGAAACATTTGTATGCCCTATGGTAGGTACTACCAGCATCATTTTCTGGGAATTGCCATGAAGTTTCCGTACAACCCAACGCTTTTTCTGGATCATCAAACAATACCCTTTTAATATGATTTTCGGGTGTTACAACTGAATAATTATGAATAAATCAATTTTGGGACTTGGCTACTTACATATTGATTTGTAACTAAAGTAAGAACCAGAATGAAAACAAAGTATGAGAATCAAGAAAGTGGAAAGTTGTTTGTACGACTGTGCTATCTCGATGTAAATTTATGCATTATAAAAACCGCGACAATCTAGAAGTCCAATTTTGAATCACTTTTTAGTGCAGCTGAACCCGTATATCGTCAATAACGCGGCGAATGTTAGCTTCCAAGTCATCAATCGTTTCCGGTTTATCGGCATAGACTAGCGACTTCAAACACCTCCACAGAAAATAATCCAAAGGTGTTAAAAATCACACGAACTTATGGACCGATTCACAGGTCCATTACGCGTGGAATTATGCGCTCATCGAATGTTTCCTTTAATAAAGCAGTTGAGGCGTGCGCTGTGTGATATGTTGTGTGAGCATAAATTGGCTACCGCTAGAAAAAGTGTTGGTAATTCGAAAAACAAACCTCTAAATAGAACACCCGTTGCATATGCAATTTTATTGATCAATAAAATTTGAAAATTCATGCATAATTTATAGATAAAAACAGCTTTTTTCAATTCCTAAGGTCAGAAATGTTCAAATATAATTGATAGGACTATGTATAGCTGATAAGACAAAGAATTGATTAAATACGTATATCATGAGCTAATAGACTTAAACAATTTTGCTATTTAAATGTCATACGAAATGGATAGGTAAGAGCTATCGAATTAGGTGGTTTCCCAGTAACTACTACCAAAAAGCATCCAATAAAGAGAGTTTCCAACTTGGATTCTGATTTGGGGACGCGTCTGCACATGCAATCTCCTAATAGTATTTGTTAAAATGACTCTGTCTGATATAGATCGGTCTGATTTGGTACGTACCGAAAAACTAGAATAAAAGATACCTGCGGATCGTTTCGGTCTTCATTTATGCGTAGACTAAAATGGTTGAATCGTACCGATATAACGGTATATACTGTATGAACCGAAACGACAAGGAACGAAATTAATCGTTAAAAAATACAGCCCGGTATACGTTTTCACTGCTCACTTGTAATTTATCTTTTATTTCGGCTTCGGTTTTCGGAATGATTATTTCTTAGTGATTAATTTCGGTTTTCGTTTCGGCTTTCGGTTTCGTTTCGGTTTGATGTTCGGTTTCGTTTCTGCTTTCGGTTCCGTTTCGGTTTAATTTTCTGTTTAGTTACATTTCCAAAATAACTATTTAACAATTTTTAGTTTTATTAAAATTTTCAATTGTCTTCCAGGTGGATTTGCTGTTGCCGATTATAATTCAGTTGTTGAAGGTGAAAAAATAATTGAAACCGCTTTAAAACATTTCAATCGTGTTGATATATTAATTAATAATGCCGGAATATTACGTGATAAAAGTTTTGCAAAAATGTCCGATAATGATTGGAATTTAATACATGATGTACATTTAAAAGGAAGTTTTAAAACAACACAAGCAGCATGGCCAATATTTCGTAAACAAAATTATGGACGTATTATAATGACATCAAGTAATTCCGGGATATATGGAAATTTCGGGCAAGCTAATTATAGTTCTGCAAAATTAGCCTTAATTGGTTTAGCAAATACATTAGCAATTGAAGGTGCAAAAAATAATATTCATTGTAATGTTATTGTTCCAACGGCTGCATCAAGAATGACCGAAGGAATTTTACCGGATATTCTTTTTAATGAATTAAGTATGGTGGTGCCTTTTTTGTATAATTAAAACATATTCAAATTCCAAATTTCCATCTTTTTTTTTTTGTTTTGTAGAACCAAAACTTATTGCACCAGTTGTAGTTTATCTTTGTCATGAAAATAATCAAGAGAATGGTGCAATTATCGAAAGTGCAGCTGGTTGGGCGACAAAAGTTCATACTGTTCGTGGTAAAGGTACAGTTTTACGAACATCAATCGATCATGATGTTACACCAGAATATGTACAAAGTGTTTGGGATAAAGTTACTGATATGTCGAAAGCGACACATCTTGATACAATTTCAGAAGCAAGTGGATCATTAATATCTGTTCTAGAAGATTTAAAATCTGGAAAATCTTCAAATCTTGAAGAAGATGAATTTTCATTTGGTTTTAAAGATTTAATACTTTATGCTCTTGGAGGTTGGTTGGATGTTTTTTTCGGTGTATTTATGAATAATTAATAAATTTCTTTTTTGTAGTTGGAGCATCTGTTCGGAATCCCGAAGATTTAAAATATTTATATGAAAATCATTCTGATTTTAATGTATTACCATCATTTTTTGTTTTACCTGGTTTATTATTTAGTATGACCAGTAATATGGTTGGTGGAGCTTTAAAACATACTTCAGTTGATTTAACAAATGTAAATTAAAAAAAAAAAAAGATGTCATAAAAATTATCTAAATAACATTTTCTTGTTTTAGATACTTCATGGTGAACAATATATTGAAATTCTTGATAAATTACCATTAAATGGTAAATTATTAACAAATGGTAAAGTTATTGATGTAATGGATAAGAAATCTGGTGCTGTTGTTGTTACCGAAACAAATTCATATGATGAACATGGAAATTTAATTGTTAAAAATCAATCATCAATATTTGTTGTTGGTGCTGGAAATTTTAATGGTAAAAAAGAACCATCCGATAATGTTATATCATCTTTACCACATCCAAAACGACCAGCAGATTCTTCGATTCAGTATAAAACAAGTACAGATCAAGCAGCATTATATAGGTTAGTAAATTGTATTTTGTATTTCTCTATAGTTTCTATACGGATTGTAAATTGCGCCAAGATTTTGAATATTTTTATACCCTATGGTAGTAGGTACTACTAGAGGGTGTATTAGTTTTGTCACTATATTTGTAACTCGTCAAAGTAATCACCGTAGAAAGGTTTCAAAGGTATGTGGTTGTGTAGAGAATCAAAGTTATATCGATTTTTGCATGTCTGTCCGTCCGCAAACAAAAACGTGTTATCTGATTTTGATGAAATTTAAAATTTGAGTTGATTGTTCCTTAACTTGGTTTAGTATTGTATTTCAGCAAAATCGGCCAAGGAGGAGCGAAGTTATTAAGCCAAAACCAGGATGTCCAGAAAGTTGTGTCGTTTTTTTTGCTTATGGTTTTTCGGATTTAATTTGAAAATTTATGGATCAATTTTGTTTATATTATTTACATGGGTTGATTATATAAATAGATGATACTATGTTAAATTCCAGTAAAATCTGACCAAGGATAGTGGAGACAAAAATAATCGTAGGGGAATATAAGCCTGTATATAAATTTTAAAAAGTAATATATCGATTTTCATAAAATTTACAAACTATATTTATGCTATTAGCTCCCAGCCGCCTACCTGTGAATTAGAAACATTATCTTCATGTTCTTTTGGAATCGTAAGGCATCTATCTACATAGCAACTTTAATGAACTTTATTCGATTAGTCCTGGGATGGAATATTTTAAAAAGTTGCACCACAAATCTCAAGGAACTATTATTCACGTTTAAAAGCATGATAATTTTGTTCACAAAAAGAACATCAGTCACTTGGCGTCTCCTTTCTAGACAATGTAGCCTGATTAATTTTAATCTATTCGTTTATTTAGATACAATCGAAAGGTATCGTTCCAAGAAAGGTTTCTTAATTCATAACGTAGGAATGTACGCTGCTGAACAGATGTCAGGCTAATAATATGACCTTTGTGTAGTAGGGAGATCAAACCTGGCAGGCATATTTCCGTATCAGTCTAGCCAGGGTAAAAAAAACAGACTTTAGAAAGAGTAGTTCCGAAAATTCTCTCGTTTGATAAAATCTCTAAAGTCGAGTAGTCCCAATGGACTAATGAGACGATATGTAGCTTGAAATCGAGTTTACCTGTCACAAATCACATCTAGATTGTTAATACTACTCACTCTCTACGGGAAAGCGTATGATTGATATCATATTTTTAGTTCTCTATAAATGAGATTACGTTGACATTGTTTTAGGTAATTTAGAGTACAAGATTTAATATTGTAAAATTGTTTTTTTCTAGACTTTCTGGAGATCTAAATCCAATGCATATTGATCCAAGTTTTTCACAAATTGCTGGTTTTAAAGTCCCTATATTACATGGACTTTGTACATTAGGATTTTCAGTTCGTGCTGTTCTACAACAATACGGAAATAATGATGCAAATCTTTTTAAAGCAATTAAAGTACGTTTTTCAAATACTGTTATACCGGGACAAACTTTAAAAATTGATATGTGGCGTGATGGACTTCGAATATATTTCAGTACATACATTGTTGAAACACAAAAAGAAGTTATAACTGGTAAATGAAAATTATATTTAATCATAAATCATTTTAATTACATTACATTCTTTTTTTCTTGTAGGAGCTTATGTTGACCTCAAAGAAGTAATCATATCCAATAATAATCCAAACAAAAATACCGGATCTGGAGAAACATTCAAAAGTGATGCTTTTTTTAAAACAATTCGTGATAAAATTATGCAAGATCCAGCTAAAGCGAAAAGTATTAATGCAATATTTTTATATAAAATTACGATCGATAATAATGTTGTCAAAGAATGGGGTAAGTTTTTCTAAGAATATTTTAAGGGAATACATCTATCTAGACTGCTGAAAAGGTAGCTCGTGTAGAAAAGTTTTGTGACTACAAGAATTAGAGTACAACCGAAATCGGATCTTGCTCGATACGTGTAACTATTACTTCGTTTATATGGCGACTTTAAAAAGTGGCTTAAAATTTAATTCTGGTTTTTTACTAGATTGAAAAATTGGTACTTAAAATTGATTTCAAAACAGCTTCAAATTGAGAGACGACTTGTAAATAAATCTTTATTTTTAAATTAAATTTCGTCTCGATTCTTATTCTCGCATTATTCATTAAAATGTGTTGGCCGCAGCTACACTTTAGGTAGTCTATAAGGTCCAATTTTAAATCACTGGTTCGAGAATTACGATTGGAATCGTATGGCCAATAGCGTGAGTAATTTTTAATTCCAAGGCATCAATCGTAGCTGGTTTATCTGCGTAGACTTTAGACTTTACGTAACCCAAAGAAAATAATCCACAGGTGTGATATGACATGATCTAGACGGCCAATTCACCGGTCCAAAACGTGAAGTCAGCTGCTCACTGAATTTATTTCTCAACTTGTCCATTATTTCATGCGCTTTATGGCTAGTAACGCCGTCTTGTTTAAACCAGATATTATCGAAATTATGGGCTTGAATTGCAGGTATCAAATACTCTGTTATTATGGCACGATGGCGGGTGTCATTGACGATTTTTGAACAAATATGGATCGATGATTCCGCCGGCCCATAAACCACATCAAACCATGCATTTCTTTAGATGTAAGAGTGGCTCTTGATACTTTTCGGATTGTTCACCAGCCCAAATACGGTAATTTTGCTTATTGATGTATGCATTTAGCTAGAAATGGGCCTCATCGCTAAACAAAATTCTGCGATAAAACAGTGGATCATCATTAAGCTCATCAAGTGCTCATTTTGAGACGCTGTGTCTACTGAGTCAAACAGGATATATTCCTGAAACTTGGACATTTAAGTGTAAAAATATAAAAATTGATTTAATTCCTTCTTTTTCTAGATAGATGTAACTCCTTAAGTGATTATTTTGTATACAAAAATTTTATTTCTTTTTTTTTTTCTTGTAGTTTTGGATCTTAAAAAACCAGAAGTTTATGAAAATTCAAAAAATAATAATATTAAACCGGACACAACATTAACAGTATCCGAATCTGATATGATTGATATTGTTTTGGGGAAATTAAATCCTCAAGCAGCATTTATGAAAGGAAAATTAAAAATCAGTGGAAATATTATGTTAACACAGAAATTAGCACCATTCTTAAAATCTGGTGCAAAACTTTAAAAGATGCAATACAAAAAAATTATATTATTATTTTAAATAAAATGGGTTTAAAAAATTGGGAATATAAATTTTTTTATTAATAAATTGTTTATTTTTAATTATAAAGTTTTTATCTATTTTATAAAATAATAATTAAATTGATTATAAATTATTTTCCCTTACTGAATTCATATAAGACGAAGACTAGCTAAAAATAATAACAAATCAAATAAATCGGTGTAACTCGATTCGAACTAAATCGTATCGAAAAAGCATACAATTTGTAAGAGTATTATATTAGTTTCATAATAGTTGTTATAATACAAATGATTGGCATAGCAATTGAAAGGTTATTAGAATAGTTGTTATATTTCGAATAACAGTTGTATTGTTTGAATAATGTTTAGAATTTAGAAAAGGCAAATTGAACAGATCGATAAACACAGTGTTGAATGGTCAAGTCGGTAAAGACCTCGTTTCTAGAAGCTGGATGAGATCCTGGATCAAATCCAGGTTCGGTTCTTCAAGTATTTATTTTTCTTTGCCTACAGATTTACTCTTTGATCGAAAATTACACGATTCGGCTTCAGTTCTATCGAAATATTCATAATTAATAATGAAAAAAACCCGGCTGGGTGTGTTTGTTACCCAAAAGTGTTATTCCTAAGAGAAATAGGCCTGAAGGAGGTACTGTAGAATAGGAAGTTAACCTTTACTATTGCATCAAAAAAAAAAAAGTGGGTACAATAGATCTTAAAGGTTGCAGTACACAGGAACAACCTAAAACCTAATCTAATCGGCCGATTTACAGAGTATAAACGATTTTTTTTGCTTCGTCAATTAACCAATCAAATGCAAGATAAAATGATTGTCAAAAATTATTCGAATTTAAATTCATTGAAATTAAGATTTTAGGAACAAAGGTTTTCTTATTATAATTTATTTATTTATTATTTAGAATGTATTTGTTCTAGAATTCAATATTCGACAATCACAATGGTAAGTAAATGGAAATCCTTCACAATAATTTACCATTTTCAGATTAGTTAAACAAAAAATAGAAATCAACTGTAAAACGCATTCGGATTAAGCTTCGAATTTAATCGGGGTACTTGTGTTAAGTAATCTTAAGCCTTATTTATGTTAACGAAACGGAGATGAGAACGGAATGCGACGAAAGTGTCGCTTCCCATTTTTGACATTTGACAAATTCATTGTCAATCAATTTTGTGTTTGAAATGGATTGCAAGACAGTAGCTGCAGGACAGCACAACTGTCACTGTGTAAACGTATCATGCTTAAGGCTTAAACCTAAGAATCGCGGTACCTACTTAGCGTTAAGTAATCTTAAATTTAAACCTTCACTGAAAACCTGACTATTAAGATAAATCAATTCATTTGCTTGTTATTTAGCCAGAAGACGCGAAAATTGAATGAAAACATGCATTCAGCTGCATGAATCAATAATACAATTAATAATCTCTTCTGGTAAATCTAATGGTTTCTCAGATAATTGTCCAGTTTCTTTACACATAATATAAATTTCATTAATAATTGCTTCACTCTGATCTGGATCTTCACTTGATACAATAACTAATGAACCGTTTGCTAATTCTGTTAAAAGTGTATTAAGATTAAAATCATGTTTTTTATTATCAATTTCATTCGATAATTCCATAGATTCTGGAATATTAGTTTTTATATCATTTTCATTTACCAATTTAAGATCTTCATCATTAAAAACATTATCATCATCAATAATATCAGTTCTAGTTTCTTGAAGTTTTTTCCGAGATTTTTTCTTTTTTTTTGATATGAAATCTTCATTTTCATAAACTAAATCACCATCTTTAAGTGTACGACAACTTCGACTTAACACATACGAACTTGGTTTAGTAGTTTCTTTCCTGTTTAGCGAAAAAAATAAAATAAAATAGAATAAAAAACTATATTTTAAAAGCAAAATAAAATAAATCTTACGATTTTTGTATATTCTTCTTTTTAAGTTCTTCCCATTTCTTTTGTTTTTCAAGAGATTCCTTTTCTTCCCTTTCTAATTCAGTTTTTAAATCATCGATATTAAAAGTTTTTGGAAAAAGAAGTGCTTTATTGATTAAATTTAAATTGTATCTTTCTTCTTTGTTGAACTAAAAACCAAAAAGAAAATTAATTATTTTAATATTTCCCTCAAGAAAATATTGTATTTAGTTCTGTGAATGAGTTTTTGATAAAAATACACGTTTATTTAACACAACTAACAGAATACCCGAACCTGTTCGAGCTGAAAATGAATTTAAATCATCAGAAAAATAGAATTTATCATACTTTTCTCATTCAAATCCCGCCCACTTTTGATGTAGTTGTCGGCAATGATCTTATGAACTCACTTAACAAGTTTCACATTTTTACGATAAATACGTCGGAAATAAACGCGATTTTCATTAATTGTGGATGTGGCAACAAAAGCGCGCTGGAACAAAGAATCGTTTGAGACATGTTTCATTAAAATCAATCCAGCCGTTTAGGAGCCAAGGACTATACAATATTTTGATTTCATTCAAAATATGCTCCATCTTAAGCTACAAACTTCACTTATATTTCTCGGTAATTTCCGGCTGTCTAAAAGAAATCCGGATTTGTGGAGGTGATTTAATTATGTAGCCAAATTTTGATATTTTCATAAGAAATGAAGTGCTGACTGTATCGAACAGAATAAGTAATAATCTGAAGGAGTTATGTCTAGTAAATATGGCGAGTTGGGTAACACTTCCCGATTAACCGGTTGAGAAACATGTGGTCATGTTGAAAAATTAATTTCTTTTGTCTATTCAACCATTCTTGTCGTGTTTTTCCTTTACAGTTCACTTCAATTAATTTAGCGTCGATAGAGAACGCCAACAATAATTTTAGGCTTCCAATTCTTCATCTTCAAATTTTTTCGGTCTATCTTCGGGTAATGCATCTTTACCATGAAAAATACCTTCACTTAAATTGTTTAAAAAACTTTTCACAACTGCTTTGGCTTGGACTATGTTCATCATAAGTTTCTATTAGCAAACGATAACTTTCCGCAGCTTTTTTTCTTTTGATTAACTAGGGGGCTCCGCCCCTGCTCGCTTCGCTCGCCAACCCCGGGTCCCGAAGTGGACTTCGAGTAATTTTAATTTTTAGTTTTCCTGTAATATAATGGTAAAAAATGAAGCATAATAGAGTAAGTAAGCATTTATCTCGGTGGCGCGGCTGGTAAGCGCAGAATTTAGTAAAACTACTGTGCGTAAGTTGTGTGAGTTCAAGCCCCGTCGATGGAACATATTTTTTTCCAATTATAAAATTATTTATTCAGTTCTGATTTGATATTAACGAATCTGACTTACTTTAAGAATTGAAGTCGATGGCATAGTTAGCAAGAGATTCAGTTAGTAAGACAAAAAAGTGCCCTGAGATCGAATCCCCCCGTCGGTGCCGAAAGTTTTTTTTAGTTTAAATTATTTATTAAGCTTTTTCTACTACAAAATTTATAAATAATGTGCGGAAAAAACTTTTTTATTATAATAGATAGATAGATAGAAATAGAAAAGTAAAACTTTTTCGGCAAATACTGTTTAATTGGCACGGAACCTTCCATTTTCAGTCAGTCGGATAAAAAACAATGTTTTGTACACTTTAATCAAATTGGGGCACCTTTCAAATACATGTAATGCCGGTTAACACGTGTATCCCATATAGTATGACTTACGTCATCTAATATAAAATCATAAAAACTCATTCACAGACCTAATAATTTCGAATTGATTGAAATAATAAAAACCTTTAGTTTGAGATCACGTCGTGTACGATTTGGAAAAAGTGTTAACATTAATGAGAAATCTGTTCCAACTGTATGTAAACATCGATAAAATTTTATTGTCTCTTCGGCTGACCAAAGTTTTGATCTTTTTTGACGTCGATAAAAACCATTATCTTAAAAAAAGAAAAAGAAAAAAAAAATTAGATTTTCATTTTAAAAGATTCCTTCTTGAACTACTTACTTCCACTATATTCATCCATATAAATAACATTCGAACTAGCAAGTGTATTTCGTGCATCTTTATCAGCTGTTGTTTCGATAACTAAACTTTTTTCATCTAATATCATTTCACCGTTTGGTCCTAACTTTAATTGTGGTACTGGCATAAATGTTTCTTTTTCTTGTGATGGAATGTCATCTACATTTTGTTCGGTTTTATCTTCTTCATGAACACTTAAAGGTGCTGATGGTGGCGGTATTGATGATGATGCTTGTGGTGCCTGACTAGCAATACTAGATCGTCGACTACCATCCAATTTTTCCGGTATAATATCATTATTTTTCATTGGATTTGTTACTGGATTATAATAAATTAAATCAAACATTTTCAATGATGATTTTTCTGGTGTTTTACCATTAAAACGTGTTTGAAATTCTCTTTTAGCTAATGCAATTCTTTGATTCTCTTCAGATCCAATACATTTACGTGATTTTATATTATAATCTTTAGTTACATTATAATCTGATAGACCAGAACATGAAGATTCTGTACGTATACGATTTTGTAGAATTGGATTGATTTTTTGTACACCCGATGAACTGTGTGTTGAACTTGTACTTAAATATCTTTGTCGTTTCGGTTCATCTTCTAAATCGGAACTATTTCCTTGAATACTGTTACGTCGTAAACCAAAACATGGTGTCGGACGAATACGTTGGCGATGTTTTAATGGTGATTGAGGACCATTTGCAAAACGTTGCAAATCCTGCTGGATTATTTCTTCTTCGATTTTCTCAGATTTATCGGATTCAAAAGAAGAAGATATTATTGGATTTTGTTTTTGTGCATTTAATATTTGTGGACATTTAAATGGATTAGTAATTTTTGTATCTGAATTTTCTGATATTAAATCATTTGATAATTGCTCCTTTGTTTGTTCTTTTGTTATAACAGCAGTTGAAACAATTGAAGTATCATCTTTTTCTTCAATATTTTCCGTTGGTTTTGGTTTTTCTTCTATCGAAGAATTTTCATTACAAAGTTTTCTTTTCGGTCCAAGATTAGCTGAAACTTTTATTCTTGGTCGGCGAGTTGACATTTTATGTCCGTTTTTCTTTTCATCTACAAACAAACTATATATTTAAAAATAACCACTTAAAATACAACGTGCTAATTATTTATATTTTTTATAAATTTCAGAATGTCACGTTGCAATAAAATTGAATCCTCTAAAAACGTTGTTCAAAATTTTCACCTTTCTAAATGAATAAAAAAGTGACATAAATCTAGTACAATTTTTGAAATGTCAATTAAAAAAAAAAACGTAATGCCTGAAACAGAATGGAAATTTTCTCGCATCGACGCCAAATGTTGTATGCAATAGAATAATTAGCAGAAACGTCAAATTAAACAGAAATTTAATACTGCTACTTATTTATCATTAAAAAAACAAAAGAATGTCCATTCGACAAATAATGCTCGACAGAAATGAAAACTTTTATGTCATATTATTATAAATTTAAAAAAATAATTTGATATAAAACACAAAACCCTGAAAGCTTTATTAAAAATCGAAAGAACAATCGATACCATTCATTTGTTCAGGATTATATCATTCAAATGTTGGCCGCAGATAGGCTTTAGGTGGTCCATCCTATAGGTCCAATTTTGAACCACTTGTTCAAGCATTACGATTGAAATCTGGCCAATAGCGCAAGTTTATTCGCCATGGCGACCAATTCACGGGTCCAAAACGTGAAATCAGATGCTCACTGGAATGGTTCCTCAACATATCCATTGTTTCAAGCGCTGTATGGTTAGTAACGATAGCACCATAGCGGATGCCATTGACGATTACGTTACGGTCATCCTTATTTTTGAATAAATATGGATCGAGGAGGCTTCTGCCAGCTTATAAACCACGCCAAAACGTGCATTTCTCTGGATGTGACGTTAAGGGATATGTATTACTAACTATTATATAAACCAAATTAATTCTTTACTTAATTCTTTTACTTTATTAATGATCGTATTTCTCTATACTTCCTTTGCAGCATGTGTTTTCATATGATTTCCCAGAGCACTTTTGAACATAAAATTTTTATTACAATGAAGACATTGATGAGGACGCTCGCCAGTATGTTTTCGATAATGATAAACTAGCTCATAATTTTCATAACACGAATAATTACAAAGATCACATTTAAATTTTTCCTCACTGAAATGTTGTTTCAAATGTCTTTGAAGATCTTTTTTTGATTTGAAATTTTTTTCACACATATCACATTGATATGGACGTTCACCGGTATGTAAACGATAATGTTCTATTAAATTCTTTTTCTCATAATATGAAAGACTACATTGATCACATTTAAATGTTTTAATTCCATTATGTGTTTTCAGATGATTTTGAAGTTGATATTTTCCTCGAAATTTTTTCTCACAATTTGGACATTCATATGGATAATCACCGGTATGCTTTCTAAAATGTAAAACTAGATCACCTTTTTGACGACACGCATATTCACAGCGATCACATTTGTATTGTTTCTCTTCGGTGTGAATTTTAATATGCCTTTGAAGAGATTCTTTTCGTTTGTATTTTTTTCCACAATCTTGACATTGATATGGACACTCTCCAGTATGATTACGATAATGTAATGTTAGATCATTTTGTCGACAACTTGAATAAGGACATTGATCACATTTAAATTGGTTCTCCTCCGGAACATGTATTTTTATGTGATCTTGGAAAATACTCAAATGTTTTGTTATAAAATCACAATTATTATTGCATTGATGCAATTTCGGAGTTTCATGATTTTCTTCGTGCCTAGTTAACTCCTCGATATCTAAAAAACGTTCATCACATGTTATACAACTAGACCAATTCAAATTTAAACAATCCTCTTCAGTTATATCGGTTTTTTGTAGAAATTTACGAATTTTCGCAATTTCAAAATCATCTTCAATAATTAATTCAGGTTCTTGTTTAATTGATATTTCCGGGATAACAATTTCCGATGATTCAATTTCTTCATCATATTTTTGAGTTTTAATTGTAGTTATTTCTTTTGCCATTTTTCTAAGAAAATTGTATTTTTATATAAAAACAAATAAATTAAAAATCAAAAAATTATTACCATCTTTTTTTTTTTCAAGTGACAAAAAAAAATAGAGGTAGCCAAATCAATCAATCATGCACTTTGCAGCGACCTGGTAGTATTTAATTTAAGATTCTTTAATTAAATTTAAACTAAAGTTCGTTTTTATTAAATTAAAAATGTTTTTAAGATAAAAACGAAAGAATTCTAACTAAAATCCATGAAACCTGTCAACTGTCAAATAGTGATTAGACTAGGCTAGGAACAGATTACCGGGTGGTTCACATTATGACGAAAATAATATGTATTAATTTGGGAAACAGAATGAATTTCATTTTTATCTGTCAAGTTGATTTTTATTTATTTATTAATTTATTTAATTATTCAACATATACAAAATGAATTAAAATCTTTATACAAATTGTTTTAGAAAGAATTCAAGACCAGAGGTAAACAATTAAAATTCAAGAGACATTATCTACATAATTAAAAAAAAAAAAGAAAAAAATTGAAATTAAAAAGACTAGCTTAAAAGACATCACAAATATTTATTTAAATATATATAATAATTTATTATTTTAAATTATTGTTTTTTTATTCAATTAAAAATGTATTAATTAAAAATCCACCAAGGATTTTCAAAGGTATTATCCTGATTTTGTACTAGTTTTCAATATCCGAAATATATTTTCCTAATTTTTCGTTGATCATCCTGGTTTTCGGTATTTTCGAATCTGGCAAACCTAATTTGCGCGCGCAACAACAAAGTCAACAGTTTTTCTTATTTGTATTTTCATATCGGAAAATATTTTTAAAAAGTAATAATAATTTTAATTACAAGTGAATTTATACAAAAATATTAATTGATGTCATTCTAACGATAATAAATCATAAAATTTTGCTATCACCTACGATTTCGATGGTAAGTAATAAATTGAAAAACAAAATTTCCTTTTTTTTCCATTTTAAAAAAAAAACATACAAAAAAAATGTTAAAAATTTAAATTATTAAAACTTGTTATTACTACAAGAAAAC
Organism: Xylophagus ater; assembly: GCA_963422695.1. NCBI lineage: Eukaryota > Metazoa > Arthropoda > Insecta > Diptera > Xylophagidae > Xylophagus > Xylophagus ater. The sequence goes on from OY730484.1 coordinate 42,991,300, forward strand.
TTGAAATAAGAAATATAAGATTGAATTCATAATTGAATTTTGTGATCAGAAATCCGAGATATTACATAAAAACATCATAATTATGTTCACTAATTTTTTGATACTCCATTTTTTTTTTTTTTTTTTTTTTTTTTTTTTTTTTTTTATAGTAAAATGATAAAAATTGGAAATTCAAAATTAAATCTACTAACTAAGATCGTTGCCTTATACATTTCCTAAGTTTAGGTTTATTTCCTGTTACTTTCATTCCATAACCTATTCTCGACAAAAATTTTTGAGGTTATAAAAAAGCGGTCCTCTGTTTGGAATTGTTTTCTAAATAATTAATTAAAACAAATCTAGGAATTAGTTTTGAACCCCTAATTGATGTATACGATTTAATAAAGCTCTATAAATCTATCTCATAACCAGAAAGACGTCACTAGCGTTTTTGAAATTCAAATCCAACTAACATTTTCAGTATCCGGCTATATGCCAGCTATTTATTCATATATCACTAATGGCAGAAACGTGCCAGCGACCAATAATGCTACTAGGGTATGGTACTTCACTGCGGTCGATAAATTTAAAAATCTTCGGATTTACGTACCACAATTTGCATGAATGTACCATTTTTCAAATTCCATACATTTTTTCATCGAGGGACTTAATGATGAATGCAAGTACAAAGAAAAGAAGGTAAACACAGAGAGGCAGGATATATACGCAGCGTCCTGTCCTATTTCTATTCCTGCAAAATTGTTAAATAAAGTTTTTCGAAATTCTGTTGGAAAATGACAACTTGAGACATAACATTGTAGGAATCGACTTTACTGTCCAGATTTCAGATAATCTTTTTCCAATTGGAAGCAATTGGTTATATATAATGTTCTAGTATTGTCCCTTGAAGTATTTTATGATGAAGCAAAAGCCAGGGCCCATATTTGATTTCTTGTTTCGATGTTGTGAAATTCGAAATTTCTATTATCTCGACAAAGACTTTGAAAAGGCTTTTTGTCGATTCGATCAATCGAATCAAGAAACTAAATATAGGGCTAGGAGAATATAAAAAGAAAATGTTAGGTTTTTGTAAAACTTGTTGACGACGATTGAAAGAATCTTGTAATTTTAGCAATCGTGTTTCTTGCACCTTAATAAGGTATAAAAAGAGTACATATTTTAATCCTGCAGAAATTCGATAAGCTATTATAAGTAGAAATATATGTTTTACGGTTTTCGGAATTCGAATTGACTACTTTTTCAAAATGTCTGTCTACCTGTCTACCTGGCCACTTATCTTATAAACACGATAACTCGAGAAGACCCCAGTCAATGTTATTCCAATTTGGTTCAAAGCTAGAAGCTGTAATAAGAGAATAAACTGATTAGATTTTAGCTAGAAATGCATAACCGGAAAAGGTTTCTTTTTTAACTTTCGTACGAATGATAACTCCAGAGCCACATCATCAATTTAAATAACATTTGGTACACACATATCCTGAACTAAAAGGAAGAAGCAAGTACAAAGTTTGGTTATAATCAGATGATGAATTGATTCCGATATTGTCAAAGAAAGTTGATTAGTTTATCATATCAGATATTTTTTATTGTTAGAAAAGTATCTTAAAGTTATATCAATGGACCCAATTCATGGTCTAAGTGACGTGAATTCCAATAGTCATTACTCCCATCATCAAAATTAAAAATCAATCAATCTTAAAGGTAAAGGGAATCTTTCTGAATTCTGATATTTCTTCAAAAGTGGGCAATCCTTTTTGAAAATACAACAAAATCCATCCAATATATCTGTACCGAATTCATTTCAAAGAAATCTGGTCACCATATCCAATATATTAGAGGTAAAGGTTTTTGTGAAAAAATGTTATATCATTTCTGCTATAAAATATGTAAACGAATTAAATAAACTTTCAAGAAGAATTTCACAGGCCACACCGCCTTTTTTTTTCTAGAAATGTTTTTACTATAATAAAAATATATGGTTTTACATGATTTTTGTCGGTACTTAGAAAAATTCCAAAAATATCATAACATTTATTCTTAAAAACTAGAATAATTTATATTATCTCTAGATTCAGACTTTGGGTAGATTTGTACACATCTTTGAAATTATTACCACTTAAATTGTAGTTAAATGTTAAAGTACTTAGATTTTTATTACCCGAACCGAAATTCATATCTATAACATATTTGTATTACCAAAAGAAAGGGTTTTAATCGTTCTCTGATAATAATGAAAGCTATATCAGTCAGGCATGGACAAACTTTTCTTGATGGAAAATCGATTCAACCTTTGAAAATTTCTTCTAAATGTGGAAAGTTTTCTAAATCTTTTGTTGATAACCAACCATTTCAGAAGTAATATAATTTCAATTTAAAGCCACAGCGAAGCCTAATGAGTAATCAGTAATAGCTCTGTTTTTTTCCCTTGAAGTTCAAGATTAAGTTTATTCAATCGATTTTGTAAAATCTGCTAAATTTTGTAGCCATTTTGCTTTCGATAATTGGTCATATTGGACTCCTCTTGGGTGCGAAAATTGAATAATTTCTGGTAGTAATTCTCTGAAATCTTTCTAAAGATCTTCCAATCGTTAGGCATCGGAAGTCATTGTCCAATAACAGATCGGAATGTTCTAATTCATTTTCTTCTAGCTAAATTTAAAAAAAAGACATCGCTGTAAACTTCTTGAACGTATTGAATTAACTATATTAAAAGTAATAATCCATTACCTCTTTCATATTTATCATTTTTACACACAATGCATCCTGATGTATAAAGCTGCGTTTCCACCAAACGCACAAAATGTTTCTGCTCGCGTGGGCAAAAGAAAAGGAAATGTTAGTTGAAAATTAATGAACAATCTTTTTATGAAAAGCCAATTGTGCTCCCCAAAAAAAACTTAGCAAGTACAAAAAACTTATTTTTGTTCATTTACAGATGGCGATCGATCGAAAAGCATCTAACCAGGGAACTCCATTAGCCTTTTTTCAAGATTCATTTTCAATCGGACTGAAAAAAGTCTTGTGGAGACTCGAAAAATTGGACATATTTTCAGTCGGACTGAAAAAAGTCTTGTGGAGACTCGAAAAATTGGACATATTTTCAGTCGGACTGAAAAAAGTCTTGCGGAGACTTGAAAAATTGGACATATTTTCAGTCGGACTTAAAAAAGTCTTGTGGAGACTCGAAAAACTGGACATATTTTCAGTCGGACTGAAAAAAAGTCTTGTGGAGACTCGAAAAATTGGACATATTTTCAGTCGGACTGAAAAAAGTCTTGTGGAGACTCGAAAAACTGGACATATTATCAGTCGGACTGAAAAAAGTCTTGTGGAGACTCGAAAAATTGGACATATTTTCAGTCGGACTGAAAAAGTCTTGCGGAGACTTGAAAAACTGGACATATTTTCAGTCGGACTGAAAACAAAGTCTTGTGGTGACTCTAAAATTTGGACTTTTTTGTCAGTCCGACTAAAAATATGTCTTGAAATAAGTTCACAGGAGTCATGGGATTAAGATCGACACTAGTTGATCGCGATCGTTCGTTTGGTCAGGCCTGCTACATAGTTTCTATATGGTCTTCAATAAAAGTAATTTATTTGTTTTCTAATATTCTTCTATTATGTGAGAATAAAAGCAAATTTTAATTTTTGACTAGTTTTCAATAGATATGATTTTATTTAAAGAAACATGTTTTTTTTTTTTTTAAATGGATTTTCCCAAGAAATTGTTTTATTATAAAATTTCTCACTTCTTAGAAAATTAAAATATTGTGATGTAAACACTTTGTTTTTATGATATTAGGAGTTTTCTTTTTTTTTCTTTACTTCATTGCTGATAGAAATATTGTACCCAAAACAGAAGTGAGAGCTGACAAAATATTTGATGGAATCCATAAGAGATTCATGTCAAAAACTGATTTCAACAAAATCATTAGAATTAAACACTTATTCTAAGTGAAGAACATGTTAAGGATGGACTAAATAAATCGATTTTAACATATTCAATAATTAAATCAATCTTTTGTGGATTTATATATGTTTATTGAATATAACTCTTAGGATCATTGTGTGAGCATCGTGATAGAATATTCCTCCTTGAACGAACACATACGAAGAATAGGAGTGGCCAAGATCAAAATGTGTCTAGAGCCTGCCTGTAAGAAAATGGAGTCAGCGGAACGATTTATGTGTGAATGCTTGGTTTTTGTCAGTACGAGATTTGCTAAACTGGACCTAATCAGTGTGTTTGTCATTCAGCACAAAGACAAATCGATTTGGGCACAGAGTCTAGCTTCGTAAATCCACAAAATTTGCCGCGATCTTTTTCTAAAATTGCTAGTTTGGCCTAATTAGACATTTTCGAAGCCGACCACTCTCTCGAAAATCAAAGGTTAGACTGTACAAAACATTGATCCTTCCTGTACTCACATATGCTTCAGAAACATGGGCAATAAATAAATCGGTTGAAAACATCCTGCACACCTTCGAAAGAAAAATTCTCCGAAAAATATTTGAAGGTATACGAGAAATTGAAGGCTGGCGAAGAAGATATAACAGAGAGTTGTTTGAATTATATAACAATAATGATGTCCCCTTTATAAAATTAGCGAGGCTACTATGGGCAGGATAGATTATCAGATCTAATAACAACAACCCTTGTAAACGAGTTCTAAACACCGTCTCAGAAGTAAGAAGACGAATCGGCAGACTGAAATTGCGATGAATTAATGATGTTAATCAAGATGCTGTCAAAATCAGAGTAACGAACTGAAGAACGGCTGCGAGAAACAGATTCCTGGCGCATGAATCGGCGTTTAACAAAAATAGAGATTGCTAAGAGCTTTGACAACCATTAAATAGAAACCTCCAGAATTGGCAAATCTTAAAAATGTTTCATCATGAAATGAATGAGTCGAATCTACGTAATACAAGAACACTAGAAACTTAATCAATTTAACAATTGTGATTTAAAACCAATTGTTATTAAATTTAATTAAAATATGTTAACACTTGCAGAGTTAAAAATCTCATATTTTATGAATAATAATTTTCATAAAATAACAGGTGATCCATCGTGAGATTCAGGAAAATATTTTCAAATAAAACACATAAAACTGAATGTGATGGTGGAAACTGTATTAAGAACCGAAAGAACAATCGGTACCAGTTATTTTTTTTCAAGATTATGCCATTCAAATGTAAGTCGCAGCTAGGCTTTAGGCGGTCCATTCTGTAGGTCCAATTTTGAACCATTTGTTTGAGCATGACGATTAGAATCTGACCAATAGCACGAGTAATGTTTTTTTCGAAAGCTGGCTTATCCGTGTAGACTTTAGACTTCACGTAACCCCAAAGAAAGTAATACAAGGGTTTGATATCACACGATCTTAGACGGCTAATTCACTGGTCCAAAACGTGAAATCAGCTACTCACCGAAATGATTTCTCAAAATGTCCATTGTTTCATGTGCTGTATGGCTAGTAGTGCCCTCTTATTCAAACCAGATATCACCGACATTACGGGCTTGAATTTCAGGAAGCAAATACTCTATCATCATGGCGCGATAACAGTTCATTGCAGATTATGTTACGGCCATCCTCATTTTTGAAGAAATATGAACCGATGATTCCGCCAGCCCATAAACCACACCAAATCGTGCATTTCTCTGTATGTAATGGGTGCTCTTCATACTTAGTCTAAATACGACAAATTTGCTTATTGACTTATCCTATTTAGGCAGAAATGAATCTCATCGCTAAATAAAATTCTGTGATAAAATAACGGATCATTATTAAACTGTTCAAGAACCCATTTGGAGATACTTTGCGGTGTAAGTCTTTCCATGATGAAACGGTATTCACTACTGAGTCAAACTGCAATGACATCTTCACACTATTCACGCTTGAAAAAAGTACCTCACGCTGAATCACCCATTACAATATTTTAATCGCAATTTCTGAATGGAATTGTAAAAGGCGTCTACTATCCAAATTTAGTCTTCGACTTTTACATACTAAAAGAAATTGCTTTTAATTTGCGAAAATTAATAAGATATATTGTTCAATTGATCTATAAACATTTTATATCTTTGAAAGTCCATTACCCTGTAATATGTCATGATAGATTTTCTCTCTCTTAGAATCAGTTTTCATTTTCTTTGTGCAGTGATTAAAATGTGAACACAGTTCCTTACCTAATGTTCAATATTTTTGTTTTTACATCTTATGTAATCCACTTTGTATCTGCCTGTGTTGTGACCTCTTTTGTTTTCTTTTCATAGATTTATAAGTAAATACTTATTATATGCAGTTTACTTCAAGTTAGATAAATGTATTTCGCACTTTTTATTTGAAATTATTACGAAACATATACCTTTTGTGGTTTCAATATTCAATATGATCTTTTTTCTTTTTTTTGTTCAAAACTATATTAGAAATGATCTTTAAGACACAACGACTAACGACTATGATTTACATATTTATTAATGTCTTGTCATTATTATGTTCTTGAAAAGGATTTTGAAATATTATAAAAATAAATGAAATTCATATTTATAATCATTAAAAATTGGAAATTTCTTTAATATATCTCCACCTAAATTTGTACAAACAAAATTTTGACAATCTTTAGGATAACAGATGGCGCTGCTATCGTTTTTAGGTTTTTTTTGGCCCCCTACCCTATCGAGGTTTTTTTCCTTTACCTAATATGTATATGTTTGACGAGAGCTATTTTACAAACCCGAGAAATGGGAACAATTTAACGTCTTCTTCGCTCGGGTTGTTACGGGATAAATACTGTGCATTCTGAATAGCTCGACTTAAGATATGAAATATAGTATATCTCCAATGGTGTTACGGAGTAAATGTACTAAAGCAATGAAATGAGTGCTACGGTTGAGGGTTGCTATTTTTAAGACGCATAATAATGCGAATTAATATGCTATGCTGAAATTAATTTTATTAATTTACAGTGATTTGTAATCTGAAATTTCTAGGAGCCCGTCTTAGAACGGGTAACCCGCTAGTATTTTAAATAATTGAATAGATGTTAAACATACGGCTATATGCCGATTTTCAGTTATGGTACTACCGTTTCCGACAATTGAAGTTTCCGTCTAATTCAAATCGCTGTCAAATGTAAACCGCATATCTTGCAACACTAAAATTTGACATGAATGTTGCTTGGCAAATTGTCTGTCAGTAGTAGAAATTATTTGTTGATAAAAAGACGCATTCTTATTTAAACGATATTCAATTGTTGTGCTTCATTTGATGATTGGAAAAGTCAAACATCGAAATTCACTATATTCACCAGATCTGAATCCGTTGGATTATTCTATTTGGGGAATTTTACAAACAGCGGCTTGCAAAAATAAAAACACACAACTTTGGCCGGTTTAGAAAAGGATTTGACTCGGGAATATGGAACCGTTTAAGCCAAGACATCGGGAGTTGGTTATTCCTTTACTGTAAAATCGATCGAGGAGGAGCGAAGTTACTAAGCAAAACCCAAGTTGGTCAGAAAGTTTTGTCGTTTTATTGCTTATGGTTTTAGTCGGATTTAATTTGAAAATTTGTGGAACAACTTCGCTTAAATTATTTACATGGGTTGACAACATAAATAGATGATATCATATTAAATTTCAGTTCTATCGGTCCAAGGATAGTGGAGAAAGAAATAGTCGTAGGAAAAATTAAGCTTGTTCATAAAGTTTTTCCGATGTATTTTAAAAACTAATTCACCGATTTGAATAAAATTTGCAGATTAGACTTATGCTATTAGGGTCTAGGTTATTTGCAAATAAGAGGAAATTTTGAAAAGAGAAAAAAGAAAAAACCTTGATGTTTCTTTCGCAGAACTAATTTATTGAACTATAGATTTGTTAACTACGTGTCCGATTTCTATCATAGGGCATCAAAAACTCGGTTATAAGCCGATTTTAGGTTACTATATGTAAAAAATTCTTGATGTGTGAACTACTATCGCGAGAAAAATCATGACCAAAGCAGAAGAAATGTATATATCTCCTGTTATCAGGCTGCACACTTCGTATACTTTGAGATACAACTTACGTGCTGACACTTCAGTTTCTTTTTCGTATTCGTATGATTAGCAAAACATATACGAATCATACATAATCAGCGGGAAGCCTTATCAATCTTAGTAAACTGTCAATTCTATTCTCATGTCCAAAAGCATAAGATCTACTTACTGTCTTTAAGTTTTCAAACAAGAACAACCGACAAAAAAAAACAGCACATATAAAAGACGACATCTGGAAATGAATGTGTCGGATAGGATCAAATTTCCCACCCACTTTATGTGTAATTAATTCGATCTTTTTGTTCTTTTTTTTTTGTCAGCGGGTTTCAATATAAGGTAATTTGAGACTCACTCATTAAAGTTTTCTGTGCTATTTTCAAATATCCAGAGAAAAATGTTAGGCACCAGGTGGTAGAAAAATTTTTAGGGAATAAAATTTTCAATCAACTTGTATAAATGCGGGGCAATAAAGTCATCGTTAAAAAATTACGTGATATTATGTAAGATTTTTATGTTTATTTTTGGTATTAACAAAATTTCATAAACATAAAAAGAACACTCTTTTTCGAAACAACACATAGAACAGAGGTGTTAAGTTTTATAATATTATGTATATAAGTTGAAATTCTTGCGGTCCAGTGTTGTAAAATAAACATGATCCTATAATATTTTAACTACCAGTTTTATTTAAGCATGCTAAACACGATCTAAAACTATAAAATTACGAATTATGTAAACTTAAAAATTCGAATAAAATATTTTATTAAACATAAGCGTAAAATCGGCCTATAACCGATTTTTTGATGCCCTATGGTAGAAATGGGACAGAAAAACTGTCAAAACTGTAAGAGCTAAAAATAGAGTACAACTGAATTTGGTAAACAATTGAGAGGTTTAAGACAAAACAGTTGTAATGATTTGAGAATATTAGAGGGAAAGGCAAATGAACCTAGTAGAGACAGTGTAGAATGGTCTAGTTGGTTAAGACCTCGACCTCGCCTCATGAGATTGTTGAGACCCTGGTTCAAATCCAGGTCTCGGTTCTTCACTTTATTTCTACTTTTCTTTGCCTTATAAAGCTAACAATATTTCAAAGTTTTTTCTTCATAAGTATGTTTCCTCTTTTCAAACATTCAAAATTTCTGTAATTTCCAAGTAGTTTAGAGACCCTAGTAGCATAAATCTAATCTGAAAATTTTATCCAAATCTCGGTGTATTAGTTTTTTTTAAAGTACATCAAAAAACACTTTGTGTTGTTTTCTTCTAAGATTATTTCTTTCTCCATTATACTTGGACCGATTTTACTGAAATTTAATATGATATCGCTTATTTAAGTAGTCAAACCATGTAAATAATTTAAACGAAATTGCTTCACAAATTTTTATAAATTAAATCTGAAAAAACATGAACAAAAAATATGACAAAACTTTTTCTCGTCACCATGGTTTTTTCCTTATAACTTTGCTTCCTTTTGGCCGATTTTGCTGAAATGTAATACCAAACCCAGTTAAGAAAGAACCAACTTACATTGTATTAATTCCATTAAAATCGGATAACACGATTTTGAGTTATCTTGTATACGTATGGACGGACGGACCGGACAGAAATCGATATTACTTTTGATTCTTTAAACAACCATATCCTTAAAACCTTTCTATGATGATTACTATTTCGATGTGTTACAAATGTAGTGACAAAACTAGTATACACTCTGGTAGTACAACCTACCATAGGGCATAAGAATGGAGAAGATCGGAAGAAGTTGTATTTTATAGCGATCGTTGATTATTAAATTTTATAGCTTACTATAAAAAAAAGAAGAAAATTGTATTTTGTTACAAATTAGGAACTATTGAGCTATTAAATATAGACAAAATATAGACAAGCGTCGTACACTGAAAGAAATAAAACGTAATTGATTGGTTCCCACAACTACTTGTAGAATTAGATGTTAGCTTCGTTAAGACTATAAATTGAATGCAGTTACAATAATCTAGATTAGAGTTCCGTACAAAAATTGTAGTCATATTTATATTATTACAGATACAGGTAGTCTTCGATTTATACTGGTTCTGTCTGAATTGTCATCATAAGTAAATGCAAGCCTATTGAAAAAAATTAGTTCTTATTGAGAAATCCTATATATTGAGTAGGAGTACAAAACCTGACCGACCGTCTTGTATTGTATTGTATTGGAGGGCCTACACAGTTGCGAGTCTTAGCATGTACGTCCTCCTAAAAGGGTTGATTGAGAGGCTAGAACTTTTCCCCGAACCGGTTAGTCCTTCTAATGAAGGTCAGCACCGTAATTAGGTCTAAGTTAGCTAACCCCTCCTTACTTACTCTTTCGCGAGTGAGTCAGCTGGTTTATTGCCCGGAATATCCAAGTGATCCACGGAACTGTTACCCTTGTTCAGCGTACAGACGCATTTTTCCAGTGCTCTGATAGTCGCCTGACTGTCTGAGTAGATACAAATGGATTTAAGATTTAAGCAAAACAGTGGTAGGCAGCAGTTAAAATAGCAAAGACTTCAGCTTGAAAAACTGTCGTATTTGCTACTAAGTGGTATGGCTATTTTGCCCTCTTGATTTACATCGTAGATGCCGACATCATCAGTCATTTCATCCAGTAGGGATCCATCTGTGTAGATTTGCACCCTATCTGGTGTAGGTCGCAGGCCCACTTTCCAGTCAGCCCTGTTTGAGATGAAACACTCGTGCGCCCTCTCAAAAATGAAGGTAAATTGAAACACAAATTATATAAATAAATTAATTTAAATGAAATCTTTTTATTTTTCACATGATATTAAATTTTCTTTTACTTATTATTTATTTTAATTTTTTTTTACATGTAAAAAATGTGATGTGTTTTATATAAACTCTTATAATTATAGTAAATACTAAACTAAATACAATTATTTCTAAATGAGATGAAATATTATTTAAAAACCAAGAAATTTAGAAAATTTCTACCAAATTACAAATAAATAAATGTAAAATAAATAAATTATTTATGAAATAAAAGCTATCTACAAGTAAAACAACAAAATATATTATTTAATGACTAAAATTTTTTTATTTACAATTCCTCACCGGAGGACCCACATACGCACACCCATCCCATCCCATCCCATCCCATTTAAGAATAAGTAAAATAACTAACATAAATAAGAAAATAAAAGAAAAACTATAAAAACGAAACAAAAAAAAATACTGGTAACTTTAGCTACACATACTTCTTTTAAGAATTTAAGGATAAACTAGCAACTCCTATGCCAGTGCTGCCAATATTTAAAAACAGTTTTATTAAAAGAAAAAAAAAGCATGAAAATGTACCCTTAAGAAGCTTTTAAACGAGAAAACATGTTGTCACACTGTCTTCGGACTGCCGTCAATTTTTGCTGCTAAGTTTTATCCGTCTGTTCATGCCGTCTACGCAGGATTGTCGAAAAACCAAAACGACTTTGAATACTTGAAGGCGTGATTAACAAAAGGTTTGACAACATGCTATCTCGTTTAAGTTCTGCTTTAGTAGGATTCGCTCTATAATTCTTTCAAGTCGAACGGTCTAAACTAATGTGGATCTCTTTACATTTAAAGATGTTAAAATATAATATAGATTTTTCTTTTGAATTTCTTTCTTAATTCTAAAGAAAATTTTTTTGTAAAGATTTTGGAATGTAATTTTTTTGTACGTGATATAAATTGTGCCTATTTTTTTTTTTAAATTATTTTCGTAGAGTAATTTAATGAATTTTTTTCTAAGGAACTGTTACATGATTCATGTTTACTTCATCTTTAGTACTAACATCGGATAATAAACGTCTAACGCTTGTATGCCGATCACCGGGTGTTGTACCATTTTGTATTGTTCGTTCTGTACGTGTTGAATGTTTCCAAAAATTTTTACATAATATTCCACACTAAAATATTACGAATTAGAATTATTAATTATGAATATTTTCTTTCTGTTTTTGATTTTTAGCTTAATTTACCGTCAATCCTGCAAATACGAAACCAATTAATGAACCAGTTAAAACGTCCCACCAATGATGGCGATGATCAGTTATTCTCGATGCTGCACATAAACATGGCCAGAGTAAACATAAACATTGTAAAAATGGTAACAGCAATTTACTTCTTGTTTGAGGAAATTTACATTGAAGATACCTGAAATGTAGTTAAGATGAAATGAGAAAATTTCAATTTTTTGTTTTAAAAATGGAGAAGAAGAAATCGATGTCTTAATTGTAAGTAGTTCATTTTCATTTTATATATTGTTGCGTGCAACGTGGGTTCGTAATGTTATAAACTTTATTTAGAATCATTTCTACGATAACAATTAGTCTTAAAAATAATAGTTCATTTACAACGGAAAAAACATTATTTCCAGCAATTACTAATTAATTTATTTGTTTTTATCAAATGTCTTTAATATTTCACTGTGTAAACACATCACAAATAATCTCTGTTCAAAATCTCTTTGATACAATCTCTTGCGTAGTTTCTACCTTATATACTCATCGTAGAAACTCTAGAATTTTCGTACAATCATGCATGGAAACATACTTCTAGCGTACGCATGGAAACATATTCCCCGAAATGTCAAAACGAAATGTTATTTGTGTTGCGTTTTCTTAATGCATTCTCCCTGCTCTATGCTCCGCTTGCTAGCCCCACTTAAGAATTTATACTGCCTGGTAGCAAATACATGACAATAATTTTATTGTTTAGTCCGGAAATATACATCAGACTTAAAGCCCTGACTGTAGTAAATGTAATGCTTCTGTTTTAAGGCAGCTTACCGTCGAAGTAGGATACAATTGGTAATCCCGATAACACAGAAACTGATTAGTTGGCATCTCTTTTACGCTTGCGAATAAGTCGATTGGTAATCTTCGTGCGTAATGTGAGTTAAAACTCCAGTAAGTGTGTTCCACGATAGAGACTGTGTGGAGTTCTGCATGGGGTTCGGCAGTGAGTTAAATGATGAACTTATTGGACAATACAAACATATCCATATAGTGAAATTGAGAGATTTACGTAAAACAACGGTTGGGAACGTGTCACCAGATGAAAATTTAAGGAAATTTTCAGACGATATTTTAAACAGAGTTATGTTTAGTTAGGTTATGTTTATGATATGTATTCACAAACAGTAACGTAGAATAAATGAAGTGGAATGGTCCAATTAATACCACTTCCACGATATTCTTATCTAATATCTGTTCATTTTCCTATCAAATGAGATGTCTACTAATTTATCGTTTTATCCGTTTCTTTGAAATTTTAGTTATAGACATTGGCTAGACTATCTTTACCTCTACTATATTAACAAATATTATTCATGTTCATGTGTCATGCTATATAGTCGTCTTCCGGCAGGATAAATCGATTTTGGAATAATTTTTTAGTGACTCAATCATCAACTTTTTATAGGAGGATTACTCATATTTAGTTTCTGTTTTTGGAAAAAAGGATTTCATCCAAATCTGAGTCAGAAATCAAAATAAAAGAATATGGTTTTATTTGAGCATGAAAGATTTAAATCTCATAACACATAATAGTAATAGAAATTAAAATAAAATAAATAACATAAAATGTGTTAATTTATCTTTTTATTTTTAAATGAGTTCTTCAGGTTAAATAAATCGTGACAATAAATTAATGATAAAAACAATTTAAGAAATAATTTATATTTTTGCGACATTTCTTTTTATCTTATTTAGTTTTTTTTTCTTAATATTCAAATATAAAAATTTATGTCGTCTTATTTAAATTTATTATGATTTTATGAAGAGATAGAAGAACATGGTTTTATTTAAATTACAAACATAGTAACAGAAAAATGGGACCGAAATTATTATTAGTATCTTTTTTTGAAATAGCCCCATAAACCCAAAACAAGTGTTATTAGCCTACTATCTTGGTTTTTTTTTCTGTTTCGATAAGCTTAAGCTTTGTAAATATATCTTAAACTTAGCCTTGTATTGTATTACAGGGGCCCTCACAGTTACGGACCTCCGCACGTAGGCCATACTGACCCATTGTAACTCTTCCTAAAGATTTAATTGACAGGCTTAGTTTCTTTCCCAAACCGGTTAGTCTTTCTAATAAAGGTTAGCACCGTAACATAGTTAGGTCCAAGTTAGCTAACTCCTCCTTATTCAAAGTGTAGCAAGTCTCTCGTTCTAGAAAAGGTCGGACATTCACACAAAAAATGTTCTGCTAATCCATTTTCTATTAGACAAGCTTCACTTGTTTTATGCTTACTTTGAATTCTAAAACATTTGCATGGAAATATTCAATTGTTGAGAGCTATTAACTTTGTAATCGATTCAATACTTTCTCATAGCTTTTTTTTAGCATTAAACATGAGGATCACAGCATATATCTATTATACTAGGCTGTGATTTAGCAATTATTTAGCAATAATTCTTCTAAGCATTTTAATATAATCTGCGTAATCTTTCAGATTGTTTTATTAATATAATTAAAAATAGTTTTCACTTACCATATCATAAATATTGCTTGGAAAACACTGACTGAAGAATGTCCAGACGGAAATGATTTCGAACTATCGCTTACTGTATAAAAACTATACACTTGATTAGTACACTCATATGTACTGATGTAAGTGCTATAAGAGTAAAATAAAGTTATTTAATTAGTTAGTTTAGTTACCGGACGGGAACGAACATATCAGAGTTATTTATTCTTTATTGTAAATCGATATATATTGTATTAAGGAGCCCTACACACGTTCAATGTTACTTGTCAATGTTACTTGAATGACTCATGTTTCAAGTAACATTGATCGTTTGGATACTCTTCAGTGCTCTTGTGCGAATGCAATTTCCATCAATAATTTCACCAATAATACTTGTCAAGTAACATTGAACGTGCGTAGGCTCCTTTAGGTATCCTAGTTGTAATGCTATATAGAACTACCTCTATATGCAATGAATACAAATCGAAGGATTTACAATCTATATTTATAAATACATAAAGATTTATTACCTTCCAGTACAATTTATGGCTGCATCTGGTCTACATGAATCCAAAAAATGTGGTCTAAGTCCTCCGACAATAAGCTAAATAGTTTTTTTTTAAAATTATTAATTTATTATAATTTAATAAAATCAATTTTACTTTTAATGTTTCAACAATTAATAATTTTCCAATAATTCCAATTGCATATTCTCGAAACCAAAATCCTGTTTCTGATAATGAAACTTTAAAACGAATTAATTTACTACAATCTTTTTCATAGAGTAATGCTTCTATAATCCACATCTTTAAAAGAATATATATTTTGTTATAAATTATTGATTAATATTTAAAAAAGTAAAGATTTCTTACCAGAAAAAATGGCATAAATGTACTTATAACAAGCATTGTAGCTGTTATTGTATCACCTTCAAATTTATAGGAAATTGATCGATCATCACAATAAAATCCTGTTTTATGATGCGGAATGACACCAAGCTCAATAAAGGTTGTCCATAGAATTGCTTTAATAAAAAAATGGAAATGGAAAATTCGATAAATTTAAAAGGAAATTCTTTAGTTTTTAAAACAAAAAGTCGTTAGAACCCAATTTTTAAATAATTAGCAACAACTTATTTGTATAATTTGATTAGAGTAACTTTAAATTATAAGTACACGTACTGTCTCTTCTATCCGCGCGAAAAGCCTGAACCAAGGT
This sequence comes from Xylophagus ater, assembly GCA_963422695.1. Taxonomy (NCBI): domain Eukaryota; kingdom Metazoa; phylum Arthropoda; class Insecta; order Diptera; family Xylophagidae; genus Xylophagus; species Xylophagus ater. The sequence goes on from OY730484.1 coordinate 43,007,054, forward strand.
TCTCAAGGAGGCAAGCATATGCTGGTGTAATATAAGGAAGCACGATGTTTCAAAAAGTTTATAGCTGAAGCTAGATCAAAAGAAATCGACTCTTATAATCGACTGGAACAGGAATAAGTTGTGTACGCTAATTGTGATATAACGTATCAATTACTTCGTTTACATGACGACTTCAAAATTGACTTAAGATTGAGTTCAAACTAGATCCATATTATTTAGCTTTACCAGATTGAAAGATTGACTTTGAAATTGATTTCAAATCAGATTTAAATTGATAGACTCTTTCCAATCAACATTTGTATTCTTTAGGTTAGGTTTCGCCTGTCCTCATAGTCTAATTTAAATTTTCAAGTCGATCTGAGTTTACATGTAAATTTCAAAGTTGATCAGAAAAATTTTTGTAATCGGATCGACTTAAGTCGAATTGTAAGTCGATCCAGGTTTTCATGGACGATTTTTGGATTGAATTCGACTTCAAGTAAATCATGTAAACGTAGTAATTGTCTTATAAGAAAACACGTTATATGACTAGGATTGGTATAAAGTAATTTCTGTTGTTACAGGTGGCGATACAGTTGCGACTGAAGATATCACACACATTTTGTGTGAATCCTCAATCCATTCTCAAACTTACAACAACATTCTGGGCAACTATTTCTTCGAAAGATTTAGGGTTGCTTCAAACGGTTGATATAGTTTAGTTAGTAAATTTTTGTAAGAAAATCAAATGCTTCGAAGAGGAACAGGATACTCATCCTTTTAAGTAATTCTTGGCCTCGTAGGAATCACAATGGGTCCATAAGGTGTCTGTATGTTGTATGCAAGTACCCCTACTCTACCTACACTAATCGAACTATAAATTTAGTTCGAATAATTAAAAAAAAAACATCAAACAAAAATCGGAATATTTCTTTGAGTGTAAGACAATTCTTTATGTTGGACTCGGGATAATATGAATACTAACAAATAATATTAGAGTTGATACAGAAGGCTTTAACAAATGTTCTAAATATGTACTTTTCCGGATGCTTAAATGTAAATTGTCATAAAATAGAATGATTATTAAAATTTGCATTTTGTCAATATTCAATTCATTTATCAATCAACATGTATCCAATAATTATTATGTTTTCCGTCATAAAAACTCATCTATCAAAAATGATGAACATATAAATTTAAATGTATTCTCAAACATAAATAATAAAATGCAAAAAAAGGGCTTCCAATATAAGCCAGATAGAATTTTTACCCATCTATCAATTCACAGTTGAAAATTTAACTACCATTGGAATGAGGAAATCTCATTCTTGACACTATGTAAGCATCGAAACGTGTATTCTTCAATTTTATTTATGTAAACTCATTAACATAACTCAAGAAAACTTAATGATTCGATAGTTTTTTAGGGCATATACAAGTATTGTAGTATTTAGGATATATTCAGAATACTAGGTGGAGTGAAAAGTAACCTCCTTGACCGCCAGAACGCGCTGCTACTGCAAAAAAGGTTATGGTGCCTTGAAGTCCGTTCATATTTAGGCAGACATGCCAAATTTCAGTGCGATACTGTCTTTAGTTTTGTTTTGACAGCCGATTGTTGTTGACGTGTTTGGCATCATGTTGAGTATGGACAAAAACGATTTTCGTTCTCTCATAAAACATGCGCATGCTCACTCCTGACCAAAAACACGAACGCGAGAGCACTTCGAAAGAGTGTTTGGACTTGCTGATGCGTCGATTGGTAACTGTTGATGAAACCTGGATCCACTATTACACAGCAGAGAACAGAATGAGTGCCTGGCAATGGACTGAAGCCGCCACGAGACTCAATGGGTCGGAAAGGTTATGGCGTCGGTTTTCTGGGATTGTCATGGCATACTCTTCGTGGACTACCTCGAAAAAGGAAAAACCATCAACAGCGAGTATTACTGTGCATTATTGGAGCGATTGAAGGCCGAAATCGCTGCAAAACGGCCTCCCAAGGAGGTTACTTTTCACTCCACCTAGTATATGTAGATTGTAAAAAAAAATCAATTACACATATATCAAAGTGATCATGGAAAGTCTCCAATCATGTTGTGAATGAATTTAAAAACTGTCTTATTTTTATAACATTTTGAATTTAAATGCTTTCAAAATGAACCCACTATGACATAATTTGAATATTATTGCCAATATATAGATGTACGCGACGAGTTTCTTATCATCATACGAATCAAAATAATGTCACGTTCTAAAAGTCTGATCAAATAAATTTTATTAAAGGTTTTCTTATAGTTTTTAATAGTACTTTAAGTATGTAGAAGAGTATGTCTACTTTATGTCTTTGAAGGAGCCATTCAACTCATATAAAATCATTCATATACTTCACTTACTCGTACTATATATATGATATTAAAGTGCAATAAAAAGAAAAAGAAAATGCTATCATCTGCTAAAAGAAATCAAGAACTTACACCGCAACATAATTGTAACTTGATAGTCTATTCTTTCATTTATTGTCAAACTGTCAAGTGTACATCCATTTCTTATGGTATTCAATGTAACCCTCTTTTTATATGGCTTTTTTTTCTTAAAGGATTTTAGATTCAATCTTATGTATAGTCAATTTTCTTTATAAATCCAATCATATAATTCTTTATAAAGAAATTTTCTTTGAAATTTTTATATACAATTGTTTATGCCACAATGACTGAATTAGGCAACCTAAAATGCTACACATTGGCCGAAGATTGTCGAAGAATTGAAATGCTGCCTGGGATTCGAAAATAAAACCTTTAAGTTAATTGTGAAAATCGTGACAGGAGAGTAGAGATGTCTAAGACCTCAAAAATATGAAAATAAGTCAACAAAATACTTTTAGTATGTATTGCCAGCCTTTTCTAGAAAGAGACTTGATACACTGAATGTAAGAATATTCTTTTAAAAAAAAGGAGAAATTTGCTAAACTAATCAATTTAACCAGTATGTTGTCCTTTATCAGAAAGACAAACTGATTCGTGGAAGTAGTGTTCTAATCTCTCAAACCTATCAAGAAGAAGGTGAAATGGGTCTACATGCGAGCAATTGCAAAGATACGGCCCCCTTTTACAAACAAAATAATACAATCTAATACAAATGTTGGTATGATAATTTGTACATATAATATGCTCGATAGGCTACGATAAAACTATACTTAGGGGTTGCCTATGTCTTCACGCTGTCATCAGCTAGTTTTTAAATATTAACATTTTTTGGGTACGGAACGAAAACTTTAATTTTATCCCTAAAAATAAATTGGAAATTTCGAATTCATTTCTTCACAAAATTATGAAAATAAGGATACAGGTTTTCGTTTAGAAAGGTAGAATATATGTGCTACATTCACTTTCACTCTAGCATTAAGACTTTGCCAACTTATGACATAGATTCAATTGCCAAGCATAACCGAACTTGCGCAAATGTACTAATCTTGAAGATGTATGAAAATAGCTCGATGACTGGATTGCCTCGAAGGACGAACAATTCTTGGAGCACGGAATTCGTAAATTACCACAGAAAGATGGGCGAAGGTTGTAGCTAATGATGGAAAGTAATTTGATTAAAATAAAACAAAGTTTTCATTCAAAATAAACGTGTTGTTTTTGACGAAAAAATCCTTTTAAGTCATATGGCATCTCCTTATAATATGTATCAGCATTTTGTAGTCTAGGCCCTAGACGGCCTATGGACTTGGACTCTAGCTAGGGACTGTAATACATAATTCAATTCTTACTAATAAAGGCTATTTTTAACTTCTATACGAAGTATATAAGTTACTGGAATCATGATCGAAAAAAAGATTCTAAATCGTTTGCAATCATTTTTATCCAATGTCTGTCAGTCGTCTGTCAGTCTGTCGGTCTGTCTGTCGTGTACAAGATTGCGGCCGTATTTTTGAAGCAATTTCCATGAAGATAGGTAAGAGCGGTTTTTTCCTCATGAGAACCATTATATGAGAAGTTGGGTTTGATCGGAATAAAACTTCGGGTAGCCGTCAAACAAAAGTTCGGTTTTTTGTGTTTATACATTACAGGATATTGTAACGTTATTTATGGACCGATTTCAATGAAATTTGGCATGAGACACTTGTTCAATGAAAGAACAGTTATGTCCAAAAATCAATCGAATTCGATTACAACTTCGGGTAGCTGCCGAATAAAATTCAGATTTTTTGTATGAAGTTTGGAGCATAACTTTGGGTGCTTGGACAAAACTTCGAAATTTTTGTACAAAATAAATCATAAATTGTTGTATGAAATAATTTGATCGATATGTATAGAAGTTCCCTAGTGGTTTGTGCACTATAGCTTGTTTAATTTTAGATTTGTCGATTTTAAATGAAACAAATTGTAATTATTATTTATTATTAAGCAAATTCTAAAAAAATCTTTTCAATCCAATTTTCTTAAGATCTTAAGATCTTAAAGATAAAATATGAATTATTATATCTGTATAAAATTTAATGAAGAGAATTTAATTAAGAAAATAATGATATTAAAATGAGTTATAATATTCATAAAAATGGCAGCCCCACAACGGTGTGAATAAAGTCTTTAAAATAAAATTCGAATAAATTTATTAATAACTTAAATTTTATTAGCCGAGAAATAAAATTCTATGTTATTTTAAAACTATTTTATTTAATAGTGTTTTATTAATGAAGGCAATGTACTGAAATTTAACAGTACTACAGAATGTACATATTTATGAGGATTTTACACATTACAAAGTATATATTTCCTATGAGTTATGAATAATCAAAAAAGTCTATATTAATTTAAATCCAATAAAAATAAAAACCAGCTTTAAAGAGTCATTCATTTTTAATTAATTAATATTTTCTTATGTATACAGGGTCTATATTGGGAACAGAGATTTTTTAAAGATAGTCCAGTGTTTACTATAATACAGGAAACCAGAATGACGGATCCATGACAGATTCATGGTTTTCAGTTTTCAGATTTTATTAAAAATAGTCGGTCATGGATCCGTTGCGTTCTGTGTAGTCTAATTGAAGACGTAAACATTTAAGATTTTAATGCATCTCGTGAATCTGTCGGGTAACGGCAATGGGCAGGAACACCCTTCATAGAGAGAAAACTCTTCTGTGGGGCTACAATAGATCTTAAAGGTCACAATACGAGAACACCTATCAAATCTTACCCCCTTATTCTGAAGGCAGTCATAACAAGTTCTGACTGGCATAAAATGACGTCATTGTCATAACTTTTTTTTTAATACTATTTGGTATTCTGGCGCGCTCATAACTAACAACTGTCATAAAAAAATATCATAAGTTCTGACCGACAATATTTTACATTACAAAGGAATTTTATGTGGATTCTCTAAGTGATTCAATTGATAAATATGGAATAATTTCCACCATTCTTTTCAACACACAAATAATTTTACACCGATAGAAAAATTTCAAACCCATACAAACATTTTCGAGAGTATTTCTCAAATAACCACGAAAGCTCGCTCAAATTATACCAGTTTTAAAGTGGTATAAATTCATATTTTGAACATATTATGACTTGTTCGCCAGAATATGAATTTTCGTAGCAGTCATAATTTCAGTCAGAATATTATTGTCATAAATATTTCTGACTGCAAAACTGTCACAATGCCAGAATAAGCGTGCTAATCTTAATCTGTCGTATATCCGTCATTCTGTTTGGACCATAAGTACTGAGGTTTGAATTCGTTCATAGTGTGCTGTTCTTGGATCATTGCGCGCTTTTAGAATTAGAATTAGATGTTAGAATACAAAAAAATATTTGAAAATGAGATTTCGAATACAAAAATATACAACAAGCCACGAACAACAATCGAACAAAAAGTTGCAAACTAAGAGCTCCCCAATTGATGACCCAATTTGTCAAAGTTTTTAACACATGTTTTAAAATGAGCTCAAAAAGTAGGAAATGAGTTTAAATACCAGAGAAAAAAAATTCTATGTTAATTAATTTAATTAAAAACTTAGAAAATTCTAAATGAAATGAATGAATCAATATCTGAACAGAGAGAGAGAGAATAAGTACCGAATCTCATTTTAAAAGTTCACATTGAAATATAATCGAAACTAAATTCCATTAGGAATCATAGGTCATAAAAAGTTTTTTCTTTTTTTTTTGCCTTAATGGATTCTATAAGATTGCATTTAGTCTTTCTTTATACACTGAACGAAATAATTTTTCAAAAGTTTACTATAACTCAGAAAATACACTGAAGATAGGTTCTTCAGAAAACCGTGTAAATTGAAAATTTACAATTCGATATACAAATGAGCAAAGCAAACCAAAGCAGTGAGTTTTTAGAATTTTCTCTATTCCGGCCTAACCCCTATGGTATTTTATCGACAATGTCATTCAATGCTTCACATTCGTTCCATCTCCATCAGAATTCGGTGTAAAATTTGCTAAACCTGCCTGAAGTCCGATTATTCCAAGTTCGCGAATTTCATCGAATTTGATCCAATAGTTTGAAATGTATAAACAAAAGGGTTGCTATAGTCAAATTCTGATGAAAGATCCAATCCGGCTTTAGATAAGTTGGAACACTTAAACTGTCAGAATTTCATTGGATTCGGACCATAAATTTTGAATGCACAAATGTTTTTACAGTTTAGTGAATTAGTGTTGCCATAAGTGAGAATTTGGTTGAAAATTTAATCACATCTGGGTTGGATCCTAATAGTTTATGGCAAACCTAAAATTGCTGTATTTTTTTTTGAGTGTAATTATCAAGTTCATTGAAAAAAGTGGGATTTGTTAAGAAGTGTCCAGAGATAGAAATTGATGATAATAGACTTTTGTAGTGCAAAAATGAAAAGTAAAGTTTTGTCTATTTGAATAATGAATGATGGATGATTTGAATAAATGATTATTTTGAACGAAGTCAATTAGCCTGCAGTGTCATCTAGTCTATAGTGTATAGTGTACTTGTGCTATATACTTCAGAACATTGGAATATCTTTTAAGGGAGACTCTTTGAGGAAGAGACTAAGATCTTCATAAAGAACAGTGTTAGATAGAGATGTTTTGTTGTTATGGCTAGACCAAATAATAATGACGTCTCAAGTAATATTTTTTTTTTTTAGCGTTAAAAACGCTACCTATTCCTCCTCTTCTTCTTATGGTATTACAGCTCGGTGTGACCTTTAGCTTCTACCTTCGAAGTTATATTCACTCACTAATATAAGTTTTCTTCTTCATAGATCTTGTTCGTCAACTAGATAAATGAAAATGATCAAAACTATTTTATTGAAATTTTATGCGCTTAACCAGTCCAATTTGATTATTACTATAATTTTGAACTCATTTTTGAAGACAAGATTCATAGACAAACATTATAAAGAAATCAATTTGGACGTTACTTTAATTGGAAAGAATTGTTCGTCTTTCAAAAAAAACGACGACATGTTTCGAATGAATCCAATTATTATTTTAAATAGTATTCTTTTACTTCCTGTTTATCAAGAAAATAAAAGAAAAACACATTTTAGTAATTTTATTCGTATAAAAACAAAATTATGTTTCCATAAAGAACCAAAAACGATAAATATCAAAACAAACCAAATGATTGTACATCCATTCTAAAAGACATACTAAGACAAAACACTCTTTTTCTTCTTATCTTCACGATTGACCATTCCGTCCGATCGGGTTAAATTATTATTAACACATTTTATAAGATGGAACATCTTCAAGAAAATTGTATAGTATCTTCCAAAAAGAAAAACAAAAAAAACAAGCTATAGTGCAAAAGCACTATTGAAACTTCTATACATTGTATATCTAAATAATTTTGGTGATTCTGTATAGACAGTCTATGGATGTATCAAAACTTCTCAGCCAAGCTCTTTCAATTTTTGCCTAGTCATTAAAGATGTATATGTTCTGGCATTGTCGTGATGGAAGACGAAACCTTCCCTATTGATCAATTTTGGCCGCTTTACTTTAATTGCGTGCTTTAATCGCATTATTTGTTGACAGTAGAGAGTTGAATCAATCTTCTCACCAGGTTGGAGCAGTTCATGATGCACGATTCCCTTCCAATCCCATCAAACAAAGCATTACCTGGAGTTAGTCCTAACTTTGCCACCGTTTGTGCAGCTCTATTCTTCTTGAACCATGATATTTTTCTCGCATTATTGTCGTATGTGATCCATTTTTCATCACCCGTTATCAATCTTTTCAAAAATGGGTCGATTTCGTTTCGTTTCAGCAGCGATTCGCAGATGGAAATTCGGTCCATTCAATTTTTCACTATTAATTCATGTTGAACCCAAATATCGAGCTTCTTTTTGTATCCAGCTTTAGGCAAATGGTTCAAAACTGTTTTTTGATCAATCTATCGTTCCTCAGCAATGTCGTAAGTTGAATTGTGCCGATCTTCCTCAATTTTTTGAAGAATTTCATAGATTTTTACAATCATTGATCTACCAGAGTGCGACGTATCTTTAACATTGAAATTCCGAGAGCTGAAACGAGCAAACCATTTACGTGCTGCTGATTTTGATAGAGCATCTTCACCATAAACACTATGAATTTTTTCACAAGCCTGCGAAGCTTTATCGCCTTGGTCGAAATGATATTGTAAAATATAGCGAAGTTTGGCTCATTTTCTAAACCCAATTACCGCAATTATTTCTGACTGAATTTCACAACTTCAGAAAATCTCATCTTTCAAGCACTCAATAATAAAACTTGATAGGGTTAGAATTCCTAAAGTTATGCGACCCTAAAGCCATCTATTGGAAAAAACTCAACGAACTTTTTTCCTTGACCCAATATATTATGCAGCTAATAACTTTTTGATACACTTAATATAGTATCGATAAGAAAAATCTCTTTAGAAAAATTATTAAATTTTTCGTTATAAATGGAAAAGTCTAAAATAAAATTTCAAGAAATTAATCAATCAGCAGAATACGAGTACTATAGTGAAATTTTTCGCTTCTATAAAATATTTTCTCTGTGATGATTTAAACAAGTTGATCTCGACTTTAATCTTTCGGTAACGGCTACCACATGTCCAGTGTAAAACTTTTGTACATAAATTGTAGAAATTTTTCTCTTAATATACGAACAAGTTGATCTGAAATAATATCACTAATCAAAAACAGAGATTTGTTGCAGAAAAAAAAAACAGCGATATTTCGCCGATTCGAAACATATCGCAGATAAAATAAAATAAACATTTAATATGTTTCTTTTTATCCTTTGATGACACCGTCAGCTACGTTAAAAGTTAATATATTTCTATAAAACTGGGTGCTTCATAAGAAATATTGTGGAGCATAATTAGATATTAGTCTATAAATCAGATTATAAACTTTTTTATTCGATCTTGTTCAGCATATGGAAAGAGTATAGTCATAGTTTTATGATTTCTAATTTTAAAATTCGTCAAGTTATACTATCTCATTTGAAAGCAGCAGTGGAATTCTGTAATTGGTGATAGTGATTGTCACTTTAGTGATTTTGAAAAGAGACAGCTTTGAAGGAACATAGTTTGAAAATGACATCCCAATAATTCTCACCTCAAATTTATTACTTTTAAGTGACAAATTGCGTTACAAAATGTATGCTGGTTAAGTCTTTTAAAAACGATTTTGCAAACTAAATTTTGTTCAGTTTGTTTTATAAAATCCATAAATTCAATTGTAGCTTTTTCGATTTCATTTGGATACAACTTTATATGAAATACTAGTAAAATAATTTACAAGAATGGAACAAAGCTTGAACAGAATAAAAAGTAAAATGTACAAGCTATTGTTGTATTCAATATATAATTTTGTTTTGTTCCGGAACAAGCTTTTGATGTCCTTACCAATTTTTCTTCTAAATTGGGCAGCTGGGCAGCCGCCCACCTAAAAACTGCCATCTGCGCAATTATAATTTGTGACTGTTGATCAAAATTTTCAAATTAAGAAAATCACTGCAAAACAGTAACACTTCTTTTTTTTAATAGTAGTGACAAAAAAATTATAAAATTTTCCCAAGAAAATTACACAAATTCTAGTATTTTTCCACAAATTTTCATCAGAGAATTAAGGAATTGCATACTTTCAGGCGTATCAATAAATATTTTTAAATTGTGATAATTCTTTAAGGATCATGAGTAGATATCAAGATATTATTTACATAATTGTTTCATTATTAATTATTGTTTTATTTATTTAAAAGGAAGTTTATTTAAAAAAGATATTTGTAAAACCACGATTTCCGTTCATAATTGGAACTAGAGAAAGACAACACAATTCAAAATGACGCAAATTGAATTTGACGTACTTTTATAAACTTAAGCAACACAAATAGAAATATTAACAACGCAACTTTGAAACGGATGCATATCGGAAGGACACAAATCGCAGTTATGGATGTATAAATATTTTTTTTGCTACATTTTGCCCATGCATATAGCATATATATTCAAAAGCGTTAATCCTAATCTTTCTCAAGCAGTACATTTGTGTTGTATGTGAGACCTGAACGATGCATTAGAATAGTTAAGATTTATAGAAGTCATAGTATACTGCTTGGGTTATCTTCAACAGAAAGAAATCTATAATTTAATTAATATACTACTGCGTTCAAAAAGTAAGGTGAATTTTTAATTTAAACTTCCCGCGTTAACCGAATCGGACAAATGAATTTTTTTTCAAGTTGGTACGACTGTTAGTGACATCTGTGACAAATTACATGTCAATATCATCATTAGTTTTTAGTTTACGCTTGGTTTTGTGAACATGCTTCAATGCGCGTAGCGATTCACGATTACCCGAAGTGGTCTCTTAAGCTTTGGGAACAACCAGAAGTCACACGGTGCTAAATCAGGCGAATACGGTGGTTGTGGCGCCATATGAGTGGAGTTTTTGGCGAAAAACTCACGAAGAAATTTGAAAAAATTGAGAAATTTTGACACCAAACGCGAACTAACAGTCCTACTAACTTGAAAAAAAAATTCATTTGTCCGATTCGGTTAACGCGGGAAGTTTAAATTAAAAATTCACCTTACTTTTTATACACAGTGGTAGTGCCATTGTTTTAAAAATTTTATGAAACTTCCATGACTGACAAAATATATGACTTCCTTCTTCAAATGTAAATGTATCATTAAATTGAAATAAATATGAACCCCTGTTGATTTTAATTGTCATACGAAACACCCTGTATATAATACATATTAATTTCAAACTGAATAAAATAAATTATCATGCGGTGTTGTTTTTGAAAGATGGATTAAAGTGAATTAAATGAAGACAATGTTCAGACAAAAATCAGGTTGTATATACTCGTATATTCTTCCTTTGGTTATACTTTATTAAGTGTAACCAACCATCTTTTAACATTATTTCAATCAACATTAAATGGACGCATATTTTAAGACTCAGATTAAATTGATGGCAGTTTGATGAGGTTCGCGTATAGTTACAGAAAAAATGAAAATAAAAGAAAAAAACGGTTTCCATAAATTTCATGAATTTCATGATCATTTTTTGTATGCCCTATGGTATATACTACCAGAGAGGGTATATGAGTTCTGTCACTACATTTGTAACACATTGAAATAATCATCGGAGAAAAAGTTTTGTAGAAAAAACCATCGGAGAAAGGTCTCAAAGAGGTATGGTTGTGTAGAGAATCAAAAGTTACATCAAATTCTATATGTCCGCCCATCCTTCCGTGTTTAAAAGAACTTTAAAACGCGTTATCTTGATGCAATTTACAATGTGAGTTGGTTATTCCTATAACTCAATTTGGTATCGCATTTCGGCGGAATCTGCCAAGGGGGAGCGAAATTATATCGCTTTCGTAAGACCATTTATGGAATATGTGAGTCAGATGTGGTACCCGCATCGGGATCATATCAACAGGCTGGAATCCGTCCAACGTAGGTTTTTACGTTTTGTTTTACGTAACCTATCATGAAATGATCCTTCACTGTTGCCGCCTTATAATGATAATCTGAAATTGTTAAGTTCGCATTCTCTGGAAAAGCGGCGAGAAGTTGCAGATGTAATTTTCGTTCATGAAATTTTTAATGGGGCCATTAATGCTTCTAATATTTTAAGCAAAATGTATCTTAATTCCAACATTTGTTCGCTGAGATCCGTGGTCTTGTTTAAAATCAGTTTTCATCGGACACTGACTATGGGAAGAATGAACCAGTCTTCCGAATACTGTGTGTGGTAAATGTCAATGCACAAGTTTTTGGCTTTTTGCCTCAGTAAGTGAATAAAATTTGGAGAAGATATTTATGCTGTTAGGTCACAGGCTATCTGCGAATTAGAATAAATTTGAAGAAGAAACAAAGTTATTCACAAAAAAGCTTGATAGGCTTGCCTTGCCATAGAACATCAAAAACACGGCTATAGGCCGATTTTCAGTTAATATATGTTTTTTTTTTTTCTTCTTTTTGGAATCATGTTTCTTCAACTAAGTGTTTTAGATTGAAATTAATTTAGAACGCCCACATTATTAAAGTTACTGTTTTTGAAAAATTCTTAATATTTTCTTTAAAAAAAAGGCAAGAAAATTTATGTTTTTCCAAGTGGAAAAAATAAATGAACTTTTATTTTGGTTCTGCCCTCGAAAAAATATTTAAATTTTTTTGGAAAAAAATGATTATGTCAATTTTTATACATATAAAAAAGGTCGTCTGATTTATTAGGCCCTTTACGGATAACATTTTTATGGATTACTTTTGATATGATGGCACCTAGAGAAAGATTTAGTTTTTATCACACTGATATTTTGTTACTGGTGACATATTTAACTAAGTATTATGTGAAAACTTAAACGCTGTGCTTGTCTCTAAGAAAAAAAAAAAAACATAATTATCAATAAAAGACATTTATTTAAAATTCTTCTTATGTTCTGTTTGGGTAGTAAACGAATTCCAAAATATACCAAAATCGATTCCATGATCAAATTTTAAATGATTTACAAGATCAACTAATTTTTATGGGGCTTTTTTCTTTTTTTTTTACTTTAGGTAAATGGAAAAATATTTTAAAAGAAAATTTATTAATTATTTTAATGACTTTGAAAATTAACTGATCATAAATAATACAAGATCTCTTTCGATACGATCACTTTATTTTCTTTGCTCTCTGCTCGTGACTATATGGAGTCGGGAGGGGTGTGAATTTTTTTTCGAAATTAAGTCTTCTAGAATTTGTGATGCCCATAATTTTTGAAAATAATAATAATGATCGTATCTGAATCTTGTTAGAATACTCAAAATAGGTATACCCGGAAAAGGTAATAGACCATAAAGGAAGGTAACTCCCTAAGAAAAACCGCGTGGTAATTTAGTGTACACTTTTTCTTTTCTTTTCTTTTTTTTTTAATTAAGTTCCCAAATAACTTTAGTAGATAACTCAAATCATTTATAATTAAGATCATTTTGTCGGTCATTAACTCTATTATAACATATGCAATCATCGGTTCATCAATAAATTATTTTATTTCGAAAAAAAAAACCAACATAGGGTGTTTCGAATTTTTGAATAGAAAGATAATATCACTTTTTGTAAGGTGTCTATATACCTGTGTTTTATTGGTCGCTAGTTCAAATCAAAGTTTAGATTTCCGCCATCTATCATCTGGTAGATAGTACTTAGTACATGTCTACTATCCATCGCTAATTCAGCGCCCGATATTATCCGGCGCTAAATAAGCGCCTACAAAATGTAATGTAAGCGCGGATATCATCCTCAAAAAAAAAAAACACAGCTTATATGTATGTGTTATGTATCTATTAAACTGAAATTCTGTTTGTTTGCCGCATATCGGTTCACATCGTACGATTTCGACGATGATCGTATCATTTGGTTAAGAAGAACAGATTTGTGAAAATACACATACAAAATGTTTTCGTATGTGAGTTTTTATGTGAATAAGAATATGTATTTCTTACGCAGTGTAAGATCTGTGGCAATTGAACAAATTCAGTTGAATATAAAGAAAAATATTATTAAAAAAAAAAGATAAAACTAAACAAAAAATGTTATTTACCCGATGACAATATAAATCATTTAAAATGTTCAAATATTTTGTATACTGAATAAATGAATAAGAATCATTCATAATGTAATGAATTCTGTTTTTACATTAAATCTAAATTTTTTATCATCAAAGGGCATGTAGACTCCAGGGACCCCGAGCAACGCCGGTGAATTCAGCCATTAATTTGTTGTCACAAAATCTAGACTGTTTATTGAATCATTCATTGCATTCACCTGATTTAGTACTATGTGAATTCTCACTATTCCCAAAAAATTAAATTTAAGTTGAAAGGATGCACCATGGTAAATAGTATCGTTTTTGTTGACAGACTTAAAGTTATAAATATTTTGGCATCATCAAAACCAGCGATTCAAATTGAACAAAAAAAAAATGACCCTAAACTTTCCGTCCATTTTTGGTAACACCCGATATATAGTATAAAAATCAAAGAAAGTTCTTTCTAATTTAAAAAAGGTATTTTTCTTTAAATAATACTCGTGCTTTAGAATTCAATCACGTAATTCTTATAACAAATTCTACATATTTCTATTGATTGTCATTTATTTTGAAAAAAATTTGTTTAATATTTAATTCTAAACTTTATTTTATAATTGAAATCAATTCAATTGAAATTACATACAACTTTCATGTTTTTCTAATTAATTAAATCGTTTTTTATTTAATTGATTTTTAAACGATATTAAATACGTGTAAAAATTTTCATTGCATGTACTTATAGTATACACGCGGAAATACTATAAAGCTTTTGGCAACTGATTTTTCAGTTCTTACAACGAAAATTCAGTTAACTAAAATTCAGTCATCACAACTTAAATTCAGTTATCACAACTGATTTTTCAGTTTTTACAACTAAAATTCAGTATCACAACAGAGTTTTTAGTTTTCACAACTAAAATTCAGTCATCACAACTAAAGTTCAGTTATCACAACTTTAATTCAGTTATCACAATAGAGTTTTCAGTTCTCACAACTGAGTTTTTAGTTTTCTCAACTAAAATGCAGTGTTACCCTCAAAAAATTCAATTGTGAAGTTTCGACAACTGAAATTTAGTTGTCACAACTGAGTTTTCAGTTGTCACAACTGAATTTTCAATTGTCACAACAAAAAATTCAGTTGTCAAAACTAGCCAAAAGCTTTTTGATTTTTTCTGCATGTAGTATAAATATATCTTTCGTATAGTTAAAGTATTTAGATTAATTTTACAAATGATCCTAGTCCGTTTCATATCAAATATATTATTATAATAGAATTTATCTATTTAAAACTTACCCACTAAAAATAGAATTAAGTCAACAACAATTGCTGTTTTATGTCCAATTCGTCGTGTACTTTTTGGTGTCATTATTTGCGTAGATTGTTCAAGATTTACAATTGATGAACTTCTCTCATTAGTTGGTATCTCAGATATTGTATGTCCTAAGTTATCGTGACCCTAAAAGAAATAATAAAATAAAAAATTAGATATTAATTTTAGTTGATGATGAGAAAATAAATTATCGAAAATGAATTGAAATAAAAGAAAAATTTATATTAAATAATTTGACTTGAAAAAGTCATAAAAAGAAACCATTAAATATTTAATGCTATTCGTGATATACTTTTCTGCCAGCTTAAAACTTCAAATTATACCGAATCATTACCGACTCAAGATCTGGTCAAATTATAGATGTATTTAACACGTTATCTTTTCTTGTAAGTATTAAGCTATTCCAACTATGAAGACAAATGATTAAAATGGAAGAAACAGCAACTCTAATACATTATCTATTTTCATATAGTTATTTCTCTTTAACACTTGATTGATTGATTTTGATGTTGGAAGTAAGTAATGCCTATTGGCACTCCCGGCACTTAGACCACGAATTTGGTCCATTGTGCACACTGTGAATTGAGTCTTTAGATTTTGGGATTGGCCAGCCTACAATGAAGCTGGATGTCCGATTGCCGTAGATCCCATTCATGGCACTTGGTTCGACAAATCGGTTGCCGAAAGTTTTGAGTCTGCGGCTTTGAAAAGCTGAACAGTGACAGACACTTATATGCAATCTATAATTCAACGAATCCTTGGAAATGTCCATTTCCCATGTTTTATTTCTGATTTTAATTTGTAACTTACATCTTGAAATTAGGATCTAACAGGTCTGTATATGTGCTTAAATATACGTCCACTTGCTTAATTAAGAAGTGATCTTTCTAAAATCTTGATCATTCAAATAAAAGTTTAGAAACTTATAAGATGGCTAAGTCAGAGGTCGTAGTTCGATTTTTAATGCATTGTACTATAAAGTTTGTGATCGAATCTCAATCGGTTTTTGGTTCTTTAGTTTAAATTCAGAGGGTTCGTAAAGCTGTCGGCTAAGTTAGTACGTAAATTACCCAAAAAAATGAAAAAAGGAGTATAATGATTCACAAAAGCTTAAGTACAGGGTTTTCTCGACCACTAAATTTAATTTTAAAAAAAAAGATGGTCTAGGTGAATTGATAAGCTGGAGAAGAACTGGAGAATAATAGATTGGGGAAATCTAATGAAAGACAATATGAAATGAGATGTGCTGCAAAGGAAAAAGAGACTATATATGATACATTTGGGCGTCCATATGATGATATATAAGTCTATACTATTAATTGCCTATTTAACATATTGTGTAACAGAAATTTCAAAAAAAAATATTTTATTATTACAAGAAAAAACTGGCGATTACTGGCAATGTAATTAATTAATTGCATATTTTTGAGATCATCGTACAAAAACATTTAACTATATGTCTAATATATAGGGTTTTTCCATAAGAACTTTTTTTTTTTCAATAGGGTTGTATTTGCCTTTGATGACAATTGTGTCATTCAGTTTTTTCACATAATTGCAGTAAAAGGTTTACATTTTATTATAATGAATTCAATTTCGCTCGAATATCGCATAAAAATAGTTCAAATCCATTATGAAAATGGGCAATCTGTAAAAACCACATTTCGTAAAAAAAGCATCTTTTTTAATGAAGCTGATTTTCATTTGAATCGCTAGACAATACATATTAGATTAAGTTTTAGGGTGTTCTTGTACTGCGACCTTTAAGATCTATTTTAGTGCAGTAATTAGGTTCAATTCGCATTGTAAGGCACCTCCTCCACCACCCCTATTTCTCTTAGGAATTTTAGTATTAGGACTGGGTCAAGAGATTGTATCTCAATTGGGGAGAAGTAGTATGCTCACAGATGTTTCCTCCTTCTACGGAGTAATGCTTCACAGTCGGTGAGATATATTGGGGTCTCTTCATCACTCTCGTAGAATCTGCTAGTTCTATCTAGTTCAGGTCTTAATTTTTTAAGGTGTGCTTTGAGCCTGCACTGTCTCGTTAGTTTTCGCGTCAGTACTCTTATATTATTTTTATTTGTGCTGATTAAGGTTTTGAATAGCTACGTCAATAAGCAATTCTGAAAATCTAAGAGCAATTGTTGAACAATCGCTACATTCATCTCACGTTTTGTGTGGTTTATAGGCAGGCGGCATTATTGAACCGTGACTAGTGAGATAGAGCCACAATTATGAAGAAATGTGACCGAAAATTTGTGTCAAAATTGTTGATCCCTGCAAACGTAGTCGTGGTGATGGACATTTATCACATTTTATTTTTTCATTCAATTCATTCAATTGTAGAATCTATACAACTTATTCCAATGAAGGAATTCAGAACTTTCATCCAAAATGTGTGTTTAAATTAAAAAGGTAGAAAAAAAAAGTTCTTATTGAAAAACCCGATAGAATCTAACAGAATTTCAAAAAATTAACTCTTTTTTATTCTGTCGTAATAATAAAAAAATTCGCATAATATTTTTATCATTTATCGTCTTTTTTTTCGCGCTATAAAATATTTGTTGCCTTAATCAAGACGCCCACTTCGTGTAAATTCCTGTGATTACGTTATTTATTTTATAGACAGTCTTACTTATCTTTTCCAGAATAAAATAATTCATTTTTATTAAAGAGTAACCAAATGTTGTCTATCTTAAAGAAAGAAGAATTTTCTTAAAGAGACCTAAAGTAGTAAGACGATGCAAAAAAAAAAAGAAAAGAAAGATTGATATGAAAAATGAATCAAGTACAATATTTTATATATAAATTTTCTAATGATGAAAATTACTGTACATCATGAACATTTTTCATTTTCAAGAAAATTATGCACTGTATGAGATATGGATGCCGGTTTTTGGAAAAATTTAATCAACATCTATAAATTTTATAGACAACATTAAGAAACACCTACCGTTTGTATATATCCAGGGGTGGCCAACTTCATTATATACAATATAGGTCTGTTTTATTTGCCACTTGCTCTGGGGTAGAGCAAATTTTTACATTGAAAACAACAAAAGTGCAAATCCTACACTAATTTCAGACCAGGGGCAGCTCTCACACCGAAATTAGTTCAGTTTTCTACCATAAAAAGTGTATTAGCTAAAAGTTTTTCATTTAATTACAATATCGTTGCTAAGCAGCGCTACAAACATTTGAATTAAAGCTTTTTCCTACTCCTGCTCGTTTTATTTGCCACTTACCCTGCTCCGGTGTAGGATATGGCAAATAAAACAGACCTAATATGATCGACTACGTTTCTTAAAAATGTGTCGCGATCTCTACCTATTAAAATCTATTAAACCAATGTGATATTTTAATAATAGTAATAGTAAAAGAGCCCGTTTTACAATGGGTCTCCAAGAATCAAAATCAACGGGAAAATAAGAAATTGGTTACTACAGATCCATCCACAATCCGTTACGTGTTTTATAAAATGCTTAAGCTCCACACTTTTACAATATCGGTGTTTTTTTAGCTTCTCTATGGCAGTGATGTCAGGGTAGTCTAATAACTTTGCCAGTGTCTACTGATAAAGTTTGTCAGTGCGCAAAAGGCAGTTATGCTGCCTGAAAGTCATAAAAAGTGAACAATAAAAATTTAATGCTATTCGTGATACACTTTTTATAGTTCTACCAGTTCTATAACTTAATAAAACTACTTGTATGTCTAAATTACTGTATGTAAAGTATCTTGACTAACAGCTTTTGTTTAAAAGATGTCTAATTTATTTATTATCCAGAAATTTCTTACTGACTTCCAAAACCGTGAATAAAAAAAAATGTACTTGTTAATTCGCCTTGAAATTGATGACCAAACGAGCCAGCAAGATCAGGTATTTGCGAGCCGTCTCTGATGTTTGCAGACACATCCTCACATCTTCACGTTTGGTCCTAGGACATTTTATCTGGATTCTGACGTCAAAAATTGGACTTAAATTTTAGGCTGTCTTTAGTCTGGCTAATGACGGCATCGACGATGAATTTAACTGGTTTTAGAAGTCTTGTTTCTATAATACCTAACGTCAGGATCAAGGTAAAATATTCTTGTCTATCACAACTTTTAGAGTACAACATTTATTACTCAAAAAAACTCAGTTACTTTTGTTCCATTCTGTATTTTCAATTATATGCAAAAACTCATTGAAATTAGTAGCTTTTTTTTTGGTTTTCCTTAATAAACAAGTGGCAAAACAAAATTCATTAATTCGTACATTTATGTTAATTATTGGTCTATTGACAAAATAAATAAATAAAAAAAAAAAAACATACTCATATATGCTTGAACCACCAAAACCACCCACCCACTCGATTTTTTTTTCTCCTTCTTCAATATTTAGTTGTGGGCTTTATTTATGTTATATTCAAAAAGTTGACTTTATACATAAACTTGATATAAATGAGATTATATTTTATAATAGGGAAAATTTTTCCCTTTTCAGTGTGGGGTCCCCTTATAAAAGAATTTTCCACAAATTGTCATGTTTTTAAAAAAATGTTTCTTCTTTAAAAAAAAAAAAAGAAACCCAAACAAAAACGCCATTAAACTAAAATCATGTTAATTTTATTCAATAAACTTGAATAAATTTACACCCACCGAATATATTTGGTAAATCAATTTTGATGAAGATAAATTTCATGTAAAAAAGATCTTACAAGAAAAAAGAATCAAGGGCGTAGAATGAACAGTATAGTCCTACAAGCGTTTAAAATTCTTAATTAAAAAGAAAAGTTTATTTATATACAATAGGAGTAAGGTAACCATTTTCCATTATTACCATTTTACATTGGGTTAGCCATGTCAATTTATAATTAAAATAATATTAAATTAGGTTCTGATAAGCGATTTTATCAGATATAATATATTAGTACTGTAAGGCAAAGAAAAGTAGAGAAAAAATGAAGAACCGAGACCTGGATTCGAACCAGGGTCTCATCAGTCTCATGAGGCGAGGTCGAGGTCTTAACCAACTAGACCATTCTACACTGTATCTACCTGTTCTATTCATTTGCCTTTTCCTCTACTACCAACAATATTATTCAAATCATTACAACTGTTTTTGTCAAACCTGTCAATTGTTTTATCAAATTCAGTTGTATCCTATTTTTAACTCTTACAGTACATAGTAAGCTACTGTTATTTTATGATTTTAAACTATAAATAAAATACTAGGGTGCTCAATAATTTCACAGCCTCCACAAAAGAACGCGCTGTTAACAGGTACAAGCCTCGAAGATGAACCACTCGCAGGTCGTCCAAAAAGTGTATCAACAACAGAAAACATACAAAAAATACAGGATATTGTTTTTGAAGATCGACGAGTGACTGTAGATGAAATAGCTGACACCATAGGCATCTCACATCGATGAGTGCATCACATCTTAACATTAAGGTTTCAAAAAGCTTTGTGCAAATGGGTGCCATAATGGAACAAAAACACCTTCGAATGCGACTTTCTCAACAAAATTTGGACCGTTTTAAGAGGGATAAGATGGATTTCGTACGTCGATTCATCGCTATGGATGAAACTTGGGTTCACCACCATGATCCCGAATCGAAACAACAAGCTAAAAAAGGTCATAGTAGTTGTAGAGGCGTTTTTTGAAGACTTACCGGATTTTCATTTCAGGGATGAAATCCTTAAATTGGAGAATCGTTGGAACAAGTGTATTGAAGTTCAGGGAAATTATACTGAATAATAAAATATATTTTATTTACAAAAACAGTGCTTTTCTTGTCGAGGCTGAGAAATTATTGAGCACCTTAATATAGTATTATAGTAAAACCTCTGACATTTAATAACCATAAAACGATTTAAAACTCATTGACAACAATCGTATACAATGTGATTCATGACCCGTAAAATTGTGAAAGAAAAGACTTATGAGTTTATGAAAAACTTAAACAAATGCATTTCAATTAACTTGTCAACAAGTACATATCGTATATTTATCAGCTTAATGGACTCTATTAATCCACCACCAAAAAAACAGGACATTATGGTAATCAGAGCCGTAACTATAAAGTTCTGAGGTCCTGACACAATTTTATAGCATGCCCTTTAAAATATGTAAATTCATTTGAACTTATGAACATAAAATCTTTTAAAACTTTTTTACTACCAACAGTTTTAAAGCTTTCATAGTAAGTGCGGTACCTCTACAAAGGGGTATTTTCATAAATGCTATCTATAGCTGCATTAGTTACAACCGTTGACTGGAATAGAATTTCATTTCCATCCCAGGTGCGGGTAAATTCTTTTTATGACCTTTGGTAGGTATACTACCAGGTACTACCGTGTACAAGATAATTCAAAAACGCGTTATGCGATTTTGATGAAATTCAAAATATGAGTTCGTTATTCATTAACTCGATTTGGTTATACATTTCAGCAAAATCGTTCAACGAGAAGAGAAGTTATAAAGCGCAAAAACCAGGGTGACTAGAAAGCTTTGCCGTTTTTTAAAATGTTTTTTTGGGTTTAATTGGAAAATTTTTACATCAATTTTATTGAAATTATTTCCATACATTAACTACATAAATAGATGATATTGTGTTAAATTTCAATAAAATCGGGACAAGGATAGTGAAGAAAGAAATAGTCGTAGAAGAAAATAAGCCTGTTCATATAGGTTTTTGGATGTATTTTAAAATCTTAAATACCGAATTGAATAAAATTGTCAGAATAGATATACGCTATTAGGACCTAGGCTAATTGCGAATTAGAGCAATTAGAGAAATTTGAAAAAGTTAGACCAGAGTTATGTAGAAAAACTCTTGAACTAATACTATTATTAGTTTTTGGCTGCTTATGCCCATTTCTTCCATAGGGCATCAAAAAATCGGCTGCTTGAATATTGCCACTATAGTACTAATACACACACATGATCTTCTAGTACAGAGGTTCCCAAACTTTTTCGTATCGTGGACCACTTTCCATGTTTTTCGATTTTGGGTAGAGCCCCTGCTTACCTGATATTGATTATTTTGATTCCATTCATGGAATGTCAAGACCTGCTTATATGAGATACACTGATGTTGACCCCGATTTTCGTTTCATAGATTCCCACATTTTTTTTTCGCTGACATGGATCCCTTGCAGGTTGTCGTCGATCCTTGGGGGTCGATATATAGACCACTTTGGGAATCACTGTTCTAGTACAATTTAATTTGAAAACGTGCTACACATGACGTATATAAAAATATTGACAATTGCAAACAATTAAAGTTTATAATATTAGATAAATAAAATATAATAATATATATTATTTAAATAATATAAGTCCAAACTAAACTGTTTTTCTGTTCGGTACATTGAATAAAGCAAAAATTTATGATTATTTTATTCATTCGCTTAATACTCTCCTAATTAAGATTTATTATATTAGAGGAAGAGGATTGATTATAATGTAAACTTCCGTGCAAATGCCATAACATCATCAGTTAACTTTGTTGTGTTTTTGTGGCTTTTAATATATACAAAGTTCAATTGAACAATTTTTTTTATTTATAGTTTAAACTCTTGTCATTTTTATGGGTGCTACTAGAACAGTTATGACGACTTCTATCAAAACCACTATGTGTGCCGCGCCGCGCTCTGCTGATGGCGGCAAATAGATTATCGAAATAGTAACCCATAAACAAAATAAGTTTCTTCTTCGTGGTTTTTCAAATAAAATATTAAAGAAAAGCATCCATTGATATTATTATGTACACAAAAAAGAAACATAAAATCGAATTCACATGTACTATGTTGTGTAATGCATTTCTATAAATGTATTTTAATATGTTTATTATAGAATGTGTTTTTTTTTTTTTTTGAAGAATTTTGTCTAAAAATACTACAATCGAAAA
Organism: Xylophagus ater; assembly: GCA_963422695.1. Classification (NCBI taxonomy): domain Eukaryota; kingdom Metazoa; phylum Arthropoda; class Insecta; order Diptera; family Xylophagidae; genus Xylophagus; species Xylophagus ater. The sequence continues at coordinate 43,030,323 of OY730484.1, forward strand.
TCATCATCATTTTCCATCTTATATCCATTTCGTGGTTAAAACATTAGTTCATTGGCCACAAAAACGATACACAAATCTCGACTTCCAATATATAGTATATTATTTTCAATTTGTATTGCATTTTATAGTTTTATGATAACTAATAGCTTAAACACATTACCCAGAAATTAATGCAACATTAAAAATCAATTGATTTTAAAAGAAATCAAATCAAAACTTCATTTGGTTGAGCTAAAACCGAAACACCAGGAAAGTGTTAATATATAAAATGTAATAGTGCTACTCCTCCGGTTCCGTGCTACTACAAAACTTGGAGACGTCTCAATCGATTTCAACCAAATTTGGTATATACGTATATCCAACTTAGGAAATGTTGTAGTTTTTGAAAAAATCGGTCAAACCGTTTTAGTGTTATTCAAAATCCCAAATTTTGTTTTTTGGTTTATGTGATCCCATTATTTACAAATTAGAAAATTCCATTTTCATTTGATTTTCATTTGCCAATGCACTGACAAACGTTGTCAGTAGACATTCGTAAGGGTATTAGACTTCGCTGATATCATCGCCGTACATAAACTGCCAAAAAAACCTACAGTATAATAAGTGTAGCTTAAGCATTTTACAAAACACATAAGGGACAACAAGTGGCTCTGTAGCCAATTTCTTATTTATCAAGTTTCATGAAAATTCGCCTATTATTGATCAAATTATTGATGTTTTTATATTTTGGTCGCCGCGATCCTCCACCGTGTAGGGACATATTCTATCTTTTCAGTTGGCCTATCCAGAATGTACACCAAGTTTTATGAAAATCCGACTACTATTGGACGAATTAGGGAAGTTTTTATAGATATAGATTTCGATTTTATACTGTCCCTAAAGTCAATATTTTAAAACATAATATTAAAAACTATTTTGTTTAGTAGTAATTAATAGCTTCGAATATGTATTCTTCTTCAATTGTACCCGCAATAACAACACTGAACATCAAGCCGTTCGTATAGCTTGAACACCTAGTTATACTACTCATTTAACATGAGTAAACTACATTAGATCTTATGGAAGACACTTTTAGAAGCTTAAATCTCTTTCCATAAGGCCTAATGTAAATTACTTATGTTAAAAAAAAGGTTTTTTGAACTCTCCACATCTTCTCTTTATTAATATCTTTGCTTCAACTTTAAGATTTCGTATTTTTAGCGTCTGTCTCTAGTATTATTATATTCTCTATTGCATGAAAACTAATCAAGTTGTTACGATTTGAAATTTAATATAATATATCGTGAACGCCGCAGTTCATGTACCTCAAAATGCAATATATATATATATATTGATTAAGATTCATTAGTAAAGTTGTTGAAACTGATTTTTTAATGGTTACAATATTTTCTTCAATTTTATTTTAGAAAATCAATTAATACAAATTAAATATAATTAACAAATCTAAAATGTTTATTTTAGATTTTAAGACATTAATTAACTATATTTAAAAATAATTTCATTGTACAAAAAAAGAAAAGAAAACATGAATGAAATATTCGAATTCATTTATTTTTGCTTCATCAATTTTTGGTGAAATTTTATATAAATTTTATTTCATATTTATTATAAGAAATGCAACTACACCTAATTCTGTTTTTACGTGATAGATATGCTCCTCAAAAACTCGCGTAAAAAAAATCGCGTAAAAAAAGATATACAGTATCTATATCTATACCTAAACCTATAATTTCGTTGTTAATGAGTTCCTTATCCTGTAGCAATTCTTCTACATGTTGAAGCAAAAGATCATCAAATCCTTCTCCACCTACTTCCTGAGCTAACACAATATTTTCGGAATACTCAACCGTATTAGAAAGCACTACATTTTCATTTATAACGCATCCTGGTCAAAGCGGTCTCCAACATCATATAAAATTAGGGAAATCACCATATTTTCGGGGAATTACTTTTTTACACCACGAAACGAGATAAAAGATTACACATACATGTTATTTCTTTCTAAAAATTATTTTTTTGAATTTTTTGGGAATCGCGTTAAATCAAATTCGTGTAAAAAAAACGTCGCGTAAAAACAGAATTAGGTTTATAATTAATTGAAACAAGCGAACACAAATTGTTTTGAATGAATTTATTTAATGGATAACTTTTTTGAGAGAGACGACGACGTTCACCACCACTAAAATGTCTTAAAGTATTTTTTTACTTACAATAAAATAAATTTTTGTAGGCATTTATAATTTGTTTGGTTTTGTCTTGAAGATTTTCTTCTTTAAAATTTTCAATACTTTTAATCGTATTTAAATTAAGTTACACACGAAATCTACCTGTTTACGAATTGCACTAAATTCATGAAAATCTATACACTTTACACTTGTTGCAATCACTTTAAAATGACGAGTTTTAAAGAATTTCTAATATATTTTGTTGTTTTATTGATTAATCGCATTTAAAAGAGAATTTTCTTATCAAAAAATGATCGGGTTTCTTTAGTATTTTTTATTAGTAGACCAAAAAAAAAAAAAAAAAGACCTACTGATAACATATTTTGAGGATCGTCAATAATAATTTGATAAAGATTTTTTTTTTCGTTGTTCTTTGATTGTAAATACAGTCAAACGTGCCTTAAGGCCCCAGTTTTACAGTCACAGCTTAAGCCCAGTTTGAAAATTAATTGAGTAATCAAAATATGTTCAATATTTTGATTATTCAACCGAAAACTGATTAATTGTTTCATTTAAGAGAAACAAAACAAAATAAATTTGTATAGAAAAATTCTATGAGCTTAAAAATTTACTTCTTTTTCTAAATTGTTATTTTTCCAGTAAAAATTTTGACGCTTGGCTATTATAATAGAAGTCAGTTAATCAGTTTAAAACCAGCAATTAATCACTTACGTCGGAAACCAATCAATCAACCATGCCCTACTACCTAGGTTGCCAAAAAAAGGTGCAAATTCAGATTGATTTATCAACTCTATAAATACCAAATGTGAAATTTTCACGACATTTTCTTAAAATTTGGAACTTTACGAAAGTATAAAAACTAATTTAAGTACATGTGTGTTTATGTCACTTGTTAACCGCTTAGGTGGATCCCTTTTTAAAGCACGAGAAATCTCGTGGCCATTTTTTACGTCTCAGCATTCAAACACGAGAAATCTCGAAAGCGATCGATTAAGTGTTAAGCTATCTACAATTTATGTTTTCTTAACTCAATCTTCTTCTTATTCTGAATTGTAGTAGAAATTTATGTAAAACTTAAGCCAACGCTTAAGCTCTTCACTACGAAATTCAGTTTAAGAAACTATATTTTGCTCGTCTCTTTTTTTATTGTGTCCAATGAAAATTTTCAAGGCAGAAATCTGGTGAAAGTGGAAAATTTATTTGGCTACTTAAGATTTTCCATGTTAAAAAGGCTTCACTGTATAAAGACATTTAAAAACAAAAATGTTACGAAATCTTAAATATACAAACATTTTATCTGGCTAAGCAATTATATTTTTGATAATAATTAAATTACAAAAAAAAAAACTGTAGGCATTTTTTTAAATTCAAAAAAAATTTAATGCATTTTGGTCTTTTTTTTACTATAATGAATTGCTTTAGTACATCAGGTCGATGTTATCGATTATTTGAGGATAATCAACCGTCAAGGAAATTCTAAGTTTTCTTGTAATACGATACTTTGATTTATATTTGAAATAGTTTTTAATATACTAATTCCTTAAATAGAAGTCGAAAAAAATGGTTTTTCTTAAATAGAAGCCTAAAGAATGGATTTTTTTTTTAGATCCTGAATTAAAATATGTTCATTTAATGATAACTTATTACATAAGTTCTTTTTTTTAATCAAAAGTTAAAGGAATTAAATATCCTGACACATTCTAGAAGTATATATGAAGTGAGTTCTTTAGAAAATATTGATTGTTTAATACAAATAGTTCGGTATTGTATGATTTATCTAAAAGAAAAAGGCCTGGAGGAGGTGCTGTAGAATAGGAAGTTACCGTAACTATTGCACCAAAGAAAAGGGAGTACTACAGTAGTTCTTAAAAGTCGCAGTACAGGAATACCCTAAAACTTAATCTTAATCTTATTGAATGGTTTACAAAAGTACAAATAAAAGTAGTATTAAATGAACAGCTCAGTAACAAACAATGGTAAGAATGGAATGGTTGTAGTTGTCATGTTCTTGACTGATTGATATAATAAGATTCAATCCCTGTTCTCGATTCTTTTTTTTTTATCTTTTCTTGTTATTTTGGGAAACCATAAAGAGTACTTTCTACTAGATTACAATTTTTGAAGTTGCTTGGCTCTTTTTCTAAATCGATCAGAAGATTTTTTTTGCCTTCGATTTCAATGAAGCCAGCTTGAAATCTATTCGAATTAACTTCCTAAGTATACTTCAAGTGTAGAAGTGGCACTCAAATATGGAATTAGAATTTTGTGTAAGACTATATATATTTATCTGGTTACCTAAAAAACATCATACAATCATTTCACTCCTCGTCCGTCTTCGATCAAGTCATATTCCCCGGATTTTGCCCCATTCGATTTTCATCTGTTTTAATCTTTGCAAAACAATTTCTATGGAAGAAGTCAAAAATTACCTTACGTCTTTCTTTCAAGAGAAACCACGCAGCGGTTGCTGCAAAGGAAGGAATACAAAAACTTGTAGAACGTTGATAGACAATTATAGAAAAATGATGGAGAGTACATTATTGATTAATTAAATACTACTATTTTTCATGAAAATGTATTGTCTTTAATTTGGTTTCAAATCGGGGACGAATTTTAGCAATCACCCAAACTCACAATCTCACAAAATATTTTATATCTTAAAACGATTTTTAAGTTGGTTTATCGATTGATAAAATAATTGATTATTTCAATATATCAAAACATAATAAAAATATTATAAATTCCGGATTCGATATCATCAATAAAAAATTGTTATTATTATATTTCAAAATGTTTTTCTTTTAAAATGTTTATTTCAAGTGATTTTTTCCTGCTAAAAGATTATTTTCAAAAATTTCGCAACGTAATGTGTTCTGCGTTATATGGACAAAATTTGGGGACTTTCAAAAGATATCGGAAAGAAGAATGGTATACCAGTTTGTCACGAATTCAATATAGTTTAGTCACCTTTAACTATTTGTTATTCTATTATACAGAAGCCGCCTCTACAAGAATTTAATTATTCCATAGTCAAAAATTAAAACAATCACATCTTGGGTAGAGAAGATCCTGCACTAAGATCTTGGGGCTCATTTTACCTTAAAATATGACTTTTAAGCCTCGAGAATTTTCCGCTTCACAATAAAATTTCCTCCATTTATTCCTAAATTCTGTATATGGTCCGACATTCGACTAAAAAAAAAAGTTTTTGAACGTTCACATAGATTTTTGTACCTAAAAGAAATGGCTATGATTTTTTTCAGTAAATTTTTCATCATTTTTGCATTTCTTCAAGATTGAGCATGTGTGTGTATCAGCAAGACCATGTTGTATCTATCGAAACAAATAGCGATGTTGGGTGAATACAGTGTGTGGGATAGCATTCCTCAGCAAAGTGCTCTCAACGTTTCCTGAACCAATTTAGCAACATGTCGCATAGCGTTATCATACTGCAAAATCAATTTACCGTGTCTACCAGCCCATTCTGACCGCTTTTTCTTCAAAGCGCGATTCAGTTCGAGATTTTACTTTGAAACTTTCAAGCAACATTACGCACATGGCCAAATGCCTTCCAATGTCTCTTTCTTTCAGTTCATATGGCACCCACTTTTCTTCCTTTTGAATCTTTCCCATGTCATTTAACCGTCGGGAAATCGTAATCTGACTGACGTTTAATGGTGTTGCGAGTTGTTTTGGTGTTTCATATGAATTTTCGTCTAATAACTACTTCTGCAATTCTTCGTCTTCTTTGATGATCTTCCATGCTCTTTATGGATCACATTCAAATTGCAATTTTAGCTCTCTGAAACACAATAGCTGTCATTTTAAAAAATGTCATCATTTATGAATAGCGCCATCTCTTAGAGATCTTTTAAGTTATATAGATATCTCCTAATATACGGATATAAATACACAACAAGAATCATTTTGAATGCACAATCGTTGTTAGTATATGTGTTAGTCTAGAGCAGAAGTTCCCAAACTTGTCTCGTGGACCACTTTTTGTCGCTGACATGGACCCATTGCAGGTTGTCGTCGACCCTTGGGTGTCGATATAGACCACTTTGGGAATCACTGTTCTAGAGCTCCTCGAATTTAATATAACAATCACTTAAAATTCAATATCAAAACCTGTCACAATATAATCTCGTATGAAAACTTAAATTAAAATTTTTAATGTAAAAAAAAAAAAAAAATAATTCAATAATTTATTAACTATTTAAATATTTTAAATAAATTTTCATTTTAGATAAAATAAATAAAGTTTTACTCGTGTTCATAATTTAAAAATGTTTAAAAAATTTAAAAAAACCATTTAAAAATGATGAGAAAATTTTCTAAGTAGTGAGATTTTTAATCAATCCATTAGAAAATGGTATTTAAAATAGATAGAACGTTATAATGAGGAAAAGAATTTTAATGGACATTTTAGTATAGAACCTACACGATTTCATAGTGCCATAACACTTGGCACGTTTAAGTTGGTTGTTTTATATGTAATCATCATTATGTGATCCATCCACAATATTAACTATATGTATATGCATTTTATATTTGTTTAGCATTTTGTAAAAACTACATGTTAGTCTCTTCTAAAGTGATGTGTCTAGTTAAGTGCTAACTAGGCTAATAAACAATCAGTTAAATAAATTTTTCGTATATTCAAATGGAGAATGAGTCAGAGCTGGTGTAGGAAAGTATTATCTCTCTCTCTAAGGTAGTCAACGAAAAGACTATAAAAAAATTCTGCATAGAAAACTTTTAAAAAGCCAATCTACCATCCGCTTTTGGAATGACAAACAAAATTGGACGTTAGATTTGACCGTGTGTATAGAAAACTTAATGGAACACTACGAAATTGATGGAATTACGAAAAAACCTATTGAGTACAAGTAATATGTCCAGTCAATATGTGTATGCAAAAATGCATCCAATTTAGTTTGACATTCCAAGGACGGATGCGCTAGATTTGATCGTGTGTAGCGGGTTTTAAACAAACGCGCGAGATTTTCGAGTATTCGTTGATATTCACACTCTCACCGGATCACCAGTGAGCGAACGCGACCATATAATATCCAGAGAATTTTCATGAAACTTGGAATTTTTAAATATTCTGGAGTGAAATCGTGTAACTCGATTTATCTTGAAAATGCATAGAAATCGGAATGCAATTTCGATTCGATTTTGTCCCAATCGAATTACATGATTCCATTCGTGGTTAGATCAACTTAAAAAATGTTCTGTAAGTGTTAACACTGTATTGCAATTGCTCACTGTTTGTATAACCCTGTCCCAACTCAACCTCACCAATCTCTCCATTCATCAACGCCGGGCACAAGCATATACAAATATAGTAGCAAGTACGTAGCGGGTGCTAATAATGTTAGCTGGGTTAAGTTTTACTTTCATTTCACAACTACAGATTTGGCTACAGCTATCGTTATGGAAATAGTCCTAATAAAAGGACCCAGCGAAGATAGTTATAGTATTTTTTCTCATATTTGAAGCGGACCTGGATAAAATACGTATGTCTTATATACTTTTATTGCAATATCTTATCTCGTTTCTTCATGACGGGGATAAATTAGAAAAAAAATAATACGCAAATTTAAAATAATACTTATTTTAAAGCGGCGCAGTAAAGTGAATTTGTTTCTAAATACAGTGACGTATAATGCCCCTTTTTAAATATATTCCGATTAAAGTGCATTGGCCGATAACTTAGAAGAAAATACAATAAATATTTTATAAGAAATTCGAAAAGAAAGCATGAATCACACGAAAAAAAAGATCATCTTCTCCATATCAAAGATGTTGTACTCTATTAAAATGCATCTTTAAATTACCTACATTGAAGTTTTCTTCTACGAAACACAATGGTATACCACTCGTGATAAATATCATCTTATATATGGAATTGAAATTCACGATCTTTGATTAGGCAATAAAGATGCAATTCGTGTGCATTGTTGTATAACTGTAAAAGCGTTTACAATAAAGATTCACAGATGCATCACGATTTTTAAAGATAGAGAAAATCTTGTGAGAAATAGGAAATACTTATTATAAAGGTTTCTTTTCTTCTTCAAATGTGGTTTAAATGTTATATTTTGAATATAATGGAGTCACTTTTTTTTATCATCCAAAATGTGGGTGAATTTTTAAGTTTATTATGAATTTTGCAGACATCATTTTGCTGTAGATTCAATAGTCACAATTAAGGTGTTCCCACCTTGGTGAAGAAGAACATAAATTTATATTCTAAACAAACAATCGAATAGTATTATTATGAAAGATACTAGAGTTCGTTTGATTTATGGAACCTGTAAACGAAAGACGCAACTGAAATGACTAAATGCCATGAAAGATCTAATTAAGATTGACATGAGAAGCTGTAAGTGCATTGTATGTACATACATTGTGCATATGGTATATGGTACTTCATTGTGTATTCTTATGCTTCAGATTCTTATACGATTGAAATTAGAATACAAATTGCTAACTATAAATGATCTTCACCCTATAAAATAGCATAGTCTTTTCCAGACCACCTTCAGCTGTTGGTAAAATTTCCAGAAACCCACGGTAAAATATTTTCAATTTGTTTTTGAGGCTTCTTTAGACTGTATCTGTTTTGTCATATGACTTCCTATAAATTTTGTCGAAAATTAGGTGTTTAAAATATATCCAAAGCATTTTGTCATATGTCGTTGTACCAATGTGTATTCCCTGTGAGTTCATTAAATTTGATTGGACATTTTTAACAAAATTTATACGAAGACATATGACAAAACAGATGGCCTGAAGGTATCTTTACCAAAAATCAATACCTTTTAGATAACTTAACAGGCCAACTTGTAGACAATGATGATGTCTTAAATTCCAAATCGTGAAAAAAGGAAATAACTCTTAACACTGAAGATTCCAAAGAGATAAACACATTCGATTTTTAATAAATGTCCTTTTAATACTTATTTCCCTTTTAGCTAAAATTGGATTTAAAACTTTACTACATTTATCTTGATATCTTGAAATTATTAGAGTCCCAAAAAAACTGAAGAACTGAAAGAAATGATGTGAAATTGGCACCGATGGGATTTGGAACTCAGAACACTTAGTTCCTAAACATTTAAGTTCCCAACGCAGCCATTGATTCTACTTAATAAAACAATTTACCATACTATATTATGCTTTACACGGATCACCAAAATCATATTTACTCTAACTGCTCACTGAAGGATGATAACATATACATGCCACACCAGAACCATATCACATTGGGCTAATTTGTATGCCCTATGGTAGGTACTATCAGAGTTTTGTCACTACATTTGTAGCACATTGAAATAATCATTGTCCATCTGTCCGTCCGTCCGTTCATCCCTATACAAGATAACTCAAAATCGCGTTATCCGATTTTGATGAAAATTACAATCCGTTCTTCCTTAACTTGGTTTGGTATTGCATTTCAGCAAAATCGGGCCAGGGGGGAGCAAAGTTATAAAGTCAAAAAAAAAGTGATCAGAGTGACCAAAAAGTTCTGTCTTTTTTTTCTTTATGGTTTTTCAGATTTAATTTAGAAATTTGTGGAACAATTTTGTTGACTACATAAATAGGCGATACTATATCAAAGTTCAGTGAAATCGGTCAAAAGATAGTAACAGAAAAAAATAGTTGTAGTGAAAAATAAGCATGCGTTCATAAAGTTTTTCCGATGTATGTATTTTGAAAAACAAATATACCGATTTCAATAAAATTTGGAAGATAGATGGATAGGTAAGATTTACCGAAAAACGTGCGTTGATAAAATATTTTACTATCTTTTTTTTGTATCAAATATTTATAGTATTTTCACGATTCTTACTAATTTGTAATTTTCTAAGAAACTACAATTTTCTGCCTAAATATTAGCACGATTTTATCTTGAACCAGAATTACGCATGTGTTTTGATAAGTGCAACCGTCCGACTCAGTACACTGCGCAGTTTTTTTCCGCTTGAAAACCTATTTTAATATTTATTGATTTTTTTTTGATTAAATTTAATATAAATTTGAATTAGTTTAATAAAGTTCTTTTGATAATAAAAAAAATGAATTGCAAATTATTTAATTAAAAGTCTATTATCAAATTTAATATGTCATAATGTTTTTTTTTTTTGTAGATTGTAATAGCTCACGTTCGTTAAAGAGAACATAAATAATATTTGTTGAGTTTTATTTTATTAAAATGTACTGAAAGTGAATATGTTTTTTTTTTCTATCATTAACGTAACGCATATCACAAAACTGGTCATAAACATATAGTTACTGAAAATCGGCCTATAGCCGAATCTTTGATGCTCTATGGTAGAAATGGGACAGAAAAACTGTCAAAACTAAGAATATCTCAAGGTTTTTCTTTATAACTTTGTTTCCTCTTTTCAAAATTTCCTCTAATTTGCAGGTAACCTAGACCCTAATAGCATAAATCTAATCAGCAAATTTTATTCAAATCGGTGTATTAATTTTTAAAGTACATCGAAAAAACTATGAATAGGCTTATTTTCTCCTAGGATTACTTCTTCCTCCACTATCCTTGGACCGATCTTACTGAAATTTATCGTTCATTTACGTAGTTGACCAACAAAATTAATTTGGACAAAATTGCTTCACAAATTGTCCAATTAAATACGAAAAACCATAAACAGAAAAACGACAAAATTTTCTGGTCCACCCTAGTTTTTGCTTAATAACTTCGCTCCCTCTCGGTCGATTTTGCTGAAATGGAATACCAAATCCAGTTAAGGAATAACCAACTCAAATTCTAAGTTTTAATAAAATCGGATAACGCATTTTTGAGTTATCTTGTGTGGGGTTTCTTGTCAGGATGCCCCGAAATATTCGAGTAAAAGTCCACGAGGTCCAACCAATATCGGGAGCTAACACGGGGGAATATCAAAAATGCTTCCTCACTCGTCAAGTTCTTTATTCGCACTCCCGTCTTTTACATTCTATTTTTACAATTAATTTACCGTTGTCGGTAAAGTAGTTCGATGGTGAACTTAGTCATTGATTCTATATATATTATAATTGTTTACCCTATTTAGGCACTGCCTAATAGCTAAAAAAGCCTACACTTGTATACGGACGGACATGCATAAATCGATATAACTTTTGATTCTTTACACAACTAGACCCTTGAAACTTTTCTATCGTACAATGATTATTTCGATGTGTTACATACTCAGTGACCAAACTAATATACCCTCTGGTAGTACCTACTATAGGGCATAAAAATAAATACATAAAAATTTCAATTGTAAAACTCTTTAAAATACCAGGCGTATTCGTGTTTCTAGAATTATTCTTTAGGGGGCAATTATATTCCTCTAGCTAGTACAAAAAAAAAACTAAGAATTTTGTAGTTATTTTATATCAACTCCTGATTAGTCTCTTTGAGATTGCAATCATAAAATTTTAAAGAATAAATCTTGATTATTTTAATGATAAATGATGTTAACATATCTAAAGCAGTCTCCAAACTGTTACGTTGTTATATACGTAACGAGGAGTTGAAAACTATTTGAAGTTGGCTTGATTTGTATATAGTATGTATACGCGAGTAGACTTCAAACAGACTCACTTCGGTGTATCAGAAAATTTGATCTGATCCGCTTGAAAAAAGGGCAAAACTAATAACCCTAGCTGCAAAAATGTTTGTAACCTAAAAAATTATTTTTGAATTCCTAAATTGAAGTCGATTTCTTACTAAACTTGCCTGACCTAGACGGAATACTTAACACATACTTAAACAGAGACACCTTCATGTTCATCATTGAAATAAAAACAATTGGAACAAAATTCTTCTTCACAAGGTGTAGGAATTGTTGTTGTATTCAATGTAAAAATTTACACTGTTCCATGATAACTAGTGGGATAACGCATAAGATGACTACGGTTAACGTCATTTAGAGCCGATTACTTGTACTTAGACAAGGCTCAGATCCGATTATTGACTTTTTCAATAACATCTTCGTTCACAATTTATTATCAATGGTGCTATAGAGGAGCTCTCTTTTCTTTGAAACAAAATGCATTTAAACGTCTACATACGTTACTTGAAGCCCGTGAAACTGATTACGGTAGTAGAAATGAACTGGTTTCTTGAATGTTGCATGCTCTAATACCAAAGATTTCACTTTTTGCCAAAGCGTCTGACTGACGCTTGTATTAAGCTGTTATAAAATTTGAAATAAGATTTTAATACTTAGTTTGTACAAGACTTGAATTAAGATATTATAACATCGTCTACGGAATCTATCCATACAAGATCGAAGAAACATAAGAATTTCTTTTAAAATAACAGAATTTTCAATAATTAATTTTATTACCGACAGAATTTATGAGTTATCCATTTTATTTTTAACAAAGATAAATAACATAAAATTGTATCAAAAGAGATTTTATAATAGTAATTAAAATTTTCTTGCGGATATTCCAAAGAAATGTAGAAGTGAAAAATTATATGCCGAGAATTTGTAAAATATATTTTGTAATATAATCTGTAATACAAGAAAAAAAGAAGAGGTTTATCGAATTACAGGATATACAACAAGTTATTGACTTATGACTTTCAACTTGATACCGTCTTATATTACCAATTTCTAATACTCGTATCGGAAAATACAATATAAATACCATATAGCCCAGTCAATGGATACTTTTACCTTGCAAAAGGTATAGGAAACTTTATATTTGGTACGATTGTTCAACTAGGTAAGTTATTTAAAATTCCAAGTTTTCGACCTTGGGGGAGGGGGTGCCACTCGCACCCCTATACTGGTTTAAATGGGTGGAAAATCGCTTTTTCGCGATTATCTCGTTACCTGTACGAGATACGTTAATTGAGGTCCATACAAAAAATGTAGAGCATACGATTCTTCACATTTTTTGCTTAAAATTTTTTTTTTCTAAAGATTATAGTTTTGAAGCTACAGCGCGTAGAAAGTGAGCACTTAGACAGAATAGCATGGTCGTCGACTTTTCTAATTCTGGATGAATAATGAAATTATTGTAGACATTCCAAATTTTTATATTGTTGTTCAATATTAAAGAAAATATACGAGGGCAAGCGGAGTTCCAATATACCATAATAATATAAATGACGGAGCCCGTGTTGTTACTCCACAAATAGATCTCATCAATGCACAACAACTACAATCATTGTCTGTTCAGCTTTCTAAAGTGGGAGAAATATCAGCTTGTGAAAGCAGATTGGACCATAATAAATCAGTTATAATTGTGGCAATTTACATTTCTCGCAACCAATCAATAAATACAATTATTGAATTCATCCACACGAGAATTTGCTAAAGTACTTACCAGAAAGTTCGCGTATTCTTAAAAAGATTACGATAAAATTCCGATGATTTTAAGTGGTGATTTTAATGTTAATTTTGCATTGGATACAGCGCTCCCTTTGATTGAGTTCCTCAACACCATATTCAATTTAAAAAAGTGCAGTAGTCGCATTGATTCGACAACAAGATCGAAAACAATAATTGATGCTGTATTTCAAAGATATATTGATCGAATCCAAACCAAATCATTCATTTCACAATTTAGTTATCATAAGCCACTCGTGTCATTTATTAAAATTGAAAACAGAGAGTGTGAATAATAAAATGTAAAATAACTTTTAAACTTGGTACCAATATTTTAATAAATAAACCCTATAAATATCCCACCCCTGAGACTCGTCTCAATCTCTCGCTGTTTAGTTTTCCGAAGGTTTCATTTCTACTGCGTGTGCACAGCACACATGATTTTTTTTTTTAAAGTACATCAAAAAAACTTTATGAACAGGTTCTTCTAGGATTATTTCTGTCTCCACTATCCTTAGACCGATTTTACTGAAATTTAACATAGTGTCGTCTATTTATGCAGATAACCAATATAATTAATTTAAACAAAATTGGTTCACAAATTTTCAAAATAAATCCGAAAAACCATATAAAAAAAACGACAAAACATTTTGATCACCCTGGTTTTTGCTTAATAACTTCAATTTTACTGAAATGCAATACCAAGTTAAGGAATAAGCAACTCACGTTGTAAATTTCATCAAAATTGGATAAAGCGTTCTTGAGTTATCTTGTATAAGAACGGACGGACAGACATGCATAAATCGATATAACTTTTGATTCCCTACAACACCATATCCTTGATTATTTCGATGTATTACACACTTAGGGACTAAATTAATATACCCACTACTAGTACCTACAATAGGGCATAAAAAAGAGATGCTATTTTGTAGGAGTATCTTCGAAATTTAGTGTTCAGAACTTGCCTTTAAGCTGTGTTTAGTCGAGAATGAGTGCCAAACCTATATTGTAAATTTGATTAAAATTGGACAGCGCATTTTTAAGTTATCTTGTAAACGAGGGAACGAACAGGCGTGCAAAAATCCATATAATAACTTTTGATTTTCTACATATCTAGTGCCTTGAGACTAGCGCATCTTACCCGGAAAATTCCTAAATTTCTTCAATCCTGACTCCCGGGAACAAACAAATTTTGATTCAAATTGTATTTTCTTATCGCTGGCAAACGTTTATTATTTTTGTCTCGGCAACAGCGCTGTATGACACCGTAAAAAAATGAGTAAATTGACTTGGGCACCCAATTTTGGAGGACTACAAAATAATCATTACTACCCAATGGATTTCTATGAAGAAATAGAATTTAGTTTAAAGCAAATTATGTCAATATTTACATTTTTTAGTTTTCTACCATTTTTCGGTTTGAAGATCATCAGTTTGATAAAAAAAAAAAAACGGTTTCTATCCCTCCTCATAAAGCTTTAGAGACATTTACCAGATCCGAAACCTCTTGGTAGCTAAAACAAATAATATAGAATAGAAACGCGTCTCTAATTCAGTCAATAGTAAGCGAATTTTCATAAGAATTGTAATGCATATTTTGGAGAGACCAACTGAAAAGATACGATATGTCCCCATTCAGTGGGTGTGATTGTGACTAGTGTATCTACTCTCGAGTAGCTAATACCCGGAATATTCGGAAATTTTATTGATTTTTCGATTACTCGATTATCCGGATAATAGCAAAAATACTTGATTACATTTGAATTGTTTTGTAACATAACAAATTGATTTCATAAGGCTAGGTCAAAAGAAAATTTCACCGGTAGTGTGAAATAATTTCAAAAGGAATGAAACCTGTAAAAAAACGTTTGGCAAATACTGTTCTGTAAGTATTGGATACAAAAAAGATCTTCAAGAAGTGGAGTGTAATACGCCATATTTACTCAGTTCATCTAGAAAAGGCTTATAGAAAGAAGGAAATGTAAAACATCTCGACTCCCGGGATTGAAAAAACTTTGGAGATTAAGATTCACCTTTTGGGGTCATTCTCCGATGATTATTTATATGAATCAGAAATGCAGTGACAAAACTAATATACCCTCTCAGAAGTTGCTGCCATAATTGCAGTTTAGTTTGAACAGAAATATCATTACTCTATTAAAATCTGTACCAAGAAATGTAATACCAAGATCAGAAGCAGTTACTTACCTAAAAGGAAATCTTTAGCTATTTTCCGTAGGCGGAAAACAAATTAAGATCGATAGCCTAGCAATCGCAATTAATTGACAATTCCACTCCAGAATTCTTTGTTTAAAAAAAAAAAACCCATAAAAAACTCACTCAAAAAAATTATTTCGAATAAAGAAAAATTACTCAGAAATCACTCATAAAAAAACTCACTTAAAAAAAACTCCCTTAAAAAACGACACATCTACCCCAAACGATAGTTAACTTGCGACTAGTGTAAGGGTGAGATGTGTTCAATATTTGTTTCGAGATATTTTTGAAAAAAATTTTTTTTTTTTTTTTTTCAAATAATTTTTCACAAAGAAATAAAAAAAAACCAAATTTTTTCAAAATAAAATTTGAAACCGAATCTTGATTATTTGATTATGTTTTTTCTATATTTTTTCGTATGGACCTCAATCAACGTGTCTCGTACAGGTAACGAGATAATCGCGAAAAGGCGATTTTCCACCGCTTTAAGCCAGTATAGGGGTGCGAGTGGCACCCCCCCCCCCCCAAGTCGAAAACTTGGAATTTTAAATAACTTACCTAATTGAACAATCATACCAAATATAAAGTTTCCTATACCTTTTGCAAGCTGGAGCCATTTTTTACGCTCTATTGACTGGGCTAATATTCTTATATATAGAATAATTTCACTATAATGTTAATCATAAGTTGAGTTTTATGGAAGTAGAGTTGAAATTGGATTAACCAAACTGATTAACCAGATCCTGATCGTTTGTACGAATGGTTAATCCAGTTTTATATTATACCAATTTAAAGTTGTGACAGACTTGGATACTTTATCCAAATTCTGATGTCAAACTGGAATTAAAATTTGAATCTATTTATGAACAAGATTTATAAATTCAGGACTTACGATTAATTTAACTGGATTAATGATGTATTTACCTAAATGTAGAGAAGTCCAGCTTTTGAAATGTGATCAGATATCTTTTGCAATTTTTAGACTATATACCTTTTCAACTTCAAATTGGGACTAAACAATTTCAAAATGGGACTAAACAATTGTCTACACAAGTCACTAAATGTATTTCTTGTTATTATGGGAACGACAGGATTTAATACGAGTGAATCATCGCTATTTGATGATATTCTTTCCTTCCCGATTCCTATTTCCTAAAAGAAAAAACCTTTTTTTATGGTAGGATTTTTATGAAATTTACAATGTGAGTTGATTATTCCTTAACAGGATTTGATGTTGAATTTCAGCAAAATCCGCCGAGGGAGAGCGAAGTTATTATGCAAAACCCAGGATGACTAGAAAGCTTTGTCGTTTTTTTTAGTAGTTTTTTCAGATTTAATTGTGAAGTTTGTGCACCAATTTAATTGAAATTATTTCCATGTATTGACTACATAAATACACGATATTGTGTCAAATTTCAATAAAATCGGTCCATGGATAATGGGTGAAAGAAATAGTCGTAGGAGAAAATAAACCTGTTCATATAGCTTTTTGGATGTATTTTAAAATCTTATATAATTGAATAAAATTGACAGAATAGACTTACGCTATTAGGGCCTAGGCTAACTGGGAATAAGAGCAAATTTTAAAAAGAAGAAATAAAGTTATGCTGAAAAAGTCTTGAAATATTATTAGTTTTGGCTGTTTTTTTATCAGGGTTAATTCATTGAGCTATAGATTTGTTATCTAAAGGGTTATAAATGGGATGTTTTCATCTTTTGGTTCGTTATTATTTGGGTAGTTAATGATTTTCAAATACACAAGAAATGGTCCTCGAAGTTAATGTTTTTAGGTCACTAAGAGCAAGTTCGCGTTGGCATAACTTGAAAGTCATTAAAATTGACATCTTTTTTTAAACCGTGTACGATTCTCTTTTTTACCATAGGACATCAAAAAATCGGCTATAGGCTGATTTTACATTAGTAGATGTTTTCTATATTGAGCCGCAAAAATTGGCTACACGTATTCTGATATTGTCGATAGCTTATTAAGTTTATGTATTTTTAAAGAGATTTTTAATCTGATTTACTTTTATGTCAATGGAAACGAATCTTCCCAACCAACTTCAAACCAACTCGACTATTTGTAATGTAATCGCATATTAAATTTGTTTCAACTTATGTTAATCCGGATTATAAATATGATTTTTAAGAACAAACTTAAGTATCATAATTCGAGAGTAATAACGCTTTTGGGTGTTTCATATGTTATGTTTTTCGGTTAAACAGCATCAAAAAAAAATGTGTGATACAAATGTTGTTAATTTCTTCCCGGTTTTGCTGGTTTTTTTTTTTTTGTTCTAAATGTTAAAAGTCAATAATAGTATTTAGTATTTATGATAAGATAAAATCCATTAATATAGTTTTTGATCCTATATTTTAATGTTTTCAAAAGTTGACATTGATACTTTTTAATTGGGTCATCAAAAAAAAAACCCCCGAAACACATCAATTTTTCCCCGGAAAAAAATGTGATTATAATAAATTATTTTGTGAATTTGATCACACAGGCCCTTTTATTTACCATCTTAAATATTTATACCTTATTAATCCGATTATTTAAGTTTTTATTTAAAAAAAACACCAGAAAAACACCAGAAAAACACCTTAGTCTATAAGCCCTGGTTTATTATCTCTTTTTTTTTTCTAAGAAACTCGATTTCCAAATTAAGAAAATGTCATCAAGATTTTCTTACTGTGAAAATATTTTGATCTTCGCTCAAATTGCGTTTGGATATCAATAATTTAGAATTTTCTTAGAAATTATTAAAATCTCTATTCATGGAGACTGAAATAATTTACATAGAGTAAATGTTCTGAATTCCAGCCGGTGATCAAATTGCGGCCGCTCTATAAAAAAAAAAAAAAAAACGGGATCTTATAAAGAACGTCGTAAATAGTCAGCATCCAGTGGCGTAGCTATCGTGGATCAGTTGGAACGAAATGGTCGAGGCGTACGAATCTCATGGGGACGCAAAATTAGAAAGTATCAAAACTTTAGTATAAAAAATATTTCAATCCGTTCGACAATTATGTAGACTTTTTAAATGTTTATCACCTGCATATCTCGTCACGTCACTTGATAAAAGTATTCTGGACGGATCAGAATTGTTACAGTCCCTCCGATATTTCACCTAGGTTTTGGGCCTCAACTGCGTCGTTCTAAAATGTGTTTTTATATTCAATTAAAATAAACGCCAGGTTGCTGAAATACTTTTAATTCACACTGCAGCCTCAAGTAGCTTTTCTGACATTATTACAGCATGCCTGATTTGTTTTTACTTTAGAAATGATGACAACGACAGCAGAACGAAGTTTTTCAAAGTTAAAATTAATCAAAAATATATTTATAGAAGAGTGTGTCGCATTCCTGTCTTTGCTCTTTGGCCACTAGCCAATAGCTCGTCAATTTGATCTGGAGAAAATAATTGACCGATTTACAAACGATTAAGCAAGAAAACAGCAAGTTTTTGAAGATTAGATAGAAAACAAATTTCACCAGAACTCCCCCGAAAATAACGGGTCGCTCCGATTTTATTTGTTCCAGGGCACTGAATATCTAGTTACGCCATTGTCGGCATCCTAAAAATTTAACAATTAACTGTTTCAGTGCCTCTAATTCCTTTATTGTAGTAGTTTTAGGCTTTCAACATAAATAATTGTCTTCGAAGATTGTTTAGAACAGATATTTCCAAAACTTCCTCGACCTGCACAGAACTTTTCTAGCCTGTGTTTTTAGGGTTTAATTTGTATACAATTCTTTGGATTTTGAATGGATAAACAAAATAGCAGGTGTATAAAAGCAAATAAAGGCAGTAATAAAAAATAGTGTAAATTGGTTAGTACCAGTCGCTCCTAACAGTTGAAAAGTTTCGACTGAAAATCTGAGTTTCGCCATCCATTAAAACTGATCTTTTCTTTTCCAAATAGCGACCTTTTTTTACCATCCATAGAACTCAATGATAACTTAAGTTTTAGCTTTAGATCTAACATTTCAATACTAAATACTCATTACATAGTAAAATTGGATTTTATTGATTATTTATGGAAGCAAATTGGACTGCAAAATCAAAGTCTAAAAGTTTTTTTTAAAAAATGTATGCCTAAAAATGTTTCTTATGGGAATAAGTACTGAAACTTCGTGCATCGAAATCAATAATATTTCTGATTTAATAGGATTTTTATATAAAAAAATAAATAAATAAATAATAGCTATCTAAACAAATTACCCTACTTTCTTATATACAATATTTAAAGTTTAATTTTCTCATAAACTATAAGAAATACGAAAAGAAATGATTATTATTTAGAAATTGTAACTCGGGAATAGTCAGTAGCTGTCGCAAGGTGTTGAAGACACTATGCGTTCAGAATAATGTTAGATTATGCTGGGTTCCAGCCCATTGCGGAATCGAGGGAAACGAATCGGCAGACATGCTGGCAAAGGAAGGTGCAGACGATTCAGAACACGAAATCACTGACGTACTGCCTTCCCTCTCGGCGTTTAAAGCACGTATCAAGGACAAAATTTTCGGGGAAGCCAACGCACGATGGCACAATCTTAGTGGGCACGAAGTGTCAAAAAGTTTGTGGCCGAAAATGAAATAGACTGGAATCGGAATCGTCTACGAACGATTATTGGAATACTGACGGGACACTGTCTGTTGAGGAAGCACGCTAAAAGACTGGGCTTGGTGCAGACCGACCTCTGCCGTTATTGCGGAGACATAGGGGTGGCTGAAGACATCAAGCACATTTTATGCGAGTGCGCAGCTCTCTCTCGAGCTCGTAACAACTATTTGGGCAACCATTTCTTCGGGAATTTAGGAATGCTTCAAGCGACCGACATGGGAAGTCTAATGAAGTTCTGTAGGAAAGTTAAATGCTTTGAAGAGGAATAGGTTCCCCCAGGGTAACTCCTGGTCTCGTAGGGATCACAATGGGCCCATTAAGGTGCCTGGTGCTGTACGTAGTACCCCTACTCTACCTACCTAGAAATTGTAGGTAATCATTTGCACAAAGCTTTTCATTTGTTTTAACCGAAAATCACTCTACTTCTAGACTATGATTTATTGTCCAAGAAAGAAAGCTAGTTTAATCCTGTAGAGGGCGACAAGCAACAAGCGACAAGTGATAAGACCATTTATCGCTTAAAGAACTATACGAACTGTCTTCTCAACGACATCTTTACAAAAATGTTAGATTTGAATTTCATTAAAATACATATATTAAAATATAAGAAAGTAAAAAAGGTTAAAAGTTTTGTGACTATCAAAAGAGTAATGATTATTATCAATAAACTTCAATATGAGCGAACTAGGAAAGTCAATGTCAGAAGCTTTATAAGAAAAACTGAAGCAATTTTCTTTCTTTTCTTTTTTTTTTTTTGATAAGAATTGGTTTACTATATTATTGACTTTTTTGTTTTTCTACATTTTGTTGTTATTTATTGAAACAAGGACATTTCGTTATATGTTTTTCGTGACATTATTATCTTCTATGTGAAAAACTGTGTTCAAAAAAGGGAAAATCAATATTTTTTTACCATAATTTTATGAAAGACTTTCTTATTACAAACTAATTCAATATAAAAATTAATCAGGCCCGAACTAGTACAAATAATTGTCTCACGCACGACTCCAGAGAAAGGACCGACGACTCTACTTATGTCACGTATGATGTGATTGTGGCTACTATTACAATGCATCTATATTTAAAATATATGCGGACTATATATGAAAGATTAAAAGTTTATTTCAGAGTTACAAACCAGTAAAACACCAATCTCCTTACCCTGCTCGTGTCGACATTTTTACTATCAACTAGAAATGTACTAGAACAAAATTTTCAAAGAATTTTCTATCCATCGCTAACATCTTGCACGTCTGGCTGACAGAGAAATATAATTTAATTTTACAATTTGAAATTGTAATTAAACAAATACATGCTGAAATTTATATACCAATAAACAAATACTAGAAAAAATTAGAGTTTTAAGAGTGCCATGTGCTTAACGGGAAGTTTTTATAAAAAAAAAATTTATTCTCTCTCTTTTCCTGATACATTTTTTGCCTTTGAAAAATGCCCGTGGTATTTTGCACTTGAATGTGAATTTTATTCTGTTCTTTTTTTACTACTTTGTTCTGATTGGTGTAATTGTTTATTCACTAGCTTTGAGTACTTTACTTATACTTTGAAACCAACTAGAAATCTCAATAGTTCATCCTACCCATTTAGAATTGACGTAGGCTATAACGCAAACTCATGAATCTTAGAATGATTATTCATTATAATTTTTTGTAGATCTTTTTGATATTTAATTCAATTAAACATAAACTGTTTAACACAATCTATTAAAAAGTAGTTCGACAGTTTTTTTTTTGAGATGGATCCCTCATCTACTAAAAATCGTCCCATTCGGACATATTCCCGCAATGCCTGTATGTCCAGTCCGGGCCTGAAGAAACTAGCTAATGAATACATAAGAATATTAGGTGGGAGAAATGTCCTTTCAAAAATTATCTCCTTTTCAAATTAGTTTAATATTTTATAATGCATTTAATTATTTATTAATATTTATACTCGTAGTAGTTCGAGTTTAATTCAATATTTTCACATTTTCACATTCAAATAAAAATGGTTCCTGAAACGATAACTATTGGAATGAGACCAAAAATGCATATGTGTTAGGTTTTCTTTAGAAATTATATACTTTTTGATTTACGAAGACAAGTTCAAGATATGTACTTTTAGAATCTTCCAAAGAATCCATTCCATATCTGATGAGTTGTGCAAGTTCCAAATAAAACGTTCAAAAAGAAGCAATAGAATAGTAATAGAATCTTGAACGTAGTAAACAATCTTAATGCATTAATGAAAAGAAGATCTAGGCAGAATTTTAAAGCCGAAGATAAAATTTGTAGACAAAATCAGAAATTGAACTTGAGGCAGCCTCCCTAGTACTAATTACGACCTCTTAACGACCTTAATGGTCTCATTTAATTTAAAAATTTATATAAAATAAATACAATTATTTTTAGCATGTTTTTATTAATGCATTTTTTATGTTTATTCTTTTGTAATTAAAAGAATTAATCAAATTTTTTAAATTATTAGGTATTCATAAATTACTTTTAACCTTAAATTAAAATTCTGAACTTTGTCTAAGAGAAATAAATTCAGTCGATTTAGATCCGAAACAAAAAAACTTTGATCTTCCTTCGAATAAAATTATTTAGGAGGTTGATCTAAAGGATTTTAATAGAATTAAAATGATTAAAATAAAATATTTTAATTAATTATAAATACAGATTAAAAAAAAATAGGTATATAAATTTTCAACAAGAAATTATAAATTGCCAATTTTCAGGCGCACTTGAAAATGTAATAGAACAAGGAAATTACGAAATTTAATCAATTTTTAACATTTTCTATTCGATATCTTAAGTAGTATGATTAAATGATGATGGATACGTATTTACTTTATTGTTTTGCTCGGGCTATACTACTTTGGTATCACTAGGTGAAATGAAATTAAGCTGCGCGATATATTTATATATTTGATGCTTGTAATTAAGCGATATGTGAACCTATTAAGGGTTATTTTTCTTGTTAATAAAGTCTATTGTATTTTAATTTTAAAATTTCTATTACACCCAATTAAAAGTTACGCGTTAGAATCGCGTCTATACTGTACAATGTACACAATTAAAATGAAAATTTAATTTTAGTTCAAACAAATTTAGCATATTTCCGCATTAATAGAAAGAAAATATAGGGCAAAATTACATTCTAAGCTTTTTAATCAATTTGTTAAAAACTGTGCAAATTTTTGTCTATTCAAATAAAAATACAGTGAAACAAATATTCTTATAGAAATAAAAACCTAAAACCTAAAACCTAAAACCTAAAATGTAGAGTAGTGTTCACATTGAACAAAACAGTAACAACCAAAAATTTTAAGAATAATTTTCAGATATTGATAAAAAAACTAATATTTACTTTTTGTTTTAATTTTTATTTAAGTCTCTTTGAAATCAATAATGAATTTCGCATCCAAATTCAAATTAATACAAAGTAAACTTTAACAATATTTAACTTTGTTATCCACATTTTTTTGGGGGTTCATAATTAAGATTCGCATAGTGTTTTAACCTTTGTATAACAACCGGGTACGAAGTCTACAAATTTTTGATAAAAACTTAACAAAATTAGGGTGTTCGTAACACCGAAGTTCCAGGATTTCCCCAAGCTATTAAATATACATTTAGAAGTACAAAATTTGGATAGCATAACATTTCTTAAACGCTTTACCTTAACATCCTTATCATTAACTAAATGTAAAACTCGTCCATCCATAAGAAGTAATATAAACTTGTATGATACAGAAAATCTGAATAGATTGACATTAAGATTCCTCTTTTACACTACAAGCTGGACTTATGACTTAACATATGTTATATAAGATGATTCTTACAATATTTATTTGGCTGTGTCGTCAGGATCACGTTATAACGTTATCTGTTATAACGATGTCGGTTACATGTATCGAACCACCACCTCTCATGGTGAACTAATTTCAAAGTTCAGTTTTGATGATTCCCATATTAAAATCAATGTGTTTTATGACTATAGAGACTGACTGGATATTCAGAGGTAAAAGAATAATTTTTATATTTCGTTATGTCACGTTGTTTTTGCACTCAAAGAAAAAACGTATGGAAATTGATTAGTTCTCACTACTATAAAAAATTAGGTTCCAATGGCTGTAAAATTAGAAATAGGAAAATTTGTAATAGGAGTTGCATCTTATGTTGACAAAGTACTTTGTATCTAAATTCAAAATTTTTTAGAAATTTAGAAAAAGCATTCATAAAGCATAGATCTCTAAAAATATGGACGGGATTTTCTAGTTTTTTCTGTGAGTGTGATCAATTTAGGACTAGAAAATGACAGTTTCTGGTGCCTTTTTCAGTTCTTAGAAGCATCCAAAAGGGCGATCTTAGGCTTGTTTTATAACTTGACTTTGAATTTAATGTCCAATTTCGTTTAAAACCTATTTACGTTTATGTATAATAAACTCAAATGTTGATTGGTTTATTGCTTAACTCGACTTGATGTTGCATTTTGGAAAAATCAGCCAAGTGGTAACAACTACGTTTTTTTTTTTTATCCGATTTTGTTGAAATTTAGAATATAAGTTGGTTATTCCTTAACTTCGTTTGGTATTGCATTTCAGTAAAATCGAGCAAGAGGTAGCCTAGTTATTAGGCAAAAACCAGGGTGACCAGAAAGTTTTGTCGTTTTTTTACTTATTGTTTTTCGGATTTAATACGAAAATTGGTGAATCAATTTTGTTGAAATTAAATATTTTGGTTAAATTCATAAATAGACCATACCATGTTAAATTCGAGAAAAATCGGTCAATCGTGAAGAAAGAAATAATCTTAGGAGAAAATAAATCTATCTATACATTTTTTTTGTGATGTACTTTAAAAACTAATACACCGATTTGAATAAAGTTTACAGATTACTTCGAAAAATTTTAAAATCGAAGTTTTACTAACTTTCTCATAAATTATATTAATTGAATTAATATTGAACTGCTTCCGGAATTGTAAGAATTGAATTAGGGATATTTAAATCCTTGTTCCTGCGTTACTTAAATCGTTCTTGTAAAAGCTTTGAGCATTTCATTTGTAAGCATATTTTCTTGATCTTTCAAAGAATTAAACATTAAAAATTTCCCGAGAAATAAAAGCATAATTCCGGGATTCGGGAAATATAAAATTCATCAATTTCTCGAGAAATTCTCTCCCGGGATGGAAACTTTAATTGAACTTGTTAACTTTGCTATTTCTATCATATTACATAAAAGAATCAGGTTTAATTCGATTTTAAGGTTCTACATAGTTTTTCTTTGGTCCCAATTATGGAATAAACAAAAACAAATTAAGAAATAACCGATTTTATCAAGAATTTTATCACCAATTTTTCTATTTTATTGTCTTCATAAATTATTTTTTTTAATTCAAAAATTAGTATAAATTATTTTTTCGCTTACCGTTTAAAATTAATTCAAAATTATAAATATTTTTTTTTATTTTTTTTTAATAATTTAATCGAAATTTAATTTCAATGTTATCAAAAAAATATCATAATTTTTAACCTTTTTCTTTTTAAATAATTTAATTTAAAAACATTTTTTTTTTCTTTCTTATTAGTTAAGAAAAGAAAATACGCATTTTGTAAAACTTAAAAGAAGAGATTAAATTTTAAATTCACTTAAATCGCACTTTTTTATTTTAATTAATTTTTTTTTTTCTATTTCTTAAGAAAAAAATTTAAAATAAGATTTTTTAAAAACCGATTTCTTAAAACATTTCACACAAATATTTAGTTAAAGCACGAATTTATCAAATAGCTAAGAATTTTGTATTATTATTTTTTTGTATTTTTTAAAAGTCCACGAACTCTCTCTCTTGTATGTCGCCGCGTGTTTTCTTATCGAAAGTCTTGATTCAACTAACAAATTTTTTTGTTATTCCTTTTTTTTAAATGAAATAATAAAAAAAAAAAATTCTTCTACTATCAATGACTGATAAATTTCATGCTTTTTCCCAATAGTAACAACAGAGTAAGTACATACTCCACAAAAACTGGGGCCAAACTGCACGAAAAAATTTATAAATGATTAGAGAAATTCTCAAATAAACGCGGGCCCCCCAATGACTGATGATTTCTTATACTTACAACACAACAAAATGCATTTAGTTTTTCTTTTACTTTTTTGTGGTTGTATATCTTGCAATTCATCCCTGTGTACGACCGGCTTTTTTTTTTCTTTTAATTTACATTCTTTTTCGTATATTACACAAAATTACATTGTGTGTAGTGCACTCGCTTTTTTTTACTTTCTTATACGAGAGTTTATAAATTCAAATTGAGATTTTTTAAATGTAAAGGAAATTATTTTTGTGGTTATGGAATAATTTCCCTATTCTTCTATTCGATTTGAAATTTCTATCAGAAAAATTTTCCTTAAAATTTTGACATCACTAGAAATTCTATTACCTAATAATGTCTGTGAGTCGGCGCGTGAAATTTGTTTGATGGCACGATGGGACACAGTGTGGATCGGGATTGTGGCAGTGTAGAGGACGTGTAGATTTCTATATATATGGATTTACAATAAAGTTCCGCAACTGTTGCTATAAAAATTAAATTAAACAATATTTTTCAGGTTATTCTTTTTCTTTATTTACAGCAAGGGTGTCCAACCTCTTTGGTTTCCCTGGGCCGCATTGGAACAAGACATAGTGTTTTGGGCCACAAGTATATTACTACCATATGTAAAAATCCATATCATAAAATGAAACGAAAGAGCTTTCTGTTCTGGTCCTGTTTCTGTTGTTTGTCACTGTGGCAGCTTTAGCATGAGAGCGCAAGCACACAAATCATTCCTCAGAAAAACGGACATGCTACAGTAATTTTGAATATTTTCGGGCCGCATTGATACTTGCCTTGGGCCGCGGGTTGGACAGCCTTGATTTAAAGTAATTTTCTTATGATTCAATACAATTTTAACAATAATGATTCAAATGCATATTTAAGCTCACTTTGTGGTATAGCCTTCAAAGCACGTCTAGAATCCTTTTGAATAGTCTCTCAATATCATCGAAAAATCATCCTTTTAACTTGATTTTAATTTTTAGGAATAGTGAGAAGACGGTGAATGATTCAGCACACAGCCAATGATTTAATGGAAAAAACTTGATGAATAATCAAGAAATTGGGACTTTTTTTTTGGTTAATACAAGCACCAGTCGTCTGTAGGAATTATACGTGATGTTAGTTTACAGTTACATATATATAAAGATTTCTTTAAACTCGCCTTACTCTGGCTGAAATCATTAGCGTTAGTGTTATCGTTTAGCGCCCGCAACATTCGAAAAATTGGTTCATTTTTCCGATAGTCAGTCCTATGATACATTATTTTAAATATATCTACGGATCTCAGAGAGCAGCATGTGTTTACTTTTAGCTGCATCTTTTCAAGAAGAAAGGGACCGTCTATAAAATCATTTATAATTTGGTGGATGAAAACCATAATATACATAATCGTGTGTTAACAAACACCAGTTGTGTCTAATTCACGATGTTCTGTACGAACTTGACAAATTGTAACCATCAAAAACTTTCAAATAAAAGTCACAAGTAACTTTTTGACCAGTTGGAATGAATTCTTGCCTTTTACTATCCAAGAAAAAACAATGAACATTGTCTTAATTTTTGATGGTACTTTTCACCATCTTTTTTTGACTTCTGCCTGCCATTTAAAACTCTTTAACTTTTGATAAACAATCTATGCATATTGTATTATACAACGTCAAAAATAAAGATTAGACTTGGTTTTTTAATTCCTTCATAGCTTCTCCGTTAGTTAGGACACTTGATCCGTTGATCCATTGACATGAAAGAATTCAAAATCCGGCTACAGCCGAGGTTAGTTATAAAATCATTATCTGGATAAAAATTTTGAATCAAGTCCCAGCAATATTGTTGGTTTTAATATCTTAATTGCCAGTTGTACTGGCATAACGGCTTCTAGTTTTTTTCTTCTTCAACAATCAATAAGAAAATTAAACTTGAATAGTATTGTGTATAAGAAAGTTGGATAGTTGAATTAATCGTACATAGTGTAATAATAATAATAATAAAGAGATTGTTTTTTTCCCCTTCAGGGAGCTTTTTTTTTACTTTATATCTAAAAGAAAGATGTATAGTAAAAAAGATCTTATCACACGTTTTACATCGTCTTTTGTACATTATAAAAACCGGGCGGGAAACATTTATCATCTTATTTCTCTAGTCTCTTTTTGTCCCCATCGTGTTTCAATTCCGCCAATTTTATGTGTACTTAAGTGCGCCCGTTGGCAAAAAAAAAACATATATCTTTTAGTTTCGACCCTTTTTCTTTTGTGTATTCAAATTTAAATTTTTCTTCTTCTTTTTCTTCACTTTAATTATATATGGCGTCGTTGTATCCTGGCCATAAATGCAGTTATTTTTGTCTGCATTTTTGAAAATCGGCAATCGGTTATTTGGAAACGCAGATGATGAACCCTTATTATGTTAATATTTTTTTTCTTGTATTATCATTTAAATTTTGTTTTTACAATAATACGAGGGCGTTTAAAACGAAAAGAAACCCGCATAAATATAAAAATGATTTCTTTTTGATATAACATCACGATAATAATAATCCAACCACAAAGATAGTCTCACTTTAAATGTCCGAATATTAGCTAAGACAAGAACCGTTTCTGAAAAAAGATTAAATATTACGCCTAAATTTATGTGTTTTTATTTTTATAATTTCAAAATTCAAAAATTTTCAGTTAAAAAGAAAAACTTTTCAACAATTTTCTTAATAAATAACTTGAAAATCATATTTCAAATATTTTAAATTCGTATCTTTCTGAGAGTAGTGTGCAGTCTTTTTATTTGTTAACACCATATACTTAGTCTTATTCTCATTTATTAGCAAGCCCATTTTCCTAGCTTCTTCTTCAATATGGACGAAGGCTTCAACGATTGTTTGTTGTGATTTTGTTATTATATCAACGTCATCGGCAAAACCTAAGGAACACGTCGCAAAGGAAGACCAAGCCTCCGTTGGAGAGACGAAATCCTAGCAAACTTAAAAAGATTGATCCCCAACTAGAGAAAATCTGCCCGGGACCGGACAGGTTGGAAGAAAATACTACATCAGACCCAAGACCTCCATGGTCTGTAGCCTCATAGAAGTAAGTATCTTTCTGATAACAATGTAAGAAAAAAGTGATAATAATAGGTCGTAGACATAAAAAATGTATTTTTATATTATTTCATTTTTATGTGACTTTCAAAATTTAATAAACAACATTGCCTTGGATGGAAAAATTAGTATTTTCTCTTGATTAATTAGAAATTTTTCCTCATTTCGAATCATAAAGATAAAATCTAATTAAAAACTGATTCTAAAACATTGATCAAATATATTTTGATAAAATAAGATAAGAGAGCAAATTACTCATCTGGGAATAAGATTTACAAGTCTTATTATATAATATGTGTTTTAAGTAATTACTTAAGTTTTTAAATGATAAATAAGAGTGTATCAAAATTTTTGGATTTTTTTTTTCTCGAGTCATTAAAATAAAGATGGCCATGTATTTTGTTGCAATCGGAGATAACATATCTGATTAATAAATTGAATCGGGAAGTAGGCATGTTATTACAAGTAATTAGTTATATAATAACTACCTTGTTATTAATAACTAATATGGAAAATAGGGGTGGCAGAGAGTACGACATGCGGAGTCTGTCTGGAAGAAAATGAATCAGCAGAACATTTTTTGTGTGAATGCCCGACCTTTTCTAAAATGAGACTTGCTTCACTGAGTGCGTACAATCTGAATAAGGAGGGAGGTTAGCTAATTTAGATTTAAGGACTAACCGGTTCGAGGAACCCTAGCCTTTTAACTAACCTTTTAGGAGGATGTATAATGGGTCAGAAAGGCCTACATGCTCGCAACTGTGCAGGACCCTTATTTAATAAAAATCTTTAAAAAGCACGTGCAAAAGACGATCTAATTTTCGTAGAGCAAAGGTTTGTATACAAACCTACAGTGTATAGTAGTTGGTCGATCATTTGATAGTTGAATTGAAAATCACGGGCGATTGTATAGGAGCTCTATGCAATTTCTCTAATCCGTCAACTAATTGTATAGTTTGTAAACCTAGTTGTCGAATTTCATATCTCATTATTTTCAAATATTTTTTTAGAAGAATGAAACACGAATGAATGTCTTGAAGAATATTTTTAATCTTGTATCACTTTTTTCCATGTCTGCTGTAACAAATTGAGTTCCCCGCCAAGTGTGTGGGTCCTTTAAAACTGTGACTACTATGATGTAAGTGTGCGGCCACATAGGCTCTACGCTTACTGCGCGTGCTTTCGATGAGATGAGAGCAACGATAAATATACGCGTGTAATTAAATGGAAATGGCCATATAGCCGAGTTCGTTGGAAGGAGGATACGATAGAAAAAAAGAGAAGAATTGAAATTCAATTCTTCGCCTGGATTCTTGGATTTGTGAATTAACTGACAAACTAGAGAAAATGTAAATGTGTTCAACGACAAGAGTGATATCCGATGTGGACACTTTTCGCTCACCGCGGTAGTATTTTTCTCATTCCACGTAGAGAGCGCAGAACCTATGTGGCCGTACACTAAGATGTAAACTGGATCGAAAAATATTTTCAAAAAGTAACTCTATGAAAATTGTGATGACGAATGTTTCTTTATAGACGTTTTAATACAACAAATTCATTAGCTTTAAATGATTTAAAAGGAGACGGATATTGCTGACAGTGTTAAGAAGTCTTGAGTTCAAACTTAGATCTCGATGATTTCACAATCATTGTACAAAATTCTGGGTAGGCATTATTTACGGCGACAGGCGATTTTCGCCTATAACCTATTTGAAAGTGATCGGCGCATATTTTAGCATTATGGAAGGAGATTAAGTTCTAAAATTATATGAAAGAGACAGGATTTCAGCTGTCACCTCAAATTCATCAATATGCGGTGATTATCACCTTGCGATAATCGCCTGTCGCCTTATAGAATACCACTCCTGTATTCTTTTCGGGTTTAGGATCTTATGAAACACCCTATAACAATAATAATAAAAGTACTACAATATTTACAATTGTTTTGAATTATAAAAAAATTTCTTAAAGTTCATAATAAATGAATTTGCATAGAATCTTATCAAAATAGTAATTCGGTTGGAATATTTAATGGTTGACTCATTCAAAACATAATTTTCTCAATGATGACGAATTTTTTTTTTTTTAAATTTAATATTAATATAGAAATTCTTTTTTGATTTTTAAAAATCCTTCTACAAATATTAATTGTAATCATATAATCTTAATGAATGATGAGCAGAGATGACGACGTTGATGACGATTTGCCAGGTATTAAAAATTCCATTAAAATTTTTCTTATTCATAACTTTGTACCAGCTTGACGCCAGACTTCTCGTAATGATCATTTACAGGTCAGTTTATATAGGATCCAAACTCTTCGGAATCATTAATCATTTGTACCATTTTTTTGTCTTATTTTTTTGAGATAAGTAAGATCAAGTCTGGTAAATTGGCTTCTTAGTATTTTTGTAATCCGCATTGAAATTTTTAGGATTGATTTTATGTAGTTCTGTGAATTTCGTTGTGAAAAAGTTTCCAATGAAATCCTGTTCAATTGAAAAATTCCTTATAATTGCCGATAGAAGATTATATTACGGAAATTTTGTACGATTTCTATGCCCTATGGTAGTAAAATTAAGCTACATTTTGATTCATAGAACCAACTCGACGTTGGGATATATAAAGCGGTGATCCAAAGAGTTTTCTGGCCCGTTTATATCACTTTTGTTAGATAATTATTCGAATATGCCAGTCAAGTGTGGTCACCACACAACAAAATTCATATCAACAGGTTGGAATTCATTCAACGTAGATTTTTACGTTACGCGTTGCTCAACTTTCCCTGAGATATGGATGACCCTTTTTTTGTTGCCTCCTTGCAATGATAGGTTATCATTATTAGGCTTAGATTAGATTAGATTTTAGAGTGTTCCTGTACTGCGACCTTAAGATCTATTGTACCCCGTTTTCTTTGGTGCAATAGTTAGGTTAACCTCCCATTTTACAGCACCTCCTCCAGGCCTATTTCTCTTAGGAATTTTAGTATCCGGAATGGGTTAAGAGATTGTACCTCACTTGGAGAGGCTTACATTCCTTAGAAAAGCCGCATGAAAAGTGACTGATGTAGCCTTTGTTCATGAAATTTTTAATAGCGCCATCGATGCTTCCTCTATTTTAGACAAAATGCATCTTAATTCAAATATTTGTTCCCTAAGATCCATGGAATTGGAATGTTTTTTTTCATTAAGAATACCTCAAAAAGTTTCATAAGAAATAAGTACGCGCTGAATGGCACGAGTTTGTGGTATGAATATTCTTTAAATTTGCATAAATTCCAATTAAATGAGTATATAGGAGTACTTTAAAACAATAATCACGTTTTATTAATTTAAGCACTATAATCAGGTTGGATGGATTCATTTCAATAAAAATATATTTCAGAGACAATGTCTTTAAACTTTTTTCTTCAGTGTCTTTAACCTGTTACGAAATCATTTTATATTCTATCCAGACTGGAAGATAATTGCGTAACCGGAAGTAGTTTTTTTCTTTTGGGGAAAAAGCCAAAGATGGA
This sequence comes from Xylophagus ater, assembly GCA_963422695.1. NCBI lineage: Eukaryota > Metazoa > Arthropoda > Insecta > Diptera > Xylophagidae > Xylophagus > Xylophagus ater. The sequence continues at coordinate 43,063,425 of OY730484.1, forward strand.
GATGATAACTCGAGATCCACATTACCAATTTCAACAAAATTTGGTAAACACATATCATGAAGAAACTGACTCGAATTTCACCGGAAACGATAAATCAGAAATGATGATATACATATATAAATACATGTCCTAACCATCCAGTCTTTTTATAATGGAACTTAGTACACAAGACGGATGATATTACAGGAACAATTGGTTAAATTTTCAGTAAAAATGCCGAATCAGAAGTACAAGTATGGTTATTATTTTAGATCATGTGATCACTTTTTTTTAAATGCACCAATAACTCTAAAATCGCTTCCTCAATTTTATTCAAATTTGGTACAAAGTTATATATTTTATTTAATAATAAAATGCTGAATCTGTTTCGATATTGTCTAAGAAAATTGGATGTGGTTTGCTCTTCTCATTGATGTGTGTCATAGCAAATCCTGATTAATGAATAAAACTATCAAACGAAAGTGTCCAGAATTGATGAATACGCAAAAATGTTGTGTCTCATCATAATGATAAGTTTTTTGTTCACTTATCTAAAAAATAATAGAGCTTGGCTGAGAACTTTTGATGCATCCATCTCTGAAGGAGCTTACACACGTTAAATGTTAGTTGTCAATGTTACTTGAATGTCTCATGTTTCAAGTAACATTGATCATTTGGATGCTCTTCAATGCTCTTGCGTGGAGGCAATTTCCATCAGGAATACTTGTCAATTACCATTGAACGTGTGTAGGCTCCTTATGACTACCATTTCGGTCTTTGGCAGAAATCCTTCAAAAGAAACTTGTAAGATTCGAAATAAAAAGGCTTCTTGTGATCTCTAGATGCAATACAAATTGGCAAAGTTAAGTGTATGTAAAGTCATTTAGACTTGGTCTCTATAAAGATAAGGTATTTAAATTTAAGTGTCTTACAAGATTTTTCAAGGACAATCTTAATTTGCAAACGCGAAAAACTACAATAAAAATTTGTAATTTATGACTTTTTTAGATTTTTGATAAAAACAAAATCATTAATTATAAATATTTTGTGACTTTTCGTTAAAAAGAGACCGACCTATTCAAATGATTAAAAAAAAGAAGATAGAAAGACAAATATCATTTTTCGCTTCAATCGTTTTTCAATGGAAATCAAACATTGAAAAAAAAGAAACCAGTTTCCCATAAAAAAAAAGAACAATTTCGATTAATTATCGGGTTTTTCAATAAGAACTTTTTTTTAAAAAAAAAATTGGAATTAAACCCGCAATTTGAATGAAAGTTTGGAGTTTTTTTATTGAAACATGTTTTAGAGACTCTACAGCAGTGTTTCCCAACCTTTTTTGTGCCATGCCCCACCTTAGCCTTTCTAAAATTCTTATGCCCCCCCCCCCCTCCTATGTAACATACATAATTGTTAATATTAAAAAATTGAATTGTTCACTTAAGAAACTAAATTTGGCACCGAAATCTAGCATTGCATTTAAATGGCCCGAAGCGAAAGGGTTAAACTCGTGTCATGTCCATTTTCGATTTGCCCCCCTTAACAATCAAATTGTTTATAAATAAAAAACAATATTTGATAAATGTCCACTATCGACTACGTTTGCAGACATCGATTCTTTTGCCAAAAATTTTCTGCATATTTTTGGCTCTATCTCATGAATTACGGTCCAAGGATACCCCAAGCCCATAAAGTACACTAAACAGTGGCACGACATTAATGTAGTTTATTGTTCAACAAATGCTCTTTGATTTTCAGAATCCGAAATGCGACAATTTTGCTTATTAACATAGCCAGCCATTCAAGTGACAATGAGCTGTGAGAAAAGATAATTTTTTTTAACGATTTTAATTGTTTTTATGCGATTTATGAGTGAAATTGAATTCATTATAATAACATATAGTAACTGAAAATCGGCCTATAGGTGATTTTTTGATGTCCTACGGTAGAAATGGGAGAAAAAAACTGTCAAAACTAACAATATTTTATAACTTTGTTTCCTCTTTTCAAAATTTCCTCTAATTCGCAGATATCCTAGACCCTAATAGCATAAATCTAATCTGCAAATTTTATTCAAATCGATGTATTAGTTTTTAAAATACATACATCAAAAAAACTTTATGAACAGGTTTATTTTCTCTTAGGATTAATTCTTTCTCCACTATCCTTGGATCGATTTCTCTGAAATTCAATATCGTATCGTCTGTTTATGTATTTAACCAATATAATTAATTTAAATAAAATTGCTTCAGAAATTTTCCAATTAAATCCGAAAAACTATAAACCAAAAAACAACAAAACTTTCCGGTCACCCTGTTTTTTTCTTAATAACTTCGCTCACCATCTGTCGATTTTACTGAAATGCAATGCCAAATCTAGGTAAGGAATAATCAACTCACATTCTAAGTTTCAACAAAATCGGATAAAGCGTTTTTAAATTATCTTGACGAAGCTAATTTATTTAGGATTAAATTGTTGTTTTTAATCTTACACATGCTAAAGTCATTTCCTTTCCAAGCCGGTTTCTTCCAGTGAATTTTATGTTATTCATTGAAGAAAATAATTGTTCTCAGAAATAAGTAGATCTAAACATGGTTAATAGGGCATTAGCTAAATTGTTCATATTAATAAATGTGTTGGGCAAAGATTTGGTTATGAAACTTTTACTTAGAATTCATGAACATATTCGTGGCTCACTTAAAATTGTCTCGTGGGTCAGTCTATGACCCGCGGGACATGGGTTCGTCATTGCTGCTCTACACATTTCGATACGTTACACACTTAGCGACAAAATTAATATACCCTCTGGTAGTACTCACTATTAGGTCTGTTTTATTTGCCACTTGCTCTGGGGTAGAGGAAATTTTTACATTGAAAACAAAAACAAGAAAAGTGCAAATCCTACACTAATTTCAGACCATGGGTAGCTCTCACACCGAAATTAGTTCAGTTTTCTACCATAAAAAGTGTATTAGCTAAAAGTTTTTCATTTTATTACAATATGGTTGCTAAGCAGCGCTACAAACATTTGAATTAAAGCTTTTTCCTACTCCTGCTCGTTTTATTTGCCACTTACCCTGCTCCGGTGTAGGGTATGGCAAATAAAACAGACCTATTGGGTATAAAAATGTACACTTTCTACTGTAGTTATGTCAAAAAATCGAATGACACTGTCAACATAAGCAAATTGATAAAAAAGGTTCTTATTGAAAAACCCTATAAAATCATCACAAAAATGATAAAACAATTTTTATATCGTTATTGTATTTCTCCAACGCGGGTGATTCCGCGTTTGGAAGATGCATGTTTGACTCATTTTTTTACCTTGTTTTTCCCTAAACCAGGTGAATTTCATTAATATTTAATTTTTTCATAATTACACATTTCAAAATGGCATTTTTCTTAATACTACTATTTTTTTTTTTTTTAGGAGTTCTTTTCTAACTTACCGCGACTTCCCGCAAATTAACTGTATAAATTCCAGATTTTGATGACATTTTTCGATTTTATTTTTTTTTTTCTTCTATTTTAACACAAAATTTCAATAAAATAAGTACACTATTTTTCTTATTTCTATCACAATTCCTAAATTAGAAATCACTTTTTTTTTTTTTGTATAAAATTAGCGTTTTTTTTTTTCTATGCAATAAATTTGATTGCACCGCGAGGCGACGACACACTACAATTCCTACGAAATTCAATTCAATTATTAAAGATTTTCTTCATACTTTATATATGAAAAACACACGTGAATTTATGTACATTAGCAAAAAAAAAACAGAAACAATAATGTACTCAGGTAAACAGATTCGTTTCACCGCGCCAGGTAAATAGTATTTGTAATTGCTCGCGGTTGTATGTTAAACGTTAAACGTGGTGTGCGCGATTCCCGAATAAAACAAAAAAACTAGAAGCAAAAATATTTATTGAATTAGCAAATATTCTCAACAACTTCCAAAGTGGTGCTGCGGTGGCGGTCCCCGCAATGAACCGTGAGCAAATTTTAAAATGAATTTGAAACTACAAAACGAAAACAAATACCTGTAAAATTACCCATTCCAAACAAGATTCCTCCGAAACGTGAGAAAAAATCGTCAACCAAACTAACTCAGCAAAAAATTCAGCTGAATTTGAAAAAAAAAGCTTTACCATGGACCTTTGAGAGATCAGAGATTATTCAAAAAAAACATTTTAAAACTATAAAAATGAGATTTTTATTTATACTAAAAAACTCGTTAAACAATACAAAGTTGGAAATATGAGTAGTCATAATTATAAAAAGTATGTTGGTCGGCGGTAAACTCCCTCAGAACGTTAGGTTACGTTTTCGAATGAATGTGTTTTTATGAGAAATAGAAAGTTTTTTTTTTCATTCGGAATCTTACACGTATTAGTCAGATTTTAAATGGTTTTTTATCTGATAAATTCTCTGGTGAATTTTTATAGCCTATGGTAGAATTACCAGGAACTATAGGGTGATTCAATTTGAGTTGGCAGCACTGTAAATCAAGCGGCTGTCGCGATAAGCACTTGTTTTTAAAGTGCTGTCGATAAGCATTTGTTTTCAAAGTGTCAAATGTCAGTTTGTAACAACACATTTATGAAATGGATCGCTTAATCACTTGCTCAACGGTTGTTACAGCAGCTGGAAGTTGATGCTGATTTTTCAAAGAATATCCTCTTCTCTGATTTCCATCTCTCTGGGCGTGTTAATAAGTAAAAATGCCACATATGGGAAGATGAAAATCCTCATGAGATTGACGAGACACAATTACATGGCTAAAAAGTGATTGTTTGGTGTGCATTGTGGTCAGGCGGAGTCATTGGGCCTCACTTTTTTGAAAACGATCAGGGTCATATTTAAGATTTACTTAAGTAAAGAATGCTCCGAAAGAAACGCACGATTTGAATTTTGTGGAATTGTCATTTTGACCACAATAGGCGCTCGAAACTTGACTTAAAATGTCGTTCCTTCGTGTTCCATGACTATTAATAGCAACAATGGCAGATTACAGATATCAAGATTTTAGTACTGTCTCAACTTAATGAAGCGAAAATACCGCGAAATTTAAATCTGGTGCTATTATGGAGATACCCGATAGAAAGCTGTTTAAGCTGGTCCATGGATTGTCCTAATCAGCGTAACCACTTTAAAATATTTTAAATAAGAAAAACAAAGAGTATTTCTTCTTTTATATAATAAACTTAATTTTATTCATCTAAAATAAGAACTTAAAAGGCTTTAATCTTAAAATATCACAACAATGTTAAAATGAAGGCACAATATTTGACTAAATTTTTCTTACATCATTAATTTTATTTAATATATTCTATTTTAAGGATAATACGAAATTTTATTCAGTCATTTAAAATTTTAAAAAATTAATTAATAGCAAAAATTTGTACAATTTTTATTTGGTTCCCTCCCCTGCATAAATTCTAATTCACCAAAATCCTGAAGATTATTCTGGCGCATCCAATTTATTTATGACGAATTTGAAAATGCTGCACAATAAACTGCACAATTTCTACAGTTCTAGATTCAATAACACACTAAAGGAAAAATCTCATCCAATATTGTTGATGATGCTAGTGATAGTAATAGCATAGTTAAAATCGCTAAAAATCGTTTTGGCTATCATGAAATATAACAAAATATAGTTGCAGTTGCATTTCAGCATTCAGATTTAAGCGTTTTTTAACTTTATTAGGATTTCTTCTTGTATTATATTATTGAAATGCAAACAAAAGTATAATTAATGGAGCTGAAATAACACAAATCAAATAAATTGATGTTCTTGGTTCACATTCAGATATCACAATAAAATCTTCATTCCAAAGTGAATCGTTATTTTTTATTGGCAGCTCAAAGACAACTTTTTCATTTGAAAAGAAATCCAGCGGCAGCGAACATTGTCCAGTAATATTATTACATGTTATTAATGAATTTGAAACATCATAAACAGTTTTTTCTAAATCAAATTTAACTTTAATATAATTTTCTTGAACTTCATTTTCACTATTGAATACAAAAAAATAATAACCATTTGATGGAACCCTAAAAAAAGATAAGAAAACAAAAATATATTATTAGAAAATTTTATAATTGAATTCAATTTGATTTCTCCAGAATAAGGCGCCCAACGGACACTTGAGCTAAGCGAGCTAAACTACGTGAGCTAAGTTTCTCGCTGAGATTGAAAAATTCAGCATTTGGATTGGTCGTTGCACACCTCAACGAAACTATAAAACTACGTCGCTTGGTCATGAGCGACACAAACTAACCTCGTTCACGTAGTTCAGGCATCAACTACGCGAACGAACTTCGCTGACATCGCTGACACTAACATATACGTACTTTCGGCAATATACAGTGTAGAATCGATGCTAGCAAAAGTGTAGTATTAAAAAATAAGGAAGGAAACATTGGCTTTTAAGGAATACTACAATGTTAATTGTGTTTCACCCTGTATAAGAGAATGGAATTTAGATAATAATAATTCATCGATACTGTACTCGCGCATTATATCTCTCTGACGGCTCAAGCAATTTATGGGATGAATTTATAAAAAATATCGCCGCGTACTTTAGTTCGAGTGTGCAACGGGGTAACTATAACGAAACTCGCCCGCATATGGCCGGTTTTACACTGGTCTTACATGCGCCTAAGTAACTCGGATATATCCATGCTGATAATGCTACACTGGTCTTCCATGCGCCTTTCTTCACTGTGAATTTGTATACGTCAGATCAATGTGTGTGTGTCACGTGGGGGAATTTTTCTAGTTGATTTGAGCAGAAAACCAATGGGAAGTGTTTATGTGTGCGTTTCTTCAATTTTGCACTCAAGCTAAAGCTGGCGCATTTCCCCGGCATTCGCGCACCCTTCTGGCGTATCAATTTTTGAAGAATGCGCCCGTTTGAAGACCAGTGTAAAACCGGCCTATCTTAGCTCAATTCTGCGGCGGCGCTATTCCAGAGTATAACAAATCAAATTCACATTCAAACTTACACATATGTAAATGTATTAGATGAAGCAGCAGACTTTAAATCTTCGTGTTGAACACATTTTCGATTTGGTATTAAAGGTAAACTTAAAATTAGACCAGAACAATTCAGTAGAGCCTCTTCACTCGATGAAAATGAAGACCAAAATTCTGAATTTGATTTATCATTTAATGTTGTCTCATTTAAAATATGATGATGTGATGCATGTTCATCCGGAACGAAACCCTTTTCGTAAATAAAAAAAAAATAGAAAGAATATAAGTTCTAAAATCCATCAAAAACTGAAAATTGAAGTGACTCAATTTTTAAGACATCAAAGTCATAATTTTAATCACAATAACTTCAGTCATAAATTTTTTATGACTATAAATCAGTCACAAATCCCAGTTTGAGCATGTAAGACTAATATAAAGTTATGAAGTTTTAAAATTTCAAATAATTGGTTGGAATTTGTATCTATTTACCTCTTCAATTGCTAAATTTTCATTTTCTAAATTTTCCGAATCATCATTATTTAGAACAGTTTTTAAATATAATTGTCGTTTAATTCTTATTAATTCTTTATCGATAAATGTTAAATTTCGATTTTCTCCATCATTACTAAAATGTTGTTTTAATTCATTCAAAATTTTATCACGACTTAAAGCATCAATTGTTAGAAGCTTCGCTCGCATATCATTTAAAAGTTCACTTGATGAAATCACACTAAAAAAAATTAAAAGAATATATATTATTACTTGTATAACATAGTAAAGCCCCAATTAACAAGAAATTCTTAATTTACAAATAATTATTTAATAATTGAATGAATTTTGAAAGAATTAAAATTCTACAATATTTAGTTATTTTATATTATCCCCTTTATTCTGACTGCAGTCATAACAAGTTCTGAATGTCATAACAAGTTCTAACTTTCATAACATGATGTCATTGTCATAACTTTTGTTTTAAGACTATTTCATATTCTGACCCCGTCATAACTAGTGCCAGAATAAGCGGGTATATGTATGTAGGATTTTTCTATAAGAACTTTTATTTCAATAGGATTGTATTTGCTTATGATGACAGTTGTATCATACAGTTTTTTGACATAGAAAGTTCTACATTTTATTATAATGAATTCAATTCCGCTCGAAAATCGTATAGAAATGATTCAAATCATAAAAAAAAATCATCTTTCTTAACGAAGCTCATTTTCATTTGAATGGCTATGTTAATAAGCAAAATTGTCGCATTTCGGAGTATTCTGAAAATGCAAGAGCAATTGTTGACCAAATCATTACATTCATCTGGTGTCATTGTTTGATATGCTTTATGGACTGGTGGCATCATTGAACCTAGGGCATGGTTGATTAATTGATTTTCGTCGTTTACCAATTAATTCCGTTCCTATTACAATAGCCAGAAGTTAAAATTTTTAAGCAAAAATTACTGCTTACAAAAAAGAAAGAAAAATCGTAATAAAAACAAGAGAGGAAATATTCTCTTAAAACTATATATGATTCTCGAGAGATTTCATAAGAGTGCCATGCGTTACATAGATTTTGCTTTTTTTTGTTTCCATAATTTTCCTTTATAGGATTTCTCTTCCCAAATTTATTTTGTTTTGTTTCTCTTAAATAAAAAAATTTTGTAGTTTTTGTTTGATTATTCAAAATATTGGAATTATTCTGTTTACTCAAGTAATCGATTATTCAACCCATGCCTTAATTGGACCCTAATTGGACCCTAATTCATGAGATAGAGCCAGAAAAATGCAGAAATGTCATCGAAAATATTGTCAAAAGAATCGATGTTTGCAAATATAGAAATAAAAATAAAGAAATTCAGAACTTTTATCCAAAATGTGAGTTTAATTTAAGATTTAAAAAAAAGAATATCTTATTGAAAAACCCGATATAAAAATGTGTCTATAAATGGGTGGAAAATTCTCAAAGGTCTCACATACTCTTCTGTTTCTGCTGTTGTCGTACTAGTTATTGTAATTTTTGATGGAACTTCTGTAATATTTTCATTTAGAGATTCTGTTAAATTAAATTCAAAATCTTTATATAATAATTGATTTTCTAATTTTCCCGTTCTTGATAATTTTCCAACATTATCAGTTTTTAATTTTTTCAATAATATCCTTTTAACACCATTATTATCGGAAATTGATGTTCCAGAAGATTTTAATTGTTCACTTTTCAATAAAAGTTGACGTAAAATTTCTTTCATTTCTTTTGCTGATAATTCATCATCATCATTGATTTTATTTGAATTTTTTCCATTACTATAATATGTTTTTGATCCGGCATTAATTTTCTCATCATGAAATTGTATTTTATCATTAAATCTTCGTAATAAATCTGGATTATTTGTTGGACTATCCTCTTCATTAGTTTTCTACAATGAAAATAATAAGAATTTAATAACGAAATATTAAGATTCAAAATAATTCTATATTTTACAATATTTATTCCTTTTTCAGCAATTGTTTCCATTAATTCATCTAATTCTTCAGACGAATCATCACCAATGTAAGCACATTCATGTAAATGTCGATGTCCTTTAATAACAATTAATGATGCACCAGGCCATCTGAAAAAAAGTAAGGTAAGTATTACAAAAATAAGTATATAAAAATTATATAAATAAGAGTTGTATGAGTAAAAAGACGAATTAAGAAAAACTTAGAAAACGACTAGTTTGTCACTGCTAAAATTGGGTTCCAACATCAATAAAATAACAATTAGAAAACCGATTTTTAGATAGGATTTTTAGATTAGATTAAATTCTTTTATAGGGTGTTCTTATACTAGTTAAATTCTCATTTTAGAGCATCTCTTGCAGGCCTATTTCTCTTAGGAATTATAGTGTCCGAAATGGATCAAGAGATTGTGTATTTTATTTGAGGAGAAGCAGTATGCCCCCAGAAATTTCCTCCTTCTACAGAGTACTGCTTCGCAGTCGGAAAGTATATGTATTAGAGTCTCTTCATCCCCTCGCAGGATTTGAAGCTGTTATCTAGTTTTTTGAGGTGTTCTTTGAGTCTGCACTGTCCTGTTAGTATTCCTTTTCAGTATTCTTATATAATTTTTGCTCGTATTGTTATACTATCCGAGGAGATCCAAGGCCTGCCTTTGCCCTTGTTGTTCTTCCCAGTGCTTGATTCTTTCTGCCGCCTTTTATTTCGTTAAAATTTGCCGGATTATGTGTGGTCCGATTCTACCGAAGATACAATTAGTAACCAAATCTTGGTATTTATATCTAAAATTTAATCAAATTTAGGAAGAGAGCATTCATAAAACGAAATATAGTTTAAAACTCAACGGAAAAGGAGGATGTTGGATCTAGTTTGACTCCAAAAATTGCCAGAAACCGTCTAATGAACAATGTATCCATTAAGAAAAGAATTTCTTTAGGGTCCCGTACAACAAGTGCCTTACGAAACAAGAAAGTTCGGAACCTATACACGGTTATAGACTCTGCAATATACATTGTATAGAATCTATAAACGATAATTCGAAAAACCATTGATTGATTTTAATTGAATTTTGAGTATAGCTCGATTTGTTATTGTATTTGAATAAAATTGGGTCTTTGAAAGGCAGAGTTGTAAAAAGTAAGGTGGAATAACAATAATTCGTTCGATTTCCATACTGAAAATCAATCATATCGACTTTTAACTGGTTTTATGTCATACAAATTGAGCTTTCCTTAAGTCTAATTGGTAACTAATAAAGCAAATAACGACATTGTCCTGACAGGACGTTGTGTATCCAGTGGCGTGTTAGCAAGTTTCTTTAATTTTTTTTTATATAATTATTACCTTACACATGTTGAAACAGTTATTGAGGAACCTTTAAGTAAATAGAAACCCCAATATTCCTTCATATCATCGGTTAAGGTAAGATGACGTGTCATTGTAACATTTTTTTGTTCTTTTGCAACCAATGGAGTTTGCGGTAATAAAAATGCATTAAATGAAGTATTTGAAGTAACAAGTTGTTTCTAGAAGAATAAATTGAAAGAAAAAAGTATTTATTATTTTCAGACGAGAAAAACAAATACTTAAATACTAAAAAATGTCTTATCTTTTAAATTATTATTTAATTAAGAAAAGGAAAAACTCTTCTTTTTTTTAAAAAATATCATTAAACAAATATGTATTTAAAATATTTAGTAAAACAAGATTGTATAAAGTAATTAAAAGATTTAGAAGCAAATAAAATAAATAAACACTAATTTATAAGAAATTACGAGACACAAAGGTTATTTAAGAAATTACTAGAATTGACTTTATTGAGTGTCACGTAATTCCTAGGCAGAATTTCCGTTTAATCCGTATCCCATAATAGCGAAATAACCACTTACGTGTTATACCGACCCGGCTACTTTAAATACCAGGATTTTGTCTACAACTGAAAAATCTAGCATGTCTTTTGCAGAGGAATGGAAAGAACTTGATGAATGGAATAGATAATGGCAAACTGTTCTAATCTCGACAAGAAATTTGAAAACAGAATATTCTACCAAATAAATACCATACGGATATTTCAGAGGATAATGAAATCTCGCGAAAATATTAATTCAATTACAAATTCCAGTAATTTTTCTTACAAGAAAACATGACTTGGGCATAGTCGTGAAAAAGTTGTAAGTTCTAAGTTCTAAGTTCTAAGAAAATGATGCCAGATTTTTTTACATAATTACAGGCATCCCACGAATAATTTGATTAATTGGGTACCGTGTTATTGAAATTCGTGTTATTCGATATATTAACAATTCATACAATTTTGAAAATAATGTTCCCTGCTATTAAAAATCGTGCAATTCAAAAGTCGATATCCATACAAATTTGTACATTCCAAAGAAAAGTAAGTACACTCACCACTTTATGCAATGATACTAAAACTATTCTGAGCACAAAGAAGAAAAAAAATCTATTTACGATAAGAACTGAGATTTACAACTTTGCTTGCTATCTATCTATGAATTTCCTGCAAATTCGTTATGTATTGTACATATGCACTGTGTGATCGTTAACAGTAATATGTTCATTCGCAATTTCCGTGTTATTCAAGGCTTGTCGCAATTTTTGACCGTGTTATTCGCGACTTCATGCAATTTAAGTACCGTGCTATTCGAGGGATGCCTATATTTAAAATATAGTAGTACTACTTATAATCACGCCAACTCGAATGATAACAGTTCGAAAAGTCACAAAGTCACATTTTGTGACATAATTATGACTACATGTTGTGACTAAAAATCAATAATACTTACAGAATAGACAATTACAAAATCCTAATCGGCAGAAAGTTTTTAAGAGACAATTTACATTTCTCTTCTGAAATGCACCACGAACAAAGTCAAATGTTCTGTTCATTTACCTAGTTTTTAGGGTTTTTATGAATTGGTCAATTGACCGATAGATGATGTGTTTACTATATTAATTAAAATTTTAATATAACGTAGGAGTAAACCAGTCATTTTTATGAGAATTCAAATAGTGTCAATGGCACAAGGGCTTCTTGATTTAATAAGTTGATTGCGCACGTCTAGTTTAAATTTATTATTAATTAAAAATAGATAATAAAATCAAAAATACTGGATATTCCATCAAAACCCAATACCTTTTGAGAGTCGCGATTATCTGATAAACTATTTTAATCCATAATCATTTAATCAAATATCAGACAACAATTTTAAGTGGTTGCCATGACATAAAATCTAGTTTTTTTAGTTTAATAATAACTTTTTAATAAAACCATGGACACGTGAACTCAATAATAAATATACTAAAACTACAGTAGATTCGCGGTTCTTAAAAATTAACTAAATGTGATCTCTATCCAGATGGCCATTATTGGTCGTTAATATGTTTGGTGGTTTTCGTGGCGGTTTTGGTTCTCGAGGAGGACGTGGCAGAGGTCGCGGTCGTGGTCGTGGTGGGAAAGACGACCAAAAAGAATGGACGCCAGTGACAAAATTGGGTCGTTTGGTGCGTGAAGGGAAAATTCGTACCTTAGATGAAATTTACTTATACTCGCTTCTAATTAAAGATTTCGAAATTATTGACTTCTTCCTCGGAACATCTTTAAAAGATGAAGTTCTGAAAATTATGCCAGTTCGTGCTGGTCAACGTACTAGAATTAAGGCTTTCGTAGCGATTGGTGACAGCGCAATGGTCATATAGGATTGGGAGTGAAATACAGTAAAGTAGTAGCGACTGCAATTCGTGGTGGCAATTTTTATCACTAAAAAAATTATCCTAAAATCACTTACTTGACACCATGTTGTAGAAACTTTATTATCAATTAATCTCATATCAGACATTCCAACAGGATAAAGTGTATGATCATAAACTCGATAACTAAAATTATATGTAATTAATTTAATTAATTTTTTTTTTCTATAAATATAAATCATTACTTACCGTAAATATAATGGAATTGAAATAAGCAAGCCTGGTAGTATTATTCCCAAAATACATAATCTAATTGCTTTTTTAGGACCATTAAAGGTGTTATCACTTCTATGACTGTATCTTGGTAATCCACCTTTTTCAATAAAATAAGAAATTAATACTTTTTTTTTAATGGATCTAGAAATATAGCAATAATTAACGTAACAGAAAAAAATTAAGGTTGTATATGAACTTGATGTTAGTCTATTGATAAAGCACAGAATATCGCAAAATGAACTAAAGGTCCATTCTAGAACTTAATCGAGCTTACTCGATTCTTCCAAAATTCACGCAAGATTTGAATTTTGCGCCATTTGTGCGGTAAAGTGTTGTCAACGAAAAAAAAACAGCGTGACAGCTGACAGGGTTATTAAAAATGAAGCGCTACATACGAAAGAACAATGTGTTTTCATTGTTAAAAAATATTTTAAAAATAATGAGTCATTTCTTGGTCGTGTAAGTTCCCATTTTGGTAATCACAATTGGCCGCCCAGATCATGCGATTTCACGCCGTTGGACTTTTTTCTTTGGGGTTTTTTTTAAGTCTAAGGTTTATGCCAACAAGCTCATGACCACTCACCCCTTGAAGGAGGAAATTGAGCGCTGTATCAACGAAATTCAGCTACATTTCTGCAAAACGGTCATGTAAAATTTCAACAAAAGAGTGCGTATGTGCTAGCTAATCCGTGGAGCCATTTACCCGATATGCTATTCCATACATAACTCTATACTGTATACTTTATGAATTAATAAAAAATTTACAACTTTTAATTAGAAACCTGTGCTTTCTATCAAAATTACTTCTTGCTTGAATTTTAGGACACCCTTTATTAACGAATATAGATGATTATGGTACACCCTAACATCATAAAATAGGAAGCGGATATGTTTAAATAAAACAATATTCTCTTACAACAAAATTCATTCATTTTATTTTACAAATCTTTTTGAAATATAAAACATTTCTTTAAGAAATTTAGTCAAAAATGATTACGCATTTAGATCTTCTTTTATTATAAAATATTTAAAATTATTCCAAAAAAACTTGTCTTCCTCTTAAAACTTTATAGCACTTTTATTTATTTTAAAAATGATAATAAATTTTGTCTGGCAGATCGTGTTTTTAAAAAGCCCCACAAAAAAAATGTCTTAAATAATTAAAAACTTATACAAAATATTCTTTTTATTACTTTAAAAGTTGATTAACTAATTTTTATTATTTTTTTAAAAATTACATTCGTATAAAATAATAATAAATAACATTAATGAAAATTTATTATATTAAAAACTGTAAGCCTCTGAGCCCCACAGACACGAGTACTACTCGCCATTGTCCTTAGACAGTGTTGTGTACAAATTCATACATAAAATGATTTTGATATTTAACTTATACCAGACGTACACACATAGGGTAGTCATTAGGGCATGGTTGATTAATTGATCTTCGAGGTTAGTGAATTATTGAATAATTAATGGTCTTAAACCAATTAATTCGCTCCTGTGATACTATAATAGCCAGAAGTTACAATTTTTAAGCAAAAATTACTGCTTACAAAGAGAAGTAAATTATTATATGAAAGCAAAAGAAAAAGCGTAATTAAAACAAAAGAGAAAATATTCTCTTAAAAATATATATGATTCTCGAGAAATTTCATAAGAGTGCCATACATAGATTTTGTTTTTTTTTGTTTTGTACTTATTCTGGTTTTTTTAGTTTCCATACTTTTCCATTATAGGATTTCTCTTTCCAAATTTATTCTGTTTTGTTTCTCTTAAATGAAACAATTATTCAGTTTTTGTTTGATAATTCAAAATATTCGAATAATTCTGTTTACTTTAGAAATCGATTATTCAAACCATGTCCTAGTAGTCATATTATGGTTTAAGAATATCATTATCGAGTATATCGCATATGTGTCACTGAATACTAATTTAATACTACTTCAAGTACGTAGCTCTAAATAGATGGTTTTGTAATTCGAAAATGTACGTAATTTACGTTTTTTTACATAATTTTTTCATCCAATTTGATATATTCTTTACTAATTGCCGAGCCTTTTTATTGGAGCGGGAAATAGCGTATCGAATTTTGTGCCTGAGCTGAACAATTGACAGGTTTTAAATGCAAATAGTAATTAAAAAATTCAAAATTGTATCGGTGAATGAAGTCTTGATAACTACATTTAATGTGTGTACCAATGGTTTTCTGTATCATGGTACAAGCTATACTTTAATATCAACACAGTGGTATGAATACCCTATGTACGCCTCTAGTAGTATGTACAAAAAACTGTATAACCAAAAATCGTATACATATATACATACATATATACTACTATAGGATCTTTGGTATAACCCTTCAGACTATCAGTTTTATCATATGTTTTCTTATATGTTATAATTTTCATATGTTTTCAATATCTGACAAACCGTTTGAGTGGACAAAAGAAAAAACTAATCAAACAAAATGATTTAATCAAATATAATATGCCATCTTATATCATTTCTCAGATGATATTAGAAACTCATATGCTTTCTCAGATATAATATTTATATGTTTATTTAGATTTTATTATTAATTATTGATAATTTCATAATTAAAAGTTTTTTTTTAAAAAAATGTACCTTGTAGAGGCTCTTCAACAGCTAAAAAATTTCCTTTCATACTTTATAATCCTTATGGCACATATTACGTACACGAAAAGAACCGAATATGTAATTCTGAAAAATTAAAAATATTAATTAATTTTTTAACTGATTTAAAAAAAAAAAGAAGAATCTTAAGCCTAAGTTATAGTATGATCCATTAGAATAAAGAAAATAATTTTACAAAGGAAAATTGAACCTATTTCAGTTATGACGACTTCAAAATTAACTTGAAATCGACTCGAAACTCAACCCGAGTTTTTTAGCTTTATCAGATTGAAAGATTGACTTGAAATCGACTTCGAATCAACTTCAAATTGACAGACGCTTGCAAACAAACTTTTATTTTTTAGTCGATATAAATTTTTCAAGTCGATATGAAGTCAATCTCGGTTTACATGAAAATTTCAACTCGATCAGAAAAATTTTTGTGACGCGAATTGACGCACATCGGATTGAAGTCGATCTGGGTTTACATTGACGATGTGTTTGGATTGAAGTCGACTTCAAGTCTATCATGTAAACGAAGTATTAAGTGTTTCAATTTACATTCATTCTAATGAAGAGCTGTCTATTTGTTGCTTTCATTGAACCTTTATCGTTTATTTTTAATCTCAAAATTGAGAATAAGTATTTAATTTCACTGACATTTGTATACAATAGAATTTTCTTCATTGTAATGATCGTGTGCTATAACTTAGGCCTTAGTGAGAAATGAGAGATGCTTTGTAAAAGTAATGAGAAACGGTTACGTTTGATATTTAATTCTAATAATTAGCAATGAATTTCTGTAAGGCGATAGTGATTATCACTTTGAGCATTTTCAAAAGTGACGGCTTTAAATTAAGGCTGTTTTTTTAGTAAATTGCTTAAATATTATTTCAAAAGTGAAAGCCCAATAGTTCTTTACGAAATGTATGAAAACGACACAATCGATTGTCGCTTGTCGTTCTACAGAATTTCACTGCTGGATTGAATATTATTGTCTTGAGTTATCTTAGATTGATGGAATCAGTGTGCTATGCTAAGGTTCAATAGACAAAGTTTATAAGGGGACTCGTAACTACTCGTATGATATTAAAACATGTTGCCTAAGTGTGCCGTGAAGATCAAAAGGTTGCGTCGCACTATTCTATAGCTAGGTTTAAAAGAAGAAAGTGATAACATTTCATTCTAGATATTGTAAGTATTATTAGTTTTATATTCGATTAATATTGTAATCAACCAAAAAAACTGTGGAACATTGTTGATTTTTAGTAAAGTGCTGCGAAGACCCTTATCCATAAATTACATTCTTTTAAGCTTTATCATAAAACTTTCTGGTTTTATTTACATAAAAATTAGATATATATAAAAAAAAATTATTATATCGTTATCATATGTAGTTATTTTTGCTGTTGTTTCTGATAAATAATATCCCATATCCTAAACAAAATAAAAATTAGAAATTTTGTGATTATTTCTAAGATATGAGAACAATTTACTAGTTCACACAATATCAAGAACAGAGACTATATAAGTATTTTATTTATAATTAAACAAATATTTAACAAAATTATGGATAAATTTATGATCAAAATTAAGGCCAACACAACATTTCTCTTTTGCAAATTTCTTCCTAGATTATATTTTATTTTTTTTTGAACGGACAAAGTTTGATTAGAATTGTTTATGAGAGATAGTCCAAAATTTGGTTGGTTACAAAATTTTTAGAAAATCTTTAAAAAATTAAAGGCACCGACTACATGCTATCTGTTTTATCCTTAGTGAAACGATAGTGTGCCCGGAACATTTATTATTCAGAGTTATAAAAACATTAACTTCTAAGGTAAATAAGTTCATGCTTTCATAACTCTGAAACTGAAGAGGTAACAGAAAAATACTAGGGTTATAGCGAAGTATGAGTAATTATAAAGTATTCCAACTTTCTATCTCTACCGTGACGACATTTTTCCAAAATCTTTCTACGATGATTATTTCGAAGTGTTACAAATGTAGTGACAAAACTAATATGCCCTCTAGTAGTACCTACCATAGGGCATAAACACAAAACCGAGGCATCTATTGACAAAAAAACAAAAATGGGTCAACATGTTTTTACTTCAATTAAAAATTGGTGTAAGTTTTGTTGTTGTATTCAATGTAAAATTTTACTCTGCTCCTGGGAGCAAGTTGTAGAAAAAACGACATCATTGGATATACAAGTTAAAAAATTTGCTTCTAATTAGATGTTAAATTATTACAAAATTTAGTTACAAATCTCGAAAATATAGTAAATTTGATTTAATACTATTTAAACCAAGGCTGTCCAAACCGCAGCCCACGGGCCGCATGCGGCCTAAGACAACTATCAATGCGGCCCGAAAATATTTAAAGTTACTGAAGTATGTCCATTTTTTTTTGGAGGAATGATTTGTGTGCGCTTTCGTGCTAAAGCTGCCAAGTGGCAGACAACAGAAACAGAACCAGAAAAGAAAGCTCTTTCGTTATGTAGCAAATTCTCTTTCTGTTTGCGTTGCTCGCTGTTCTGTTGTTTGTCACCTGGTGGCTTAAGTAAAGAATGAAACATACTAAGTGAAAATTCGAACCAACATGTTGGATGAACACCTTGAGAACTGCTTGAGAATTGCAACCACGTCAATCGAACCAGATATTGACGGTTCAGTCTCTCAACTTCAGTACCAAATATCACATTCATTTTATGATATGGATTTATACATAGTAATATACTTGTGGCCCAAAACACTATATCTTCTTCAAATGTGGCCCAGGGAAACAAAAAGGTTGGACACCCTTGATTTTAAACTATTTTCATTATTTGAATATAATAATCTAAGGTTAAGTACTATTCGTACGTGTAGAAATGTTTCTTTGCTTTTAAATGAAATCCAATAAAATGTGTGTCCCAATTTTTAATATCAATATAAAATTTCTTCCGAGACAGATTAAGAAAAGCTCGACTTTTATTTATCGTTTATTGTTCTATATTACTAATAATATTTATTTATTGTTTACATTTGGTACACTCTTTTTGATTATGGAGGGTATTTCAATCCAAAGATGTTTTTTTTTTATTTCTAAAATCGAATTTTTAATAACATTTTAATTTTATAAACAAGATAATTACTAATTACTTATTTTAGAATGTTAATAACCTTTAAAATTTTCACCACAAATATAACAAAAAATGCAATAATAATAAATTTTCTTGTTTAAATAAGAAAAGCTCTCAACTTGTAAAAAACTCTGGCACACAAAGAAAAATGTATATAATTATTTGGAAAATTTCTTAAGTTTTTTTTTTTTTTTTATAATAATAAAAAACCACCCACAAATCTCACTAATAACAAAAAAACACAAAAAAAACACTTGTTTTAATATGAAAAACTTGTTCTTATTTTAAATTTTTAAGTAAAAAGATTAAATTTTATTCATTCAAACTTGATTATTTTGAAACAATTCGACTGACTGAGCTTATGGAAAACCAAATAAATAAAAGCACAAAATCACACACGCTTTTAAAATATATAATATAATAATAGCTTTTCTCGAAACAACGTTGTTTCGAATCGACTTCAGAAAATGACTGAATCTATTGAATGGCAATGGTTTTTGTTTGAAATGTACGGAAAATTTTGAATTTCTTAAAGAAAAACATATGTATTAGTTTATTTTGAAAGATAAAAAAATATAATATAATATATGCGGAAATTAATACACATATTCTTTTATGTATAGTAAAGTCAAAAATCAAGTTAAAAAATCCAGAATCGTTTATATTCATATATATAATTGAGTCGAGTCTATTCGATATTAAATACAAGAAGAGATGAAACTGAAACAGTCATAACGGTCATAACAAGACGTAACTGTCATAATTTTTTTTTTTTTTTTTTGAAGACTAAAGGCCAATCTCCACACAGCCGACATTCTATTCTGACGAAAAAATCAGGAAACTAGAAAGAGATGGACTTTTGCAATTTTCGGTAGGATTGATCGAATCAGAAACATCAGAATCTCTCTCACACAATTTAGAAAAATTGGTGGTGTGCGACGGTATCGTGTATGCAAACGCAGATGAAGTTCCATTAAATCAGATGAACATGTTCTTCTGCGTTTGAGGGGAATCATCTGGCAGATGAAGAATCAGATGGGGAAGTGAGAAATGCAGAAGACGACAAAATTAGTAGGATGATTGTTTCTCCCTTTCTGCTTAATCAAATTTTGCATAAGTCTATCCCATACTTTTATCAGAATATGATGTCGGCTGTGTGGAGATTGGCCTTAATTCGTATTCTGACAAGCTCATTACACGCACAATTGTCATAAAAAATTATCACAAGTTGTGACCGAAATTTTTTTTACCTCACAACGAAATTGTATGTGTTCTCTGAGTAATTTAATTGATAAATATCGTGAAGAGAAATTAGACGCGAGACCTCTTTGCCAATACATTCTTTGAAAATTCAGCACAAAATAGGGAAAGAAATTTAATATTTTTCATTTGAAGTAAAGAAATAAAACCTATAAACCAATTATATTCTATTTTGCCATCTTCTTTCTATAAGATAATTGTAGCAAGCGAGAGCATAAATATTCTTATGGAATTGGTGTTTAACATAAGTAGGACTCACATTGATCAGTTTTTCATCAGCTTTTGAACAACTGAAAAAAAAATCTGATCAGTGTGAATGTAAAAACTGATGGTTTGTCGTCAGTCAAACTAAATAATTGTACCAACATTTTCGTGAGCAAAATCAGTTTTCTATAAAACACGACTGACAGTCATGACTGATCAATATGAGACCTACTTTAGGAAGGAAATTGACAAACAACAAAAAAGACTTCTGTACTCTTGTATACTAAATTTATATCAAAAATACAAACTATTTAAGTATTAGTGGGTGTGTGATAAGATCCAGAAACCATTTTGGATACTACTTGACTTATTTCTGTAAATATTAGAGTTTGTTTATTAATCTTTAAATAAGTAAACATCTATCTGATTTACTTGGAAAAATCTATATTTATCTCTGTTGCACTAACATAATGTAATCTAATCATGCAAGCTAAAAGGAATGATAGATATCTCTCTGTTATGACTGGATCTATTATTATTTTGAACACGTAACTCCTTTCTTCTCTCTCTATTGATGAAACTCGTACTGATATGATCAGATTCCTACCGGATACAAACAGTCAATGTCAATTCGTAGCGTCATGTTTTATATGGACGCGTAAACAATTTATTCAGAATTCATAATTATTTATGCGTCTACAAAGTTTAAAGAAAAAAAAGACTCTAATCTCCAACAAGTTATCTTTTAATTTTTTTTCTTAGCAATGAACCATATCAATCACAAAAATGTTCCAGTTTTAATAAAATAAATTTAAAATTACACATGTGAACGAACCTTAAGAATAAAGTCTATCTTTTTTTCGCTTATCAGAAGTTAATCATGTCTCTTGCTTGTTATTATTGTGATGATAATAATTTTTATGAATTAGTTTTGATCATAAAAAAAATACATATTTATTTGTTTATTATATTTAGGACTTCGATCTTTATCAATATTTGTCTGTAATCTTGAAAAAAAGAAACTATAGACGAAGGACAAGATAGAAAAATATCAACTAACATTGGTCAATAGAATTCAACTACGTTGATCTACAGCCTTGTGTTGTAGCATAGCACAAGTTAAATAAAATGTTTATATACATATGATAAGTTCCTCAAAACTTCATAAATATCACAACAATCCCATAACCGATTCGACTATAGGACAGTTTTTCTCAAGAATTTCTTCTTTATCTTCGGAGATATGTTATAGCTCGTTCTCTAATCAGGTCAGTCGAGTCATGTTCGGTAAACATTTAATTCCATAATCTTCTATTTAGTCATAATATGGGATAACTTCCAATCACAGATTCATGGCGTTTAATTTTTTATTGTGAGGTATTTGTTATCTTTCGGTTCACATCATTTTATGGTTATGTCTTAAGAGATTGTCCTTTCCGTCCGAAGTCACAAAATTGAATATATTGAATATAAAGCATGGGCATAGATGGTTCGACAAGTTTGTCAAATTTGGAGTCACGATATGTCTTCAAAAATGAAATCATTTTAATCTTTTTCCAACAAAACTGCCCCATGGACAGTCTAACTTTTATAGCAATCTAACAAGTTTGACAAATTTCTGGGAATGTCTATGGGTAGCTTTAGGGCATTATTTAGCTAAATATACCGATAATACTCGTAGTATGGGCGATTTGTTTTAATTGCATATGAACCGTATATTTGTCGGAAATCAACTTCATGAAAGCTATATAGTATAGTGTCTATACATACTTGCTGGTCATAGTCTATTGTAACGGGTGATTCAGGTTCAGGAAGACATTTTGAAATAAAACGCATACAACTGAATGTGATGATGGAAACTTTATTAAGAACCGAAAGAACAATCAATACCATTTATTTTTTGAAAATTATGGCATTCGTATATATAGTCGCAGCTACGCTTTAGGTGGACCATTCTATAGATTCAATTTTGAACGTGTTTGAGCAATACCACTATAATCTGGAATACGCGTAGACTTGAGACTTTACGTAACTCCAAAGAAAATAATTCAAAGGTGTAATATCATACGATCTAAGCGGCCAATTCAACGATCTAAAACGTGAAATCAGTTGCTCACCGAAATGATTTCTCAATATGTCCTTTGTGTCACGCGCTATGTGGCATGTAGCGCCGTCTTTTTGAAACCAGATATCACCGACATTACGGGCTTTAATTTCTGCCGTCCTAAGAAAGAAAAGCCTAAAGAATTTTATGCCATTCCTATTCTTTTTCGATACGATTTGGGCCAAAAAGAATTACACGATTCCGCTCTTGATTGGTGTAATTGTTTATTCGTTAGCTTTGGGTACTTTATAATTACTCATATATATAAATGGTATAGAAGGGAAAAGAATACTACGTATGATCTGTTTGGTCCTGTAGTAGGAGAATCTTACCGCATCCTTATACAATCATGATATAGACGAGTTATGATCCAGGGTAGAAATCGTAGTACACTTCATAAAAACTAAAACTCAGGTGGCTCGCCCGCATTTCAAGAACGTTAGAACGTAGAATACTTAAAATTTGTATGCTACGGAAAAGGAAAAAGAAGAAGAATAATTTAGTTTCATAGCTTTGTAATTAGTTTAAAAAATAAAAATAAAACAAATATGAAAAGATGAAAACATGAAAGATTGCACCAACCAATGCGCTTTAGACTTTTTTTCGTCAGTTATATCCTCGTTATAGAAGTTATCAATATTTTTTTTAATCGCCATAATATTTTTTAAATTTTCTTCATAAGAAAAATACGGTTTTAAAATTTGGGATTCCCCGGAAAAAGTTTTTATAACATTTGTGTTTCCGCAAAAAAAAAAAAATCAGTTATTCTCATCTATCCAAAAATTCGAAGCAATTTTCACAAAAAAAAAAATTGTACTAGATGTATGAAATCCGAAATGTAATAAAATATGGTAACACTTGAAAGAAATGACAGCAATTTGTTTTGAAAATATGTTATTTCAAAGAAAAAAGAAAAGATGATCGAATTAGAATTTGAAAGTGGTTTTGCTATGTTTTTAAAACATAATGAATTAATAAATAACGCATATAAAATGTATGAGAATACTTCAAAAAAATGTTATAAATTAAAATCGGATATATTTTATTACACCGAAAAGAAATCAAGTAATTCGGATAAAAAAATTAAACGTAAACGAAAATTAAAAGAATCCGCTGATATAGATTTGAATGATTTAAAAGAGGTATAAAAAAAAATTCTACATTTTTTTAAAGAAAATATTTAATAATAAAAAATATTCTAGATTGAAAATTTAAAAGAAATAACAGAAGATTTAATAAAACGTTGTCAAGAATTAAATTTATTTTCTTTGTCAACAAAAATTGAAAACAACTTCTCTTCAAATGAATTTCATAATGATTTTCATAAATTTCCAATATTTAAAGGTGAAAATCAATTAAATGAATTCATAATAACAAATCTTAATAATTCAGATTATATAATTCCACCAAAATGTAGATTTTTCAATCATAATATTGAAAATCTTCATACAACAATTTCTAATGAAAAATTTGATTTAATCATAATGGATCCACCATGGTGGAATAAATATATACGTCGTTTAAAAATGGTGCAAAAAAATTTAGGCTATGAAATGTTATCAAATGATATTATTGAGAATATTCCAATTATGGAATTAACAAATGAACAATCAATTATTGCAATTTGGTGTACAAATCATAAATCACATCATAAAATGATTTTAGAAAATATTTTAACAAAATGGAAATGTAAATTAGTAACAATTTGTACATGGATTAAGGTAAAAAAAAAAATATTTATATTTAATTATATAGAGCAAGGGTGTCCAACCTTTTTGTTTCTCTGGGCCGCATTGGAAGAAGAAATGGTGTTTTGGGACACAAGTATATTACTATGTATAAATCCATATCATAAAATGAATGTGATACTTGGTACTGAAGTTAAGAAACTGAACCGTCAATATATAGTTCGATTGACATGGTTGCAATTCTCAGGCAATTCTCAAGGTGTTCATCCAACATGTTGGTTCTAATTTTACACTTAGTATGTTTCATTTTTCACTTAAACGACCAGGTGACAAACAACAGAACAGTGTAGCTGAGCGAGCAACGCAAACCGAAAGAGAATTTACTACATAACGAAAGAGCTTTCGGTTTTGGTCCTGGTTCTGTTGTTTGTCACTTGGTAGCTTTAGCACGAGAGCACACACAAGACACAAATCATTCCTCAGAAAAATGGACATGCTTCAGTAACTTTGAATATTTTCGGGCCGCATTGATACTTGCTTTGCGGCCACGGGTTGGACAGTCTTGATATAAAGAATTTCATTAATTATTTTGATATTTTTTTAGTTAAATAATTTCGGAAGTCTAATATGTGATTTTCGTATGCCAACACAAAAACAACCATTCGAAAAGTTATTCATTTTATGTCGTGATGAAAATGAAATGCATATGAAATTTCCCAATATTTTATTAAGTATTCCAAGTGTTATACATTCACATAAACCACCTTTATTTGGTAAGATTTCCGTTTTTTTAGTTCTCCGCCATTTTAAGTATTAATTTTTTTTCTTTTTAGAATTATTTAAAAAATATCTTCCTGAAGAACCAAAATGTTTGGAATTATTTGCTAGATATTTATATCCAAATTTTACATCGATTGGATTAGAAGTAATTCGATTACAAGATAAAAGTTTATATAATTGCGAGATCAATGATCAGAATCAAAGTTCTGTGTAATCAAAAAGTAATAAAGAGAGTTCTGAATTTAGATTTTGATATGGTTACATTTGGAGTCTTCAAAACATGCCAAAAAAAACTCTTGTGTAATGTAAAAATGCATGTATTTACATTCTTTTTTTCTTTACAAATACTGCAGCGCTGCAATGGTGTCAAAAATGTATAAGCAAAGAATTCTCTGTGGTATAACTGAAGACTAGAATTGCTAACTGAACTTTTTCAAATATTTTGTCTTTGTCATTTTTTACATTCCTTTGTCCCTTTTTCAGAAAAAAAGAACTGAATTTGAAACATTCTATTTGTGGTATTCAACAAACCACAAGAAAATGTCTTTATAAATACTTAGTAACGTGTATTTTATGTATCAAAAGGTAGAACAGACCACTGTTAACAAGCTTCTTATAGTTTTTCATGCAAATAAAGGTTTGTAACTGATCGCTAATACATGTCACTGCTTAATAATTATTTGCTAAGTAATCGGAAACAGGCTCGTAATCAGAAGGGCGCTAGGGTGTGCTGGACCACAAAGAAAATGTCAAGAATGCTTCGATATGTTGGGAAAATTCTCAAAATATCTACATTCGATATTGATGAATAGAAAGTGCGACTATATTTTATGTCTGCATGCGTTCACAAAGATTAACACTATGTTCAGTACCATTCATACCTGTATATGCATATATATATCAATATATATTCAGTTCTGGTTACGGGATTGAATACTGCCATGTTAATGTTTTCTTCCGATTTCGATACATTCTTAATGAATATACAAATACATAACAATAGTAGAGCCATGCATAATCCCATGCATATATTATCCATATATGAATACCCGAACATAATAAGAGAGATGAAGTAGTTTCCATGCGATTAACTCAATGCAATTGTTTTTACTTCTTTCTAATTGGTGGATTTTGTTTTTATTCTTTGGAAAGTATGAGCTAGCGAAGCAACCAGAATAAAGTACAAAAAAAACACGTTGCAATAAGTGCAAAGAGAGCACGGGCAGTTTTCAAGGCCAAAATCTATCAGAAAGAGGAAAAATGAAATTTTTTTTTTAAAAAAGGACATGGCATGACGTCATTCACTCTTATGAAATTTTAATCATTCTTACCGTTTTTCTGGTATATGCGCTTTGGTATATAAATTTCAACATGTATTTTTTTGTTTACAATTTGAATTTGTAAAATTAAATCATATTTCTTCCATATGTAAAATTTGTAGCAGCTCTATCTATGTCAACAGTAGATAGAAAATTGTTACAAAATTTACAATCGAAATCGGAAAAACATCGTCACGGCAGAGATAGGAAGTTGGGATACTATATAGTTACTTATTCTTTGGCTTTTTGGTTACTTTATAAAATACTGATATTTCGCTTATAACAAAACAATTTTGTTTTAAATCGATCGAGTAGGATTTATGAACTCAGGCCTACCCAATAAAACAATTGAATTAAAGAATATACAGATTACACTTTCCCATAGTTCAAATTGGTTTTTTCTTCGAACCTGCTACGTCACGCGAGACATAAAATACATTGTTTGTATGAAAAATCACGATTATTTATTTGAAAGAAAATCACATGTGATGTCATAAAAATATGTAAATAAAAATTCAAAATGGCCGACACGCGCAATGCGGAATCATTATATTCTTTTCTTTCATTCATGCTTCACGATTACCGCTTTTTATGAGTAGAGATTTTTTTTTTCCTTATAAGAGTAAAAATTTAACTCCATAGCCTGTCCTATTTTCAAAATTTGCAAAGTTAGGAATCATACTAAAGATGTTAAATTAAGGAAAAAAAAAACTGAACAATTTTAAATTTGATATAAAAATCAAGTTTTTTATTTTATTTTGCACAAAATATTTATATTATTATAAAAATGGGTCATGTATGTGAACTATGACCATTTGTGATTCCGGTTTTATATCCACGAGGATTTAAAGTTTGCCATCTCCAAAAATCAGCACCTTTTTAGAAAATTGAAAATGTTTATAAATATCTTGAAAGATTTTTTTTTTTCTTATGAAATAAATATGAATTATTTGTATAAAATCTTTATTTAAACAAAAACAAACTGGTTTCAAGATAATCAACCTTTTGTCCGTAATGACCTTTTTGTTTTCGTCCATTCTTTTATAAATCTTAAAAACTTACACATTTCTTCAATTGTTTTTGTTGCTTTCCATCCAAGATCTGATTCTGCTAAAGATCTAAAAAAAAAAAGAAGGAAAAATGGGAATTAATAAACTTCTTTATAACGAAATCAAACAGAATCTCTTACGCATCAGCATACATCGAAGAAATATCACCATGACGTCGATTTTCGATAATATAAGGAACTTTGACATTATTCACTTTTTCAAAAGATTTTATCAATTCCAAAACGGAGATTCCTTTACCAGTTCCCAAATTATACATCTTTAAATATAAAGAATTATGCAAAAAAAAACTGTCTCATTGAAAAAAACAATCATACTTTAATTCCCAAATGTATTGATGCTAATTTATCAAGAGCAGCAACATGACCACTAGCTAAATCCATAACATGAATATAATCACGTATTCCAGTTCCATCTGGTGTTTGATAATCATTACCAAATATTGTCAAAACCTCTTTTTTACCGATCGCTACTTGACTAATATATGGCATTAAATTTGTAAATTGTTTTGTTGGATCTTCACCAATTAAACCAGATGGATGAGCACCAACTGGATTAAAATATCTTAATGCAATGATATTCCATTTCTAGAAAAAAAAGAGTTCATTCATTTATAAAACCAGTCAGTAGCCACAATAAAAAAAAACCTTACTTGATCTGCTTTAGAAATATCTTTTAACATTTCTTCAATAAAAAATTTTGTTCGTCCATAAACATTTGTGATATTACCAGTTTCTTTTTCTTCAGTTATTGGTAACGTTTTTGGTTCACCATAAACTGTACAAGAACTTGAAAATACTAATTGATAAACACCAGCCATTTCCATTGCCTATAAAGGAAAAAATTTAGCAAATTTGTCCTTTTTTTTTTATAAATTCACGAATTTTACTTCAAGCAAATTTATCATTCCGATTAAATTATTCTTGTAATATAGAAGTGGTAATTTCATTGATTCACCAACAGCTTTCATTGCTGCAAAATGTATTACAGCATCAACTTTGTGCTAAAAATGAAAAAAAAAAAAAAAATTAGATAAAAAATTAAAATTACATAAATTTAGAATATTATTTGAATAGGATCGCGGACCAGGCCCGGCAAATAACATATTATGGTGGGTAGCTATACCCACTCGAAAAATTTCGAGTCGATAAAATACCAATTTGTTAACTGTAGCGACATTAGAAGCTGCAAAGATTAGCAACAAAGTATGTTTCGACATGCATTATTGGTGGCTGATATAATGGACAATTGTATCATGGGCCTGAACTTCATAAAGCAGAATGGAGTGAGCGTAAACATTGAAGACAAATTATTGCGATGTGGAAATAGTGTCATGAGCATCCGAAACGAACAGCTAAAGAATAAAAATGTTGAACAAATTCTTAAATGGAAGGAAAATAGTCAGCGTTCAAAATAGAGTGATATTGCAGCATGTAGTGATTCAACAAAAAATTATTGGACTTAGTGGAACTCGTTGGAGATAGAAAATGACGTTCTTTGGAGAAGATACGATTCTTCTGATGGTAAAGCTAAACTAATGCAGTTGATTGTTCCTAAGTCAGAAAGTACATGAGATACTTAGGGAAGTACATGTTAGGACTTCAGGGGACATTTGGGAATAAACAGAACATAATCAAATTTGTAAGAACGATTCTATTGGGTACACTGGCGAGCTGATGTCAAAAGTTGGTGCGGAAATTGTGACACCTGCACAAGAAATGAAGGACACCAGAGGAGAACCAAAACTGCATCACGACAGCACGGGACAAACTCCATCGGAAAAATTATCTGGACAGAATATGCAGGTTCCGGTGTTGGCATTTTTTGCAGACTGCAATTGTGATCAAATCAGAATCCAAGTTGAGAACTGTTTTGTATGCCTTTTGGTAATAATCCTCTTGTAGCGCCACAAAATAAAAAAAAGGTAGGAGCGAAGGATGATTTATGAATGGCTTAAATCGTTCCATTCTTTTTCTACTTCCCTGTCTCCTTTGGTGATACTATTCGCCCATATTTTCTCTTTCTAACCGGACATTTACATATCATAATTATTCATCAAAAATTTTAGACTTTTGGGAACTTCTAATTTAATCTAGTTTAATGTAGATTTTCTCGTATTTTTGTTTTTGTCACAAAAAATATTTTTACATTTTCTATAGACTTTCAGTAAGCCGAAAAAAAAAAGTTTGAATGTCAAGGATTGACCTAATCAAAAAGAAGTTCTCCATCAACTTTAACTTCTTCTCAAAATAAACCAGTTGGAAAATTACATTTGAATTTTTAAATAGGCTGTTTTTATTCATGTTTCGATTTAATATCAAGGAACTAATAATTCATTAATAAGATTAATTTCTTTGTATATTTTATCTTCAAACTTGATTAGTTTTTTTTTTTTTCTAGTTCTAAAAAAAGAATGACGAACCTACGAATTTCGATTTCATGGAAAATTTATCCAAATTCGCCAAAAACGAAAGTCTCGAAAAAGTAAAACCTGTTGTGTTTTTTCTTTTCATTATAAAATTAAAAAATACTAAATATTTTATAAAAAGTTTTAAGATATTTCTCAAGAAAAAATGAAAGTATTCTTTAATTTAAAAGAAGAAACAACATGAATAGGGTAAAATACTCACTCATAAGAAGTTTCTTTCGAGACATTTTCTTGGATTTTGCCTATAAAACTCAAATTCTGTTTGTTGGCCGCATATCGGTTCACATCGTAGGATTTCGACGATAATCGTATCATTTGATTAAAAATGCACATTTGTGAAAATACACATACGGTGAATAGGAATATGCATTTCTTGCGCTGTGTAAGCTCTCTGCCAATTAAATAAATTCAATTCAATATAAAGAAAACAAAACAAAACAAAAAATGTTGCTTCTTAGCCAATGAATAAATTAATAATATGTCTGTTTTATTTGCCATACCCTACCCCGGAGCAGGGTAAGTGG
This sequence comes from Xylophagus ater, assembly GCA_963422695.1. NCBI lineage: Eukaryota > Metazoa > Arthropoda > Insecta > Diptera > Xylophagidae > Xylophagus > Xylophagus ater. Next base: position 43,093,998 of record OY730484.1, read on the forward strand.
CAAATAAAACGAATAGGAGTAGGAGAAAACTTTAATTCAAATGTTTGTAGCGCTGCTTAGCAACCATATTGTAATGAAATGAGAAACTTTTAGCTAATACACTTTTTATGGTAGAAAACTGAACTAATTCGGATGCAATAATTTACCCCTGCTCTGAAAGTAGTGTAGGATTTGCTCTTTTGTTGTTTTTGTTTTCAATGTAAAAATTTGCTCTACCCCAGAGCAAGTGGCAAATAAAACAGACCTAATGTGTTCTATTTTTATATTAAATCTAAATTTTTAATCATCGAGGGGCATGTAGAATCCTGGAACCTCGAGCAACGCCGCTGAATGTACCCAGTTTTTATAACACAAAAGAAATACTGTTAGTGTATTTTATTGTTCTGATTATGAAAAACATAACCGAAATTGTTTAATTCTTGTAAGTTATAAAAGAATTTGTGCATCCGCACTACAACAGGGGGTAAATTAGTTTTGGCACTACATTTACCATTTATAATGCATAGAAATAATTATCAGAGAAGGGTTTCATAACTATGAATCAAAAGTTATACCGATTTATGCATGTTCGTCCGTCCTTTCCTGTACAAGAGATTTTATTGAAATGTTCAATGTAAGTTAGTTTATTTCTTAACTCGATTTGGTATTGCATTTCAGCAAAATCGACCGAGTTCGAGCGAAGTTATTAAACAAAAATCAGGGTCGACCAGAAAGTTTTGTCGTTTTCTTTTCTATCGAATTTAATGGAAACATTTGTGGAACAATTTTGTTTAAATTAATTACATGAGCTGACATCATAAATAGACGATACTATGTTAAATTTCAGTCAAATCGTTCTAAGAATCGTGGAGAAAGAAATAGTCATATGAGAAAATAAGCCTGTTCATAAAGTTTTCTGGGAATTAGAGAAAGTAGAAACAAAGTTATGCAGAAAAATATTTGAAATACTACGTGTGTTTTATTGGGAATTCTATCGGGCGCTATTTCACTTTCTCAAAAAAAAAAAACGATTTTTTTTTAATCAATGTTCTTATAACATTTAATTTCGGATGTTAGTACTATTGATGTTTTTTGACAGAACAAAAGAATACAGATTTGCGCCATCTATCATCTGGTAGATAGTACTTACTAAATGTCTACTATCCAACGCTAATTTAACGCCTGTTATTATCCGCACCTATTATTAGTTTTGGCTGTTTTTTTTTTTTTTGTTAACTACTGAGTCTCATTTCTATCATATCGGCTACAGGCCTTAGTTACTAAATGTTTTGATATTATAAATGTTTAGAGCCATATATTTGTGCTAACTTGGTTAGTTCACCTTATTTTTTTTTTTATTGTCCTTGTTATTTTATACTTCTAAAATTTTAGCGATTTAAGAACTTCAAAATTCTTTAAATGTCGTTGCCAGCTTTACAAAAATCGTGAAGTAAGCAAAAAAGAAAACAGCATACGTGGATAAATAAGTTCTTTTCTTTTGTTTTGTTTTTTTTTTAAAGAACGCATGTAAAACACAACAAATTACTTTCTTGAGTTTCTTATCTTATCATAAATAATAAAGAAGAAGGGAACATGCAATTTTTTTGTTTTATTATTACAATTTCCTACAATAAAAAAATTAATATCTAATTAAAAAAAAAAAAAATGTCTTACCCTCTTGAAAATTTCTTCAATATCATTTTTATTTAGAAGATCACATTTATAAAATACGACAGGTTTTCCAGTTATTTCTTCGACTCGTTTTAATGCCATTGATTCATTTTTACAGCCAGTCACTGAATTAGCGAAATTATCTAAAGCTATAACATCATAGCCGGCTTCTTGTAATGTTACAATACAATGTGATCCAATATAGCCAGCTCCGCCAGTCACAAGAACGGTTTTTAATTGTGGCATTTTCGTCTTTTCTTTTTTTTGTGGAATTTGTTTTTGTCAAATAAAATAAATTTATATCTTTTAAAAAGGAAAGAAAAAAACATAAATTAAAATTCAAATAAACAGAGCTGCAGGGCAAAAGAAAAATATGAAGAAAAGATCAAGTCTTATAAAAAACTACTGTAGTACTTTTTTCTTTAAAGAAAAAAATAATCCCAAAAGGTAAATGACTCTTCTGTATGTCTTTTTTTTTATCCACACGTTTGTACCGACAATGTATTAAAATATATAAGGTGTTTCATAAGAAATTCAAGAAATTGATTCTCATAATAAACTGGAACATGAATCATCTACGCACAATCATTGGGATATTAACGGGACATTAGTTGTTAAGAAAGCACGCTAAAAGACTGTGATTAGTGCAAATAGATCTCTGTCGGTACTCTGGAGACATGGCTGAAGACATCAAACACATTCTATGTGAATGCTCAGCTCTCTCTCAAGCTCGTAATAACTTTTTCGGGAATCAGTTATAGGGCAACTTAACTTAGCTAGCATCATCTAAAGATTTAAATATCACCATCAGAAGCATAGCCCGAGCAAAACAATTAAGCGAATACACATAATCATCATCCAACTTGGAGATAAAAATTCATGTTAGAAATTGCAACGAAAAGAACACAGCAGTGAAACAGACTGCTCTAGAATAAAAATATATGTGATTGAAAGAACAAAAGGCGAAGCAGTTTGTGAATAAAACGTAATGAGCCAATATAGTAAAAGTTCTCTTTTTTTTAAACTTTGAAAATGAAAATGAAATTCCGATAGAAAACTGCTTTTCACATATTTGCATTTCAGAATAACAATATTAAAAGGAGGTGAAAACGTACAGATTCTTTAATTTTTATAGAGCGAACATAAATTCATAAAACGCGAGTTTCATTTAAAAAAAATAACTTCAAAAATCACTGTTCTTTTCAAGGAACAATCACAAGCTGGCTCTTGTTCTTTAAAAATCACTGAAAATTGTGTATTCTTCTAATTTGAATTGTATTAAAACTGAAGCACATTATGTTGCTCTAAATTCACAAATACTAGCCACAACAGTTTCCAAAGTATTTCCAATTGAACTATGTTACATTCTTCATGTGTTTTTAACTATTATATTTATGTTAAATTTTGCGATTTCACTAAATTACCAAACAGCTAATATCAAAGAAATATAATAACTTCAATAAAAACAACAAATAGTGTAAAATGCCACGGCCGCCTTATCCATCAAAAAAATACATCTATTTGGATTTGCTTTAGACAGACTTCTTGGATGGATTTCTAAAGTTTTCATACAATTCAATCAATTGCTTTGATTTTGATATCGGATAGTGCAGTTTTGGGTTTTGGTATTTTTTCGTTAATACTAGAGGCACACATAGGGTATTCATACCATAGTTTAAGGATACCATGTGGTATACCATATGTGTGTCGTCGAATACTAGCCGAATACCATTTCAACTACGTAGCATAAATCTGGTATTTAAATTCGAAAAAGTACGTGGTATTCCCTTTTTTACTTCATTTTTTCGGCCACTGTAATCTATTCTTTACTGATTGTCGCTCCTTTTTATTGAAGCGGAAAATAGCAAATGGAATTTTGTAGGTAAGCTGAGCAATTGACACATGTTTACACTTCTTTTTTTGAAATTTTTTTTTTTTTTTTAATGGAAAAAGTAAAGAAAAAACGCAAAATTTTATCGGTAGATGAAACCTCAAAATTTATAGATATTTGTAGGAATCATATAGAGGATTTAAGAGGAGCGAAAAGAAATTCTCATATTCTCGCTGAAATGGTAGAATTTCAAATGTCAATCAAATACTATGTTTGATGTGTGCCAACCCCTTTTTATACCATGGTACAAGGCTATACTGTAGTATCGATACTAAGTTATGAATACTCTATATCTGCCTCTACTATTAGTTTTGCTCATGAAATACCCTGTATATTTAAAATAAATTGATCGAAGCAAATCTTGTGATCATTTTTAACATTTTTCTTTACTTTAACTCCAAGAAAAAAAATCAATGTCAAGGCCTTTTTTTCCGCGGAAATTATTACACTACTCTTTTTTTCTTTTACATCACACATAAATTAACCTTTTTTTGTTTTAAAAAAGAAAAATCTAGTTTTTACAGTTTTAATAATCAAATTGGAAATTCATTTTTTTTCTTACAAATACCTATTTTTTTGTTATTAATTAATTTATTAATTATTCAAAACAAAAGAACTCCAAAACACATCACCACAATGGAATGTAATTACAAAAAAAAAAAAAAATGTGCAATGTGCATTCGAAAATGGAATCCTATGTGATATTTGGCTGGAAAACCCGTCCTCTATATATTAAAACACTGACGTCTATCCGTTCCGGATGAATATCACGATTCAACTGGCACGTAACATCGTCCAATAATATCCAAATGCTATTCAGATAGTTTGGTAGAATGAAGAATGAACTAACGTAAAATGAATCTTCCAAACGAAATTTGATATAAATATACAATAGTATATGTGTTAATATTGTTAAACATGAGAAGTTATTTTACTTACCTATTAGAAGAAGTAAATATGAAGAAAAGAATTAATATACCAAAAAATCGAAAAGTTTTTAATTCATCTCGAAAATATTTATGTTACGAATTCATATATACTTGACCAAAAACCTCCAAAAAGTTGTTGTGGTGTTTGCTAACTAATTGATTATGTATACAAGATGACGCTTTTCAGGGGTTTACTACCTTTAACAAACAATGTGTTTTACTATATTAGTAACACTTACGACAGACTACGCTATTTTATTCTTCAGATTCTAATTTTAAACTGAATTTAAATTCTATAGTCTGTCATGAAGAAGATTTAATTTAACCGGATTTTTATTTAGAAGTTCAATGTCTGTAAAGGTACGGTTTCGCTGGGAGCTGTTGACTGTCGCCGTTGAAAATGACTCTTCTTATGGCAGAACCGTGTGTGAACGGTTTCGTTCATGCTGTTCGACAGCTCATCGGCGGCTGTCAACAACTATGTGTTGCCGATTGCTTTTGAACCAGTCTAGCAGCGCTATCGAAGCTGTTCGTTTGAATCTCTCTAATCGGTGTTTTTACAGCATTTGAAATGTGTTTTTAATCAAATTTTCTTTTACAATTTGTAATATATATTCAAACTGTTTTCGGGGTCGACAACTGACGCCGTCAACAGCTCCCAGCGAAACCGTACCTTAATACGATCAGACAATTGAATCTGAATAAACATATCCTAGTCTGTCATAACTTTAACCACACGACTTATTTCAAGACTTATTTTCAGTCGGACTGAAAAAAATTTTTATGGAGACTCTAAAATTTAGATTTTTTTGTCAGTCCGACTGAAAATATGTCTTGAAATAAGTCCAATGGAGTCGTGGGGTAAGATCGCAATAGTTTGTCTATTGTTGGATGAAATCATTGCATTTATACGACCTAGTTTTGATTTCAATATTTTTCTCTGCATACAGACATATCTCTCTCTAAAAAAAAAAAGAAGCTTTACATCTCTTTTCATTATTACTATTCATACTTGGAAGTTGGGAAATTTGCCAATTTTATGATACAAATAAAAAGCATGACTTCTGGAAATAGAAATCAGTTCATTAGTAACATTAAAAAGAAAAAGAATAATACTTTTCTATCTCGTTTTTATCAACAACAACAAAATAATAATAGTAAAATCGTATATACGAATTGAACCTCTTTATTTCGTATACTGTTTAATCCGAATTTCTTGTTTAATTTATATTCCAAATCCTTTCCGCTAGATTTTAAACAAATCTCCATTTAAAATTCGTATTTCCTCTTTAATTCGTATTCTCTAAAAAATAATTTTCCAAATCAAATCGAACCTCTACAGTTCGTATTATTGAATCTGAATTCATTAGTTTTCGATCAACTTTACTCATTTGTAAAACTCTTATATTTCGTCTTTCTTAATAAATCACACGTCTTTCCGATCCCTTGCAAATACGAAATACGGAGGTTCGACTCGTATTACATTTCTTATGTCTCTACTCCATACAATTTCCAGCAATACGAATAGGAATCCTGTTGTTAGCAAGGGAAAAACCATATTTTTTTGAGTTGTATAGAGACTTATAACAATGTTGCTCGTAAAAAGTCTCCACCAGCGTCTCTGTCATCCTTCAACAATATATATTTTGATCGAAATTTGTTATTTTCTTCTCCAGATCCTTTCTTTATATAATTTTTTTGATCACGAGAAATTTTTAGTCAATAGTAGAATACTTACCGTAGTCGGAAGAAATTTTTTGAAACACTTGTATCAGAAAATATTGGATAAATTTAACCCATGTAAAAAAATCACAACATTTTGCTTGAAAATTTACCACAATTGTTCCTGTAACGCCTCAAATGTCATCATAATCAGGATTAGCGACCCAAATGCAGTCATTCTTTGTCCTAAAAATTAATCACTTCCAGTTTAGGGCTTTTGATGATAATAGTCAGTTCTTGGTTTTAGTTGTATATTCCAAATATTGTATTGAAATTCATGTTTGTTATGTTATGGATCTCGAGTTATCATTTCCAGAAGTTTTTTTGTTTTTAAATTTCATATTTTGTCAAAACGGATTACTTCCGGTAACGTATTTTAAGCCAAAATCTAATCTAGTTCATTTCCTTGTTCAATACTAGCGCTACTAGCCATATAACGCATGAAACAATGGACATATTGAGAAATCATTTTGGTTAGCAGCTGATTTCACATTTTGGACCGTTGAATTGGCCGCCTAAATCGTGTGATATCATATCTTCGGATTATTTTGTTTCGGGTTAAGTAAAGTCTTAAGTCTACGCAGATTAAAGATTCCATTCGTAAAGACCAATCTCCACACAGTCGACATCCTATTCTGATAAAAGATTGGGATGCAGTTATGCAAAATTTAGTTAAACAGAAAGGGAGGAACAATCATCCTACGAATTTTGTCGTCTTCTGCAGTTCTAATTTCCCCATCTGATTCTTCATCTGCCAGATGATTGCCCTCAAATGCAAAAGAACTTGTTCATCTGATTTATGGCTCTTCATCTGCGTTTGCATACTCTCACAATAATCATACACGATATCGTTGCACACTACCAAATTTTCTAAATTTTGTGGGGAAACTCTGATGTTTTTATTCGATCAATCCTAGCGAAAATTGCAAAAGTCCATCTCTTTCTACTTTTCTGATTTTTCTCGTCAGAATAGGATGTCGGCTGTGTGGAGATTTGTCTTAATACTCCAACAAATCGACAAGGGTTTCAAAATTGGATCTATCGAATGGATCACCGCAGCGACAAATCACACGTTACAACGAAAAAGAAGAAGAAAATATGATAATAATTAATAAAACTAATAGAATTCGTAGTAATTCTTATTCTATAATAAAAAAAATATATATTCTTTTTTTTATCAAATATCGTATTACAATTAATATCTCTTTTTAAAATCAGGTGAATATAACATTTTTGTTGGAAAACTCCTTTTTCTTTACAATTTTCTTTATAATTTCTTATTTATATAATATCGGGTGCTGAGCATAATTTTATTTTTATCATCGATCACAACAAATGAAGTCAAAACTTTTTTGATCGCGATGATAAAATATTAAAATAATCATCAGCACTTGCGGGTGTTTAAAACGGTTTATGGATAATTTTTATGGACGAAACTTTACTTTAATCTAATTTATTAAAAATAATTTTTTTTAAATTAACCTAAATTTAATAGAAAATAGCACATCAAACGCGAATTCCTTATGACATGGTATTTTCCCCAAATCTGTATTTTGAATTGTAACCAAAAATAAAATTACTTTCCTTCATCTTGTTTAATAAAATTCTTAATTGAATTTAATAGTCAAGACACATTAGCAGCCAAAATGTACATTATCTCAACGATTCTCAATTAAAATTCGATAATCTCCTACATTTTAATTGAGAATCGTAAGATAATGTAGATTATTGCTGCTAATGTGTCTTTAGTATTAAAACTATAACATATTAGGATCTGAATTAATTAAAAAAATATATATCTAAGTTTTTTTTTGCTTGTCCAAATAATGTTCTGCATTTTGGTTAAATAAAAAAAAAAAAAAAACCATTTAAAAATTGGTGATTCTAGGTCAATTCGACTGGGTACAATACGTCTAGGCACAATTTAACTCGGTACAATTCGACTCTTGCACGAGTTAAATATGTTACATTAGGTCTGTTTTATTTGCCACTTGCTCTGGGGTAGAGGAAATTTTTACATTGAAAACAAAAACAACAAAAGAGCAAATCCTAAACTACTTTCAGACCAGGTGTAACTATTGCACCCGAATTGGTTCAGTTTTCTACCATAAAAAGTGTATTAGCTAAAAGTTTCTCATTTCATTACAATATGGTTGCTAAGCAGCGCTACAAACATTTGAATTAAAGCTTTCTGCTACTCCTGCTCGTTTTATTTGCCACTTACCCTGCTCCGGGGTATGGTAAGTGGCAAATAAAACGGACCTATTGAATTAAATTGTTCCCTAATCGAATGGTGCAGAGTTAAAATGCATTGAATTATTTATTCATTAGTAATTATTGATCTTATTTGGTACCCGAGATAAATGTTCGTAAAGATCTTTATATTTCTTTTTTTTGTGGTACACATATTTCTCTTTGATTCTGTGTCTGATCTCTTTAAAATTCCATTTCACCTTTGTTTTTTTTTATTTCCAAGTGGAATTGTCCGGGTTGAATTGTGCTCAATTAAATTGTGCCTAATCGAATTGCTCCAGTCGAATCGGTTGGTCACCAAATGTGTTATTATGATCACATAATATATAGTAATCTACAGTTGACGAAATTCATTTACTAAAAATCATGCTATTTCGAAGTAGGTGGAGCCCTACACTGACAATCTTGACCACAAATTCTTGTCTAAACCGACTTAACGTACATGATCGATATTGTTTTACATCTCTCTTTGAACAACCTGTGGCATACAAATTTAGAATTAATCCAGTAGTTTCGGACTTTTGAATTCAATTCTTTTTTAGTCGTTAACAATATAATAGAAGCGTCGCGACACGGGCACAGAGTAAATAAGTAATTCTTTTAGTAGTACACGCATGAACGCAGAAAGTAGCATCCTGTAGCAACTTACATATAGTAAAAATACCCGACATTCGACACTGTTTTTTAAAGACAAACAAAAAAAAAAATACAGAACATTTTTGAACATCAACAGACTATTCTGTTGTTGCCTATTTGAAAATAAAAACATTATCATTCTAAAATATTTAACAGAACTTATTAATTTTTAACCCTTTTGCACTCTAAACTTAAACTTTATTCCCAATGAGGAGGAGAACCAGTAGCTTTTATGACATTTTTAAATATAAAATTGTTGAATACTTACACTCCTTTCACCAGCTCTGTACAAATTCCAATTAGTTCACTTTTATTAATGTATAAATAACATAATGATGAGTAAAGGCGCCTACACACAATTGCCTCCATACAAGAGCATTGAAGAGCATCCAAACGATCAATGCTACTTGAAACATGAGTTATTCAAGTAACATTGACAAGTACCATTGAACTTGTGTAGGTGTCTTAAGTGAGACTCACCGTTGTTGAAGTTGAAGTAATAGCATGGTGATGAGAGACGACTCTACCGGTTAAAGTACCAAAGGGTTAATATTAATAAGAACTTTATCTCGAAAAAGAGTGTAAATTCCTTTTTCAATTAAATGTCTCCGTTTTTAGATTGATATTAAAGTAATTATAAACATAATAATAATAATAATAATAATAATAATAATAATAAATAATTAAGATGTATTTTTAAGATGAAGGAAAAGTTTAGGAAAAATATTGCACCATGATAAAAAAGAAAAACAAAACCAAAACAATTTTAACAATAAAGAAAAGAATTTTCAACTTTTGAATTAATAATTAAAAAAAAAATTAAGAGTATAAAATGTTAAATGTGTTTTTCTCAGGCCATTGATGAAATACTACTATTCCGTTGTTGAATTTTCTGTGAACTATGTGGTTTTATAGTTGTTCCGGACGAACCTAAAAGTTCTTCATCACCTGATATTAAAGCCTCAGATTCTGAGTCATTTTGTCTATCTCTCCTTATTGATCTATATTTTACCTAAAAAAAGCGTAATGTTTTATCATGTTTTTAAAACTAAATTAAATATTTTTTTTTTTTAAATAAATTGTTATAAAATCATAAATAACTGCCGTTTTCAATATGTCCTGGACGTGTAATCAAGTCAGTATAATTTTTATTAGGGAAAATACATAAAAAATCTCCTAAAATACAATTTCCATATAGCATGAAGCATAAATTGTGATAGACCTCCTAAAGGGTGTGACATTTCTTGATTCGTTTTTGAACTAGCGATTATTTCGCCGCTCATAGTTCTAATGTCATCTGTCAAGTGACCGAAATTCGGAGGCCCTATTATGGAATATGATCCGTAATTGTATCGTAAACGTAAAGCTTGTTGTTGTTAGTGGAAAACAATAACAACAACAACACGCCTTACATAATAGGGCCCCGGTATTATATTCCCGGTGAACGAAATGAGTCGATACACGCTTAAACAACGTTGCGAAATATTGAAAACTTATTTCCATTTTATTTAATATGCATTTTTAAAAAGAACTGCCACAACTGATTATATATCGTAAAATGCGGTTTCCATCCTCCTATAACACGAATTTGTCTATCCCATTGTTTCGGTTGAGATTAACAGGGAATTCCCCTTTTGTACGGGGCTTATTTCTTTTTTATCAGTGACTCGAGATGAATGATCTGTTTTTTTTTATGACTTATTGTTTGACAAAATAGTTCGATATAACACGGAATGTCCACGGATTTGCATTACTTCTAAGTTTTTCTGTAAGACGGTGTAAATATAACACGGTTCACCGTTTCAAATAACCCACGATTTGTATTAATTTTTCAATATTGGAATCGTGTAATTTGATTGAGAGTAAATCATATCGAAAAAAACACTAGTTTTACGATACGATTTGATTCAAATCGAGTTACATGATTCTACTCCAAGATTATCTTAACATCATTTACATATAACACGGAACATATTCACCATATTATAGGAGGCTGGTAGGTATAATATTTGTTAGGGGGTGTCAAGCACATAATTTGTGTTTCAGTCAAACTAAAGTTAAAACGATTTACGATTTGATAGAATCGTCGAAAAGTGTGAAACAACTTACATTCTTCACACACCTCTGTTTAGTTTTTGAAAGGAAGCGATCGATCATAAGAAACGGAAATTATTTACGACTCAACTGAATACACAATAAATAAGAAATCTTTACCTTAACTTTTTGTAATATGCTCGGTTCTCTAAAAACACCTTTTTTTCTATTATGACGCATTAAGAAATTATCAGTTACCCAAAATATTAAAATCTAGAAAAGAATAAAACATTTAATTAATATATTAAAAACAAAGATTGTAGGTAGGCGGTCATATCCAAATCAAGCTAGCGAAAAAGATCAAAACATGTTCTTTGTGAGTGCTCAGTTAATGTAGACGTCTCATTGATACATGGCAACTTGGAACATCAACGAAAATACTCACAAATGCTTGCTCTTGCTCGCTCGTTTGTTTTAGCGCAGCCACATAACACCAATCAGAATAAAGTACAAAAAAAATAAAAATAATAAATGCACAAAGAACACGGGCTGTTTACAAAGACAAAATATATCAGGAAGAGGCAGAATGAAATTTTTTAAAAAAAAAAGTACATGGCATGACGTCATTTACTCTTACGAAATTTTCAATCACTCTTACTGTTTTTCCGGTATATGCGCATTGGTATATAAATTTCACCATGTAACGGGTGTTTTTTTGGAGGTTTGTTTTCCCAGCAACATTTTTTCCAGCAGTAACCAATTTAACAGCTGATCGCTAATTTATACTCAGTTTGGTTTGCCATTTCACCATTAATAAACGTATGCCAGAAGAACATTTGCAAATTGTGCAAATCTATTTCGAAAATCATGATTCAACATGCTTTATTGAAGGAAACATTCACATAATATCACGTAATGGACCTTTGAACTGGCCTCCAAGATCGTGTGATTTTTAACATCTTTGGATTATTTTCTGTGGGGTATCTGAAGTTACTAGACTTCGCCGATAAACCAGAGACGATTAACGATTTGGAACATTAAACATTCGCCGCGTTATTGCCGATATACAGCATCAGCTACACTAAAATTGGTTCAGATGTCAGCACGGCAGCGATAGGAAGTTGGGATACTTTATAATTCAGTCATACTTCGCTTTAGACGCATTCTAATATTGAACAGAAGCTGAATATACCAAAGTAGGATTACAATATGGTATATCCAGCATATCAAGGCAAATATACTTTAGTTAAATTAAAAATTATAATACTTACATTAACAAAGAATGGAATTATTAGCATAACCACAGCCAATTCAATTTTTGGATCAGAAAATGGTGATAGAACGAAATTTTTTACATTATCCCAAAAATCAAGTTGAATAAATAATGTTGTTATTAATTTTACAATAGCCATTAGTCCTATATATATCCATGTTTGATAAAACCATGATTTTGGAGCAGCTATTATAAAAATCATCAATTAATTAATATTTGTAGAAGAAAGAAAGACAGAACAAAAAAGTACTTACTATATTCACCAAAATTAATTGCATCCCATTTATTACGTTTTGCTAACATTTGACATATTTGTATTCCAACATAAATTATAAAAAGGCCAATTGTTGAATCTAATAAAAAATTTATAATATACCACGTGCATGGATCACCTTGAAATAACGGTGCCAAGTATACATTGGTCATATGAATGACTAGTGCTCCGATACCCTGTTTCGATGTATCATACCACCATGTCTCCCATGATCTTCTAACATATGGTGGCTCACAAAATCTTTTCGCTAGAATTATTATTATCAAAAGAGAGAATTAGTTTTTTGATAATTTTTTCGTAATTAAGAAAATGGACTAAATTAGAAGTATTTTCTTTATGTATTCGTCGGTATTTCTTTCTGTTATTATTCAGGTTCCTGTAACTAGTGGCAATATACTTATAATAAACATAGTTATATAGAGTCTACTAAAAATGTTAGCTTGGAATGAATCTCAATTACAAATTTGCTAAAATTCATTCTAAAACACTTATTTTATTTAAGGGCGATTTTCTATTCTTGTATCTTTAATATTCTAAAAGGTACATCCACCGCATAAACCAAATTTAATTCCGAAAGAGTCAGTACGTCTGTAAAGCTAGCCATGTATAACAGAACCACCCGACCTCATCAGAGTTTTGTTATTGAAACTGAACAGAAACCAGATTAGAGTACTGATGAGTGTCTTCACAGGACAATTACCTCGCAAACACTTGCTCCACCATTGTATTGTATTGGAGGGACCCGGGCAGTTGCGGGCCTTAGCACGTAGGCGTTACTGGTCTATTGTACCTCCTCCTAAAAGATTGGTTGAGAGGCTAGGTCTCTTCCCGGTACCGGTTCGTCCTTCTAATGAAGGTCAGCACCGTAGTTAAGTTGGGTTAACTAACTCAGAGTGCACGCACCCAGTGCACCAAGTCTCGTTCTAAAAAAAACTCCGGGCATGCACACCAAAATATTCTCCTAACTCATTTTCTTCCAGACAGGCTCCACATATCTGACTCTTGGCCACCCCTACATATTTTCCACATGTACATAGACGCATTCTTCCACTAACCATGATAAAACCGTACATAATTTGAGTGCTCTGAAAGCCGCCTGACTATCTAAGTAGATGCAAAAGGATTAAAGATTTCTATCTTTTGCAATACAGTGGTAGTAACCATAGCCATCATATCCGACCCCACCTACCGCATAATAATTTTCCGGGAAACATTGGAAACAAAAAAAAAAAATCTAATTTGTTTTTTTTTTGTAAAACTTTGATAGAGCTTAATTTTTGAATATCAAGTAGTCACTGCTAAACCAAAAAAAAAAAAACTATAAAAGTAAAAACTACGTAAGCGTTTTTCATGTAATATTTTTTAGTTTTATCTTTTTTTGGAAAACCGGACGGAAACTTCATTATTTTTTTTATTCTACAAAAGAAAAATTAAAACAAAAAAATAGAAAAAAAAATGTTTAATCAAAATACTACTAAAAATCGCGATAATAAAAATAATAAAAAAAACAATAAAACTACAGAAATTTATGAGCAACAAAATTTTCTAGATATCCCGAAAAATCTAAATTCCGAAGAACGTTATCCTAAAAGTGATGAAAAACTTAAATATCAAAAGAATCCATCAGTCGAATATCAATCACGTGAAGCTGAACATCCAAAACGTGTTCTAGGATTATTTAAACGTGGTGAAGAGCCAGTACCAGTACCAATATCGGCTCCATCAAATTCTTATACTCGAATTATCCGTGATAGTTACTTTTCATAAAATGTAAAATAATAATAATAATAAATGGATTAATAAAATTGAAAATTAGTTTTTTTTTTCTAGATATAAGAAATAATTTTTGTCTAGATCAGCGTTTTCTCCGCTCTTACAACACAGTCACATATATTCTTAAAAATTTTAACGAAACACAATCTGAATAATTTCTATAGGATTACTGTTTGGATGGATCAAAAACTAATTCCAATTGTTGATGAGAATAAAATAAAGGTATTTTGAACTCGAATTCAATCGGAGCACCTAATGAAGCTTAAAATCTCGAAATAGAACATTGAAAAAACCATCAAATAAAAATAACATCCAGAATTAATGAATACCAAAAGTGTTATGTGTTCATCATGATAACGCATAGCCCACATAAAAGTTTGATCATCAAAAATTGAGAGCTTATCTTGGAAACTTCTAAGATGCAGATTACCATTATTTCGGTCTCTTTTTGAACCCCTTTAATGAGGTGTAAATATCATTTCAAAAGAAGATAAGACTATGAAAATGATTTATCTTGGTTTTTTGCCCAGAAAACTCTGACGTCGTTGTACTGTATGACGGCCACGATCACAAAAGAGCCAATATTTAGTTTGTTTTTTTTTCATTTGACATAGTTTAAGAAACTCTGCTCCAGATAATATGGCTAAGCTAATCAATTAAACGAAAGTACGTCAACAATTCAATATTCTTATCTCAATTAATCCGTATGAGACCATTGGATTATGTAACAATTAATACTGATAATGTTTGTTATAGATACTGAAACCAAACGTTATCAAAACGAGCAGAAGATTGTGTTGATTTTATACAATTCAACTAAGATCTATAGTGTTCCTTACTTTTTCTTTATCTCTTAAACATTGTTGTGATGCAAAAAAAATCCATTCCGATAATTTTTAGAGACTAAACAAACATTTCATTAGCAAATCCTTGAAGGACTGCATCAATATAATTGTGGACAATAATCATAAATGAATATTGATTGTGTTTGCTGTGTTTGATATAGGTAGGCTCGTTTTGATACTTAACTTTTGAAAATAATCTCACATCGTTGTGGTTTAATCTTGTACCTAACCACTAATTCTTGTGCGAATCTATTGTTTCCCTATTTTCGGGTCACAACTCTCCTACACACATACGAACATGTTTCTCTTAAGTTGTAGAACAAAATTAGAAAAATTAACTACAGCCAGTTTCAATGCTGCATAGTTGGTCACACAGGAGCATGTCGAATTACTTTTCTTAGGTTCCCATTTATTTTTTGCATCAAGTATATTTATGAAAAATAATTATTTCTAGCAGTTGTACTGTATTGTATTGCATTGTATTGTATTGGAGGGGTTCACACAGTTCCGGACCTTAGGTCTTACTGGCCTTACCTTACTTCCTCCTAAAAATTAGCTTGAGAGGCTAGGTCTCTTTCCGCGAACCGATAAGTTGTTCTTCTCATGAAGATCAGCATCGTAGAAAGGTTCAGATTAGCTAACCCCTCAAGTGTTCTGCTGATTCATTTTCTACCAGAGACAGGCTTCACATGTTGAACTCTCAGCCTGAAGAAATCCCGGTCTTTGAAGCAATCCAATTATTGACCCATTTTTGATATTTTCATAAGAATTAACGTGCTATTCAGAAAGGGCTGATTGCATGGACCAGAATAAATGGTAATCTGTGTCTGGTTATAACGACAGGTGTGGTAACACATCCCAGTCCTGCCCTAATTAGTTTTTAACCGATTGAGCAACATTTGGTCTGGGATTGTTATGTTCAAAAATTAATTTTTGTTCCTCTGCAGCTCGCTTCAAATGTGTTAGTTATTGTCGATAGACAACGCCATTTTCAGCAACTCATTATAGATCACACACCTTTCCGACCCCACCAAATGCATAGCATAATCTTGTCTGAATGAATTTTCTCCTTTGGCGTTGTAGATGAGACTGTTTGACCAGGCTTTACTTTTGATTTTAGGATGTTCACTGTGGCTTTGGACTATTCAATGTTCTCGTCGGCTTGAATTGGCAAAAATTTAAAGGACTATTTCAAAAGTATACGAGTTTTGAAAGTAGCATAATTGTTCACAAAAAAAAAAAGACTGAAACTATTCTGATTGAGAGATCTCTCTTTTTCATGCACATAAATATTTTTCTGATAAATTTATATAACGATTAATTAAAATACTTTAATTGTATAACAATAAAAAAAAAATTACTGAAAATCACTTTTTAGTTTTCAGTGCATTAAATTTGTGGGGGTTTGCCCCCTTAAAACTCGAATAATTGAACTTCATTCCCGGTACACTTGTACTTAAATTTTACAATGGATTTTGACCCGAACGTCATTGAATAAATGGAATTATTTAAATCTAATTATTCACAAATTTGTAATATAAAAACATCGAAGATATAAATTTACTATTTATATATAAATAAAATACGCCGCATTTATTTTTTTTTTGTATACGACATCATTTTTCTTTTTAAATCGGAAAATCTCCATTTAAAAAAATT
Source organism: Xylophagus ater (assembly GCA_963422695.1). NCBI lineage: Eukaryota > Metazoa > Arthropoda > Insecta > Diptera > Xylophagidae > Xylophagus > Xylophagus ater. Next base: position 43,110,937 of record OY730484.1, read on the forward strand.
TTCCTTCTTTTTCTTTTTTCTCCCGAGTCCTTACCTATAAGACATGTAAATGCCATACTAGCCAGTAAACCTTGCAGGAACCATCCAAAAAAATCTGTAAGTGCATCCTTGCTACAATGCAAATTTGACCAATGTGTAATTTTGCCAAAATCTTCTACTGAGGAATTCATTTGCAAACTTTCACCATTTCATTATTTTTTTGTCGAAAGAAAAAAAATTTAAAATGCTTTTTTTTTTTAGAATTTTAAAGAATTTCGTATTAATTTATATTAGTTATCTTTTCATTTGAGTATTATTTAAATATTTCAATTATTTAATATTCCGAAAACGCAATGATAAAAACAAATAAACACATTTGAATTTGGTTGTCAAAAATTTTAAAATGAGAAAAAGGTTTCGTTTTTGTCTTTTTTTGACGTTTAGAAATTTTTTTGTTGCGATGTAGATACTTGTCAGTTTTAAGGGATTACTACAATGACGTGGAGGTCGATATTTGTAAAAAAAAAAAAAAAAACATTTAAAGTGATGTATTTTGACAAAAAAAAATTCAATACTTTTTCAAATGAAATTATTTAATTCAATATGCAATCCAAAAACAAATGTATTTGAATTTTGTGTGAAGATTACAATCAGCTGTTTTTCTATGATAATTGTTCGTGCCATTATGAGCAAGGTGTTAGTTTCATGCAAAAGTAATAATCTGTAACATACTTCACTCATATTCACAAAAATGTACTAGAATTATTTTATTCAGTTTGTTTTATGAAATTTGAATTGTCAAAATCCTAATAAATGGACAGCAACTTATTTCATTTTTAAAGAAATATTTTTTAAAAAAAAGACTGAAATTCTTCGAAGTTAAATTTAGAATTTATTAAATAATCAATACTAAGAGATTTTGTATTTAAATTTTGATTAAATTTCTTTCTTAGAAAAAAAAAATCTTGCAATATGGCGGAAGAAATGTTAAAAATTCAAACGTTTTTTATTAACTGAAAAATAATGATGAAAATCAATCGTCAGAATTTATTTCAACAGAAATTTTAATTAAAAAAGAACCAGAATTAATAATTGAAAATGAATATTTACAAAAAAGAAATGATATAATTCAAGAAGATTGATTAAATTTGCAATATCATAATTTTGAAGAACGCTTTTTAACTACTGAAGATTTAGCAAATTCATGAATATTCTAAAAATGTCTTCAATCTAATAAAACAACGACGAATATTATATATTCTGAAAAATTTTTCATATGTATCCAATCTCAGAAAGTATATCCTTCCAAATGGAGTCTAGGTAAACATCGGCGAGTACATACTGCAGAGAAATCATTATCAAATCAGTATCTGGGGCTCTGATTCTCATTGCAATCATTTCAAATCACAAATCTAATTCATCGTCGATGCAAGATTCAATAAATTTTAAGGCTACAATAGTTGGCGTATCGAAATTCGGTAAGAGCTTGAAGCTTTCGTATGATAGAATGTTCCTGATGGATTTCGTTTAAGTATCAACGTGTTGGGCATACGCGACGTAATTTGCTAGATGTGGGGGATACCATAGATAGCTTGAATACAATTTCAAAAGGTGCTGTGTGTTATATGGTACATGGGGTTACCGATTTAGATGCAGAAAAAAAGTCTTATGTATTATCAATCACTGACCTTTCAGGCCTTTTATATAGTATGTAGACGTTTCCTAACTAAAAATTTTAGCGACAAATATAAATATTTTTCTGTTAATTCGAATTTTTTATTGTTAATCTTTCAAATTTTTCTGTATTTAAAAAAAATCACCTAAACTGTAAATGTAAATTTTAGCGTCCTAGGCGGCCGCCATTTTCTACATAAAAGAAAATTTTCTAGTACCTGCCTTTAAACTGTCAAAAATCATATATGAATTCTATGTGTAAGTGCCTGAAATTTAACCGGAAGTTTGTAAATTGTGAAACCTAACCTTTCTTTCTTTTTGACTTCTCTTCGTTGTCAGTGCGGTATTTAAAATAAAACATCTTCTTAATTATCGTAATTTATCTAATCGATCCTGTATTTTTTCAGTTTTAATCGTACAACAGAAATTTCACAATGCCACCAAAATTTGATCCTACTGAAGTTAAGTTAGGTATGTCATAGAATTTTCATAGAAATTCTGAAAATAAAATGAGTGAATTTTTTTTTTTTGTTTTAAATTTTAAGTTTATTTGAGATGTGTCGGTGGTGAAGTAGGTGCTACATCATCTTTGGCTCCTAAAATTGGTCCACTTGGTTTGGTAAGAATTGTATTTTTCTTAAGAAAGTGTCAATTTTAAAATGTATTTTTTTTTTTTGCTTTCAAAAAGAGTCCCAAAAAAATTGGTGATGATATCGCAAAAGCTACCTCAGATTGGAAAGGACTTAAAATCACCGTTTGTTTAACAATCCAAAACAGACAAGCTTCTATTACAGTTGTTCCATCAGCAGCTTCATTAATTATTAAAGCTTTGAAAGAACCGCCAAGAGATAGAAAGAAGCAGAAAAATAGTAAGTTTTTTTTTCAGATTCGAATCATGTTTTATGTCAAAATATTTATTTTTGTTTGATTTTTAGTTAAACACAGTGGAAATATTACTTTCGATGATATCCTTGCAGTTGCTAGAACAATGAGACCACGTTCAATGGCACGTGAACTTAAAGGTACATGCAAAGAAATTTTGGGTACAGCACAAAGTGTCGGTTGTACAATCGATGGTCGTGGACCACATGAAATAATTGATGACATTAATAGTGGAGCTATGGAAGTTCCATCTGATTAGAAAAATTAATAAAAACAAAATTGTTTTTCTATAAGTTTTATTTGAAATTGTTTTTTCTGTGCAGAAAGAAAACAACCTCCTCTCCAAATCCTTGTGTTTTTTTTGTTTTTAGGAAAGTTTTAAAATGTGATCAAAATCATTTTGAAGAGTCCAAAACGGATTTTAGTTATGTTAGAAGTGATTTATATAAGAATTTGAACATGTTTTTAAAAGTTTGTTAATCTTTACTGTGACAAGTCTTATAGAAGAGAAAAAAATTGACAAATTTTCGACGTGACTTTGGAACTTGGCCGGAAACAAACACAAATTATGAAGTGTGTTTTAGTTTTCAAGTATAAGATACTATTTTTGCTTTGGCAAAGAGTAAAATATGGTTCGGAATAGAGTTATATCTAAACTTAACCTACTGAACCGCTGGAAAATGATAAAACATATTCTTCTATGGAATCCAATTGTTAACCTGAAGCCCATCCTTTATATAAGAGTTCCTCACCATTCATTATTTAGGCTAATTTTTTTTCTTCCTTTCCATAGAATAGCATTGATTATGTCCTGTGTTAGGTACTACCAGAGGGTATATTAGTTTTGTAAATCATAGAAAGAATCATCGGAGAAGGGTTTCAAGGAAAAGTTAGGGAAAAGTCCGTCCTTATACAAGATAACTAAAAAACTGGTTACTCGATATTGATGAAATTGAAAATGTAAGTTATTCCTTAACTCGATTTGGTATTGCATTTCAGCAAAATCAGTCGAGTGAAAGCGAAGTTATAAAGCAAGAACCAGGATGACCAGAAAAGTCTGTCGATTTTTTAATCGTTTTTGGGTTTAATTGGAAAGTTTGTTCATCAATTTTGTTGACATTTTTTTCATACATTGACTACATAAATAGGTGATATTGTGCAAAATTTCAATAAAATCGATCAAAGGATAATGTGGAAAGAAATAGTCGTAGTAGAAAATAAACCTGCTCATAAAGTTCTTTTTGGATGTATTTTAAAAATTAATACACTGATTTGAATGAAATTGCAGAATAGATTCATGCGATTAGGTAGGGTCTAAGCTGCTGTCTGCCAATTAGAACAAATTTGGAAAAGTAAAATCAAAGTTATGCAGAAAAATTCCTTGACATATTAGTTTTGGCTGTTTTTCTGGTCCATTTCTGTTTTGTTATAAAATTTTCGAGTGTGAATATTTTCCCAGTGGGGCTTATCAAGTCGGTACAGCTTATGTTGAGTATATTTACTGGAGAGGCGTAATATTCAGATCCTAACTGACTGTTCGAGTTCCTATGAGAGATGCTCCTGACTTGTTAGGGTGGTCTTTTTGTTTGTCAAATCTGTTAAATGCAAGAAGGATGGGTGTTATTTTAGATTGCTCATAAATAGTATTAAACAAACGCATGAAGCAAGATATTAAAAGTAATGGCGGGAAAATACAACAGCTTAGAAAAAAGGTGAAAAGAAGAGTCTGATCGTTCGAACATACAAATACAAAACAATTCGTTTTACTAAATTCCAGAAATAGTTCGTGCCAAAGTCCAAGACTCCAAATCAGTATAGAGCGTCCGTTCCTTGAATTCGATTATCATGGAATAAATTATCATCAATTTGATTTTTCTGTTTATGATCCTGTAGCAGGAAATATTTGATTTAAATGTTTTGCCATTGTAAATTTTACTCGTATTTCTTGGTTGCGTTCTTTGTACCCAAATTAAAAGACCAAATAAATTCCATAAAGAAAAATATTTTATTTTTTCCTTCAAAATTACTTAACATTACTCAACATACAAGTCTATAAGAAATATAACGTCCAGCTGTTTCCGATGGTCGAATAATTTTTACAACCTAAAAATGAACATAAATCCATCAAAATTCGTTGAAAAAACAGCAGTTCTTTTCAGATATTCTTACCTGACCACGTTTTAATCCAAAATATCTTGCCACAGGATCACCAGCTTGAATTCTCATCAACATGTTTTCTTTTAATTTGTATCTTTAAAATAAAATCAAAAAAGAAAAAGAAATTTAAGTTTCCCCAACAATTTTTTTTAAAACGCAGACAACAAACCTTGCTAAAAGTTCTTGTTTCTCTTCCGGTGTCATAACAACATGTTCTGGTACTAATTCATGTTCAGTTATATTTATTAATAATTCTGATTCTAAAAATTGTTCCAAAATATATTTCGGTGCCATATCAACAAGAGATTGTTTTGCAGATGGTGTCATACCAGCTTGAACGACAACAATAGCACGATGTATATTCTCTTCTTGCATTCGTGTACAATATGTTTTTATAGTTTTAATACCAATTTTTGGTTCATCTGGAAAAAATACAAACATTTGATCTGTTGGATCATCATTATGAGCAACAAGTACAATTAAATCAGAACGTGCTGGACGTTTTTCACTGTAAAAAAAAAAATATATGTAGTTATTTTCTTTTGTTTTTTTTAAATTTAAAACAAACCTTGGCTTATCACCAAACTGTTCTTTAAATTGTTCTAAAGTCTGATCAAGTTCTTCCTGTGTAACAAGATATCCGCGATCATGGCTTAACTGAAAAATTAGTTTTTCTAGAAATTTTTTTTTACATCAAGCCAAAACACCATTTTACCTGCATAACTGTTTTACGAATACGCCATAATTTATAGGTTTCAGCTTCATCATCCATTTTTGTAATATTTTTTTAATAAAAATATTTATTTATAAATTTATTTCGTATAGAAATTTATATTTTTGTTATTTGAAAGGAAATAACACCGGGGAAAAAATGTGTTTGAACTTCAAAAAAAGAAAACATGCAATTCTTCTTCTTCTTCCTGACAACACTCTACTAGAAGGTATTTCTCTATTATTTTAGGTTTATGAAATCTTGAAACCAATTTAAAAGAATGATTTATTTAATTGGAAAAAGTTAAAAATAGTAATTATTAATTCATTTATTTATCATTAAAAAAATGAAAAATAAACTTTCGAATGTAATAATTAATAAATAATTAAAAAATCATAATCAATTAATGCAATAATGAAATTAATTTTGGTTTTTTATTGAATTACATAAATCGTTTTAGAGAAATCTAAATATTAAACTTATGATTAAAATACAATTTTAATATATAATTAAAACATTCAAATTTTGTTTAAAATAAAAAACTATTAATATTATTATTTTCTTTTTTTTTTTCATTTTTAATTGCTTTATTAAAAAATTTTAATTTGAATAAATATTTTTTATCATACATAAATTTAGGGTTAGAACAACACACTATCCATTCTATACATCTGGTAACACACACACACACATAAAGCAATGAAATTTAATGACATTTAATTTTTTTTTTTTGTTTTTTTTTCCTATCACTATATAATTTTTATACTAATACAAATTTAATTTTAAATTTCATCTGTTCTTTTATGATAGTATTAGTTGTGTGTACACAAAAAACGAAAAAAAAAAAAAAAAACTCCAATCAATTGTTTAGTCAATGAAAAATCTTTGTCGGGTTTGAAGCATAAATAACATTTTTTTTTGTTAAAAAAAAAAAATATTTATTTTCTTTTTTTTTCTCGTTTTTTTGTTTTTTTGTTTTTTTTTTTTTGGTCATATTTTTTTTGGCAGAGGAGGCGACAACACACAAAATAATTTAATTCAAATAAAAAATATATTTCAGGGAAAATATTTCAAAAAAAATGTGAATTTTTGTGAGTAAAACAAAAAAAAAAATTAATAAAAAGAAAAGTTTTTTCGTTTGTGAAAAAATTCTGGTAGTGGTTTTTTTTTTTCTTTTTTTCAAGAATTTTTAATTAATTGCCCTTTTTTTAATAATTTCTGATATGGCGTTTTTTTGCTTTACTTATCTTCTCTCTGTGGAATTAATAATTTAGTTTTATTGGTTTTTTTTATAATATCGAACCACACGTATGTGTATTTTAATGATTAATAATTTTCATATATATATTTTTTTTTTTATTTGATTTTCCATTTTCGGGGAGTGCATTATAAAAATATATATATATATATATAATAACCAGAACCAGAATTTATTATATTATATATTTTTCTCTTCGATGTATATATTTTTATGGCCCAAAAAAAAAAAAAAAAAATCCATCCATCGATTTGCCATTTGGCTGGGTTTTTCAGGTTTAAAAAAAAAGACCACCGCCATAGCAATTTAAAAATTCAAAAAAAAAAAAAAAAGGGAAGTCAATTAATTATCAAATTCAAAATGGTTTAACTTTTTTTTTTTTTTATCTTTTGAGCAAAAGCAAAGCATCCTTTATAAGGAAATTGAAATTCTATTTAAAAAATTCAATATTTTAAGAAATTCTTTTCCTCTTTTATAAGAAAAAGTGCAATAAAGAAAAAAAAAAACTTAAACCAGAAGAAGAAAAAAATTTGTTCGGTAATGACTTTCAAGTTGGATCAATAATAAAACAATAAATTAAAATTAATTTTGAGAAAGAAAAAAATGATGACGTCTTTTAAAATGCAGATCATTTTTTCTTTTTAATAATAATAAAAAAAGAAAAGAAAAGCAAGCTGCTTGAATACATAATTTTTCTTATTAAATAATATAATTTTTAATTTGTTTCTCGTTTTTTTGTTTTTCATTTTAGATTGAATACCAAAAAAAAAAAAAAGGAAAAGAAAACCAAAAAAAATAAGAAGGAAAATGTCGAAAATAATATTCAAAATGATATTCTGACATAAAATTGATTAAAATAAAGAAAAAAACAGGATTTTAAACATACCAAAAAAAGAAAAAGAAGAAAAAATCCACAACACACAAAGAAAAAGGACATTTTTAGTTCCAAAATGTCTTGTTGTAGTCGAGCTTTCCAAGGACTATCAATGTCCGGTGGTAATTCATCATCCACATGTACATTTCAAAATCAAAGACCATTTCGTCAATTTAGTTTAAATAATCATAATATTAATAATAATAATAATAATCATCATAATGTTATCCGACAACCAGATAGTCTATTAGATATAACAGCTAGATTGGTTGCTAAAACTGAACCATTTCAAAGTATTGAAGATAAATATGATAGAATACCAGAGCCGGTACAACGACGTATTATATTTTGGTCATTTCCTCGTAATGAACGTGATATTTGTATGTACAGTTCTTTATCAAGGTAAATTGAGGGGGATTTTTTTTTTTTCGAAATTTCTTATTTAATATGTTATTTTTTCTTATCTCTCCCCAAAAAAATTGAAGGGTTACATCTTCTGGTGAAACACAAAATTTAAGCTTTTGTAAAGGATTAAAATTATTGGAATCTGGATGTGTTGAAAATGTACTTCAAGTTGGTAAGTTTAAAATTAAATTAAGAATTCTTTTAGTAGTCTTAATAGTAAGTCTGTTTTATTTGTCACTTGCTCTGGGGTAGAGCAAATTTTAACATTGAAAACAAAAACAACAAAAGAGCAAATCCTACACTACTTTCAGAGCAGGTGTAAACTATTGCACCCAAATTAGTTCAGTTTTCTACCATAAAAAGTGTATTAGCTAAAAGCTTCTCTTTTCATTACAATATGGTTGCTACACAACGTTACAAACATTTGAATTAAAGCTTTTTCCTAGTCCTGCTCGTTTTATTTGCCACTTACCCTGCACCGGGATAGGGTATGTCAAATAAAACAGACCTAGTGTGTTGAACTGTTGTTCAAAATAATTAAAAACTATTGAAACTTCTATACACTCATATCTCGCTTTACGGCCTAGATATGTTCCGGAAAAGTTGGCAGTAAAGTGAAAAGCCGTATAACGAATCAATTATTTTGTTTGTACCAGCACTGAGAAACTGAAACTAAACAGAAGGTCGCTAACAGTATATACAGCATATTTTTTTTGCCGTATAAAGAAACATTCGAGGATCGTAAATCGAAAAAGTGCCATTATTAAAATAGGCCGCTATAGCGAAATGCCGTATAAAGAGCGGCTGTATAGCGAGGTATGGGTGTACTTTCCAAATATCTATCTAAAAACAACTATAAAAATATATAGGTAGTAACTGAAAATCGTCCTATAGACGTTGTTGATGTCTTTTTTTTTTTTTTTTTTTGGGAAAATTATGAACATTCCCTTCCATTTTATAGGAAAATGTAGTACCAAATTCTGTTTTCAGCCTTTATCATAAGGCTTAAATTCCTATCACATCTAAAAACAAGCTTTAGTGCAAAACGACGAAACTTCTATACGTATGTTCAAATCACGTTACCTTCCGAAAGCCTTTCTAAAAGAAAGCTATATGAATATGAAAATTCAGAGCGAACGTGGTCCTTAGTTAATTACAACATTTGTTGTGATATACAGACAGACAGACATTGGATAAAAATGATTGCAAACTATTTAGAATCTTATAAAACGTGGAGATTTGCAAAACAAATTTTTTTATTTTTTATATACTTCGTATAGAAGTTAAAAATTTAACTTGCGTAAACCATAAAAATCAATTCGTCATATAAAAACTTCCTATAAGAAAATTTGGTAGTGTGCGACGATATCGTGTATTATTTTTGTGAGAGTATGCAAATGCAGATGAAAACCCATAAATCAGATGGGGAAATTTCAACTGCAGAAGACGACAAAATTCGTAGGATGATTGTTTTTCCCTTTCTGTTTAACTAAATTTTGCATAAGTGCATCCCATACTTTTATCAGAATAGAATGTCGGCTGTGTGGAGATTGGCCTTTATGTTAGAAATGGGACTCGTAGTTAACAAATCTATTAGCTCAATGAATTAACTCTGAATAAAACAGAACCAAAACTTTCCAATATTCAAAGTTTTGTCTTTTTCAAATTCGCTCTAATTCCTAGATAAGCTGGGATCTAATAGCATAAATATCTTCTGCAAATTTTATTCAAATCGGTGCATTAGTTTTTAAAATACAATAGATCGAAAAAAACTTTCAAAACAGGCTTTTTTTTCCTACTATTTCTATCTCCCTCATCCTTGTGGGGATTTTTTTGAAATTTAGCACAATATCGCCTATTTATGTAGTAAATGTATGGAAATAATTTCAAAACTAATATACCCTCTGATAGTATCTACCATAGGGCATAGTTATGGGAATTCAGTTCCAGTCCTTTTCGTCCCTTTATATAATGTTATTTAATCGGTATTTTCAGAAAATTGATGAAGTTTTGATTTTGATATCCTGTTCATCCTTTTCGTCCCTTTCAATATTGTTGGATAATAAGTTCTCATCATTTGAATCCTGATACAAAATTTCATAAAAAATAGCTTGAAAAACGACTCCCTTCTGCAAGATTCATATCCTTCCTTAGATCTTGGCGATAAACAACAGATATCTATACAGTCAACGAACTAGCCAAATTTTACTAAAATCGGGTAACACGTTTTTGGTCAGTTATCCTAACTACACTTTATAAAAATAATAATATAGAAGAAAACTTCGGAAATCATTTCATTTCATATAAAAAATTCGAATTTGGTTCGGCAGGTACCCGAAGTTGTAATCGGATTCAATTGTTTTTTGGACACAAATGTTTCTTTCATTGAAAATGTATCCTATTACTAAATTTTATTGAAATCAGTCAATAAAAAGCGTTACAATACAAAACACAGAAAACTAAACTTTTTGTAGGTACTAAGATATAATTTTTTCTTATTATTTATAAAGAAATAACTGCTGTGGGGGGTGAGCAATTGGTGGCGTTGAGTTGGGAGATGTTATGCTGACTTTTATAAATACATATAAATGACTGAATTACTTCCTCTCCTCGCGACTTCTAAGCTGATTGGCGACTTATTCTATCTTTTAAGTTGGCCTATCAAGAATATTCATTCCAAGTTAATGAAATAGTATGCAATTAAAATCGATTTATGTATTCAGTAGCCACAACTGAGGAATAAATAACCTTTTAAATGTGTTCTGAGAAATTCAAATAAACTATTTCACAACATGTTTTCTTTTCTTTTTAAATAAATACCATGGCTGTGGAGACGGTAAAGAAAAAAAAACTTCCGAATCTGGTCAAAAATAAGCAACTCCGGCTCCACAATCTTGTAAAATACAATCACCCATTAATAACTCTATTCTTTGATATTAATTTTATTTCTCGAGATAATATGGTAATCCTTTTATTGACGATTTTCTTTTTTTTCTTAGGTTTTCATTTAAGCGGTATTGTTTGGAATCATCCACCATCAACACAAGACAATCTAAGAGGTAGAAATGGTCAAACAAATGCGGGTAACAATCATCATCATCATTCATCAAATCATCAATATTCATCACAAAGAACATCCAATGATCGTGAATATCATAGTAATAGCAATTCATTTAGTTTAGATGATAATAAATATTTTAAAGTGTCTGTTAGCTTTGATCGGTAATTTGTGAAAAGAAATTCTTTTAACATAAATTTTTTATTAATTAAAAAAACTTTTCCTTTTTCTTCTTTTAAAAAAAAGTTGTAAAATAACTTCAGTAACATGTAGTTGTGATACAAAAGATATATTTTGGTGCCATCATGTAGTTGCTTTAGCTTTATATAGAATTCGAAATGCTGAAACTGTTAAATTACGAGTTCCTATATCAGGTATGTAATTGTGCTTTGTAATTGTGCAAAAATTTTTTAATATTTCTTAATATTTTTTTGTAGAAACGCTTCTTCAAATGAATCGACAACAACTTCAAAAATTTGTGCAATACCTTATTTCGGCACATCATACTGAAGTTCTTCCTACCGCACAAGAATTAGCTGATGAAATATTACAACAGAAATCTGGTAATTAATAATTGTTGTTTTTTTATTTGAAACTCTTTTTTTTTTTAAAGTGAAATAGCTTCTATGGGGGCGATTAGCAAAAAAAATGTGGCAGGACTTTCTGTGACGAAACGTTGTTACATTACAAAAAATCTCATTATATGGAAGTCCTAGACGATTACAATGTTCAGCAATATTGTGGAGGTTATAATAAGGATTATTTCCATCAAAGACCAAATAGTTCCATCTGCCACCGTATTGTCGGTGTAGTCGATACAAATAGTTCTATTTGTCACCGTTATGGCGATGTAGTCGATACAAATTTTTGAACTTTTTATATAGAGGTCGTATACGATTGAAATGTTCGGCAAAGTTGTGGAGGTTTTTATGGGGGTTATTTCCATCGAAAACCCAATAGTTCTATCTTTCACCATTTCTGAGCTGCATTCAAAAAAAAATGCTTCTGTTTCACTTCTATGGTCAAAAGTACATTTCCGTTTTTTTTTAACATGTTTATAGAGCTATAGAGATTTACTCCGCGGATATTATAGTAATTAAAAGAACTCAATTTGTTAACTATTGAAGATTTTCATGCAGAATCCTATCAGAAAATGTCACATTCGTGAACGTTTGTAAAATGCCAAAGAAATGGCTGAAAGTTGGAAAGAAAAATAATGAAGCATATCAAATTTTTCAAGTTTCTTTCGTTCTTACAAAATTCTAAATCCATTTCTTCAGTTCTTATAAGCCGTCTTGTCTTATGTATGCAACCATCTCTCGGTACTTTTTATGTGTGATATAAATTTAAGTAATCTAATTTGATGCAATCAGAAAATATATGGCAATCTCTATTCGAGACTTAAAAGTCATAATACAGCTTGCCATAAGATTTAATGTTAATGTTGCTATTTTTATTCATTTATATCTTTGACTGGTGGACACTTATGTTTTATATATATATATTTTTTTTTCTCATCCAGAAATTAATGCCATTTATGGTGCACCAGATCCAACAGCTGGTGCTGCAACAGATGATGAACATTCATGGCATTTAGATGAATCACAAGTATGTGAAGCTGTTCGTATTTATTTAGGACAAGGAAGCTATTATAATGGCAATAAACAATTGAATTCATTATTTTCAAAAGTTCGTGAAATGTTACGTGCACAAGATTCAAATGGTGCACGAATGTTAACATTAATAACCGAACAATTTTTAAATGATCCACGTTTAGTATTATGGAAAAGTCAAGGTACAGCTATTAATGATAAATGTCGACAATTATGGGATCAACTTGGTAATATATATATAAAAATATAGCATATGTTTTTCTTTTCTTATATAAATATATATTTATTTGATTTTAGGGGCATTATGGGTTTGTATTGTATTAAATCCAAGAGCTACACAATCAGAACGATTAAATTGGAAAGTATTATTAGAGAAATGGTCAAAAAATGAAGTTTGTCCACAAGAAGATCCTGATTTTCGACCACATGGAAGAGAGAATGTAATATTTTGGGATATATTCTATGATTTTCTATATTATTTTATGTTATGTTATTTTGACGGTTATTTATAAAATGTTTCAAGTTTCTCGTATTTTGGAAAAATCCTTTTATGTAGTATTTTAGGTTTTTTGTTTATGGTTTTTCGGATTTAATTTGAAAATTTATGAAGCAATTTTGTTTAAATTATTTAAGCAGAAAATAAAGAAGAGACAGAAACATCATTTCCTATATAAATGTGGCTGCAGTTTGGCTCTCACGTTACATTACTATTGATCGGTCTAAATTGAGACTGTGTGTGTGTGATTTATCACATTGCCACCTCTTCAAAATAATTTCAATATAGTACTCTAGGAAATGATTAAATTGGACGCGATCTTCATTGTGATATATTCCCCCAAAACAATGTCTAAATAATTTTAAAGTACCAATCAAAACAAAGTAAAAAAAAAATTTTTTTTTCTTAGAATAAGTGCAAAAGAGCACGGGCAGTTTTCACAGGTAAAATATATCAAGAAGAGAGAGAAGGAATTTTGTTTAAAAAAGCCATGACTTTCGAACGCATTCTCTTATAGTACGCAACATACTTTAAAATTATTTAGACATTGTTTGGGGGAATATATCACAATGAAGATCGCGTTCCTACCATTTCCTCCAACTGTGATAATACTGACAAGTTTACACACGGATAGGAAAACATGTGGAACAAAAAATTAACACATTTTGGTTCCTCTGTTCCCTTCTCTATGGTGTAACGTAATAAAATAACATAGCATAACAGGACATTGCCCTGTAGAATACCAATTTAATGAAAAATAGTATTTTATGTGAAATTTAACGTAACATAACATAAAATATGAATGGAGAATTTTTTAAATTGTTTTTAGTATATTAATTGTTTATTATATTTTTCTTTTTAATAAATTAAGTATCGAGAAATATCAACAAGAGAACGTGAACGTGATCGTAATCGATTTTTTCGTGAAAATAATATGAGAAATATGATGAATCGAAATCAACAACAAGGAAGATATAATAATAATGTTAATAATGAAAATAATAATAATAACAATAATAATAACAATAATAATAATAATAATAATAATAATTATAATGATGATGATTGTGAAACATCTGAATCGGATTCAGATAGTGATGCTGAAATTGATGAAACAAATGAAGCTGATGATGTACAAGAGAATCAACATAATAATATATTAGAAAGAATTGATTATCTAAAACGTAATGATATAATATTAGATGAAGAGAAAATAAATGATGATAATAAATCAGATGAACAACAAAATGATGAAGAAATTGTTGATGGTTTTGATGAGAATACAAATCATAATTATGATATGCCATCATCATTACAAATTGCAATTGGTGAAGGTTCATGTAGTTCAATAAATCGTAATGTTCAAGAGAATGATGATAGTAGCTCAAGAGATTCAATGGATATTGATGATGTTGAAATAAATTTTAATGTTATCGAAGATGAAAATATTGTTGTTACCAGCAGCAGCAGCTCAATAAAAAAAGATAAATTAATTATTGATACAACAACCGATGATGATGATGATAAAATAAAACATTTTTTTTCATCTGATAATTTTAAATTAACAATTGAACATAATTATGAGAATTTAGATGATTGTCAATGTGAAAAATGTTTAGATATTGTAACAACAAGAAATAAAACAAATGAGAATCTTAAAGATGATATTATTCCTGCTGATGATGATGATGACGATGATGATGATGTTGATGTTAAAAAATGTGAAACAATAATACCAAAAATTGATGATAATATAGCTGGGAAAATTAGTGATGAAGAAGCGAAACCAGAGAAAATTAATTCTGATAAACCAATAATTGGTTGTAGTTGTTTTCTAGAGAAACTTGATCATGTTAATGGACATTCATCACGAATGATTGAAGAAATGTCTAAAATGGATTGTGATAAATGTTCAAAAAAATATGAACAATTAAATACAACATCATTATCTTCATCGTCATCTTCATCGTCATCATCATCATCGAATGAAGAACCGATTGAAAAAATTGTTGAACTAAAAAAAGATGAACAACAAAATGATTTGAATAAAATTAATACAAATACAAATAATAATAATTCACAATTAATAATAATCAAACCAAATAATATCCGGCCAAGAGATGCTGTAGCAGATTTGGATAATATTCGGCCAAATAAAAAATTAAAATTAAATAATGGTAATCCAATACAACGTAATAAAATACCACGTACAATATTTCATAAAGCATTAGATGCTGCAAATATGACATGGGATAATAATCATTTAAAAAATATCTTATCAAGTGATTTATATATAAAAGATGATAAACATCATACAGCAGCAGCAGCAACAACATCAACATCAACAACATCATCAACATCTACTACAATGATGAATATTAATAGTAATAAAACAATAAATTTTAATAATTATGGACAACCATTATGGCATGAACCATTAGCGATGTGTGCTGCACGTATTGATTCATTAAGATCACATGGACATGGTGATGCTGCATTACGTTTATCTGTTAGTGTTGTACGTACAATGAAACAAATTCAAAAAGATTCACAATTATTATGGTCACAAAGTCAATTAGTTGCGCAACAACAACAGCAACAGCAACAACAGCAACAGCAGCAGCAACAACAACAGCAAAATAAACAACAACATGATGATTTCAACAATCATCATCATCATTGCTGTTGTCATACAACAAAATTTATGAATCAACAACAACAACAGCATCATAATTATAATAATGATAATAATTTATTAAAAAATCCATGTCATAAATGTTATGATCAACAATCTAGATCAATTGATAATGATCGAAAATCAAATAATTATTATTATAATAATAATATAAATAATAATAATAATAATTATCATCGTTATAACAATACAATACAACATCATTCACAACCGCCACCAATACGTAATGATTTAATGTATGATTTTCGTTATGGCGGTTCATCATCAACATCATCATTTAATCCACATTTAAGATATAATAATCATAATAATAATAATAATAATTATTTATATCGTAATTGTACGAACTCTTCTTCTTCCGGTTCATGTAAAATCAATCATCATTCATTACATCCACAAAATCATCATCATCATCATAATCATCATCCATATATGTTGAATACATTTCAAAATTGTAATGGAAATTTTCATAATAACAATAATAATAATAATTATCAAATGAATAATAATAATCCATCATCATCATCATCACAATCACATCGTTGTCAATGTACATTTAAAGATCGTATGAATAATTTACGAAACAATAATCATTCATCATCATCATCATGCAATTGTTATGGTGGTGGTGGTGGTGGTGGTGGCAGTGGCAATCATCATCGTAGCAATAATGATAATGAAAGAAATTTTATTGGTATCTTAAATAAATCAATAAATGATACAACAAATGATAGGCAATCATCGCAATCATCATCAATGGTGGCATCAACATCATCGGCAGCAGCGTCGGTGGCAGGTACATCATCAAATCAATTATTACCAGATAAAAATCGTAATAATAATAATCTAAAAATGTGTACACAACATAAAAAGAATATGTGTTGTATTAAAAATTATTGTTGTAAATTATCAACAATAAATTCATCATCAACAATACAGCAACAACAATCAACAGATTCATATTTATCATCAAAAATATGCCGAAAATGTACACATATTAAATGTAATTGCATTAGTTCCTTTAATACTTATATGAATAATAATTGTCATTTTAATAATAATAATAATAATAAATATAATAATAATAATAATAATAATAATCATAATAATTATTCACGTTCAATGAATGGAGGCAATAGTAATAGTAGTAATGGAGGTGGAGGAGGTGTAGGAAATGGTCCAATTGGGATTGAGAGACATATTAATTGTTGTACAGAAAATAATCTAAATTCAAAAAATGAAACAAATAAAACAGCTACATCAACAGCAACAACAACATCTTCTTCATCATCATCATCATCAATGCCATCTTGTTCTTCTTCAGCATCATCTTCAATGGATCCTAATATTGTTAATTTAGGAGCATCTACATCAAAATCAATAATATCTTCTAATCTATTAGATGTTAATAATGTTCCTACAACAAATAATAATAGTAGTGCCAATGAGATTTATAAAAATCGAAAATTAAATTGTGCATCAAAATGTTTAGATTGTTCAATTGGATGTGAAGGTATGTTAGTAACTGATGTGATTTTTTTGAGAGTACACAATTTTAGTATATCATAGAGATATGATTAAATTATTATAGGTCTTCATGCTTTATTGTATGTGGTCTTGTTGCATCGTAGTAGTAGGAAGTTCTAAAGTGTGAAAAATGTTGTATAAAGATACAAAAGATACAGTTTCTTCACTACGATACAAGATCATATTCAACGAAGGGTGAATACTAATGCCCTATGAATATAAATGTCATATGGTAGTTGCTACCAGAGGGTATATATATATATATTATTTTTGCCACTAAAGTAGCACTTACAGTGATCAGTTTTCCATCAGCTTTTGAGCAACTGGCAGAAAACTGATCAGTGTCAATGTAAAAACTGATGGTTTGTCAGTTAAACTCAAATAATTCAAAATTTTCGTGAGCAATCAGGTTTCTATCAAACACGATTGACAGTCATGACTGCTCACTGTGAGACTTACTTCAGTTTGTAACGAAATTATCGGTTTCAAGACTGTAGATGTATAGAAAATCAAAAGTTATATCGATTTATACATGTCCCGCCCGTGAAATATTATTAGTTTTGGCTGTTTTTCTGTCTGTTTTCTATATGTTCTTTTATAATGTTGTAGAAGTGGCTCTCAATCCGTGCTCTGCGAAACACTGATGCGCTCTGTGAACCCACACAAATCAAAAAAAAAAAAACTTTAAGCTTATGTTGTATTGTGAGTGTTCCGCGGCAAAAAGAGATCAGAGTTTAGTGATGATCCCTGACTTCGAAAAGATTGAAAACCAAGACACTCTACATGAATAAACAATTTTTGGAGAAACAATTCGAATTAAAATAAAATATATTATATTCTATTTTAGTTGAATTTCCACTTGATGCTGTCGCTTGTATTTATGATTGCCTTTCGGAAGCCTGTATTATTGATGATACAATTAATACTCCAGAATTAGGAAGATTAACATTTGAAACAGTTAATAATGCTGGTGATGATTCAAATATTATTCCACCAAGGTAATTTATTTAATCTATTCCAGTTTTATGATAACATAATCTAAATATCCTTTCATATTTTTTTTTAGATATCAACATATTCAAGTTCCAAATTCAAGAGACGGAAGAGAAACATATTTAACATTGGCATTTGAAGTAAGTATTGTGGTGTCCGCTAGATTTTTACTGATTTCTAAAACAAAAATGTACCTGTTTTTTTTATAGGCTGCTGTTTTAGCATTAGGAAAGCAAAGAATGATGCCACAAGGTTTTTATGCTCAACAAGTTATTTGTAAACAACAGGAACAAATAATAGCTAGATTGCGTCATATCGATTTAGATAGAAACTTAGTGGAAGTTTTAAAAAGTATGACAATACAAATGCTTGATGGTGGTCCAACAAGTGGATTTGGTAAATAGTCTAGTCTAAAAATATGAAGAATTTAAAGAAATTTTGTAAATTAATTGTAAAAAAATTTTTTAAGGTACATCAATTAATCCAGAATCAGTACCAATGCATACTCTTGCCAGATTTTTATTCACATCATTATTAAATCAATATCCAGATTTAGCATTTCAAGCTGGTTTACGTGCAATGCGTTTTCCAATATTAGAAGAATCAAATGAATCACAAAATGATGGTAATAATGGTGATTATGATAATAATTATCAAAGAGATGGTTTTATTTTATCAAGATATCCACGGTAAAAAGAAAAAATTAACAAAGCATATTATTGATTCTTAATGGAGTTGTTGAATTTTTTTTTTAGTTGGTGGACATTAGGACATTTAGAAACACAACAATGCTCTCTTAGTTCAACAATGTTAAGTGCTGCTAAAGGTGATTCGATACGTTTATCACAAGTTTTAGAAAGTGCCCGTAAACATATACATAGTTCATCACATTTATATAAATTGGCATTGGATGCATTTCGTTTTTCATCACCCGATACAGATCCAAGAAGTCAAACATTATTGGGTGTTGCATTTGAATTAGGTTTACAAGTAAGTTGTTTTTACATTTTAATCTTATTTAAGAATGAGTTTTTTGAAATATATTGTATTTTAGGTAATGCGAATGACATTAACATGTGTAAATTGGCGTCGACGTGAAATGGTTAGATGGTTGGTTACATGTGCTACACAATTGGGTGTTGATGCTTTATTATCAATTATGCAAAATTGGTATCAATATTTTTCACCAACCGAAGCTGCCGGTTCTGTTGCTAGCACAATTATGTCGAATTCAGCACGAATGAATTTAAATGTTATGGTAAGAATTTTTGGTTTTTCTTCATCGTGAGGTTGAGGAAAATATTTTCAACGATAGCCCTTGATACTCTTCAGGTTGTTCATTAACCTAAATACGGAAATTTTGCTTATTGACGTATCCATTTAGATTTAGACAGAAATTATCCATTTTCGATTTAGCACTTCTATTGGAAGTCTAGTTAGTCAATTCTGCTGCGTTTTAGTCTAGGATCTGTGATCAATCAATAATTAAAATTAAAATACGAAATTTTTTTTTTCTTTTATAGCAACAAGATGAACTTGCCAATTGTGCTCGAACATTAGCTCTCCAGTGTGCCACTAAAGATCCACCAAATTGTGCTTTAAATGCATTAACATTATGTGAAAATGATCCGATGGCATTCGAAACAGCATATCAAATAGTTATTGATGCAGCAACACATATTATGAATTCTAGTCAACTATTTACAATTGCAAGATATATGGAACATCGTGGTTATCCGATGCGTGCATATAAATTAGCTATGTTAGCAATGAAAAATGTTCATTTAGCATATAATCAAGATACACATCCGGCTATTAATGATATACATTGGGCATGTGCATTATCACATTCATTAGGTAAAGCTGAATTGGCTAATATTATTCCATTGGTTATTAAGAATGTTCAATGTGCTACTGTATTATCGGATATATTAAGAAGCTGTAGTGTTCCATCACCTGGAATATCACATTTTGGTTCAATGCATCGAGGTAAAAAAAAGATTTACAAGAAATTGGAAAATATTAGATTTTTATATATTTTTTTGTTTTTATTTACTCTTAGGCAATAATATGCGTCCTTGTCAAAAATTAAGTTATGATAGAGCTCCTTTACGACAATTATTAGAGGCTGCAGTTGCTGCTTATGTTAATACAACTCATTCAAGGTAATTACTAAAATCTAATTGGGTCTATTCTACATAACACAAAATAATATAGAAAATCGTAGAATATTAGGTGATGTCATATGATTTGAATTATTTTTAAGAGATGGCGCGCTATTCATAAATCATGACACTTTTTTAAATGACAGCAATTGTGTTTGAAAGAACTTCTTTCGATAAGCTAAAATAATCATTAAAGCATACTACAGACACGGCTTTATGTCCGGTCAGCCAGGTTGAAAAAATTGATTTTTAAGCGTCTGTAGGCTGGTTGACAAACTTGTGTACGTCGGTTTTCAACTTGTTTGCAAACATCATTGTGACAGACCAAGCTGTAGTGTTCACATTCATATAAAGTGTGAGTGATTCAAGCAAAATTATGTCTGAAAAATTATCGACAGAGCACTTTTTCGCACTGATAATTTTTCTAAAATGATGTTCATATACATTTCGATTGACATGTAGTCATTCTGTGGGTTTCAGGTTGCAGACATGTCGATCTAAATGTATCTAGTCTGTAAGGGGCTTAAGTCAAGTGTAAATAACAAGGTTTTTTATTCGATTGAAAATGGAAAGTTACGTGCCAAAATAAAAAACTACATTCGCGGGTAGTTCTAGTTTTTTGGTTTAACTTGAAGAAATATGCAACTGAAGCTCATCAATGGATGGAAAAAGCTTATGGCGAAGATTCTCCATCAATTTCAATTTGTGAATTTTGGTTTAGACGATTCAAAAATGCAAAACCGAATATGCATGAAAAGAAGTCATTTGGTGGGACCAGAGGGGTGTTTTCTATCATGAACTTTCGAAAACGGATGAAACAGTCTTTTCTGATCGTTACAGACAATAACTGATCAAATTGAATCGCGCTTTGAAGGAAAGTGCGATCAGAATAGGCTCGTGGACACGGTAAAGTGATTTTGCAACATTATAACGCTATTGGCGACATGTTGCTAAATCTGTTAAGGAATTATTGGAAGTGCTTGGATGAGAAATGCTACCACACCCGCTATATTCACCAAACATTGCTTCTTCTAATTAACATTCGATGCAACATACTCTTGCTGTGATACACTTATGCTCAATTTTGAAGGAGGTCAAAAATAGCCTCATGACTGGATTCCTTTAAAGGATGAACAATTCTTTCAGCGCGGAATCCGTCGTCCCCTACCTGAAAGATGGACAAAACAAAGTTTACATTCAACATAAACATGTTTTTGACGAAAAAATGGTTCAAGTCGTATGACATCACCTATTCTTAGATCCTAATATCAATTTTTTTCATATTATTTTATTTTGATCAATATTTTCTTTCATTTTATTTAGATTATCTCATATATCTCCACGACATTATGGTGATTTTATTGATTTTTTAAGTAAGGCAAGAGATACATTCATATTAGCAAGAGATGGTCCAGCCCATTTTTCAAGACTTATAGAAAATATAACAGTTGCTTATAAAGGAAAAAAGAAATTAGTACGACAAGTTCGCCAAAGATTTCAATTTGTTTAAAAATGAAAAGAAATAATAATTAAAAAATAATACAAAACATAACCAATAATTAATTAACATTAAGGTTAAGTTAATATAATAAAATATTATCATTTTAGGTAGACAAAAGAAAAGGAAAGGAAATTATTTAAATTTTTCATAAAAAAATTAATTTCTTTTGTTTTTTTTTTTTTTTTTTTTTAGGTAGATTTATTAATATTATTATATTAATTTAAAACAAAAAAAAACGAAAACATTCCCAGTTTATGAATTATATATTTATATATATATTTTTCTTGTATTGTGATTTAAAAAAAAATATGAGAAATTACTGATTACTGAAAAAAAAAAAAAAAATCAAAACTTTAGACAAAGAAAAATATCCCTCCGCCATTTTGTGAAAAAAGAATGAAATATATCCGAGAAAATTTAAGCAGCTTTAATTTCTTCTAATATAATTATTTAAAATTATTGAATTATTTTAAATAGAAAATATTTTTCTTATTTTAAAAAAAGAAAAAAAAAACACATTCATATAAATTAAATTATTTTTTTTTTTTTGAATTTATTTATATTAAACTTGGATTCTCAATTTATTTAAAAAAAAAAAAAACACAAACAATAATGAAATTTTATTATTTATTTATATAATTAATTATTTAATTATTTTAGTTATAAAAATTACGGGTTCATTTTTTTTGTTTGTTTTTACAACAATTAACAACTAGAATTTTAAAATCTTGGATTTTTAGATGAAATATTTTTTTTTGAAGAAGAAGAAGAAGAAAATTTTGAAACGAATTTATTTCGGGAAAAAAACAAGGAGATATGATTTCTTAAAATTTGTCCTTTTTTTGTAACTTTACTTATTTTCGTTGTCTACTAATTAAAGCCATATCAAATTATTCATCAATTATATTAATCAATTTCAATTTTAAAATCGATTTATATTTGTTTTCCCTGAGATGATCACGCAGAAATATCTTTTTTTCACAAGCAGCTAGTCTGGCTTTGTTACAAATTTTTAAGTCATAACTAATTTGTTACTACAAATATTATGATTAAAATTATGACTTCTGAGACGAGTCATAAATTATGTCCAAAATTTATAACAGTTTAAGCTGTTATAATTCAAGAGAAGAGTTGTCATGGTTATTTGAGAAATACTAATAAAATTAAATGTTGGAAATTTTTCCATATTTATGAATTAAATCATTCAGAAAACATTTAAAATTTTATTGTGATGCAAAATATTTTCCAGTCAGAACTTGTGATATTTTTTTTTATGACTTACACCTGTAAGTTATGAGTGCGTCAGAATAAGAATTAGTCTTTAAAAAATAATAAGTTATGATAGTGACGTCATGTTATGACCGTTATGATTGGACGGAAAATAAGACTTACCCTAGAGGTAATCTCGACGTAAATGATATCAGCCATATTAAAAATAAAACTTAAATTGAAATGATTTGGTATATTTGGTAGAATCAAAAGTTTGAAACAACTTTCGCTGGGCTTGATTTGATTTTTAAGACTAACATGACTTTTTTTTTAGCCATGATAACAATCATAAAATTAAGTCACTGTCATAACTTTTTTTTTAAAGACTAGCAGTCTTATTTTGAGTCCAGTCATATCGATCATAACATGGCATCACAGTCATAACCTTATTTAAAGACTTATGCTGGAGGCAATCTCGACGGACGCGACGAACGCATGAATTGTCAAAAACATTAGTGACGATATAAATATTTTTGTGTAGGCAAGCTCGACGCCGTTGATGAAATTTCGAAAACTAGAAACATGTAATATGAAACAACTTGTGTGCTAATACGCACCAGATTCTGGAAAAACCATACAAAATTTTCTCCTTAAATTTAGGCTGGAATAATAATGCCTTCTTAAAAAGATTCTCAATTAAGTTTCTTAATTTCTTTCATCTAAACTTCCTTGATTTCTTGTTTATTATTCTATAGAAAATAATAATTAATATTAAAAAAACAAAACAAGCTTTAAAAAACTGGATGCTCAAAACAATAATCACAAGAAAACAACACACACACACAAGACTATTATAGACTGAATTAAAATTATATGTTCTCTTACAGAAGTCCAGTAATTTGATAGGGAAAATAGTTTCTATTATTTTTTTTCGGGATGGTTTCTGGATACAAAAAAAAATATACCAAATTTGTATATAATTTGATATTAGTTATAATTTATAAGTATTAATTAATATTTTAGTTAGAAGATTTACGATAAAGTAAAAAAAAACTGTGTTGCAATTCCATTAAGGCCTAAACGAAAATTTGCATATTTACTTGAGAGAAAGAAAGTGCACTTTGTTCTTACTTCTTTTTATGTCTGACGTAAATTGGTTAATAATTTGCCAGGGAATATGTCTACTTATCATCTTACAGAATGAATATATCGATTTATGATATAAGATAATCAAAAGAAAAGATGAAAGTTCAGAATTATGAAATTTTAGAAGTTGAAATCGTTTGTCGCGTAGAAATATTTTCATGTTCACTTGATCAGGATTGGAATCGTGTAACTTATAAGAATCAAAATGCATTTTCGATTCGATTTGATCTCAATCGAATAAAGGCCAATCTCCACACAGCCGACGACATCCTATTTCTGATGTAAGTATAGGATAACACTATACAAAGAGATTGGTTAAACAGAAAGTGAGAAAACAATCATCCAACAAATTTTGTCGGCTTCTGCATTTCTCATTTCCCCAACTGCTGATTTTTGATCTGCAGATGATTCCCCTCAAAAACAGATGAACATGTTTATCTGATTTATATGGCACTTCATCTACGGGTACATACTCTCACAATAATAACACACGATACCGTCGCACACTACCAATTTTTCTAATCCTCAATCCTAGCGAAAATTGCAAAACTCCATCTCTTTCGAGTTTTCTGAATTTTCCCGTCAGAATAGGATGTCGGTTGCGTGGAGATTGGCCTTAACGCGATTCGACTTCAGAACATTTAACAAATCCTTTTTGAGTTTTTATATTTTGTTTTTCTTAAATATTTTTTTATAATTAAAAAGAAAGAAAAAGAAGAAGAAGATATCAAACAATTAAGAATTTTTTATTTATTTAAAAAATACAATAAATCTATTTTAAAGAATTTTTCTTAACAATATTGAATTAAAAGAAAAAAAAATGGCGGAGTTTTTTTTGAAAAAATCTTGTCTAGGGTTTTTTTTTTAGATGAAAATAAAATTAAAACAAATATTTGAAAATTAATTTTAGTATATAAATTCTTTATTAATCAAATTTTTGTTGATTTTTAAACTAAAAATTTTTTTTTTTATTATTATTTTTAATTGTTTTAATTATTAATTATTTAATAATTATTATTTTTAGTTTTTCTTGTTTCTCATTTATTTAATGTTATTTTTTTTTGTCTTCAAAAAAAAAGAAACCAACAAAATTATTAAAAGTCAACTTATTTTGACACAAAAAAAAATAGAAAAATTATTATTTTCTTTTTTTCTTTTAATTAAATTTTTATTTTTATTTTTTTTTTTAAGTATGTACTTATGTTAAAGAAATTTGTTTTTGTAAAGAAATTGAAAAAAGAAAAACAACATGAACCGAAAATGGAATGGAATAAAAATGAAATATGTAACCCTGGAGGCAATCTCGTTGGACGCGTTGAAATGTAAAATAAAAGTTAATTTCATATGAATTGTATGGGACGAGTTAATCTCGACGGAGACACGACGGTTCAGATGTGTAAAGTTGATTCGTATCCAACTTCTTACGTTACGGACACGTTGAAATGTCATTTTTAAATTGATGTGTGTAAATTATTTTGTGAAAATTCCATTTAAAAACGGTATTTTTGATTTTTGTTTATTTACACTACTCAAAAAACTATTTTTATTTATCATAGAAAGATTATATCAAAATCTATCTATTATATGAAAAAGTTTTCTCCGCAAAATCATTTATAAATTTAGTAGTAGAAAAAACTTAATAAATAATTTATAACTGAAAAAATATTCGCCATCGACGGGATTTGAACTCACGTTGAATAACGCGTTTTCCCAAGCAATTCAGATTCGTTAATATCAGGAACTGAATAAATATTTATAACTGAAAAAAAAAATTTTTTTTTCGACAATTTTTGCATACTTTATTTAGATATTTAAAGAAAAAGAAAAATAGAATCTTTTTCTACCGCTAAAGAAAATAAAAAAAAAAAACAGATAACTAAAGAATTGTGTCCTTGATACATTTTTTTATTTTCTTGAATCATTGGGAGAAAATACGAAATGTATATCAATTCCTAATAAAATTACATTCTCATCTACCGACTACACACTCGCGAGGGTGGGGTGGGGATTGGTGAGTGAAGTGAGCAGGGGCGGAGCCCCTAGTAATAATAAAAATAACAAATTTCATCAACGGCGTTGAGCTTGCCTACACAAAAATGTTTATACCGTCACTAACGTTTTAGACAATTCACGCGTTCGTCGCGTCCATCGAGATTGCCTCCAGCATAAAGAGTGCAAATGGAACTTGATGGTGTCGTTGCCTCACTAGACATGATAGAAAGTATACTTTTGCTTGCTTTCATTCACTGATGATCCTTGGCCAGATCTTGTTCGCTTGATTGGTTTGGAAACATCTTTACAGAAAGAATACAGAACAACAGAACAATTTTGTTATCTTGTAGAGATCCATTATGAGGCAACATGGTGTCTGGTATTATACGCGAGTACTACCCCTCTACACTATCTAACCTACTAATGTAATTTTGCAGATCAAAAAGGTCTGAAGGTTTGGAGCGGATGTCTGTCCTGCATTTAATGATGCATTTTTTTGTTTTGTTGCATATTTGTTTAAACTTTTAATTTAAATTTAAATCTTTTTTTTTTTAATAATTTTTTACTGCCAAATAATAAAATAAATATTATTAAAAAAAAAAAAAAATTCATAAATAAGAAAAATCAATGTTTTTTTTAAACTACCAACATTATTATTATTATTTTTTTTTTATTATTATTTTTTAATTAAATTAAATTAAATTAGAATTTTAATTATTGTAGAAGGATTTTGTGCCAGTATTTATATTAATTCTTTTTTATATGAACTATTTTTAAATAATAATTAATAATAATTAATAATATTAAATTATTTTGCTTGAATTTAAACAAAAGAAAAAAAATGAAAAGAAAAGAAAACAATTACAAATAAATAAAATTCTGAAATTCTGTAGGAGAAAGAAAAAAAATAATAAGAAAAGAAAAAGAAAAAATAATTTCTATGTAAAAAAAAAGAAAAGAAAAGAAAATACAACATTTATAGTTTTGTTTTTTCTAGCATAAACTTTAAAAAAAAAAGCAAAAACCATAAATGAAAAAAGAAAAATTATGAAAACACAAAAAAAAAACAGCTTCAAATATCGCTAAAATTAGTTAAAAGACGCGGAAAAGCGGCGTCATGTATTAAAAATAAAAAAAAAAGCAAACAGCAACAATATTTAAAAATAATCTCAGGATATGATAAAAACAAAAAATAAAAATAAAATAAATAAAACAAAAAGATTGAAAATTATAAAAATTGCTAAAATTTGTATATTTATTTTATTTTATTTTATTTACCTAGTAAAAAAAACCCGACTCCAAAAATGAAAATCGGACCAGAAATAAGAAATTGGTTACAGAGTTAACCGTGTCTAACAATTGCCGAACATTCCAATTATGTGGGTGCTCTACTTTAGGAGTTATGACAGAAATTAGAAAATAATGTTGTCTTGACGTTAGCGCCAAAACAGTGATAGTTACAACTATGTGACTAATGGCAGAATATTCGCTATAAAAGTGTCTCAATAAATGCCGAACGTTGCAATTATGTGGGTGCTCTACTTTCTACTGTTTCTTATATGTTTTGTAAAATGCTTAAGGCTCAATTTCAACGCCGCCGGCTTCCTATTCTAACGGGGAAAAAATCAGAAAACTAGAAAGATATGGAATTTTGCAATTTTCGCTAGGATTGATCGCAAATAAAAAGATCAGAGTCTTCTACCCAAACAATTTAGAAAAATTGGTATTGTGCGACGGTATCGTGTTTGATTATTGTGAAAGTATGCACACGCAAAGGAATGATGCCATATAAATCTGATAAACATGTTCATCTGTTTTTGAGGGGAATCATCTGCAGATAGAAAATCAGATGGGGAAATGAGAAATGCAGAAGCCGACAAAATGTGTACGATGATTGTTTTCTCCCTTTCTGTTTAACCAATCTTTGTATAGTGTTATCTCATACTTACATCAGAAATAGGATGTCGGCTGTATGGAGATTCGAGCTACACTATTACCAAAAAGCGTACAATAATCAGAGTTTCCAACTTGGATCCTGAATTGGGCACGTTTGCAAGCGCCAGCTTATTAATAGTATTTGTTAAAAAGACTCTGTGTGATATAAAAATGTGTGTATTTACAGTCTTTTCTACAAATACTATTAAAAAGGAGATACGCTTTGCAGCGCTGTAATCGTACCAAAAATTTATACGCAAAAAATTGCATGTGTTTATTACACTGTCGGTTTTTTTGCCAGTTTTTGTATGGCAGTGATGTCGGCAAAGTCTAATAATTTTGCCAGTGTCTACTGACAAAGTTTGTCAGATTACATAAGAAAAAAGAGAATCAGTTTAATGAAGGCGTCGTCGGGAATCTTGTCCTGTTTGGCAAATGTCCTTCGTAGATCACATATGTTAAACAGAAATTTCTTGTCTAATATTTCTGTTAGGAAAAAAGTCCTAACAGAAATTTCTAACAAATTTCAAAATGGCGGAATTCAAAAGAACGCCATTTTCTAAAAAAAAATTCAAAACTTGAATTATGTTAAAACAATAATGGCAGTAATTCTGGAATGGAATCGTATAACTCGATTTGAACCAAATCCTATCAAAGAGGCATAGAAATGGCAATATTTCTTCGACACAAATTAATCTCTATCGAATTATATACACAAATCCCATTTTCCTATCTTCCATTTAAAAATTTGAAAAAAAAATTTCTCACCACGTTTATTACAATATTTTTTTGTCAAAACAATCTATTACAAATTTTTTTTTTTTTTGTTTTTGTTTATGAAAATGATGACGACTAAGAAACAGAGTTGTATTCAGGGGAACAAAATAAACATTAAAAATATTCATAGCTTTTCCCCTTTTTATTTTATTTTTTTTTTTTTTTCATTATCGAATCTGTCAAAAATATTCCCATTAAAAAAATAGTTTTTGTCTGCTCAAATGTTTATTATTTATTATTATTAGTAGTTTTCTTTTTATTTTCCTGCTTGTTCATATAAATTACAAAAATTTGCTTGTTTTAATACGATTATAATAAAACAAATATAAAATGTATTTTCCAATTGGTTGGCCTAAATTAATTGATACATCAATTATTGGTGATGTTGAGATTTGCCAAATATGTTGTGATCGAATGAAAATTTTACTTGCTGTTTTGGCAAAAAATTTCATTGGTATTTGGTATACAAAAGTAAATAAAAAATAAAAAATTATAGTTTTTTTTAATGGAAAAAAATGCAATTAATATATATATTTTTTCTATAAAGCCATTAGCACCGGTTGTATATCAAAGACGTAGTAAATTATCTCTTGAAAAAGATGGTTTTAATAGTTTATTGGCCTGGAAACCGGACTCCAGTATGCTTGTTGTAGCTGTAAAGTTTTTTTTTTTTTTTTTTTGTTTTCTTTCAAAATTTTGTACAAAAAACTTAACCATTTGATGATTTAATTAATTTCCAGACAAGTTCCGGTAATTTACTTATATACTCTTTGGATGTTATTGAATCTCTAAATGGTGTTTTTAATCAAGTCGATCCACCGTTAATCAATTTAAGAAGAGATAGTGCTGAACTATTTATTAAAGAAACAATTCCGTCCCTAACATTAAAACTTGTAAGTTAAAAAATTGTATATATGTACTTTTAAAGATCCTATTTTAAAAATTTGTTTGATTTCCCAGGTCCACAACATACCATTATATGTTCCTGTAACAAGTATAGCATGCGTTAGTTTATCACAAATGATGGTGGCGACAAAAAGTGAAAAAATTATCCGTATCGGTTGGGATGGACACGAAGAAAGAGATTATACTGTTGATTTGAAAAGAACACCATTTAGTATAAATCAACAAGTTAGTTATGGTAAAGAAAAATTGAATTATGTATTCTTTTTTATTTGATATACAAAAATAAAATTATCCAAATTTTAGCTGTTCCGATTACCGAGAATAATACATTTGTAACATCAATGGATTATTCACCGCTTGTCGGTGGTTTTGCGATAACATTTAATGATGGAAGAGCTGCATTTTTAACATCATCGAATTTAAAATTTGATCCAAATGTAAGATTTTCGTTAAGGTTTTTGTTCTCTGATATTTGGTTTTTTTCATTTTAGCAAGTTCAAGGTGTTTGGGCATCAAATTTAGAAGATTCAACTTGTTGTGGAATCAATCATAAATTTCGGTTACTAGCATTCGGACGAAAAAAGTATATTTTTAATAAAATTCTTGTTAAAGTTGCGATTGACTAAGATACTATATCCAGATTCTGAACATTTGGATTTGAATTCTAGTCTGTCATGAATAAGATTTATGTCTAATTTAAAAGTCCAGTGATCACACGTGACATTACACTGAACCTGGCCTTGTCAGGGACTCGTTACTGAAGTTGGACCGTAATAAAACAAGAGTGCTAGTGGGTGCCCTCACGGGACACTGCCTCCGCAAGCATCTACATACCATAGGTATTCTATCTGATCCCACCTGTCGTAAGTGCAGAACCGTTGAGGAAACATCACTACTCATTATTTGTTTATGTGATGCCTTAACGGGCCTGCGAAAGAAGATCTTCGGAAAACCATTCCTGACTGTCGGATGTTCGGAATCTGAAGGTGGAATCCTTAATCGATTACCTGAAGAAGACAGAACTGTTTTCAGAGTTTGGGCAACCTGCCACCCTGTAAACAGGATACAGGTAATTAGTCTTTTTCCCCACAGGTTTTCTTGGAAAACTTGTGGGATCCCAGGACATATGTCCAGATTTTCCCGAGGGTACATTGGGCCGTAAGGCCTAAGTACGGAATGCCTTTGGGCACCCACCTCCTTTTAAAAAAAAAAAAAAAGACGTGACATTAAATTCTGGATAAAACATATTAGTCTGTCGCAATTTTATCAGCCTCTTTTGAGAAAAGAAAAGAAAACATATAAACATATAACAAACAATTTTTTTTTTTAGTGCCCAAGCAGCAGTTTATACTGTAGAAGATTCGGTTGGCGGTTTAGAATTATCACATAAATTAGCATTAAGCTCAAAAGATTTTCCTGGTTCACCAGGTGCTGTCAATGAATTGAAATGGACACCAGATGGTTGTGCGGTAAAAAAAATGAAGTTTTTATTTTGAAATTCCATTTTTTATTAAAAAAATCAATTTCATTTTTAGGTTGTAATGTCATGGGAAAATGGTGGAATATCAGTTTGGAGTACATTTGGTACAATGTTAATGTGTTCATTAGGTTGGGATTATGGTTTACATCGTGATTTGAATAAAAATAATCCATTAAATATATTAGGAATGGTAAAGTTTTTATATATTTATATTACAAGTGGTTTTCAATAAGAGAAAAACTTATGCGGGAAACGTATTCTATGACAATCACACAGAAATGATAACAAAATTTCATTAACCCTTTTAGTGTCGAGGGAAAAATTTACAATTTTAATGCGTTGTGAATCCGATGTGGATCTGTCGTCCTGCTTGGACCCTTTAGCCTGTTAAGATATAGGCATTGATGATTCTACTTACTCTGAATCATGTATACTCATATTTAGAATGTTATACACTTAACACAAGTATAAATAAGTTCCTAACAGCTACTTTTTAACTCTAAAGGTCCAAACAGATTGACTATATGTATTCGTTCTTTATTAGACTACACAGACTGCGACGGATCCATCAACACGAACAAGTTTTAATACAATCGGGGAAACTGAAAACCGTGAATCCGGGATGGTTTCGTCATTCTGTTCGTTTGTCTATATCACATTATTTGATTTAATTGAAATTTGAGGCACTAGTCGGTTATTATGTGAAATAGATCCCTATCGGTTTTGGTATCGATCTTAAAAGGCAGTCGGAAGATAAATCCCCCATAAAATCTCAATTTTTGTTTTGTCTAGGAAATCTCTTAACCAATTCTTATGAAATTTAGAGCATGGATTTCTTAGATAATTTAGGCAGATTAAAAACCACCAAAAGCATAGAATACGTTGCCCATATATATTTAGGATGTCCCAATAAGAGCGGAAGATTTAATTTGCGTAACTTGAAGTATGTGTATACATATGTCGGGTATTCTGTATCCTATAAATACGACCCATACCTCATTCGACGATCAATTTAATAACGAATTAAATGCCATTCGACATTTTCAAAAATATTCCTTTTTAGGGCAGGAAATCCAAAAATTCGTATATCTCAGGTATTCTGGGTCCTACAGGTATGATCCATACCTCATTCGATGGGGAATTTAATAATTAATTAAATAAAGAATGCTCCGAAAGAAACGGACCATTTGAATTTTGTGGAATTGTCTTTTTGACCACAGTAGCGGCTCAAAATTTGGCAAACTGTCAATAATAATATCGCTCCTTCGTGTAGAGTTCAATGACTATTAATCGCAACAATCGCAGATGGCAGATGTTAGGGTTTTAGTACTATTAACTTAATGAAATGAAAAGAACGCGATATTTAAATCTGGTGCTATTATTGGGACATCCTATATATATCCTTATAACTAAAACCATTTCTGTTTAACCCCACGACTCCATTGAACTTATTTCAAGACATATTTTTAGTCGGACTGACAAAAAAGTCCTATTTTTCGAGTTTCCATTAGATTTTTTTTCAGTCCGACTGAAATTATATCTTGAAATAAGTTCAATGGAGTCGTGTGGTAATTCAAAACGAAGCAAAATTGAATCGAATTTCTATAAATCTATTAGGAATGGTCAACAGAAGGTTATCAATTATTTCTATTGAAAAAATTATTACCAAAAATCCATTCAGATAGTCCGTCAACATCCGATCTAAATTCTGATGAAGAAGAAACAACATCAATATTACAATTAGATTTTGTTAAAAGTACATTGACGGTTAATCCGTGTATGGTAAAAGCCTGTTCAATCATTCTTAACATAAAATATAAACATAAAATCAATATTTTTAGACATCACATAGTCATATCTTATTACAAGGTGACGATAAAATGTATATAAATCAAGGAAATAGTTTGGAAAAGATCTATTTTAATTCGAAATTTCTTGTTTCTTCTGGAAATACAGATTTAGGAACTTGTAAGTTATTATTTTTATCACAAAAAAGAAATTTTAATATATAAATAAAATAACTTATTTTAAATCTTAATTAGCAGCAACATCATGGATTGGTGATGATAATTTTGAAATTTGTAAATCAATGAATGTAACAAGTATGTTAGCCGAATCAAAACATTGGATTGTTGTTCCTCTACCAATTGCATATGCATCAACAAATTGGCCAATACGTTTTAGTGCTATCGATACAGATGGTGTTAATTTAGCTGTTGCCGGTCGTACTGGTTTGGCACATTATTCATTGGTTAATCGTAAATGGAAATTATTCGGGAATGAAACACAAGAAAAAGATTTCGTTGTAATCGGTGGTTTACTTTGGTGGAAAGAATTTATAATAATGGGTAATGGAAATTTTTTGGTGGTGTCTATTTTCAAATTGAATCGAATTTTATAAAATCCCGGTATGCTCAACTAAGTAGAGGGCTCATATTGATCAGTTTTCCATCAGCTTTTGAGCAACTGAGAGAAAACTGACAAGGTGTGTATGTAAAAACGAATTTTTGTGAGCAATCTGCTTTCTATAAGACACGACTGATCTATCAAACATGACTGATCTATCAAATATGACTGATCAATGTGAGACCTACTTAAAGCAGCCTATAAATGAGGAAACATGTTGTCACACCGTCTGCGGGTAAGTTTTATCTTATCTAATGGGTTGTATTCACTCCATCCACGCACGGTGGTTGTCGAAGAATCAAAACGAATTTGAATACATACTTGGAGACATGCTCAACAACAGGTTTGACAACGTCTTTGAAGATATGTTTTCTTGTTTTAACGTCCAAACAGAATGACGGATTTACGACTCATTAAAATTTTAAATGTCTACGTTTTCAAATAGACTATTCAAATTGCGACAGACTCACGATGGACTATTTTTAATACAATCTGAAAATCGTGAATTCGTCGTGAATCCGTCATTCTATTTCCCGCCTAAAACTTGCTTAAACGAGTGTGGTCGTGTATCGTAACGTTACGAAAAGCACTTGATTAGTTTCTTACCAATCGGAAATATCTTCTTGGCTACAGACAGTAGTAAATTTTTGTTGTTCTGTTCTGAAAACAATTAATTATATATATGTTTGATTAATCAGTGGGATGGTCACGAGAATGATTATAACAGTGGCCAAAGGTATAGCTAAGAGTGTATCATGGGTGGTGATCAAATGAAGAGGCAATGGTGCAGTCAAAGAAGTGATGAAAGAATCATTAAGAAGCGATTTTCTTGAATTTATTTTCATCTCTTATACGAGACTGTAGGATCGAGAATATCAATCAAATATTCGTTGATTTAAAATTGATATGAATAGGAAAGATACGATGAATTGACTCGTATATACACACGATTAAATACGATTGAGTTTGAGAATAGGCGCACCTTTTTGTTCAATTTGAAATAGGATTTTTTTTTCGAATTATTTAAATGTTTTCCAATTCCAGGTTGTTTTAGTTTATTAGATCGAAGTGATGAAATACGAATTTATCCAAAAGATTGTAAATTAGATAATCGTTATGGTCAACGAATTGAAATTAAAGCTCCAGTTACATTAATTAATTTATTTAAAGATCAATTAGTAAGTTTGAAAAAGTGTTTCATAGATTTTTATAATTAGAAATGTTTATGTTCTTTTTTTTTCAGGCTGTATTTTCAGCAGATCGTATTGTATCAATATTTTCTTTAGTAAAATTAAATAATTCTGAAATGGATATAAAATTATTATATGAAGTTGATATTTGTAGTGTTTGTACACATCCGAATTGTGTTATTTCATTGACAATGACAAATGTTAAAAATGAAATTGCAACAAAATCAGCAATACAAGGTAAATGGATTAAAACAATTTTGATATAATGGACATCCAATAATCTTTCATATTCTTCTTGCTTTTTTTCCATTTTAAAATTTCTATAAATTAAATTTTTGTTCATTTATAGGACCACAACCTGAAACAATTATATTAAATGTATCTGGACGAATTTTAATGATACAACGTGAACTTAATACAAATTCAGCAATTCCATTGGTAAGAAAATTTTTATTATTGTCTTCAACTAAAATATCATCACGAATTAGGCCAACCGGGAATTATGTATTTTTGCAGGTTTTTTTAGTCGTTTCTAGGAATATAAGACTTAGCTGGAAAAACTATACATTTTAAAACGCATTGATTTTAATCAAGATTGATGTTGACCGGAATATTTCGTTTTAAGAAAGTTGGGTAGTTTTTCATACTAGATCATTTTTATTTCGTATTCTTGTGACTTACTTACTTACTGTATTGATTCCTTCATTGTGGTGCCTCCTTATATGAGGATAGGCTAAAACAAATTGCGTTACATTCCTTGGAACAGTTTCGTGAAATCGCTAATATGGTTTTTGTTATTTAATGGGAATAATGATGCTACTCGTGTCTTTTAGAAAATGGTCATTGGGATCCATAGTGTTATTCGAAATTAATTTTTATCCAACTGAATGTGAGGTGAACGTAGTGGTATCAAGGATGCTGGATTCGGTGAATACCAACAATATCGCTTTTGACTTTTTCTGTGTTAAAATTAAACTAAAACATATAGTAACTGAAACTTGGCCTCATAACCAATTTTTTGATACCCTATGGCAGAAATCGGATAGAAAAACAGCCAAAACTAATACTATCTTAAGAGTTTTTCTGCATAACTTTGGTTTTACTTTTTCAAATTCGCTCTAATTCGCAGGTATTCTGGAAATTTTAATCAAATCTGTATATTAGTTTTTAAAATATATCCGAAAAACTTTGCGATCAGGCTTATTTTCTCCTACGACTTTTTCTTTCTTCATTATCCTTGTACCGATTTTTTTGAATCACCTATTTGTGTAGTCAATATATGGAAATAATTTCAATAAAATTGGTGCACAAACTTTCCAATTAAAACCGAAAAAAACCATAAGAAAAGACGACAAAACTTTCTGGTCACACTGGTTTTGCGCTTTATAACTTCACTTCCCCTCGGACGATTTTGCTGAAATGTAATACCAAATTAAGTTAAGGAATAACGAACTTACATTTTCAATTTCATCAAAATCGGTTAACGCGTTCTTGAGTTATTTTGTATACGGACGGACATACATAAATCGAAATAAATTGAAACCTTTCTATGATGATTATTTCTATGCGTTACAAACTTAGTGACAAAACTAATATATCCTCTGGTAGTACCTATCTATTGGGCATAAAAAGCTTTTATACAATTTGTGATAACGTCTTCTGACTTATGCTTAAAACAGTTTTTATTAGACATATTTTAAGCTCATAAAAACCGATTTTTTAGAGTATATTTTTGGTTACCCTAATCATAATTATAAAAATTCTTTTTTTCTTTGTTTTTAGATGTCTACTTGTCTTGCTTCATGTGTCGAATGTATTTGGTTATCAACATCCGAAAGAAGTCATATGAAAGAATCACTTTGGTTATTCTGTGGTATTCATGGAATGCGTGTTTGGTTACCAGTTTTACCATGTGAAGATGATATCCAAAGAACGTATCGTCATACATTCATGTCGAAAAGAATTATGCTTTCGTTTGCTTTAAAATTATATCCATTAGCAATACTTTTTGAAGATGTAATTATTCTTGGTGTTGAAAATGATACAGTATTATATACAAGCGATACAAATTTACATTTTTCATTGCCATTTTCGGTTCTCGAAAGAAAGGTAAGAACAATATTGTTTTAATGGGATTTCTTAAAAATCTATTTATTTTTTTCTTTTCATTTTAGAGTCAAGTTTATTTACATCAAATTCTAAGACAATTAATACGACGAAATTTAGGTTATAATGCATGGGAAATAGCAAGATGTTGTACAAATCTACCATATTTTCCGCATTCATTGGAATTATTATTACATGAGGTAAATTGTTTTATTTGATCAATGAAAAATATGTTGTTCTCTGTTTGTTTTTTTTTACAACAGTTTCAATTCAAAATTTTCAAGATAATGTCATTCAAATGTTAGCCACAGCTACTCTTTAGGTGATCTATTTTATAGCACTAATTTTGAACCACTTGTTCGAGCATTACGACTGGAATCTGGCTAATAGCACGAGTAATGTTTACTTCCAAGGCATCAATCGTAACTGTCTTATTCGTGTATACTTTAGACTTCCCGGTTATATTATGTCCTCATTTTTAAACAAATATCGACCGATGATTCCGCCGGCCCATAAACCACACCAAATCGTGCATTTCTCTGGATGTAACGGTAGCTCTTGATACTCTTCGGATTATTCGTCAGCACAAATATGACAATTTTGCTTATTGACGTATCCATTTAGCCAGAAATGAGCCTCACCGCTAAACAAAATTCTTCGATAAAACAGCTGTTCAAGAGCCCATTCACTGAAAACACGACGCGAATTAAGGTCTTGCGGCTTCAATTCTTGAACGAGTTAAATTTTGTATGCGTTTTAAACCAAGATCCTTCCGCAAAATACGCCAAGTTTGTTCCATATGACAAACCAAGCTGTTGAGAACGGCATCTAATCGATTGGTCACGATCATCACGTACGCTTTTAGGTACCGCCGCTATATTCTCTTTTCCACGTACTGGATGTCCTCAATTCGATCGCTGGTCATCCAATAATGAAAATTAGATTTTAAATTTTTCGATGGTATAGCGCAGTAGTGCGTTCGGTGGGTCGATTATTCCTCCAACCGTAAGTTGCTTTTAAGTGCACGAAAAACTTGTTTCACTGAGCGCTGATTTTCGTAATACAGTTGTTTCTTCGGCAACACACTAAAAATTATTTCAAGTAGCTAATATTTATTACACACGAACTTTCAACTTTAATTCTTGCGCATGTACTATAATTACCAGGAATTTCGGTCCATTATCTGAAGTGGAATTTGTGTATCTCGATTTGAATCAAATCATATCGACAAAGGATAGGAATTGTCCTATATTGATACGATTTGGTTCAAATCGAGTTACAATGCTTTCTGATACATTTTAGTCTTAATCACAATACACGATTCCGCACCTGTACGTAACCTACGTACTTGAGTTACATAGGTTTACAATTCTACAAAACTATATATTCTTTATATTTGTCCTAATAAAATAAACTAATGTATTTTAGGTTCTTGAAGATGAAGCAACTAGCAAAGAGCCAATACCAGATGCTTTACTTCCAAGCGTATTAGAATTTATACAAGAATTTCCAGTTTATCTTCAGGTAAATCTATTGTTATCCGTTTTATACATTTTTTTAAAAATATCTTTCTATGTTTCTGTCCATGATCACAGACAATTGTTCAATGTGCTCGAAAGACTGAAATTGCCTTATGGCCATATTTATTTGCAACAGCGGGTAAACCAAAAGAATTATTTCAACAATGTTTATCAGCAAGGCAATTAGAAACAGCGGCTAGTTATTTAATAATACTTCAAGTATGATACAAAAAAAAAGCTGCTATATATTTCCTAATAAATTTTTGTTTTCAAAATAGAATTTAGAACCGTCCGCTGTTAGTCGACAATATGCTACTTTATTACTTGATACAGCATTGGAAAGTAAAAAATGGGATTTAGCTAAAGATTTAGTACGATTTTTAAGAGCAATAGGTTTGTGAAATTATATTTTATAATAATTTAATAATTCAATTTTTCAAAAATACAGATCCAAATGATGTTGAATCACCACGTACATCATTTATAATGAGTAGTAAATTTGGTTGTCCACAACAAACACCACCAGTTAGTCCAGATGCTGAAGATTTAAGCTTAATATTAGGTACTATTGCACGTGGCAGAAGTTTTTCAACAACAGTAACACCAAAAACATCACAAAATATATTAATAACACATCAACAAAATTCAAAAGATAAATTTACTGTATCAAATATTGATACAAGTTTAGTACAGAAAAGGAAAAAAAGTGTACCAAATACAGCAAAAGAAAAGTATAGTGTTGGATGTGGTGTTTCCTAAATTTCCAACATAACAATTGATTTCTTTTTTTTTCTTCCCCCTTTTATATAGAAATTCATCTTCAGCAGAAGATTTTTTCATAGAAGTCATTCTTCAAAGACATGCTCGACGATTACTACAAGAACGAAATTTAGAAGATCTTGGCTATATGAGTGCTGCTCTTGATTTTCATTTAGTCGGTTGGTTGGCAAGAGAAAAAGATCGTGCTGCAAGAATAGAAGATTTTGTAGCAGTTTTAAATCAATTACATTCAGATTTAGATTGGCCAAAACCAAATTTAGATTTACATTTTAATGATGTTGAAAGTGGTATGTATTACAAATGTTTTTTTTTATGTATTTCATATAATGTTCATAGCCTAAAATTTCCATACAAAATCTATATAAGTTTAGTAATCGATGGATCTTATGAATTTTTAAAATATTAGGCTTAAAAATTCACGTGGATGAGTGCATCAAGAAAGCAATATGGTAGTGCTCCGTAATCTTTCCTTTCCTATGACATAAAATTTATTCCCAACATTTTTGGGCACACTATAAGCACAGAAAATCGTTGATAAATACAATATTACAATAATTATAAAGAAATTTAATTTCATTTGTGTAATTTTTACAAAATCACGAGATAGCCACGGCACAGCTATTAATGTCTCGCGACGACACGGTGGTTGCAAAGCACTGGCCTATATGGTATTGAAGAAACTGTTAAAATATGTAATATTGTTATCAATGTCTAGTTATCGTATATCACTCGTAATTTTTCGGCTAAATCCGTCGTTATTATGTCTACAGCATACTTTTTTTTCAACACGTTTTGTTAGGCCGTTTATAAGAGTGAATTACTTGCCATGTTAGGAATTTCTATAAGATCCATCGATGGTAACCTTACATGACAAAATTTTAACTGTGGGGCAAAGATTGACCGAAAAGCTTTTTTTAAAAAAACGCCAGTTTTCAAGTCCTCGAAATGATTAAGACACGATAATAACAGAATCATTTTGAGTTGAGAAATTAATGAATTTTTTAATAATTAAATTCGACAATATGAATTTTTGCGACAAATTCGTTATTAACGGACCTATAAATACTTTTCAAATTAATGCCATACTTTCCCAATGCGGGGCGACCGCTTTGATCATCTGTATTTGGGAAACCAAACGTATGATCAACTTTAAAATTGTCTGTGCTTATCATCTGATCATAACTAATCATTTAGGACATAATTTAGTTCTTAACTACAGGACCCGGTCACTCTTTCGTATGGAAACTTAGCTACGACATTTCTGTAATGCATGAGAATATTAAAAAGATGCTTTTGATTCATTTTAAAGTAACATATTTCATATTAATATTATTATTATTTTTTGTAGCCAAATCTCAACAGGAATCTCCCTGTTTCTCTCTCGATTCTTTAACACGAGATAATACACAAACTTTGGAATCGGGGTAATTCTATATATCTAAAATTAAAAATAAGAAAATTCTTATACAATTGTTGTTTTTCTTTTTTAGTTATTCAAGTCTTCCAACATTCACAGAATCGGATACAATTAATTCAAATGATATTACAAAATTTAATCAAAATCGACATCCTAACTTATCGATGCCAAATAATACAACAAATGTTCAATATACGAATGGAACTTTACATTCACAAGTTTTACCATGTATTTCTGAGGAATTATCAAAAGTTAATTTAGAACGTAAAGAATCGGTTTCTACACGTGTTGTTGATATAAGCAGTATTTGTTCAGATGAGGTAAGTTTTAAAAATTGAATAGAAACTTAAAATCGATCTAAAAAAAAAAAAACCGATTCGAATTTGGTCTAATTTAAAAGCAAACTTTGCGGTGGGGTAGCATTTCCCAGCCAAGCGTTTCCAAGGTGTCCTGAACCGATCTAGCACAATGTTACCTAGCGATATCATTCTGCAAAATCATTTTAGCATGTCTACGAGGCTATTCTGGTCGTTTTTCCTTCAAACAGTGATTCAATTTGATCAGTTATTGTCTGTAACGACCAGAAGTGATTTTTTCACCCGTTTTCGAAAGTTCATGGTAAACCACATCCTTCTGGTGCCATCAAATACCTTCTTTTCATGGATATTCAGCTTTGCATTTTTGAATCGTCTAAACCAAAATTCTCCAGTTGAAATTGATGGAGAAGAAGTTTTAATAGTGATGTCCCACTATACCATGTTTTTCCATGAATTGCGTGTATCACGGCCATTTTAAAATTTGTGTTCGTGACGTAATAGGAGTCTGTTGCCCAGTCATGAAGCAACAGATTCCTATTACGTCACGAAAAAAAATTTCAAAATGGCCGTGATACACGCAATTCGCGTAATCTTTCTAAGCTATAATTTTTAAAATTAAAACAAATTCATTTTTGATCTTTTATTAAGCACGTTTTTTTTTTGTTTTTTCTTTGAATCAAATTATAGGTATCAACATTTGGTGGTGATATTCCATTAACAGCAACAAGTGACCTTTATTATTCACTTAATATTGAAAATAAAAAACGTAAAGAGAAAAAAATCCCTCACAAATTAGAAGTGAAAATTCGTTATTTATTACAAATATTCACCGAAGCAAATTGTTTAGAATATTCTTTGGTATTATCAATATTATTATTGGATGCAGCATCAGTTGGTCGTATAACAAATACAGCAATACGATCTGGTTCATTGGCGGCATGTCGTCAAATCAGAAATGCATTAAAGGATATAACACGTTGGAGTTTTCATGAATGGTAATATTTTTTTATTTTTTTAACCCTTTTGGTGCTAAATAGTTTTTGCGAATGTGTCCCGGCATAGGCGAAATTTATCACCATGTATGTGGTACACACCCAAGCGTTGAATACTTTTAAAAACATTCAAAATTATGAACTCTTGGGTTTAAATCATGTTTCGTTCATAAAATATTGTTTATTAGGTTTGCCTCAGTATACCGCAGCTCATTATTTTCTGACTCTGATGATGAAACGGTTTTGATTACAAATTGATGAATCTTCCGATTCAAATGAAGTGAATATTCGTTGCTTGAATGTTCTGCCAGGCCTTGGTGAAATAACACAGCTATCAGTTTTTTTTCACTTTCAGACCATTCACATTATATCGTTCCACATTGAAACATCTTCATCATCCTTCGTCTTCACTAGAAGACCATTTACCTAAATCCATTGTAAAAATTTCCATATATTTCAATCTTGCTTTAATTTTTATACATTATTTGGGATTTAATTTAGCTAAATAATTGCACAGAACTATTCTCTAATGCAACTGGCAAACAACTGTGTCAAAAGATCCATTATCACTTCACATTCAATAGATGCAAAAGCGCTCGACGACATACGAGCGTGTATGTATATACGCCCATAGCGCTCGCAGTTCCCAATTCACGGAATACGTGTTTATGAGTCCAAAACGCACCAGTGTGCCCATTTACTGGACATATATACATGTCTATAGTAGTACCGAAAGGATTAACAAAAATCTTTAATAATTTTTTTTTCTTTCTCTTTTTAAGTTTTGGTTATCGTGGCTTTATGATGAGATTACAGCCACAAGTAAGTCTTTTAGATCAATTCGTTATACAACAAGAATCAATACCATATTTAAAATCAGAACAAACATTTTATACGAACAACAATGAATGTTATGATGTTCGAAATGATAAAGTAAGTTTTTGTATTAATAAGCCTCTCCTATACACAACATGAATGAAAGAATATATAGATTACGCACCTACTACGTCACGTGAGACATGAAATACATTGTTTGTATTCAAAATGGCCGACATGAACAATCTTTATATTCTTTCATTCATTCATGTATATACACGGATACAAATTTAGCATCCGCCTTTGGAATAGCAAACTAGATTGGATGAAAAGTTTGTTATAGTTACTGTGTACACACGATCAAACCTTTCATTCCAAAGGCGGATGCTAAAATTAACCATGTGTGTTGTGTATAGGCTTTAAAGGAAAGGAAGAATAAAGTTTAATCGTTTTTTTTCTCTTCTTAAATTAAAATAGGAAAGACTCAACTCAACAAGTAGTAATTCAAGTTTTAATCAATGTGAAACATCAAAACAAAAAGATCGTTCTAATTCGACATTCAGTGAAATTGATATTCCGGAAGTACCAATGCCTAATGTTAAAAAATTATCTTTAGATAATAGTTCGTTAGTACAAAATATGAATGAAAATGAAAGTTCTGGATGTTCTCTAATGTAGAAGAGAGAGAAGAGAAGATGAGAAAAAATTCATTCCAATATTAATTGAAATAATTATCGATTTTTGTTTTTTTTTTTAAGAATATTAAATATTAAAAATTAATTATTTTATTATATATTAAACTTAACATAGGTGCGCCCCTATTATGGAATACGGCGTTATGGGGTTGTTTACACAGTGCTAGTAGCTGTCCTTGCGAGTAGACAAGTAACTGTCAAGCCAACTCTGGTATGGAAGTTGCTGCCTGCACTCGACGGTTTACGGGTTGTTTACATAATTATAGGAGCTGTCCTTGCGAGTAGACGGTAATCAAGTTTTTATACGAGCGCTGAAAATGACAGTTGCTATCATGACACCGAGAGAAGAATAGAAAATGGTGCCTTCAGCATCATTTTCATCTTCAAACCAACGAAATATTATACTACGGACAGTGATAAAATCTTTGACTACAGTATTATGTGCTGAAATGGAGAAAGCTGGACCACCTTCCAGACATTATGAAAATTCAAAAACACTTTTTAAAAAGAAGATAATGATAATACACACCGATTTGAACACTGGTCTGGCAGTCACTCATTTGTATTTCACACAATACAGTTGCGAGCGAGCTACTGTCAAGTGATGTGGTGGGAGAAGGCGAGTGGATAGTAAAAACAAAAAATGTAGTAGCTCGCATGCCAGCTGTTGTCCTATTCGCATTGACACTAACTCGCATGATACGATTACACAATGACAGGTGCTGTCTGTCCTGCAGCTCGCACGCTACCTCGCACTGTGTAAACCACCTATATTAGACAAAACGAGAGAAAACGAGAGATACTCACTCACTTGTCTAACGCCGTATCCAATAAGAGGCACCATAGAAAATTTTTTAGAATTATTCGAGATTATTATTAAAACAAAATTTTCTTTTTTTTTAAAGAATTTTCCAGTAATTTTTGGAAATTCTAATTAACGAAATTTTTGTATTTAAATTAAATTTATAAAAGAGAAATATTCGAGAGAGAGAAAGAGGATAGTTTCTAACAAACAAACAAAAATATTGTCAAATTAAAATCGTTAAAAATCTTATTGATTACAAAAAAGAAAAAAAAATATATATATATATTAAATTATTTATTTTTCTAAGTTTTTATTATAAACTAGCTTGAATTCCTCGACGTTGCTCGGGATCTCCGAATTCTATATGTTTCTTGATCATGAATGAAAGAATATAAAGATTACGCATGTCGGCCATTTTGAATTTTTATTTTCATACTTTTATGCCGTCACGTGTGAATACCTTTTAAATAATCGTGATTTTTC
Source organism: Xylophagus ater (assembly GCA_963422695.1). Classification (NCBI taxonomy): domain Eukaryota; kingdom Metazoa; phylum Arthropoda; class Insecta; order Diptera; family Xylophagidae; genus Xylophagus; species Xylophagus ater. The sequence continues at coordinate 43,155,898 of OY730484.1, forward strand.
ATTCAGGCAATATATTTCATGTCTCGTGTGACGTAGTAGGTGCGCAGAAAAAACCAATTTGAAACATGAGAAGTCGTAATCTATATAGTCTTTCATTCATGCTTCTTGATGATTAATAATTTAAATTTACAGGCTTATTCTGGCGTTATGACAAATTTTTAGTCATAAGAAATTTGCAACTACAAATATTATGACTGGTGAGAAAATTCGTATTCTAACAGACGAGTCATAATTATGTCCAAAATATGAATTTATAACAGTTTAAACTGTTTATAATTCGAGCGAGTCTCCCGAAAGCTGCGTGTGGTAAATGCCAATGCATAAGTTTTTGACTTTTGCCTCAGTAAGTTTGAACTGAGAAAACAGTAACGTCATGTTAAGACCATTATAATTGGGCCCAGAATAAGCATGATAATATAAAAACAGGAGCTGTATTTGGTTTATTGATTCGATTGATAGAATCGACAAAAAGTTTTTGTCTCGGCCGCACTAATATTCCTCATAACCCTCCTCTCTTTCCGACACTAATGATGAGATGATAGCATATACATTCGATTTATCGTTTATTTCGATATGATTGGGAATGATATTGCTGTCTTGTAATAAGCATTCTGAAGTGTAAAAAGAAAAAAGAAATAATAGAAATTTGGTACTGCATAACACATCGAAACGAGAAACCAAATACGGGCTCAGAATTCATTATATTTATGAATGATTTTTATTAATTTTAATTCAGTATGCAAAATAATTGATAATTGATCAGTTTTCCATTAGATTTTGAGAGAAAACTGAACAGTGTCAATGTAAAAACTGATGGTATTTGTCAGTGAAATTCAATAATTATTCAAAATTTTCGTCAGCTTTCTATCAGCCTTTTTCTAAAATACATTCATTTGTATTGCCATGAAAAGTCTGTCAGCCAAAATTGGTCAGTGGAGTGTACAGAAAATTGAAAAAGCTAACGAAAAACTGATGGGATTCTGTCAAACACGTTTGACAGTCATGACTGATCAATGTGAGACTTACTTTAAACGAATACGACGATCATTGTAGAAATCGTACGATGTGAACCGATATGCGAAAACAAACAGGAGTAGAATCGTTTAACTCGATTTGACACAAATCGTATCGAATAAACATAGAAATCGTATTACATTTTCGATTCGATTTAGTTCCAATCGAATTACACGATTCTATCACAAAATTTCAGTTTTATAACATCGAAAGATTACAGAGCTATATAGTGCGGCTCATTCGGCGTGCTTATTTCAAATATAACTCGGCATTATTATCATATTAGGATTTTGAGAAATCATAAGTATAGACTCTCGAAATCATAGATGTACTAAATGTTAACTATTATTTTTTCTTTTCTTTCTTTTTTAGTTCATTGTTTCAATTTGTTCGATACGAATAGTACAAGCTTTATGTGGAGGACATATTCCTGTTTTACAATTAGTTCCAAAAATTGAAAAAAAAATAACCGCAGATTGTGAATCGTAAACGACTTAACCGACTGAACCTAGTATTTGTATTAGGTCTGTGAATAAGTTTTTACTATTTTACATTAGATGTCATTGTAGTCGTACTATATATGTAATACGTGTGAACCGCGGTAGTGAAACAGTCTCTGCTGATCATTACAAACGACTGATTGAATTGAATCGCGCTTGGAAGAGGAAAAAAAAACCCTGAATGATAATTCTAAGTCACATATTGCTAAACCGGTCCAGGAAACGTTAAAAGTATTTGACGGGGAATGCCACCCCAACTGCTGTATTCATCAAACATTGCTTCCTCCGATTATCATTTATTTCAGTCAATGCAACATGGCCTTGCTGATCCACATATGCTCAATCTTGAAAGAAGTGCGAAAATGGCTGGATGACTGGATTGCCTCGAAAGACCCGAATTTCTTCAATTTAGAAACAAAAAGGAAATTGGAAGGAAGATTTATAATGCTTTTTAGGTAAGTTGTATAATTATTTAGAATTTTATGGAATCCAAAAGATTTAAAATATACAAATTTCATTACAATGTGTAACTTATGTATATATTTCCCCCCCTCCTCCAAGTTACAAAAGTTACAATTTGTAAAAGAAAAAATCAAAAAATTATTGGACAAAAATATTCTTTTTAATTATTTTGTGGTTTTGACCATTCAACACTTAAAATAAGATGATCATAACCATGTCCATTTAATACGTTAATAGCTGAAGCGGCATCTTTTCGTGATTTAAAGTGAACATAAGCAAAACCTTTGCAAGCTCCAGTATTCTATTACAAAGAGAAAAAAAAAAAAAACTTATCATATTTAACAACAGAAAAGAAAACAAATCCTCCAAACCTTATCTCTTGCTAAATACATCTTATTATGTGGTCCAATTCTTTTAACAAGTTCTTCCAAATCAGCTTCAGTCATTTGTTCTGATAAATTCGAGATACGAATTGCTGAAGTATCATCACGACCTCGCATTGAACTAACACCACCTTTTTGACTGTCCTTCATAAACGGTGGAATATATTTACCACTTTTTGATGCTTCAGTAGATGCTAAAAACAAAAATATACATAATCCTCCTAAAATATGAAATTAAAATCTCTTACATGTTGGTGCTGCTTTATTTTCCATTAATTTGCCTGAATCCATAGCAGTTCCCTTGTATGGACAATTAACAGACCAATGTTCACCATTACAAATACGACATTTTGCGATATCTTAAAAGAAAAAAAAAAGAAAAATTAGTTTCATATTTATTTTATATAAATCCTTTATATACTTTTCATTGAATCCAATATATTCTCATTGGTTTTTTCTTCTTCTTTTGTGCTTATAAATTGCATAAAAACATCTTCTGATACCATTGTTGTATGTGAATTTGGTCCGGGCTTATCATTTTCAGAATCACCAAATTTTGGTAATGTTTTACGACGTGCAATCGATTTCGGTACCATTTGTTCGGCAATTTTAAATGTACGTACAACTTTTGTTTTTTTATTATCACGATTAAATTTATATTCCGTAACATATTTATGACCATCTTCAATAATTTCAGTTGGTGGTGGTAAACCACCCGAATCTAATTCAACTTCATCAGCCCATGAAGATTTTATATCATCTAGTCCTGGCATTTTTTGCTAAAAAGAAAAAAATATATATAATCAATTCCTTTTGAGGTTATAAACACGTTGGCATTAATTAATTTTACTACTTTATTACTCGTATATTAATTTTAATAATACATAATGAAAATTTATTAAAATATATATTTAAAAAATTTCAAATTTACCAAAAAAAATTCACTTTAAAACACTTTTTTAAACTAAATAAAATTCCAATTAACGTTGTCCGTCTTGCGAAATAACAGAAAGATGTAAATCTTCTTCTTCCTTTTTGTTCTTTTATTTTTAAAAATTATACGAATCTTGAAGGTAGATAAAAGATAACTCGACTACGTTTAAAGGATGTCTTTCAAAAATTGATTTGAAATCAATTCTAATCAATATACATTTTTAATCAATTTGAAAACTCAGAACGAAATTTCTTTGAAATGAGATTTATAGGAATTTTATTAAATTGTAAATTTTCTTTTTCATACAATCTCAAAATGTATACATAATGCGGTAAAAACAAAACAACAAACTCTTGAGCCCATAAATTCTTTCAATTCGAAATTTTAAATCTTTCGATTCATGTTTATGTCCTATTGGAGCCTACTCACGTTCAATGTTTACTTGACAAGTCTTATTTGATAAAAATTTTCGTCAAGTAATATTGATGGAAATTGCCTCCACACAAAAGCATTGAGGAGTATCTAAACCAAGGGTGTCCAACCTTTTTGTTTCCCTAGGCCGTATTGGAAGAAGACATGGTGTTTTGGGCTACAAGTATATTACTATGTATAAATCCATATCATAAAATGAATGTGATACTTTACATTGAAGTTGAGAAACTAAACCGTTAATATCTGGTTCGATTGACGTGGTTGCAATTGTCAGGCAGTTCTCAAAGTGTTCATCCAACATGTTGGTTCTAATTTTACACTTAGTATGTTTCATTCTTCACTTAAGCCACCAGGTGACAAACAACAGAACAGTGTAGCTGAGCGAGCAACGCAAACAGAAAGAAAATTTACTACATAACGAAAGAGCTTTCTGTTCTGGTCCTGTTTCTGTTGTTTGTCACTTGGCAGCTTTAGCACGAGAGCGTACACAACATATAAATCATTCGTCAGAAAAATGGACATGTTTTTGAATATTTTCGGATCGCATTGATACTTGCCTTCGGCCGCATGCGGCTCGCGGACCGCGGGTTGGACAGCCTTGATGTAAAAGATCAATGAGTGAAACATGAGTCATTCAATTAAAATTGAACGTGTGTAGGCTCCTTATATATAGTATGTAGGTAGTTACTCAGAGGGTATATTAGTTTTGTCACTCCATTTGTAACACATCGAAATAATCGTTGTAGAAAGGTTTTAAGGGTATGGTTGTGTCAGGAATCAAAAGTTATATCGATTTATATCGATAACTCAATAACGCATTTTATGTTGGTTAAATATGTAAATAGACGATACCATGTTAAATTTGAGCAAAATCGGTCAAAGGATAGTGAAGAAATAATGCTAGGAGAATAAAGTCTGTCCATAAAATTTTTGTTGATGTACTTTAAAAACTAATACACCGATTTGGATAAAATTTTGCAGATTAGATTTATGCTATCAGGGTCTAGGTTACCTGTGAATTAGAAATTTTGAAAAGAAGTTATTAAGAAAAAACCTTGAAATATTTTTAGTTTTGACTGTTTTTCTGTTCCATTTCTACTATATGGTATCAAAAAATCGGCTATAGGCCGATTTTAAGTTATTATATGTTTACCTTTAAGTTCAAACCGAGAATTTTCTTTCTAAGAAATAATAAATACATAAATATTTCTGTTTAAACGTTTATTACTTTGTTTACATTAAAAATAAACTCCATTCCACAGTTTGTATTTCAAATCAATTTTCAAGTCGCCATGTAAACGAAGTATGTATGATTTTTCCTTCATCTATTTATTCTTATTCTATAAAAAGAAAAAAAACCTTCATCTTTTTAGAAAAATGAATAAATTAAAAGTAGAAAAACTGGTTTTAAAAAAAGAAAAACTCACATTTTGTGTTTAAAACATTTTTTTTTTAATTTTTAAATTGTGACAATTTTTTAAGCAAAAAAAAAGAATCTACATATTTTATTTTCAAAATTTGAGGTATAAGTAAAAAAATAAAAAAAAGAAAATCAAATATTTTGTATTTATATTGTGCTTTGTCTTCTGTTATTTAAGTAAAAATTCAGTTGAATTTATTTCCTACATAATGTGACATGTTTCTTCACCATTTGGATTACCACCTCCAACAGGAGATGTGTTAATGCTTGATGAACGCACCTGCTGATGATATATTTCTTCACCACCACCAAGTAAACCATATGAAGCACCGCCAGTATCACGATGACGTGATGCATGACTTGATACTTGATGTTTAACACGTTCGGATGCAGCAATCTCTTCACCATCTGGATTTAACAATTGTGTTCTCATATTATCTCCAACGAACCATTTTTGTTGTTTCATAACAATATTTGTTGGTGGTTCATGATTAACACCAGTATCTGATGACCAAACGGTTACATACGCACCACCATCAATTTTCACGGAACGATGAAATTTGAATGTAGTTATATTATTACCAGCTGAACGTATTAATTGCCAACCACCAATAAGAATTTCTTTATTCGATTTATTATGTAGCTTAACATAACGTCCTTCTGGATCAGTATCGACAATATTAATGTCACCTTTTGCTGATGATGTAACAAAATAGTCCGATAAATTACGATCTTCAGATTCTTCAACAATTGTACGTTTACGTTTACCACCTAATAGACCAGGTGTACCAGTTAATGTTGTTCGTGATGGTGTACCAGTTACAGATGTTCGTGATGGTGTACCACGACGTATCGGTGTACGACTAGTTGAACGTATATTATGTTGAGATTGTTGAGATTGATTTGTTGTTATATTTAAACGATATTCTTCACCTTTTAACATTTTATCGTATGCAGCAAGTTCTAAATCTAATGATACTTTGATGTCCATTAAATCTTGATATTCTTGCAATTGTTGTGCCATCTCATCACGTAAACGTGCTAATTCATTTTCTAATAATGCTATATCGTCAGCATATCGGGCACGTTCGACTTCTCGTAGTCTTTCTAAATCACGTAGACGACCATTAAGTGATGCATTTGCTGCTTCCAATTCACTGATACGAGAATTTAAATCTTCAATTTTTGTACGTGTTATACGCAATTCATCCATACCATTTGCAGCTGCATTACTATTACGTTGTGCAGCATTTTGTAGATTTTTGATTTTATTTTCATATAACATTTCAATTTCATCACGATTAGCACGCATTTGTGCTTCGTATTGATCACGTAATTCTTGTAAGGATTGTTGTAATTTTGCTTCATATTGTTCTGATAGACGTCCATCAATTTCACTGATTTCAACTTGACGATGTGTTCTAGTCTCATTTAATTGTTGCGAATGAATTTGATCCTTGAATGTTAACTCTTCACGTAAACTTTGTACGGTATTTTCTAAATCAACACGTGCCAATGTTTCATCTTCTAAATGTTTTCGTAACTCATCCAACTGTTTACGTAAACGATCATTTTCTTTTTCAAATTCTTTAGCTTCATCTTGAGCTTTCTTTCGATCAGCACAAGCTGTATTATATTTTCCACTCAATTCTGTACAACGTGATTCATATACACGTGCAGAATTTTCAGAAATCAATAACTCCTTCGTCTTCTTATCCAATTTTGCTTTTAATTCGTCATTTTCTTCCCATAGACGTTTTGTATCGATTTCTAATTTCGCTTTTTCACGTGCAGTCTCATCTAGCAATTTTCTAGCATCAGACAATTCATGTTCGTACATTGACTTGATATTAGAAACTTCACGTGTGACCGTCTCCCTGGTCGTTTGTACCTCCATGGTGAGGCGAGAATTTTCATTTTCTAAATTACGTACCCGATCAATGTAGCATGCCAAACGATCATTTAAGTTTTGTAATTCTGTCTTTTCTTGAAGACGCGAATGACGTCTAGGACTTAACGGACTGTTTGGACGCAACATTGAAGCTGGAATCGATGTTGAAGTTGGAATTGGTGTTCCGCCCCCTGTTGAAGCACCACCTAAACTTGATGTTCTACCACTTGTATTTTTAGCTTTTGATGCCATTTTTAATGATATCAATATTTTATAATTTACAATATACTTTTATTCTTTATTTTATATTACCGCACAGAAAATAAACTTCACTTAAAATGGCTACGCCCAAAATCAATTCCCTTTCAGCGAAAAAAAAAACCAAACTTTAAGGTGTCGGTTATAGCTTCATTACTACGCTGGTGGTAATTTAGGTGGGAAAAACGTTACATATATTTTTGTATAGGCAAACTTGACGCTTTTGATGAAATTTTGATATTTATTATTATTATTTGATATAATTTTTATGTCATAAATTAAAATAGTTTTCTGAGTAGTATGAATTAATAAAAAACAGAAATACCGTTTTTAAATGAAGTTCGCACAGACATAAATTTTAAAATGACATTTAAACTCGTCAATTTGTATGAAAAGTTATTATACAACTGTGACAGTGAAATTTAATACGATTTTCTAATTTTAAGATTAAAATTTTACGAAAAATGTTCAATAAAAGCAACAAATAGATAGCTCTTGATTAGAATAAATGGAAATTGAAAAACAGCTGTTCGAGGAAAATATTTTTTTTTCATTGCAAATTATAAAAACAGTTAAAAAAAATAATATACGTAAGATTTTTTATTTGAAATCTATTTATTAAACTATTTCCCATGTTTTGTATTAGTTTTTTTTAAAAAGAAATAATTTATAAAATAGTTTAATTTTCCTTCGCAAAATTATTTGCTTCATTATACTGATGAAGCTATAACTGACGCCTAACTAATAAAATCATATCGATCTGGCAATTCATTTTTAAAATAGTTAGCATTTATTGCCCGAGTATAAAATTGACGTCATTGATAATATTAGAAATGTGATAATCTTTTATTTTTAGTTTTTCAATGTGGAATTCATAATTAATGTGTCGAGTTAAGTAAGAAATGATGTAATATATATTTCCGGGCTCAATAATAAATATGAAGGTTTTTTTTCCAATCGATATAAATACTAAAGTGAGGTTATGGTTCGTATAAAGCATTTTTTTTTAAGTCATTTAAAATTACAACAATAAAAAAATTAAATTTTTAAATATAAGTAACTAATATTGATGATTATTGTTCGTTCCGGAAACCTAAATCAGACTCAAGAATTTTCTACAAACGTTTTATACTAGCCTGAACATAAAATGTGACGACATCAATAATGATAAAAAATTTGCATGGTTGTCATGAGAAATTTTAAAAATTCCAAAAAAAGCCAGAGTCGGCTAATTTAATATCACATAACGGAACACCACGTACTGAAAAGAAGCTATTTACATGCCGATCTTTATAATCGTACATATCAGTTTTCCATCAGCTTTTGAGCAATTGCATAGAAACTAATAATGAAAACTTTCAACGACTGTGCATTCAACTGAATCTTTTTGTATCGTGATATCACGACACAATATAGAATCTTCTGTTTCTTTCACATTAAACCTTTTTTTCATCCATTCTTCTTTCAGTTCACCTAAAACAACAATACGCTGCTCATTCGGCATGGAAATCTAGGTATACTAATTTATGGTAACTGAGAGAAAACTCATCAGTGTAAATGTAAAAACTGATGAGGATTTTGTTAAACACGACTGAGACAGTTATCATGACGGATCAATGTGAGACCTATTTAAGTCATATCAAAAAACCATTGCAATTTCTAAGCTTTTTTCAATACGATTTGGAACAAATCGAATTACATGATTCCATTCTATTAATTTGTGATCCTATTTTTGAACATGCATAGAAAATATTTTGAAGATGTTTTATTTGAGATAAAATCCTACTCGTTTTCTTCATTTCTTATTGTATTTTTTTTTTGTATTGGAATAGAAAGTCTTTATTTTGATTTTTAAATTCGGAATTAACTTCTTAAAATAAGAGATTTCTCAAAATTTCTTAACTTAAGTTTTAATCAAAGTATATTTGGTTTTTTTTAGAATCTAATTTACTTCTTTTAAATATATTAAAAACAGTAAAATACAAATTCTAAATGATTGAAGGCAAACTAAAATCATCCAAATTCATCTTAAATGATGTGTTCGAATTACAAGAAGAAACCAGAAATATTAATTGGGGGCAATGAGAGAATGGATTGGAATTGTGTATCTCGATTGGAAATTTTGGTCTCAATCGAATTAGGCTCTCCGCACACTTGAGCTAACCTATCCGGGTAAGCCTCACTGTAGTTACATAGCTGAGCTGGGTTCACTAACCCTGTTGCACACTTGAACTAAGCTACGCGGCGATATTTTTGGCAAATTCATTCCATCAGTTCGATTTGAGCCGTCAAAGAGATGTAATGAGCGAGGACAGTATCGATGAATTATTACTAGACCACTTTTTCCACTTGACACTTACACATTTATGTCGACGAGATACTATCACAAAATAAAGACGGCATACTACACTTTTGCAATCATCGATTCTACACTGTATAATGGCGAAACTACGTATAAAAGTTAGTGTCTGCGATGCTCGTTCGTTGAGTTGTTGAGATCTGAACTACTTGAAAGAGCGCTCATTACCAGGCGACGTAGTTTCAAAGCTTCGCTGAAATGTGCGACGACCAATGTAAATGCTGAATTTTTCACTTTCAGCGAGAAACTTAACATAACATACGTAGTTTAGCTCACTTAGCACAAGATTGCGGCGGACGTGTTATACAATTCCATTCTTGGATAGAGATTGTCATTATTTATACAAAATATGCTATGCTAAAATAAAATTAAGTCGATTTTTTTGAGTTATAAAAATTTTGTTTTTAGGTACGAAAGTTTCAAACTAAATAGTTTAAATATGATGAGATAACGTCTCTGAAAAAAAGACACTTAACTCAGCGCCATCATCAGTTTTTAGTGCGGAAAAATGTATTGAAATAATAAAAACAATGAGTTGTGAAAATATTTCTAATGTTTATGTTATGGCTGAATAATGCTTCACGAATGTTTCATATATCAAAGGCCCGCCCAATCGAAGAACAGATTAGGCGGGCCTTTGATATATGAAACATTCGTGTCAACCAGATCCTGTGTTCATTCATAGAAATTTCGGAGCAAACTGGATTTCTCTTCCGTGTGTGTTCTCATATGGTTTGTTTTATTACCTTATCCCATATGAGAACACATACTGAAGAAGAACCATTTAAATACGACATCTGAAATTCTCTACATATAATATCGTGAAAATATATATATATAATAAGTTTTGTAGAATTTTTTCGTTTTTGAACATCAACTTAAATGAAAAAATTTCAAATCAAGCAGTTTCAGTTTTACATTTCTCGTTCATATAGTATTTAAGTAGGATAAAAACAAACCTCATTCGATGGAGAATTTAATTGTGAATCTTTTCTAAAAAAATATATTCATTTCTTCCGAAAAGATATTGATGAAAATCGATTTGAAAGAAAAAATCTGAAGCACAGAGTGCTGGTCTTTTTTTCTTAGGTTCATACACGGTTATTAGAGCCGCTAAAAGACTATAACCAAATGTCCTGTGATCAATTCGAGGAAATACATCGTTTGAGAGTAAAATTACGGACAGAATTCAAAAATTACTGATAGTTAGCCTCTGTTTTTTCTGCCCAATTAAAAAAATTATTCCAGATTTCATTACCTCATTGGACGTGGAATTTAATAACCATTTAGATCCTGTTATCCTTTTTGAAAAATAATTATTATTCGCGGAGATATTGATGAAAACTGATTTTGCACCAAAGAAAGAGAGTCAGTTCAGTTTTAGGCTAGCATCTCAGCTATTAAGAGCCCTAAGAGGCTAGGACTAAATGTCCTGTAATCAGCCTGGAAAAATACGTCGTTTGAGACTAACATTGACGAAATTAAAATTTTTTTTTTTTGCAAAATTTCAAAAATCACTGATTGTTAGCCAGCCTCTGTTTTTGTTTTTGTCTAAAAGATAAATTGTATCAGATTTCAATAAATTATATCTCATTCGACGGGGAATTTAATTACGAATTAAAAACAGTTATTATTTTTCAAAAATATTAATTTTTAAACGAAATATCAATGAAAAACTTGATTTTTAAAAAAAAAAAAGAAAAACTTCGAGGCGTGATGAGAGCTGGACCAGGTTTGAGATCTATTTTCTGTATTAAATGCTTTTGTTGTTTTAATGCCCTTAAATAATTAATAAAATTCGTTTTTTGAACTTTTCATATCTTTTTTTTTGTATTCATATTTTTCTTTCAGTACATATATTAGGATTTTCACACGAATCTAATTGGTCATCATGGTGCAGTAGTTGTTGGATGTTTGGGGTTCCCCGTGTTCTCGAAGCTGTGTAAATGCAAAATTTTCCTTTTTTTCCACCTAATATTAAATAATAAATTGCAATTAAGAAAAAGAATTCTTTTTAATGATAAGATTTGAAGAAAGCAGAATGGTCGAATAGCAGAATTTTAATAACGTGTTTACTTAAGATCTTGAATTGCATAACTTGAGGATGTTATTTTTGGCAATATCAAATTGCATAACTTAGGAATGAAATTCAGAATTATTAAATTGCATATTTTAGGGTGTTATGTAACAGATGTCGGACATTTTGTAAAAACTTCATAAGTGGGTGTTTGGTGATTTTTTGATGGGTTCGATCAATGCCTTCTAGATATTTTCATCAGGCCAGCACATAGATGACAATGACGCCTTAATTTCAAGTGTGTGAAAAGGAAAAATAATTATGAAGCATGAAGGAGTTGAAATAAAGAAGTACGTTACTAATGTAATTTGCATTAGAACCTTGCCTCTCTCTTTTTAATCTTCGTGCTTAGTAATTATTTCTCTTTTCCACACTCTTGAAGTTAAGACGTCATTGTCGTCTACATGCTGGCCTGATGAAAATATCTAGAAGATATTCTACATTTATTTTACATTGAGAAATAACACAAAACACTTTATCTGAAAGAATTAAATCGAGGAGTTAACTATTTCAGCTTCTATGAGTTAATGAAAGACAATTTTTATATGATTTTATTTTACTTCTTTTATTTATAATATTCACTTCTGTCTGACATATCGATGAAAAATCAATTTAGAAGGAAACATCCAAAGCATAAAGGGCTAGTCCTATTTTTGGCTGATATCTCGGGTATTATAGGTCCTAGATCGCTAAGAATAATTGCCCTGTGATCAGCTTGATGATATCTTTCATTTGCGACCAAAATTATCGAATTATAAACTCTCAAAAATCACTGATGGTTAGCCTCTGTTTTTTTTTGCCTCAAAAAAAAAAATTGTTTTACATTTCAATAAGTTATATCTCATTCGACGAGGAATTTAATTACAATTCAGACCCTGTTATCATTTTTCAAAAATAATGATTTTTCACGGAGATATCGATAAAAAACTGATTTACAACAAAAAAAGATAGGCAACCCACTTTTACGCCCATATCTCAGGTATTAAGGGCCCTAAAAGGCTAGTACAAAGTGTCCTGTAATCAACCTGGAGATATACTTGTACATCGTTTGAGACCAGAATCAGTTAAATCAAGTTTTTTTTTTTTTTTTATTTCTGGTATACCAGCTGGCTTACCAGAAATAAATAACTACCAGTTTTTTTTTTACGTGGGCCAATACTGGTATACCAATTCAGTATCTGACATGCCGTTGAACCGAGAACAGAAAATAAACATAGCCAAAATATTGGCTTTAAAGTGTCGAATTCAATTCTGTGGCAATATCTTCCCATGCCCTTTTTTTAAAATCAATCCTTATATATTTTTCTTCTTTTTCTCGAAACATATTTATCCATTTGGTAATTTCACTCCGCAAAAATTTAGTTTCCGCCTTTTTGTTAAATGCAAATGTCAAAAATTGGTATACCAGCGCCTCAGTATAATAAACAGACAGTAATTTGACTGGGAAGTGAAGAGAAATTAGACACGATCTTCCCAATACTTCCTCTGAGAATGACAGAAAGAAAAAATTCCGCACAAAATAAGGAAAGAAAATTAAAATTTTTCATTAGAAAGAAAGAAGTAACCTATAAATCAAATATATTAAATTTTACCACGTGCTCCCTATAAGATAATTGTAGCAAGGGAGACCAACAATAGTCTTATGGGTTTTGGACTAAAGATGAAATGAAACAAAGAAAGCGATCGAAATTTTTTTTAATTTGTCAAGTCCCAAATTTTGTAAACAAAAATCATATGTTTTTAAGCGACATTTTGATAGTCCCGACGCTTTTTCAAGTATTGGTGCCTATATGAATAAGATTTCATAGTAATTTTTGATAAGCACGTGGGCTCAGTATAATAAACATTTTACGTATATATTTTCTTTTTCTTCGACCAAAAATACAACGCTGTTGGCAACTCTTAAAAATCGTAAAATAACATTTTGGATACCGCATGATTTATTTGCATAAGTTTAAGTATTTATTTATTAATACATATATATATTCATCTCTGTTACACCAACATAGCGTAATCTAAAAAAAATGATAGAGCATAAAAAGATGGCTGTTTTTTTTATATATATTTTTTTTATTGAGAAAAAGCACACATGCATGGAAAATAAAAAGAATGGGTGGCAAAAACGGGCGTAAAATTCTAAAAATAAACGCAAAATTGGTCACTCGTCATTTTTCATATTTTGTTCGCCAGTTTTCTTACTGTTTATTATACTGTGCCAGCGCTGTCTACGAAAATGGTATACCAGAATTGTTATACCAGAAAAATTCGTATACCAGCGTGGGTCTACACTAGCTTTTTAGCAACAAATTTTGCTGGTATACCAGAAATAAAAGCTAATGTAGACCCTGTGTAACGTAAGCACTAAACACTCCTTTTCTAGCTTGTATAAAAGACTATGGTATAAATATGCCTCGTGTCTAATCGGTTTGGTAGATTTCTACCCAAAACTTGACGATACATTTGTACCATGTGTAATCCGGCACTTAGGATGTGTTTTCTATGCCTTGAAAATGTAAATTGAGCCTGAAGTTTTCTTCTTTTGTCGCTCCCTGTGTCTGGAGAAGAAAACAAAGAAACACAGAGACCCAAAGAAACATCATTTTCTTTTACTTTTTTTTTGTTTTGTTTGAAAATAAAGAACTTTCAAGAATTGAGATTTTTTTTTATTAATAATTTTTATGTTTCTAATTTTTTTTTTTGTTCAAATATAATCAGTACACAATGCGTTTTTTATTTTATTTATTTTTTTTATAATTTTTTTTTTTTGTAGGAATATTTTTAGTTTTTAAGAAAGGATCACATTTTTTTGGTTTCTTTTTTTTTTTTTTTTTTTGTTTTTTAAAAAGAAAAAAATAAGAGTTCAACGCTTATAAAAATATTCTTTTTTTTTTTTAAACAACTTTTCTTCAATTTCTTTCAATGTGAACAATTTTTTATTTCATTTTTTGTTAAAAATTCGTGTAAATTTATAAAACTAAAAAAAAAAAGAAAATGAAAAAAAAAATGAAAATTTTGTAAAAAAAACTAAAATATGTTATAAAATGTGTGTCGTATTTTAAAACAACAACCACTTTTCCTTTTCTTCTCATCAATTAATTCTCCTAAAGAAAAAACCAACGCACTTCCTTTAAACTCTAACAAAAAAAAAATTATACAATTAAAAAAAAAATAAACCTATTCCTAAAAAAAAAATCCTTCTGAAACTACTAACTTCCTTGAGAGTTAATAAAAGCCTTTGAAATTTTTTATTTTTTTTTTTGTCAAAAAAGAAACAAACAAAAACCGCCTTCCATTTTTATAGTATATACCATAAACTCCTTCTTAAAAATTAATCTTCCAAAATTTCCAATATTGAATTAACTTATTATCCTCCTACCTAATATTCATTCACACACATCTCAGCATCCATGGATGTGAAAAACTAAATCCAACATTTAAACAATTGTTGTGTTGGTTTGTCAAGGATGTGAGAAATGATGTGTTAAGACTGTTCCACATTATCATCGCCGCAAGCACGTTACAAAGAGAGATCGCCAAAAAAAATTCGTTAGTCTAAAGAGGTAAGAAGAAGAAGAAGAAGAAGAATAATAGTCATGTGTGTTTCTTTAGTCGTTGATCGTGCTATGGACTAGCCATTTGAAAGTTTATAAACTTGTAAGTAGGTCTCACACATTGATAAATCATGATAACTGTGCCTCAGTCGTGTGTTTTCTGTTAGCCTTTTCCATTTTCTGTACATTCAAACTGATCAGTTTTGATTGATTGACACCTTTTTTCATCATGGCACAACAATACGAATTCATTCATATTTTCTAGAAAAAGATGATAGGAAGCTCATTGCTCATGAAAATTTTGAGTTTTATTACCCAAACCACCATCAGAATTTTACTTTCACACACTGGACAGCAGTTTTCTTTCAGTTGCTTAAAAGCTGATTTGGAAAATTAATAAATGTGAGTCCTTCCGTGCCAATACTCGGTAAGATTTTGTCGTTTCTAATCTTAAGGCTCAAATTAGCAAATAGCAGAACAGAGAATAAAGACAAAAAAAAAACTGATCAAATGTTTGCTTATGCACGTTAAAATGTGCATAAGCAAGAATAAGCATTAGACAGTTCGACGTCATAGAATTTTGGGTTTGTTTTTTTTTGTAATTTAGTGATCTTCAATCAAGACTAAATTCGTCATCTCTTTTCTATTATACAAAAAAAAAATACTGTAGGACCTTCTATAACACGACACAGACACGTTCCGCGTTATACAAAACCAAGAGTTTTTAAAAAGTTAGAATTAGAAATAAATAGCCTTTTTTTTTTAATAAAACAGAAAATAATATCCACTTTTATTTATGAGTCTATTTTTTTTAGCAACTTTTGAATCGCGTGGTGGCTGTTGCGAAATTTACCATATAGGAGAGGCCCTATAGCACTACAACAAATGATATAGAAATTAAAGAAAAGAATTAAAATTTTTCCGTATTTAATCATTGCTAGAGAACACAAGAATGTGAATTTTATGAAAACGAAGATTGGAATTTAGATTTGGGTTCTTTTTTTCAATAAATTGTTGAGTTAATTATGATTCATAAAATAGTTTATTTTAAATAATCAATAGAAAGTTCAATTCCCTGTCCCCGATGGGGTGATTGGTTGCACGATTCCAGTCGAGGTTTCTCTCTCTTTATTATTCATAGTTTAACATATTTCTTTCACTTTTAGCTGCACGACATATGATGGAGGAAACGCAGCTTAAAGAGGCGTCCAAACGCACAGTTTTTTACTGAGCGTCTGGACAAGTCACAGTTCGTTTGCGCAGGCAAAAGTGCGGCTTGTGCGATTTCAGATCGTGTCTGAAAAATAACTGTGGTACGTGCATGCAAATCGTAGCGTGTGGACGAAAACTCATTATTTTACACAGTTTTCATGCAATTGCGAAAGGCGAAAGGCACGAAAATGACTTCAAGAGACTTTTTAGAGGAGTTAAGCTTAAACTATTCATTATTAAAAGTTCTAAGCACAATATCTTGACATTATGAAGTTCCAAAGAAAACTGTGTAAAAATATGGAAAAGACGGTATCGTGTGGACACAAAATTTGCGCAGGCTTTCCCACAGAAAAACTGCGCAAACTGCGACTGTGCAAAAAGACTGAGCGTTTGGATCGTACTTAAGAAGGACTAAAATATGAATACACAGTAACAGCTCAAACCCAGCCTTAAAAAAAAAAAATTAATACATAATAAAATCATTGATTATTAGGAATTATATAAGAGTCTCTTCAGTTCATGTTGACTGAGGCAAAAGTCAAAAATTTGTGCATTGGCATTGACCAGACTCAACATTCGGGAGACCGGTTTATTCTTTCTATATAGAGCTTCTCATATGGGGCTTGTCAAAATTTTAGTAAAATTTGTTTTGGTAATAATGTTCTTAAAATTTTTCAATGAGAATTAGAGCGAAATAACCGGATATTGGTTCGCTCTATTTAACATGTAAACCAACGCGCACACACACATGAGTACACCACCGAATGACAATACGCGAAATCATCTCGCTTCCATAATGTATAAATAAATTTGTATTCGCGCGGAGACTACACACACTTCAGCTATATGCTTAAACCAAAGTCAAAGTGTAATTAATAATAAAGTCCGGAAAGCTAGAGAAGTAGCCAGAAAAAGCACGTGGCAAATGGGGGAAAGAATACGCAAGAGTACATATACTTTTCATAGGCAAAATCCATAAGGAAGAGAGAGAATGAAATGTTTTTAAATAAGTACATGAAAAACTCTTAAAAACCTTATTTTTCTTCTAGTATTAGTGCATTGCTATATAAATTTCAATACGTGCTTCTTTGCTTACATTATATTTCTCTTTCACTCATACGTACAATATGTAGTAGCTATCTATGCCAGCAGTGGATAGAAAATTGTTTGAGAAAGAACAGTCAAATTTTGAAAAATTGCGGTACGGTAAGGATAGGAAGTTTCGCGACTTTATTATTAGTTACACTTTTGCTTAAACCAAGCATAACACAATATTATCATTCATAAGGCGGCAACGAGAGAATGATAATATGGAACAGCCTTTAGGAGAGACACAAAAAGTTGATTCAAACGAATTGAAAAAGCTTATATATTGAACGAGAAACGTGCAATTTTTAAAGAAAATAAAAAAAAAAAAAATTTTTTTTCTTTTTTTTTTTTTGTATTTTCGTTTTTATTTAAAGTCCTGCCTTTTTGTGATTATTATTTTTTTTAAAATGAAAAGAAATAACATATTAAATTTAAAAAAAAAAAATAAAATAAAAAATTCCTTAAATTTATCTTCAATTCTTTCGTTTGTCTCCTTACTTTTTTTTTTCTTTCTTCCTTTTTTTTTTTGTTTATAATAATTATTATATATATATTTTTTTTTTTAATTTTTTTTTGTAGAAAAACAAAATAAAATGAGTCGCGGCGCGCATTTTTTTTTTCTTCTTTCATTTTCTTTTTTTCTTTTATTGATTATTTTCATTTATATTTCTTTTTAAACAGAACAGCAAAACTTCTTTTTTTTAATTTTTAGTATTTTTTTTTTCTTCTTTTTTTTCTTGTGTGGGTGGCGAGGGAAAAATTATTCAAAAATTATTTAATTTTTTTTCTTTATTATTTTTTTTTTTTAATCTCTCTCCTTTTCCTTCCGTGTATTTCCTTCCTCTCTCATTTCTAGTTTCGGCCTCCGTTTTGATTACATTCACGGCTTATATGACCTAATTTGCCGCAACTGTAGCATGATTTTGCATTATCCGGGCAATTACGTGAAATATGTCCGCTTTTGTTACAATTGTAACATGATAAATTTGATGAACGATTTCCACCATTATTTTGTTCTGGGCAATTACGTACCAAATGACCAGTTTTATTGCAATTATAGCAACTTGGTTCTTCAGCCGATTGGCTACAATCTCTGGAAATGTGTCCGGTTCCTAATTGTTTAAATAAATAAATATATATGCATTTATATATATATATATATATAGCTGGAAAAACTAAAAAAACTCAAATGAAAACAACACATACCGTTACAACGATAACATCTTTCGGAATCTTCTTTGCACATACGTGCATAGTGGCCAAATTGATTACATTTGTAACATTTTTCACGGCTACCACCACCACCACCGCCGCCACCACCTCCGCCTCCTCCACCGCCACCACCACGTCTCATGTCACGACCACCACCGCCTCCACCACCACCTCCGCTACCACCTGAGCTGTGACACTCACGAGCAAAATGGCCCGGACGGTTGCAATTATAGCAGACATTTGAAGACATCTAAAATGAAAAAAAAAAGAAAATAAAAAATTAAAAGTTATTACAATAATTTTTATGCATTTATTTAATAAATTTTAAAATTTTCATTCTTTTTAAGCTGACAGAAAAAAAAAACAGAAGATAATTGTAGTAATTCAATTCCATTGGAATTTCCCCCCATTACTCTTTTTCAAAGAAACGAATTAACTTCTTCCATTTTGAGACTATGAATATAAAATCTATTCCTCCAGTGGAGAATTTTCCAAGTCGACAGTCAGAGTAAGTAGGGTCAAACGAACTTCAGACCTTTTGCTTCAATATATTGCGCAAAAAGTCATATCCCCTCAAACACTACAAACCGAAATTGTTAATAATATCGCTCTCAAATCATCAATAGTATTACTCAATGCCGAATGCGCCATAATATTGAACATCTGAGGTTCACTTTATGCGCGAATCAACCAGTTCAATCTGATTTAGTTCGTACCACAAAATAAAGGCCAATAAAGATACAATCGGACTAGTTTGTTCATCATTTATGCGTAGCCTAGAATGGTTTAATCGTACCGGTTCGATATGAACCTAAAAAAACTTAGTAATAGATTATCAGTTTCGATACAAGATTGTTTTAATAGGCTTGAGTTCTTGAGAATCTACTGTATATAAAAAAAAAAATATTTAAACTAGGTCTGTCTCTCACATTGATCAGTTATGATGATTTTCAGTCGTGTGTTTGATAGAAACCTGATTGGTTCATGAACATTTTGACTGACAAACTCAGATCTCTCAGTTGCTCAAAAGCTGCTGATGGAGGAAAACAAATCAATTGTGAGTCCTACTTAAGTTACACAATCTTATTTTTACATATTTCAATCTTTGTATTTCCATCAATCTATTTTATACCATAAATTCCAAACTCTAAACAGAAACCCTACAAAATAATTGTTTAGGTTTCATATATCTTCATGGGTGTGAGATAAAGAAGGGATACAAAGATATGCTGCTTGTTGAATATGGTTGAAATGTGAAACCACCACCGAGGCAGTTAGATTGAAAGGAAAAAAAAAAACAAATAAAACGAAAAATTTAATGTCTTTTCAATGATGAAATAGTAATAGTAATAGTTCAAAAACTTTTGGTTGGGCAAATTCTCAGAAATCCCAAAATAGACTTCCTAAATAATTTGCTACTTTTGAAATACTTTGATATTACCATCTATTACCTGAAATTTATAATATCAAACTCAAAAATTGCACTCATTAAAAGATAAATGTGAAAGTAACTCAAAAATACAATCAAATATCAACCATTCTAATATAATTGACGCCACATTTGCAAATATAGGGTGTCCCAAGAATAGCGCAAGATTTAATTTGCGTAATATCCTAGACAGATCTCCGATTTTAATGCCCATTATTGCTCAATCGGTCATTAAAACTCGTTAATGACCTTTATTTACGTAATAATGATCAATTTAAAGTATCTATTTCAAGCATCATTATTGTTTTAATTATTAATAGGGGGCTCCGCCCCTGCTCGCTTCGCTCGCCAACCCCAGCCCCCCTCGTGAGGATGTAGTCGGTAGAGGAGAACTTTTTATTTATAATAGATAGGTAGATAGATAGATAATTTCTTCTTTACAACATCAATTTTTAAACTCTGCGGCAAAAATATAAAAAATAATGAAAAAAAAATTAAATGTTTTAATATTTGAGTTTTTGTTATTTCCAAAAATAAAGAGTAAAAGATTTGAGAACCACTGCTTGACAGCAATAATAAAACTACATTATCCAACTGGTGGGGGCCTACATTACCGACAATTTATAAATGATGTGCGGAAAATACTTTTTTATTATAATAGATAGAAATGAAATTGTGAAGAGGTCCCAAATTTTTGCTTCACACTGTTTACAGGGCCATCTACATTTAAACATTTTAAAAATTTTATGTGATTTTGACATATTTCCTTCTTTCACATAAATTTAAAACGAGAGAAAATTATTTTTATTCCAAAAATTTCTTTAAATTTTGTTAAAAACAATAAAAAAAAAAAAAAAAAACATTAACTTCATTGAATAATAATTAATCAACATTGTGTAATGAAAATTTTGAAATGACAAGAATAATTATCATTGTGAAAAAAAGAAGATGTGTCATGGGTCATCCAGAAGTATCATTAAAAAATAATCATTGTATTTAAAATCGGAGATCTGTCTACAGCATAACTTGAAGTATGTGTATCTATATCTCGGGTATCCTATAGATACGACCCAAACACCTCATTCGACAATCAATTTAATAACGAATTAAATGCCATTCGCCGTTTCCAAAAATATTCCCTTTTAGGACAAGAAATCCAAAAATTCGTATATCTCAGATATTCTGGGTCCCACAAGTATGATCCATACCTCATTCGACGTGGAATTTAATAATTAATTAAATAAAGAATGTTCCGAAAGAAACGAACAATTTGAATTTTGTGGAATTGTCTTTTTTGACTACAGTAGGCGCTCGAAACTTGAGAGAAACTGTCAATAATAATGTTGTCCCTTCGTGCAGGATTTCATGACTATTAATCGTAACAATGGCAGATGTCCAAGATATTAGTGCTGTCAACTTAATGAAACGCAACTAGCGCGAAATTTAATTCCGGCGCTATTACCGACAAACCGGGTACATGACGGAACAATTAAATTCAAATGTCGTTGCATAAAAGTCGTGAAACTAAAGTTTTTTTAAAAGTAATAATTGCGAATTTATATTAAAAAAAAAGAAAAAGAAAAAAATTAACATCTTGCAAAGAAAATCGGTCAGAGTTTGTGCCTATTACAATGGCATACAAGAATTTCATTGCAAATTATTAACCATTTGTTCAATCGATGAAAAGCATACCAGACATACCAGAATGCAGAAAAGGAATACATATGATGTTTTCATATATTCATTCTTTTTTATGAAAGGATTTATTAGGTCATGATGCTGCTCGTTTCTGTGTTTTGCATTATAACCAGTTTTTAGTCCCCTTTTCTTGAAAAAATACAAGTCTGGAAATATGATGACCAAAATTAATTTAAAACATATAAAAATTGTATGCCCTATAAATGTAAATGGGACAGAAAAACACACATGTACTCAAAGCAATTCCTTGCCTCTGTGCAACCCATAAAAAAAAAAAAGAGTAAAACAAGGTATATTTGTAACTTTTGTGCTGTAGCTTTGCATAAAGGAATTTTGCTATATCCTGTGGAATTACTGAACTTATTTTAAAAACTTATAGGAACTGAAAATTTGCATATAGCCGATTTTTTTATGCCCTATGACAAAAATGGGCCCAGAAAAACAGCCAAAAATAATACTATTTTAAGGGTTCTTCTGCACAAGTTTGCTTTTACTTTTTTCTACTAGCATAAATCTATTTTGCAAATTGTATTCAAATCAGTATATTAGTTTTTAAAGTACATCCAAAACAGGTTTCTTTTCTCCTACGACTGCTGTTTCTTTCCCCATTATCTCTGTGCCGATTTTATTGAAATATCGTCTATTTATGTAGTCAAATAATTCCACGAAAATTTGGTGTACAAACTTTAAAATTTAAACCAAAAAGCATAAAAGAAAAAAAAACTCTTTGATCACTCTGGTTTTTGCTTTATAACTTCGTTTTCCTTTGGACGATTTTGCTGAAGTGCAATACCAAACACAAGTTAAGGAATAATCAACTTACATTGTAAATTACATCAAAATCGGATAACTTGTTTCTGAGTTATCTTGTATACACGGACAGACGGACATGTGGAAATCGATATATTGTTTCCATAACCTTAAAACCTTTCCACGATAACTATTTCGATGTGTTACATTACTTAGTAACAAAACTAATATATCCTCTGGTAGTATCTACCATAGGGAATAAAAAGACAAGCATTTTTTTCTTTGGATTTAAAGTAAAGAAATAATTAAATGAAAAATATTTTTCCCCAAAAACAAAATAAAAAGGTTAAAATATATTTTTTACTTTTACAAACATATTTCATACTTATTCGACATTTAAATTACGACGACTACAAATTTATGAAGAAATCATTAAAATAAAAAAATAGAGAATATTGACCCAGTTCCAACAAAAAAAAAAGGAAAAGAAAAAAAAATCTTCCAAATTTTTACTCCATGTTTTTTTTTCTCTGGCGAGAAATTGTAAAATTTTTCTCATATGAAAATTTGGCTTTTTTGCTTTGTTTTTTTCTCTCGAAAAGCAATCAATATATTAAAATTTTAAAGCATATTTTTTTTTTTTACTTTTTAATAGAAAAGCATAAATTAAAAAGGTGGACACAAAACCCCATCAGGTTTATTAGGGGACCGGTATTTCTAAATTTCTCATATATTTTTTTTCCGGTCATAGAAATTTTCTGGAATTTTATATTTAAAAAAAAAATCTTTTCAATTTAACTTCATTTAAATTGAATTTAATCCAATAAAAATGTACTTATTTATAATTTATAATGAACAAAAATGTTATGGAAAATTTAAAAATTTTTACTTGCAAAATTCATCTTTCAAAAGCGTCGCATTTAAAATGGCGCGGCTTAAAGCTTTCGTCATAATGTATGCGAAAAAAAATTTTTTTTTTTTTTTTGTTAGAAATTTAAGAAAAAATCAGAGTTTTCTTTTACGTATATCTATTTTTGAGAAAAAAAACAAAAAGTTTTCAATATTAAGACACAAATTTTAGTTTAATCCTAATTAGCACTTAATTTTTAATTAGAAATGAATGGAAAAAAAATCCACCACGTGTGCGGACCATTTTTTTTTTTTCTTTTCTTTTTTTTAATAGAATAAAAAAACACTATTTAACAAAATTTCACATACCGTTTTTTATTTTTTTTGTATCAAAATCAGGAACGATAGAGAGATCAAACTTTTAATGTATTTAATAAGTACAAATTTTTTTTATAACACAAAAATGTGAAAATTTTGCAAACGCTCTTCTGCCACCACCAAACACCGCAGATCAAACTTTTTGACAAAAGAATATGTAACTCATGCTTCGTTTTTGACAAAAGCAAGCCGACGACGTACTTCGCTTTTTTTTCCATATTGGTAATGTGTGGAGGGATATTTGAAATTTTTGTATTCGCTCGTTAAATTAGATATTTTCAATTTTTATAAATAAGAAAGATAATAAGAAATCGCAAATAGTTTTAAATAATTGAAGATATTATTCTGAAATTAATGATTTAAAATTCATCTTTAAATTTTAGAAATTTGTAATCCCATAATCAATAACGATTGTATAAATCAGGCTCATGGATCTGGTGTAATTTCCCGAGATTTTACACCAGACCCTCATAAACTTCGGTGGATTTCAAAACGTAGAATACAAGTAGTGAGTAGTGAGTTTGTAATTTTTGTAAATAAACATAATGTCTACACACGGCTTCTTTTCTTCTACTAGCGAAACTGTTTTGTTTGGCAAATGTCCTGTGTAAACCGCCTTTAATAAATAGAAATATTTGTTTTAACATTTTGTAGAAATTATAACATAAATTATTGACATTTGATACAATACAATTTCTTTTTCTTTTCTCGAGAAAAACGTTGGTAAATATCATTTCTTTCGTTTAAAAATATTTTTCTTATTTAAAACTTAAAATCTGACAAACTAAAAAAACGTTATGAAAATGATTTTCATCCGAATTAATTTTAGTACAGAATTTCTAGTACAAAATTTTTAGCCAACAACAAAATTTTGAATATTGCTTTTCGCTGAATATTGTTCGCTCTTCGCTGAATTTGCTGCTGTTTTTTTTTTTTTTTTTTACATGTTTCTATACAAACTCAAAATTTATTCGATTCTATACAATTTTGAAAACATCATTAATTCTCAAGAATTTAAAATATATACAAATTAGCTTATATTAAGTTTTACATCTAAGAAACAACTTTTAAAATTTGAATTAGCGAAGAAATGTCAAAAAGTTGTCAGCACAGAATTAAGAAAATTAAAATTCAGTTTTTTAATAATTATGTCTGAAGCAATGGCAGACGATAAATCTGGAACAAAAAGAACATCGACAAGTAACAAAAGTGACAGCGAAAGTGATCAAGATGAATGGATTGGTCCAATTCCCTCAGAAGCTAATAAACCGAAAAAGAAGAAAAGTAATATTCATATTCGAATAAAAACACTGAAAATATAATTAATTTCATTTTTTTTTCAAAGTTCTCCCCTACGAATCTTTGTATTTGGAAAGCCTCCCAAACACCGAAAGTTATGAGAAAAGTTATATGCATCGAGATATCATAACTCATTTGGTAGTTACAAAAACAGATTTTATAATTACCGCCAGTTTAGATGGTCATATAAAATTTTGGAAAAAAATGGAAGAAGGAATTGAATTTGTTAAACATTTTCGTAGTCATTTAGGTGTAACATTTTTAAAATTATGAAGAAGAATTAAATCTTAATGTTTTTCCTATCTTATTCAGCTCCAATTGTATCATTAAATGGTAATGTACAAGGTAGTTTATTATGTACAGCTTCAGCAGATAAAAGTGTAAAAATATTTGATGTAATTAATTTTGATATGATTAATATGATTAAATTAGAATTTAGTCCAGCATGTGCTGAATGGATACATGCAGCCGGAGATGCTATTTCTAGTTTAGCAGTGTAAATATTAAACTTTTTTTTCTTATATTTTATATTAAAATTATTTTTTAAAGGTCTGATAAAGATTCAAATAAAATATATATTTATGATGGACAAGGTGATGATGCACCTTTACATATATTGGATAAATTACATTCGAAACCAGTTATTCATATGACATATAATCCAAGTTATGAAGTTGTTATATCCATTGATAAAGCTGGAATGATTGAATATTGGTCAAATTCAAAAAATGATTATAAATTTCCATCAAAATTAGTTTCATTTGATTCAAAATTGGATACAGGTTTGAAGAAAGGAATAAATGAATGAAAACATATTTTATCAATTACTTTTCTTTTCAGATTTATATGAATTCGTTAAACATAAAACAAATGTAACTGGATTAACAATATCGAATGATGGTAAAAGATTTGCAACACTTTCCACAGATAGAAAAGTAAAAAAAAATACAAAATTTAAATTTGATTTTTATTTTATTGATTTATTTTTAAATTTTCTTTTTTGTAGGTAAGAGTATTTTCATTTTTAACTGGCAAATTAAAAAGAGTTTATGATGAATCATTGGCAAGATACGCTGAACTTCAACAAACCGGACAAGCACTTCCAAATATGGAATTTGGTAGAAGGTAAAAAATTTATTCTTACTAATTTTACAAGAGACTTATTGTGCTTTTTATTTTAACCCATTTTTAGAATGGCAAATGAACGTGATTTAGAAAAATCCGAATCATTATTATTTTCTAATATAATATTTGATTATAGTGGACATTTTTTAATGTATTCAACAATGTTGGGTGTTAAACTGGTTAATATTGTAACAAATAAATGTATTAACATTTTAGGAAAAAGTGATAATTTAAGACCACTTCATATTGCAGTATTTCAGGTATTTTTTTAAAAATTTATTTTAAATAAGTATCTTTTATACATTTCTTATTTTTAACTTCTATACGAAGTATATAAATTACTGGAATCATGATCGATGCAAATCTCCACGTTTTATAAGATTCTAAATCGTTTGAAATCATTTTTATCCAATGTCTGTCTGTCGTCTGTCTGTCTGTCTTTCGTGTACAAGATTGCGGCCGTATTTTTTAAGAAATTTCTATGAAAATTGGTAAAAGCGGTTTTTTCCTCATGAGAACCATTCTATCAGAAGTTGGGTTTGATTGGACTAAAATTTCGGGTAGCCGCCGAACAAAAGTTCGTTTTTTTGTGTTTTTACATTACAGGGTATTGTAACGTTATTTATGAATTGATTTTAATGAAATTTGGCATGAGACATGAAAGAACAATTGTGTCCAAAAATCAATTGAATCCGATTACAATTTCGGGTAGCTGCCGAACAAAATTCGGATTTTTTTGTATGAAATTTGAAGCATAACTTTGGGTGCTTGGACAAAACTTCGAAATTTTTGTACAAAATAAATCATAAATTGTTGTATGAAATAATTTGATCGATATGTATAGAAGTTCCCATAGTGGTGGTTTGCGCACTATAGCTTGTTTTTTTTTTTTTTTTATAGGGACGAGCTAGAAAATCGAAAGCAGCAATCACATTGGAACAAGAAGCATCAGAAAATCCAACATTACAATCGGCAATAAATGATCCAACATTATTTTGTACAGCTTATAAGTATGAATAGATTTTATATTTTCGGCAAGAAAAAGATATAGTTTTATTAATTTTTTTCATTTTAGAAAACCAAGATTTTATTTGTACAGTCGAAGACTTCCTTCAGATCTTCAAGATGTCGACAGAGATGTGTTTAATGAGAAACCATCTAAAGAAGATATTATTTCAATAGCAGAAGGACAAGGTTAGTTTTTTCGTTAATAGTTTTAGAAATATTTGGATTTTAAAATATTAATTTTAAAAATATTTTCACGCAAAAATTTTGTATAAAAAGATGATGGTATTTATTATAATATATTAAATTATATTTTTAATTTTCATAATAAATATTTTAATATAAATTTTCTTTTCAAATAGGTATGCAACGAATTTATGGTACTGCAATTATTCACACAACAATGGGTGATATTCATATTAAATTGTTTGCTAAAGAATGCCCAAAAACGGTTGAGAATTTTTGTGTACATTCTAAAAATGGGTACAACACTAATGAAATAATATCAGAAATAATAATTTTAATAAAATAATTTCTTTTTTTAGATATTATAATGGACATATTTTTCATCGTGTTATAAAAGGTTTTATGGTACAAACTGGTGATCCAACAGGTATATTTAAATCGGGTTTTTTTTTCTAAATTTAAATTAAAACACACATTTTGGATGAAAGTTTTGAAATTCTTTATTGAAATATATTGTATATAGACTCTACAATTTATAAATGAGAAACACTATCGGATAAATATCCACCACGACTACGTTTGCAGACATCGATTCATTTGACAAAATTTTCGATTACATTTCTGCATAATTGTGCCTCTTATCTCACGAATTACGGTCGAATGATGTCTCTTTAACGTATTCCATTGACAGTAAAAACAACACCAGCTTATTTTCCGGTTGAATAATGCCGTGAGCCCATAAAGCACACTAAACAGTGACACGAGATGATATTTCAACAATTGCTCTTTGATGTTCAGAAACCCAAATTGCAACCATTTTGCTTATTAACGTAGTCATTCAAATGAAAATGAGCTTCCTCAGAAAAGATGATTTTTTTTACGGATTTAGCCATTTTCTTAATAGATTTGAATTATTTTTATACGATTTTTGAACGAAATTGAATTCATTATAATAAAATGTAGACCTTCTAGTGTAATTATATGAAAAAACTGAATGAAACAACGGCCAACATAATCAAATACATCAACCCTTTGAAAAAAAAAGTTCTTATTGAAAAACTCTATGTTTTCTTTTTGTTTTAAGGTACTGGAACTGGTGGACAATCAATTTGGGGACATGATTTTAAAGATGAATTTATATCAACGCTTAAACATGATCGCCCATATACAGTTAGTATGGCTAATGCTGGCCCAAATACAAATGGTAGTCAATTTTTCATTACTGTTTTACCAACGGTAAGGAATTTTCTTTAAAAACATTTTTAAAAAAATTAACAATTTAATGTTTTTTTCTCGTATTTTTTTTCTAATAGCCTTGGTTAGATAATAAACATACGATATTTGGAAGAGTTTTTAAAGGAATGGAAGCTGTACAAAATATTTGTAATGCTAAAACCAATCCAAAAACTGATAAACCTTATGATGATATAAAAATAATATCAATGTATTTAAGTAATTGAAAAGAAAATAATTGTTTTTTTTTTTATACTTTAAGAAAAATGATTGTTTTATTTTCTTTATTTCTATTTTATTTCTTTTTTATTTTTACTTAATCATTACGTTTATGCATCTACCGAATCGGTAACATTGAGTCGAAATAGGAAAACCTTCATAATTCGCTCAGTAATAGACCGATTTTCATAAAACTTGGAATGTACTTCCGAATAGGCTAGTTTAAAATATAGAATATGTCTTCAGTAGGTTGCGGAGAGCGAATATAGAAAACTGTCAATATTTCTCATACAAATTACGACGTTTTCGATGAATAAAGGTTTTATGAAAGACAGTGAATACCCTTTTCTGTCTCGGCCTTAATTAAAGCTGAAAACATATAAATGAAAGAATATACAGATTACGTCATGCGCACGTCGGCCATTTTAAATATTTATTTTGATACCTTTTTGACATCACATGTGATTTTCTTTCAAATAAATAATCTTAATTTTTCACATAAACAATGTATTTCAAGTCCCCTGTGACGCAGGTGCGCAGAAAAAACCAATTTGTGAATATGGGAAGACGTAATCTGTAAATTCTTTCATTCATGCTGAAAACATATGAATCTAATTTCCTGTCTCATTTGTTGTGTTGCATTTAAAGGGGCTCATAGACGACAAACATTGTTGTCAACCTGGTTTTCAAGTTTTGCCACAAACGAAACGAAATGTCGGCAAACAAGTTGTCAACATCACTTCCGAGGTATTGTCATCGGTTTTGGGTGTTTTATTTTTGACAGTAAGTTCACAGCGCACAATTCAATTCACAATTGATGTTGACAACCATGTTGTAAAGTTTTCTACAGACAATATAACATGATGGCCAACATCAGACACCGCCCGCCGAATATCCCGATGTTTTCCAAATTTTTTGAAAACAACCAACATTGTTGACAACATGAGATATCAACCACCAACATGCCCACAAAAGTTCAACATCGATACCAACACGGCAAATTGACAACAATGTTTGTCGTCTATGGGCGGGCCCCCTTTAGTATGTATCGTTTTTTTTTGTTTAGATAAAGTAGGCTGATTTGTTTTATCAATAAAATTTTTATATTCTTGGCGTTTTGTAATTGGAAAAGGATTTTCTTTTTTTGTCATTTTAATAAAATTTATTATATTTTAATAAAAAGAATATAGAAAAGCAAAAATAAAAATAAAACATGTATTCTTCGAATGAAATGGATGATGCTACTTTTATTG
This sequence comes from Xylophagus ater, assembly GCA_963422695.1. Lineage (NCBI taxonomy): Eukaryota > Metazoa > Arthropoda > Insecta > Diptera > Xylophagidae > Xylophagus > Xylophagus ater. The sequence continues at coordinate 43,186,116 of OY730484.1, forward strand.
CTCGTCAAGAGTTCGAAAAAAGAACAAATAAAAAAAGTCTATTTAAACAAATTCAAAATTTCGTAAGTTCTTTTCTTTTCTTCTCCAGTTTTATGAATTTTAGGAAAATTTTAATATTTTAATTTTTAAAGGTTGATAAAGCAAAAGTTATTCGCCAACAAAGTATTGATGAGAAAAGAAAACGGTTGGTCTTCTAGAAATCTTATTCTAAAATGGTTTCTGTTAAATGTATTCTGTTTTTTGTTTTTTTGTTTTACAGATTAGAAATCTTATTAAAACAAGAACAATCAGATTATAAAAATGAAATTCTTAACAATTCAAAAGCACGAGCTGATGAGGATATGAAGAAAAGACAAGATGTTTTAATTCAAATAAGAATTGAAAGAGAAATGGAAGAGAAAGAATTTACTAGAAAAAAGAAAATTCAACAATATCTGTATTGTCTTAATATAATTTTTCGTAAAATTAAGATTTTATTAAAAATTTTCTTTTAGTATTAATTGTGATGAAATTCGAACATCTTTACGTGAAAATGTTTTAAAAGAAAGTAAATCTGCTCAATTGGCACAAATTCGTGAAAAATGTTGCCAACAATTAGAGGAACAACATCAAGAATGTCTATGGTTGGAAGTTCGTAAAAGAATTGAAAATCAACAGGTATTTTTTTTATGTTAATTTTATCGTTTATCCTGGAATTTTCTGGTCACGCCATAATTGTAAGGAACCATAGAGATGCATTAGTAGAAATATTAATTTTCTGTTTCACATGGGCCGACAGAGGAGAATATACAATAGGTCTGTTTTATTTGCCATACCCTACCCTACCCTGGAGCAGGGTAAGTGGCAAATAAAACGTGCAGGCAGGAGTAAGAGAAAGCTTTAATTCGAATGTTTGTAGCGCCCATATTGTAATGAAATGAGAAGCTTTTACCTAATACACTTTTTATGGTAGAAAACTGAACTAATTCGGGTGTAATAGTCAGCCAGCCGAAAAGATAAAATAGTGGCCCGTTCCCCTGCATAGTTTTGTATAGAAACAAGGGAAAATCTCCAGTTTATTTATCTCTATGGAAGCAACCAATGTATAGGTCTGTTTTATTTTACACTGTTCTGTTCCGGATTAGAACAGCGTATAAAAATGGAAAAGTAACAGATGAGGGCAGTTATTTTTTGTTGAGGCACCTTTTTTGTTTTTTCTTCCTATTTCAGTTAAATCTGTAGGTCTTCAAACTAATGACTTCAAAGTTACCTTTGATCATACATACACTGTTGTATATCCCTAAATCCCTAAATTTATTGTGTTGTGTCATTAATACAATAAAATTTCACAGTCGGAACGTGAAATGTATCAACAAAAATTAAAATGTTTGGCAAATCTACAAAATAAAATGGAGCTAGAAAAACAAATGGCGGATTTGGAGGAACTGAAAAGAGAAGCAAAACAAGATGCTGAAGAAGAACGTCGAAGGTAACAAATAATAATAATTGATATTAAAAAATTTTTAAATTTCTTTTCTTTTTCTTTTTTGAAACACGAAAAATAGACTTGATGCTGAAATGAAGGAAGGAGACAAAAGAGAGCAATGTTTGAAAGCTGTTGTTAAGAATGAAAGAGAAAAATATAAAAAACTTCTTAAAGTAATTTCATTGATATATTAAAAAAAGTTTTAAATAATATATGTAATTCTTTGTTTTTCTTGAAAAGTCTCAACGTGAAGATGCAGCTCGCATGAAACAATTAAAACAAGAGTATGAGGAACATTTCGATAAAGTATTTGATCAAGCATTAAGAATACAAATTGCAAAGGATAAGGAAAATGCCAATCAAAAACGAGTAAGTACTTTGCAATATGTACGGTAATAAAATTGTGTAAATCCCTCAATTATTTTCTATTAACTATAAACTACTTTACAATGCTAGCAAACTAACTAACTTTTTATAATGTTCGTTAAACATTCCATTCTTCTTATCCTTAAAGAGATACTTTGTAAACCATTTTCATGTTAGCTGTTATAAAAATCTTCATTTTACTTTGTAATTACCCTTTGTATGTTCAGTCTAGTCTCTACTGTTTATTGAGTCCCGTCTTCTATTAAAGTTACCCACCACAAACGGTTGAAAATCCTGGGGCATACTTTTCTCGAAGATTATGATGAGGTTTCTGGTTACATCATAAGAAAGATTTTACAATTCGCAATAAAATCGGACCCAATCTAGTCTATGTGAGGCTTAACGGCCTATACTAATCTACTCATCACTTATACCTTCTTTATAACAATACAAAATTATACCGTACCCGCTGCATAGTTTGATCTGAAGAAGAGAGATTGAAAGTATTCCGGCAATCTGAATTTGATAAGTTACTTGAAAAAGATCATAAAACGAAACTCATAAAAAACACCCCAGAAATTTATCACTGAATGGCGAAATATGATCAAATCTGTGGTTAGTTTAACCACATATCGAGTGCAAGTGTTAAAAGCCACTTACAGTCTATGAAAACTTTCAGTATTAAAATTCCCAGTACAAAAAAAGGATATCATCATAGTGTACGCTGTCAAGTATTTATTAATAGTAGCAATAGCTGAGACCAACAGGTCTATTCTCTTACGTTGTGACAAATTTTTAGTCATAACAAATTGTTATAATCCGAACGAGTTGAGCTATTTGAGAAATATGCTCGAAAATGTTTGTATAGGTGTAAAATTATTTGTGTGTTTAAAAAATGGTGGAAATTTTTCCATATTTATTAATTAAATCACCCACCCAGAAAACGCCTAAAATTTTGTTGTGATTTAAAATATTTTCCGGTCAGGTACTTGTGATATTTTTAACTTCTATACAAAGTATATAAGTTACTGGAATCATCACAAATCTCCACGTTTTAAAAGATTCTAAATCGTTTGCAATTATTTTTATCCAATGTCTGTCTGTCGGTCTGTCTGTCTGTCTGTCGTGTACAAGAATGCGACCGCATTTTTGAAGCAATTTCCATGAAAATTGGTAAGAGCGGTTTTTTCCTCATGAGAACCATTCTATTAGAAGTTGGGTTTGATTGGACTAAAACTTCGTGTAGCCGCCGAATAAAAGTTCGGTTTTTTGTGGTTTTACATTACAGGGTATTGTAACGTTATTTATGGACCGATTTCAATAAAATTTGGCATGAGATACTTTTTCAAATGAAAGAACAATTGTGTTCAAAAATCCGATTACAGCTTCGGGTAGCTGCCGAAAAAAATTCCGATTTTTTTATATGAAATTTGGAGCATAACTTTGGGTGCTCGAAGAAAACTTCGAAATTGTTGTACAAAATAAATCATAAATTGTTGTATGAAATAATTTTATTGATGTATAGAAGTTACCATAGTGGTTTGCGCACTATAGCTTGTTTTTATGATAGTTATAAGTTATGACCGCGTCAGAATATGAATTAGTTTTTTTAAAAAAAAAAAGTTATGACAGTGATGTTATGTTATGATCGTTATGACTGGGCTCAAAATAACTCTAAAAAACTGAAATTTTTCAAACCCATTTAATTATTATAATCTCATTCCGTAGGCCGAATTTAAAGAGTCAACATTAAAATTTTTGGAATATTGTCAAGACTTAAAGAATTTCCAAAAGCAACAAGAAGCAGAAATTGAAAAGGTTTGTTACTTTTAAAAATTTGTTCAATTATTATCAATAAAAATAATTATATTTTAGTTTACTAATGCATATAAAAGAGATATTGATGAGAAATTTTATCATAATAGCAAAGTTGCTAAAATAAAAAAAGCTGAAGAAATAAAAGTAAAAAAAAAAAATTTCAGAATTTCTTTTAAAAAATTATATATTTATTTTAATTATTTTAATTTAAAAGAAAGCTCATCAAGTATTATTAGAACAAATTCGACGAAACGAACATAAAAAACTTATTGATTGCCAACAAAATTGCAAAGAATTTATAGAAGCACGTGAAAGACATGAATTTTATATTCGTGAAGATAAGGAAATCGAAGCTAAGAAACTGCTAGCAGCAAAAGAATATGCTATTGCACTTATTAAACAATCAGAAGAAATGAAACGTTTTAATGTAAGTAAATTAAAAAAGAATAATTCATCGTGAGGTCCAGGAAAATATTTTGAAATGAAACAAATAAAACTGAATGTGATAGTGAAAACTTTATTAAGAAACGAAAGAATAATCGATATCATTCATATGTTAACTGCAGTTACGATTTAGGTGGTCCATTTTATAGGTCCAATTTTAAGCCACTTGTTCGAGCATTACACGACTGGAATCTGGCCAATAACGTGAGTGATGTTTGCTTATAAGGCATCAATCACAGCTGGCTTATCCACGTATACTTTAGACTCACGCAACACCAAAGAAAATAATCCACGATATCACACGATCTAGGCGGCCAATTCACCGGTTCAAAACGTCAAATCAGCTGCTCACTGAAATGGTTTCTTAACATGTTTCACGCGCTGTATAGCTAGTAGCGTCGTCTTGTTGAAACCAGATATCACTGGGCTTGAATTTCAGGTAGCAAATACTTCATACGGACATCCTCATTTTTGAACAAATATGGACTGATGACTTCGCCAGCCCATAAACCACACAAAACCGTACATTTCTTTGGATGTAACGATGGCTCTTGATACTCTTCGGGTTGTTCATCAGCTCAAATACGGCAACTTTGCTTATTGATGTCTCCATTTAGCTAAAAAAATTCTGCGATAAAACAGTAAATTAAGCTGTTTAAGAGCCCATTTGGAGACACTGTACCGGTGTAAGTCTTTCCATGATGAAATGGTACTCACTACTGAGTCAAACTGCAATGACAGCTTCACACTATTCACGCGTGATATGTACAAAAATCCCGATTAAAACAAGTACCTCACGATGAATCACATGTTATATTTTAAAGTTAAATTAATGTTTGTATGTTTTCAGGAAGAAGAAATGAAACGTTATAATGAAGATTTAAAAAAAGCCATGGAAGAACAAGATTATTGTCGTGATATGGCTGAGAAATTTATTAAAGATAATATTGATTATTTAACACCACATCCGAATTGGAAATTAATAAATTGTCCTTGTTTAAATAAAGAATAATTCGAACCAGGTTAGGAGGTGTATTCTTTTTCTATTGTAAATCGTAGTGTATCATTGTAAAATACAGTATTTTTCTATAGAAAAATGTACATCATGATTTACAACGGAAAGGTGGAATACTAATATTATATTTTTATAAAATAATATTGTATATTTGTGAATTCTGGAATATATTTATTATATCACTAAAAATTCTTTTGAAAAATAAATTTTCGTCTTTTTGAGGTCTTTTTGGAGAAATATACCAGTATAACCTTTTTTTTTTACAATAATTTGATCCATAAATTTATTATCTGAAACTTTCAAGCAACATTTCACACATTGCCAAACGTCTTCCAATGTCTCAGTTCATATGGAACCCATTTTTCTTCCTATTGAATCTTTCCCATGGCATTTAAATGTTTGGAAATCGCCATCTGACTAACGGATAATTCTTTTGCGAGTTGTTCTTGTGTTCGACATGAATCTTCGTCCAATAACTTCTGCAATTCTTCATCTTTAAACTTGTTTGGCGGTCTTCCATGCTCTTTATCGATCACATCAAAATTGCCATTTTTGAGCATGTTCGCCATAAACTTTTTCCAACCACCGATGCACTCTAGCTGCATTTTCCTTCAAGTTAAATCAAAAAAATAAAACTTCCCGCGAATGCTGTTTTCTTGGCACATAACCTTCCATTTTCAATCGAAAAAAAAAAATTATGAAATAGCTAAATTTTCACAAGCAATTATCTGAAAAACGATATTAGTTTCGTTGTTTAGGTTTACAGAAATGATTTTAGAAAAAATGGATGTTTGATGTAGTTGAGGGAACACCTCCGGAATACTTATTTTATTCCAACACCTTGTATGGATCGGAGTTCATACATCTTTTCTTTTTTTTTTCACCCTTCGACTCTCAAAAAAAATTATCTAACTAAAATTTCGGTGATTTGACTTGGACAATTCGACTGGGACAATTCGATTAGGCACAATTTAACTCGGAAACAAAAAAAACAAAGTGAAGTGGAATTCCAAAGGGATCAGGCGCGGAATCAAAGAGAAATATGTGTCCTACAGAACAAGAAACACAAACATCTCTCCAAACATTTATCTCGGGCAGTAAATAAGATCAATAATTACTAATGAATAATTCAATGTATTTAACTCGACACAATTCGACTAGGGAACATTTTAATTCAATGTATTTAACTCGTGTCTAGTCGAATTGTGCCCAGTTAAATTATGCCTAGTCGAATTGCCCTAGAATCAAAATTTCGGGCAATCGGAAAAATCTGTAAAGGCCAATCTCCGCACAGCCGACATCTTATTCTGATGAAAGTATGGGATACACTTATGCAAAGTTTGGTTAAACAGAAAGGGAGAAACCATCATCCCACTAATTTTGTCGTCTTCTGCAGTTTTCATTTCCCCAACTGATTTGCGATCTGCAGATGATTCCCCTCAAAAACAGATGAACATGTTTGTCTGATTTATATGGCACTTCATCTGCGGGGGGGCATACTTTCACAATAATCACACATGATCCCGTCAGACACTACCAATTTTTCTAAATTTTGTGGGGAAATTCTGATGTTTTTATTCGATCAATCCCAGCGAAAATTGCAAAAGTCCATCTCTTTCTAGTTTTCTGATTTTTCCGGTCAGAATAGAATGTCGGCTGTGTGGAGATTGGCCTAAACTGAGAAAAGCATAAAATTGTTAACAGAATTTTTAATAAAATTATTTTAGTAATTGTTTTATATAATTTAAAGTAATATATATTAGTATCACATATATGTCGTTTCAACTCCCTTATAAGTTCCGTTCTCAATATTTGGAGGCTCTTCAGATTTTGCGTTGGCACTTTCTCTTGCATCCCTCGCTTTTCTACTCCTCATGTAGAAATAAATAACACTATAATAAAATTAATTGTATATAAATGATGTGTAACTTAAAAAAAAAAAACATTTCTATTCATACATGAATAAGATAGCAGTAGGTATAAAAAAGATTTCACCCAACAGATAAAATGCACCCGGAAATCTATCAACTGTTGCTAAATAAAACACACTATACATTGGTGGAAATATAAAACCAGTAATTGCATCTGCAATCCCCAAAACTGAATATAAACGACCTTAAAAAATTATATTTTTAAATAGGATAATTATGTTTTTTTTTTTATAATTAAGACAATTTTTAAAGATTCAAACCTAATTCTTCAGTATCAACTATTGATGAAACGATCGTTCTAATTGCAATTGATTTACAACTTAAAAATAAATCTGCTGTTACTCCAATATATAACCAAATTTGTGTGTTAGCAAATGCCTATAACAAAAAAATATAATTTACAATATTATAAGTAATATTTAAAGATTTGATTATCTCACAAAAAGTGGTCTCGAAATTATTGTACCAATTGCTGATATAAATCCAACTAAAGGATCTGAAACTTTCAGTAATTTACTGAAAATGCCTGTCATTAAGAATGTTCCTGAAAATAAAGAAAATATTTATAAATTTAAAACAATTTTAGTTCAGTTACCGCTAGACAGTTAAGCGGTTGATTATGCCCTATGGTAGGTACTACCAGAAAGGTTTAAGGGTTGTGTCGGGAATCAAAAGTTATATCGATTTATGCATGTCCGTCTATACAAGATAACTCAAAAACGCGTTTTCCGATTTTGATGAAATTTACAATCTGAGTTGCTTATTCCTTAACTTGGTTTGGTATTGCATTTGAGCAAAATCGATTCAGGGGGAGCAAAGTTATAATGGAAAAAGCAAGGTGATCAGAAAGTTTTATCGTTTTTTTGTTTATGGCTTTTCGGATTTAATTGGAAAATTTGTAAATCAATTGTTTAAATTAATTATATTTAGTTAACTACATAAACAGACGATATCATGTTAAATTTCAATCAAATCGGTCCAAGGATAAAGGAGAAGGAATTAATTCTAGGAGAAAATAACCCTCTTTATAAAGTTTTTTTGATGTTATTTAAAAACTAGTACACCAATTTGAATGAAATTTGCAGATTAGACGTATGCTATCAGGGTCTAGATTATCTGCAAATTAGAAGAACTTTTGAAAAGAGAAAACAAAGTTATGAAGAAAAAACCTTGAAATAATGTTAGTTTTGACAGTTTTTCTGTCCCATTTCTACCATAGCGTATCAAAGAATCGGCTATACGGCGATTTTAAGTTACTATATGTTTTTTATTTCTTTTTCCCAAAAAAAGGAAAAGGAAGTTTTCAGTTTGTAAGCCAATATTAGAATTCTTACACGCCAATATTATCAGCATCTATATTAAAAGTAAGAACAAGCATTTATATCTATAAGATATTCGAAGCTAGTTATTGTGCCAAAAAGGCTTTAGAAGTTTTCGATGTTTATGTGGTCGCAGGGCCCTTGAATACCTTGTATCCTTAGTGGTTATTAGGAATGGCACCATTTTTTTTTGCAATGAACTATGGAATCATATTTTGAAATAATTAGTATCTATACTTCTTCAACTTCAAATTGGGAATTTCTTGGTCATCAACTAGACCATACAGCCCAATATATTTAAAGCTATTAAACAGGCTTGTTCAATCGCAAGCGCCTAGGCATAGACAGGCTTCGTCACTAGAACTGCATATCAGGATAGGCACAAATCGGCTCGTATCATAAATATATATATGTGTTCATATATAGGTATGAATATTAGTGGGCTGAATGTTTCTGAATATAGTGTTAGTGTTAGAGTGTTATACATATAGTATATTCGCACTTTCTATTCATCAACACCGAATGTAGATTTTTTGAAAAATCTCCAAACATATCGAAGTATTCTTCAAATTTCCTTAGGGGGATCGCTTCTGGTTACGGGCATTGTCATAAATCGTATACATCAATATAGGAATAACATAGCCCCATAAAGAAAAGCGTTGCTTTGAATGGTTCAAATTGTATTTCGATTTCGGTTCCTATGCCACCCGTTTACGGTGTACCTTGATGCGGCCGTATTTCTGTATCATAGCGAGACACAGTCCTGATCGTAAAAGAGTTAATATAGATCCTAACTTTTTTGGGGGCAGCATTATATGTAATTAAATTAATAATACTATCTATATAAAAGAAAATGTTTCAAAATACTTACCAATTGTATTAATAACTGTGCTATAAGTACTATACCAACTAAATTGATCCGGAGTTAAACTTAATGTAATTAAAACAAATTGATATACATAATCAAGTTCACCTAAAATAAGAACAAAAATTTATATAATGTTTAAATAAGAAATCATAACTTAAATTAAATACCTATAGTTGGGCCCAAAAAAATAGCGTAAATAACTACAAGTATTAATAAAAACATTCGTCCATTATTTTTACGAGGTTTAGTGAAAACTCTTATACAGGCGACAGCTAAACTTAAATCGAAAAATTCTGTACAAAAATTTGATCGTCTTCTTCGAATTGGTGATGATTTTGTACTAATTGGTGATTGATTTATTCCATTATCATTTATTTGATCACCATTTATTGATGAATTCGTTGTTGGTCCACCATCATATGCTAAATTGTCTGCACCACTAGAAACTTGAGGATTATTTACATTTGTTACATCATTTGTTGGTGGTGGTATATTTGATATTTCATCTGGCTTTTTTTTAACTTCCGCAACAAAAAATATCAAATATATTATTCCGGCAATAAAAAATGCATCAGCTATAATAAATATTTCTATAAAATAAAAATAAAATGTTAAATATTTAATTATATTATTTGATCTATTTGTTTACTTACTAACATAACCAAATTTTTCATAAAATACTCCAGCCAATGGTGTACCAACAATTGGTATTATTGTTGCAAATATTGCAAATATTCCAAAGCTAAAAATTGAAACAAAAAAAAAGTATTATGTAGTAAATATACAACAAGTGCTGTTGGCCGAGTTGGCGGGCTCAGTACTAGTCCGCACATCGCTAAAACTAGTATCTACGTTTTAAATACGTGGTTAAAATTCCTTCCGTTATTAAAAAAGTTATTGACTAAGCGCATTCTGAGTAATTTTTTCCAGCAATGTCTGCCATATGTCATGAATAACGTCGAATAACGTTGGCCAATTGTTGCTGGTTTATCAGAATAAACCACATGAGAAATAGTCGAAAGATGCCAAATCACTATTTCTCGAAATCATATTATCGCCAAATCGTGATTTCAATATATCGATAGTTTGTCGGACTGTATGACACGTAGCGCTATCCTGTTAAAACCATATCTCAGTAGGATCCATGTCATTCACATTTTCGAACGAATATTCATTGATCATGATCTGGTAACGATCTGATTGACCGAAACGCGAAATTCTGTCTCATTTCTAAAGAAATATGGAGCAATGATGCCACCAGCATGTAAACCGCATTTTTCTGAATATAATAGGGTCTCTAAAATCTCGTCTGGATTGGTATCACTCCAGAAGATTTTCAAAGTTAATTTGGATAATTCTTGATCGTTCGTCAAGCGTGGGTCTAGTCATGATAATTTGTCAGACTATACTGCGAGAGCTGTGAAAATGATAGCTCGGATTGACAGTTATGCCTATCGGAAGTTCTATTACGTTTAAAAACACCCTATATAATAACGTTTATAACTTAGAAGATATATAAAATATCTCGTTTTGTGATGTTGAGTTCCGACACGCAATTAACTGATCTAGGATTAAGTAAGCACGCGTTTACAATAAAACGATATTTTCTTGCAACTATTGGAACTATTTACATGCAAAGTTAGCTAGAAAAGACTGGTTTGTTGGGAACCCACAAAAAGGGTATTTAAAATTCATTTACCGAAATGCTCTATTATCCTCTTCAGTAATTGCTGTTAAATAACTATAAATTCCCATAATCATTAAAGTTTGACCACCGAACACAGATGGAAGTACTTTTTCAACAATATTTGCAAACTCCATTGGTATCTCTTCAAAATATATTGATGCAATTAATAACGCTAAAATTTTGTAAGAGATATTAATTAAATTCCAATAAATATAATAATTATTTTCTTGAATACCTGTCGCCGATAAGGCTTCACCGATCATTGGAAATAACATGCATGGCTTTCGTAAATTCTTTTTATCACTCCAACCGCCAGCAAATAAAATCACAATAATTGGAAATATTGATGCTAAAAATAGATTAATAAATACACATAATTATATTAGATTTCTAAATATTAATAAGCTTTTAAACACATAACACATAAACACATACTAGTTCTCAATGTTTATTAATTTTTGGTCATATCTCCAGTCTGCAAAGTATGCGGTCCTCATTAATAGTATTTTATAAAAAGTATATATACATTTTTATATCATACAGTGTTTTTTTTTTTTTAACCAATACTATTAATGAAGTGGAATGTTTTGCAGACTGCAAATGTGACCTAATCAGAATCCAAGTTGAGAACTCTTATTTATTGTATGCTTTTTAGTTTTAATTATAATGTTTATGGAAACTATCAGCATAAACATATTATTGAAATTTCTTTTATAACTAATTATTCTACAAGCATATACATAGAACCTTAAAATTGTTGAAGTCCTAAAACCCAAATACCCAAGAGCAGAACAAGTAATAGCAAGTAACAAGTAAAACAAAAGAAGAACATTCAACAATTCTGTCATCTTACATTATGACGAACACTTGGATTAATAGCGAACGGGAAAAGATCGTCTCGTTTGGATCAAACGCGAGCAAGTGTTTCCAAACATCAACGAATGCTGCTCGCAAATGCCTGCTCTTGTTCACTCGCTTGGTCTGAACACATGAATGAAAGAATATATGTAGATTACGTTTTCCTTCACGCGAGACAAGAAATAGATTTTTTAATATGAAAAATCACGATTATTTATATGAAAGAAAATCACACGTGATGTCATAAAATTATAAAAATAAAAATTCAAAATGGCCGACATACGCAATGTACAATCTTTATATTCTTTCATTCATGGTCTGAACATATCTTAAGAGATCATCGGTTTTCGCTATATCCTTCCACCTGAAATCCTAAGAGTTCACCCGATTCTCCCGTAAATATTTTAACGAAACCAATTCAACGGAAAATTTGTTTTACAAATTCGTCTTGAAATTCTTAAAGAACTTTTCATTTACAACGAAGAAATTCTTTAAATCCGGTTTTTAATTAAATTTGACGAATTGGTTTTTTTTCGAATGCCTTAGTTTTGTAAATTTAAGCTAATTTTTTGTAGTTTTTATATATTAAGATATATTAAAATTTTCCCCATTTTTTTCTTTCTAACAAAAGCTAAATGAATGACGTGTCTATTTATAAAAAGAAGATTTTTTCAATAAAACATAATTCTTAATAAATAATATAAAATTAAATTGAATAAAATCAAAACCGGACTTAATAACGTTCTAAAAACGTTTATATTTCTTTAGATGACGACCTTCATTGGTTTTTAATATCACAAAACTTAGTTAGTAAATTTACGATGTTAAAAAAATTAAAAACATTAAAGAAAATTATTTGTTTATTATATTTAATTAGTATAAATTACAATTTAAATGGCCAAAACAAAAAAAAAAAACATATAGTAACTTAAAATCGGCCTATAGCCGATGTCCTATGCTAGAAATGGAACAGCAAAACAGTCAAAACAAACAATATTTCAAGCCTTTTTCTTCATAACTTTGTTTCTTCTTTTCAAAATTTCCTCTAATTTGCAGGTAACCTAGACCCTACTAGCATAAATCTAATCTGCAAAATTTTATCCAAATCGGTGAATTAGTTTTTAAAGTATATCAACAAAAATTTTATGGACAGACTTAGTTTCTCCTACGATTATTTCTCTCTTCCTGTCCGATTTTGTTCAAATTTAACATGGTATCATCTATTTACGTATTTAACTAACATAATTAATTCAAACAAAATTGATTGAAAAATGTTCGAATTTAATCCGAAAAATCATATAAAAAAAACGACAAAACTTTCTGGTCACCCTGTTTTTTGCTTAATAATTTCCCTTCCCCGGTCGATTTTGCTGAAATGCAATATCAAATCCAGGCAATAAGGAATAAGTAACTTATATTCTAAATTTCAACGAAATCGGATAACGTGTTTTTGAGTTATCTTGTATTCGGACGGACGGGCGGATATATGCCCATGTATAAATCGATATAGCTTCTGATTCTCTACACAATCATACCCTTGAAACCTTGCTACGACGATTATTTCGATGTGTTACAATTCTAGTGACAAAACTAATATATCCTCTGGTAGTACCTACCATAGGACATAAACATATTTTATGAATGAAGATGTTTTTTATAACACCATTTTTTTCTTAGATGAAGTAATATCCAAACTATTTACAAAAAAAAAACCAATAAAATACTAATCAATAATTATTTTAAGTTTAACTTTTAGAGAGTTAAAATTATTAGTTGAATAAAAGAAAAATCAATTTTCATCTCTCAAAACATAAGAATTTTAATTAGCGGTTATCTTAAGCTATAATTATGTTTGTTAGGAAAAAAAAAACAAGATTCTTTTCTAGTGCTAAGTTATTATTAAAATTTAATTGAAGATCATTAAAATATTATTAAAAATGTTTACATTTTACAATTAGAATTCTATTCTAAAGTAATGTTAGATTTTCTTTAGGTATTAAAAATAAATTAAACAATTTAAAATTAATTTTCATAATTTAGAAATTCATATTTTTAAATCGATACCGCATTTTATAAGAGACGGATATACAAACTAGGAACTAAAGAGAAATTAAATGCGATCCGTTGACTTCTTATCCAATACACCTTCTTTGAAAACGAAAGAAATAAAAAAATTCCACATAAGTAAGTAAGAATGAAATAACCTATAAACCAAGTATATTCAATTTTACAACCTAATTAAAGCAAGCGAGAGTATAAATATTCTTATGGAATTGATGCTAAGAGAGGAATAGGACAACTAACAAACAAGATTCATTTAAAATTTTTCCACTGTAAACAAAACGAACATGGTCCCCAATTTTAGTATATATGTTAGTATATTCAATTTAAATCAAAAGCATCAATTATTTAGTGTATGATTAAGGTCCAGAAATCATTTTAGATACCCCATGTGATTTATTTCTTGTAAGGGTTAGAATTTGTTTATTAACCGTAAAATAAGTGAACATCTGATTTCCTTGGAAGAAATTTATATTTAACTTTCTTGCACTAACATAATGTAATCTAACAAAAATGATAGTAGATAGCTAAAGAGAACGGTCTTTGAAATTTACATATATTTTTATTGAGAAAAACCACACATGGATTATAAATAAAAATAAGGGCGGTAACAAAATGTCGCAAAAAAGAACGCAAGGTCACTCGTCAGTTTTAACATATTCTTAGAAAGTTTTTTTTTACTGTATACTTATACCATAGATTAGTATATCTAGATTTCCAAGCCAAATGAGCACTGTGATGTTTAGTGTTGTTGTTGTAGGTGAACTTAAATAAGAATGGATGAAAAGAAGTTTAATGTGAAAGAAAGAGAACAATCTATATTGTACCGGGATATCACGGTACAAAAAGAATCAATTGAATGGACAGTCGTTGGAAATCTTTGTTATTAGTCTATGCTTATACTGTGCTGTTACTGAGCAATTGGGCTTTAGTAGGTTGTTTGGTATCGAACTTGTGATGCAGCTAATTTATTAGTTAGATCCGGAATCAATTTACACCTAATGATTCCTTTATTTAAAACATATCCGCACCAACATGTTTAAGATTCGAAAATTGAAAGAAAAGTTTTAAAAATTAAGCCAAAAAGGAAAGTTCAGTATCCGATTGGAAAACGTCATTTGTATTATTACCACACGACTCCATTGGACTTATTTCAAGATATAATTTCAGTTAGACTGACAAAGAAGTCCAAATTTTCGAGTCTCCATTAGACTTTTTTTCAGTCCGACTGAAATTATGTCTTGAAATAAGTCCAATGGAGTCGTGTGGTTAGAGTCGAAGGTACTATTTATATACAATAATAATGAAGATTTCTTTTTTTAAATAATATAATTACCAAGTGGTCCTCGAATACCGCTAATAATAGTAACAGCTTTTTGTGAATCTCTTTCAGCTTTACAAACAATATTTCTTAATTCATCTGTATAATTTGTAGAATTATCAGTATCGAATAGATTCTCATCAATAGTTGTATTGCTATTCGTTTCAAATAATAAAGTTTCATTGAAATTTTCGAAATCAATACCATTTAGAAACTTAATGATTTCAGTAATATTCTTTTGATATTCGTCAGGATCATAATTACTACAGTCTAAACCAGAATCATCTTTTTTTAACATAATTTTACAAATATTTTCCGGTAGTCCGACATTTAAACGACATGCCTTTTAAAAAGCAGAAGAAAAAGAAATATAATACTTGCAAAAAAAATAAAATAAAAAGGAAAATTTTTTACTTTTTCTAATCCTAAATTTTGTATGGCAATATACAAGAAACATGCTGGAAAAACCCAAAAGAAAAATAATGGTTCAATTATAATATATTTACGATAACGCCAAATATCACTAAGTATTCGTGTTATATTATTTCTCTTCCTTTTTCTATATTGAAATGTTTCATTTAATCCGACATTTGTTGCAGTTTCTCCATTCCCATTTGTTTCAGGTGGTTTATTATGGTCATCATCATGATGATGTTGTCCTACTACTACATCACGTTGTTCATCAAGTTCAACATGATCTTGATGGTATCCATCATTTCTATATCCATCATTTCCGTTGTTATCCCCATGAGATCTACGATGAACATTTGAGGAGGTATGCGGTTCATTATCTTTAGGTGAGTCCATTATTTAATCATTTAATTATGTCACTTTGTTTTAAAAATAACAAACAAAAAAAAGACGTCAAAACTAGTTACGCTAGAGAAATTGAATGAGTTTTTTCTTTACTATTATTATTTTATAGCACGTCACAAATTTTCTATATCATAATTAAAGAAATATAATTTTCAAATTAATTACTTTAATATTAGAAGAAAAAAAAATTAAACACGGAAACTTTTAATTTCTTTCTTTGCCCAGCTTTTTTATTAAAGCTTAACTTTTGTTCCACAAATTTAACTAAACTCTTTTTTTTTTAAACAAATTTGCTATCAATAAAACTTTTCATTTTAATAATAAAAGTAATTATTTTTACGTGATTAAAAACCGTTAAAATTTTCGCGATGGTGTGTTGTGTTATTCTTTCAAAGTTCAAAATTTAACTAAAAATATTTTTTTGAAAAAGATATTAATATCATTATTTTGAAAAAAACACGAGATGACACCTTTCGGAATGTATAGAAGAAAAAAAATATTAACCAAAAATTGATTTCACCTTTGAAATTCTTGTTTTTTTTTTTATTGATTGTGCGAATATCTTGATATTTTTAAAGCAGAAATAAAAAACCTGTTAAGAAAAGATAAAAAATCATTAAGAAAAGCAAGAGTTTTGTTTTTTTTTGTTTTTATATATAAACATCCAAGACCTTAGCAATGTGGTCAAACATGTCCACTGGTCATTTGTATATATAACTACTATCAAATAAGATTCCTCCCCTAGCAATGATTTTAAAATCGGTTTGTAGCCGATTTTTTGATACCCTACAGTACCGTCTTATTGAACAATAAGTTAATTCTCAGAATGAGAAGAATTAAACCTGTTAAAACTTTTTTCTTTTTGTTTTACCTAATTTAAGGAGTAAGCTAATCTGGACGTGATGTCTTTCAGTAGAAAGAGTAACCGGTTCGGGAAAGGTTCAAACTCATTTTAGGAGGTGGTTTAATCAAAGATTTAAATGAGTAAACATATGTAAAATTCTAAAAAGCTTTCCTTTAACATGAGTAAACTACATAAGATCTTATGGAAGGTACTTTTATTGGCTTGACACTCTTTCCATAACGCCTAATATAAATTATTTATGTTCAATAAAAGCTTTTTTTTGAATTTTTCATATCTTTAGCTTAATTGTGCATTCAATATAATCCAATACAATACAAAATACACTAACCTGAAGTACTAAGATCAAAAAGCATACAATAAATACTATAGAGTTCTCAACTTAAATTCTGATTTGATCATATTTGCAGTCTGCAAAGCATGCCACCTCATTAACAGTATTTATGATATAAAAATGTATGTATTTACAGTCTTATTTACAAATATTGTATTATTAACGAGAAGGCATGCTTTTCAGCGCTTCAATGGTGCCAAAAATTTATACACAATGAATTCTCTGTTTCATTTGACTGTGCTAAAATATAGGTGTCTATATCTATTCTTAATATTTTATTCAAATCAGTCAAGTTATTTTTGTATTAAATTTGAAAACTCGACTTCAATAGAAAAGGGTCATTCCATGGAAGGTTTCTTAAGGCAAACCGTACGAATTTGTGTTGGACGGACTCGACTCTATTAATTTTGGACTTTATAATAGGGAGACCAAAGCTGGCTCGCATATTCAAGTACTAGTCTAACTAGTGTAGTAAAAAGGGCTTTAGTAATATGAGGGCACGATGAACCAATGTGTCAATATGTAACTTGAAACTCAATTGACTATCAAGAATAATTCCTAAATTTTTTATACTATTCACTCTTCGTTGACTTGTATGTCAACTTCAGTCATACATAAATTAAACCATCTCTCCTTGGTATCATACCATAGGGTATAAAAATAAATAATAATAAAAAAAAGTTGTTTATCATATTACATAAAGATGTTGCAAAAATATAATGCAATTTGTTTACGCAAAGTGGACCGAAATGACATTTTAAAATCACAAAAAAAGGAAGATTCTTCTTAACTCGATGGAGAACGTTACTTTCCCTTACTCCTAAATTTAGAATTTGGAAGCATCCTTCAAGAGTATACAAGTATTGGAAAGAACCATTTAAAAAAAAAAAAAGTATTTATATCACGATTAAATTAGTTTGTCATGTTTTACAAGTTAGACCCGAAAAAAAAAGTTTAAATAGGGGAAGTAGTAAAAAAATTCGATGAGAAATGTTCATTCAGTATATCTGAATACATATGTACTAAAGTATGTAATTATTGTTTTTTTTAAAGAATTAAAAGCATTCAAATTGGTTATTGGTAAACTAATACTAGAGGCACATGTAGTATACTACATGTGTCACTTTATACCATTTAAAAAAATGAAGTATCAATATGATAATGAAATGGTGCCAGCTATACTAGTATCGATACCATAGTATGAATACCCTATGTGTGCCTCTAGTATAAGATGGCGTAAAGATGAACTTTCCGAATCAAATTCAGCCAGGAAGAGAAAGAAGATTCTCAAATCCAACGATCAAAAATTGTTGACTAATGTTTCTGATAAGATATTGCGTAGTTTTATTCACTTAAAAATCGCAAAAATTTTAAAAAAATATTCTTAAACTATTCTCTGATGGTTAAGCCTCTGTCATTTATAATCGAAAATCAAATTATTGCCGATTATAGCTCATTAATTTAATTAGGATTTAAACTTCGTTATCCTTTTTGAATAATAATTATTTTCGGTGAAGATATCGATGAAAAATCGATTTGAAAGAAAATATCCGAAGCATATCTTATGGGAACATCAAAGATATTAATAAAGAGAAGAGTTCAACAAAGCTTTTTTAAACATGTGTAAATTACATTAGCTGTTATGGAAAGAGCTTAAAGCTCCTAAAAGTTCTTTCCATAAGATCTAATGTAGTTTATTCATGTTAAATGAAAGCTGTTTAGAATTTCATATATCTTTACTCATTTATATTTTTTGTAAGATCTTTTAGGAGCTTAAAGCTCTTGCCATAAGACCTAATTTTATTTACATAGTTAAAAGAAAATATATTGGGTCACCCTGTGGATGTGAATAGCTTTTCCGATAAATGTAATAGCTTTTACGATCAATGTGCCTGAACTAAAGACTGCGACTTTTTACGATCAATGAGCATCGGCTAAAGATTGTAACTTTTTACGATCAGCGTCGGCTAATTGTTATTCGATTTGTATGTATTAAATTTTTACAAATTGCATTTTTAAATTAAAAATACAATATTATAATAATTGGTATTTTAATTGTTATGAACAAAAGTAACAACTGTAAACAGTCAATTTGTTGACACAAAAATATGAAACTGTTACAATCAGGGGATTCCCCTGTAAATGAGGAAACGATAAAGCATTGCTCTCGTTTAATTCAGCATACAAAAATACATTACATTGTGCCAGTTATAAACAAGCAATTTAGATTTTTAATTTTAACTCTGGCATGATTAATAAACGTTCAATAACACGAAGAAAGAGATAATCGATGTCTTTGGACATGAAAATGAAAATTTTGAATCGACTTGAAGAAGGAGAAAGACCCACAGTGATTGCTATGGTAAACTCTATTTACGGGTGACCGGGGCGATTCGACTGTTGCAATTCGACTGGGCACAATTCGACTGAGACAATTTTTGACTAGGCACAATTTAACTTGATACAATTTTAAGAACCGATGCTCTAAATGTAACGAAATAACATATTTTTAACATTATTTAATAGTAACGATACTCGTATCCGTATCAAATTTTGGGAAACTCATCGATAACGTATGTAACAATAATATTGTTAATTGGAATTTAAAACTAAATAACTTTAGAACTTCAAATATGTTTTTCCGAGACTTTTGATCTTACACAGGGTCTACATTAGCTTTTATTTCTGGTATACCATCAAAATTGGTTGCTAAAAAGCTAGTGTAGACCACCCTGGTATACCAATTTTTCTGGTATAACAATTCTGGTATACCATTTTCGTAAACAGTGCTGGTATACCAATTTTTGACATTTGTATTTAATAAAATGGCGGAAACTAAATTTTTGCGGAGTGAAATTATCAAATTGATAAATACAATATATTTCGAGAAAAAGAAGAAAAATATAGAAGGATTGATTTTAAAAGAAAGGGGCATGAGAAGATATTGCCACAGAATTGAATTCGACACATTAAAGCCAATATTTTGGCTATTTTTATTTTCTGTTCTCGATTCAACGACATGTCAGATACTGAATTGGTATACCAGTATTGGCCCACGTAAAAAAAAAAAAAAAAACTGGTAGTTATTTATTTCTGGTAAGCCAGCTGGTATACCAGAAATAAAAGCTAATGTAGTCCCTGTGTTAGTCTCAGTCTATTTGAGAATTTTAAGTGGTAAATATCGTTTTCTATAATAAATTAGTTTTGTTTCATTCATATTGATTTTAAATACTTTTCTGTTATCTTTTTCTATTTTTATTGTTTTATTTATGGCATTTATTTTAAATTCATTTATTTTAAATTCATTTAAAATAAATGAGAAGTATTAAATAGCGTAACGAAAACGAATTTTAATTTAATAAATGGCACGTTTCACCTTTAAAATTTTATTTTATAAAAATTCATTAAAAAATATCGTGGCCTAAAAAATGTTTTAAGTTTTATTTTTAAAAAGAACTTATAAATGAGTACATAGGGCCTGAACTGTAGAATAGCATTTCTATTCTTTATGTGACTGTATAAAATAAGGATATATTTTTTTCTTCGTATACTAAGCTTGTCTCCTGGAGGTTTATTCTCGAACTTAATCGAGTTTACTCGTATACTAGTTGATTCGTATTCTTCCTATTCGCACTGGTTTAATATGTCGTATTCTCGTAACTAGAGTTTCGAATATGGAAGAGATAAGTATAAAATCATGAAAATCAACTATTTGGTAAATTTTTGTATTAGTGGTTGTTAAATCCTTGAAGTTTTAAGTTTTTATGTAAGTAGATACACATTTCCGTAGCCAAGAATTCATTTTCACCTGATTAAAGCCAGTTAAATGGTTTCCTTATTGTACGGACACGAATTTGAATTATCAGAATATCGATTTTGCATATTTCCGTATACCAGTAAACTCGATTGAGTTCGAGAATAGGCATCCAAAAACCGTAACAAAATGAATAATGTTACGAATAAAAATTATGGGTTAGCAACACTGTATTTATTATATGACCAAAGCATCTCTGATAGTCACAGACTAATAAATAATGATGTGTTCCTTAACAGAACTCATTAAATATTTGAATTTTGCAATTTATATCGAAGTAGCTAACGAATTTTTATTTGCGTCTAATTTAATTATGTATATTTATGATGTTTAATTTTAAAATTGTAAATAAATATTCATATATATTTTTTATATCATATTTTTGTTGCACACTGAACTAGAGTCTCAAAAATAAAACCAGTTTACTTATTTAAAGTCTTAAGAAACTGCCAAAAAATGTTACTCCGTCTGTCCCGAAATAATTGTCTGATTTGAGATTTTATGAAAAAATAAGAAAACCTGTAAGGCAAAGAAAAGTAGAGAAAAAGTGAAGAACCGAGCCCTGGATTTGAACCAAGGTCTCATCAGTTTCATGAGGCGAGGTCGAGGTCTTAACCAACTAGACCATTCTACACTATATCTACTAGTCTGTTCATTTGCTTTTTTCCTCTAATATTTTATATCAGCAAATCATTACAACTGTTTTTGTCTTAAACCTCTCAATTGTTTTACCAAACCAAATTCAGTTGTATCCTATTTTTCAACTCTTACAAACCATACAGGATCACTGACAACTAATCGTTAGATTTGAAAAGTGACCAGTGTCTGATTTATAAGTATGGTAAAAAAGTAAGAACGTAAGAAAGTAAGAAGTTAAAATATATGAAATCCATACAAGTGATTTATAAGTTTCGGTAAGAAAAGTAAGGATTTCGATAGAAAGTTAAAGTAATTTTAGCTTTCTACCGAAATCCTTACTTTTCTTACCATACTTTTAAATCAAGGGTCAGTCAAACTCAATAAGCATTAAAAATTTTCGTGAGAGATTAGCTTTGTATCAAGCACGACTGACAGTCATGACTGATCAATGTGAGATGTTCTTAAGCGGGAATTAATTTACTATATAAACAGTTTCAATTTTGCCATGCTATTTGTAAAATAAATGTGTTACATTAAAAACAATGTATGGACAATAAAGACAATGTTTTGGCTGCTAATGCTCGGAAGAAACTTAATTTGACTTCAAACATTCGCCAAGCTCTCTGCCATTCATTGTTAGAACTCAGCAGCAACGACAAGGTAAAAGGCATGGCTCCAATCAAAATTGTTGTCAATAAATGCAATAATGCAAATTCTAATAAAAGTTAAAAATATAGCAGATTAATTAAATTTCTTATTTAATATAGCTTAATTATCATTTAAATAAAATAAATAATCTTTTGAGAAAATGGACATTTATGGTCAAGATAAAATAACAAATCGAATACTTATTTTTGGACATAAGGAGTATTATTATGCGTGTTAAAACTTAAAGCGAGTTCCTTCTAGTAACAATTCTGCTAATCAGAATTCTGCAAACATATTAGTGCAATGAATTAATGGCATATTTGGGTTTTTATAATTAGATAGATGACCGGCGTTTAAGAGGTGTTTAAAATATGAATTGGAAAACTACACATGTTTGACAACGTTGGTAATACAGAGATTTTTAATTTCTATACCATAAGATAAGATACATAAGTTACTGATTCGATGGTCCAATGTATAGTAATGCATACTTTAGGATTTCATGGTGGAATCTTTGGTGTTCAGGCAGTTTTATATATTGTTCATAGTTCTATTCAAATCAACTGTTTTTAATATATTAATCAAGATCTTACACCAAACATGGATCTCATATTCCATATTTTTTAGTGTAAATTTAGAATATTCGACTAAAACTTCAAACAAAAATTCGTTTAGCACTGAGAAATACATATCACGAAACCCGAATTGAATGCAGGGATGTCTGCATGGATCTGTGCACAATTTTGTTTGTATCCACGCTAACTCTAGAACAGATTATTCAATTTCATCAAAATTTGGTATAAAGATAGGCTGTACGTAAGACGAATGGATAACAGGAAGAATTAAATAAGTTTTTAATGAAAATGCCAATCAGGAACTAGGTAATTTTACATTTTGAATGCATGATCAATTGAGAACATCTACCTACCCAGTTTCCACCGAAAACTAGGTTAAACTAAGATGATATGAACTGATTCTCGATGATGATAAGAATATTTCATCTTGCGGATCCCTAGTAGCATTTTAAAGCTTTAAATGCATGTATCACAGAATTTTGTATGCCCTATGGTATATAAGTTTTGTCACAAAGTGTGTAACGCATAGAAACAATTGTCGGAGAAGGGTTTCAAGAGTGTCCGTCCGTCCGTGTATGATGACGTACTATCCGATTTTGATAAAATTGAAAATGCAAGTTTGTTATTCTTTAATTTGATTTCGTATTGCATTTTAGTAAAATTGGCCAACGAGAAGCGAAGTTATAAAGCAAAAACCAGTGTGACCAGAAAGTTTTGTTGTTTTTTGTTTTTATGCTTTTTCGGTTTTAATTTGAAAATTTATGCACCAATTTGATTGAAATTATTTTCATACATTGACTACATAAATACGCAATACTGTGCTAAATTTCAATAAAATTGGTCCAAGAATAATGGGGAAAGAAATAGTCGTAGTAGAAAATAAGTAAGTTCATAAAGTTTTTTGGGTTTTTTCTTTAAAAACTAATATACCGATTTGAATAAAATTTTCAGAATAAATTCATGATATGTTAGGGCCTAGGCTAAACCAAAGTTATACAGAAAAACCCTTGAAATGGTATTAGTTTTGTCTCTATCCCATTTCTGCCATAGAGCATCAAAAACTCGGCTATAGACCGATTTTCAGTTACTATATCTTTTTAACAAATACTACTACCGAAGTTGCATGTTTTAGAGACTTCAAATGTAACCAAATCGTGTACTGGAGTTGAGAATTATTATATGCTTTTTGGTAGTTCAATAAAAGGTCAAAAATGAGTAAGAGGGTGGCTTGCCAATACCAGATATATACTGCTTTGAAAGTGTAAGATTTTTATTGATTCAATATTTAAATAAAATAATCATTAGCTATAGAAGTTTGCATTTTGATTTTAAATAGCTTATTTCAAATTAATTTTTATCATAAAAATGTTTTCTGATTATGATATTTAGGTAGTCTTTTGATTTCGAAAGGTTAACATCGCCAAATTTTATAAGTTTTTAAATAAAACAAAAAAAGAGTTAATGTCTACAAGAAAATACATTACAGTATTATTAATAATATATTTTTTTTTAAGAGTGAATAGAAGTTAGTAATTAGTTCAGATAGTTTGTGATTTCTTTCATAAAAAGTGTTTATTTAATAATTTTTATATAAAAAAAAAACACGTCCTAAGTTGTTTTCCTTCTTTAAAAACGTAAAATTCAACTAATTTCATGATACGATCAAGTGATCATTCTCGATCATCTCATGGTGATAGTAAAAATGATGAACATAATAATCAAAATAATAATACTAATGGATATCCTGCTATACATCCAGAACATTTTGTATATCAAAAATCGATTGATATAAATATTGATAAAGATAAAGAATCATATCGAAGAAAGAGTATCAAACAGCAGTCGTCTTGTATTAGTTCTACACAAAAATTTAATCAAATTATTGATCGAATTTGGAATTATCGTAAATTAATTATAGTTGAGCCGATAATTTTCTTTAGACAATTTCCATTAAGTTTCCTGGATATTGCCATACAAAATTTAGGATTAGAAAAAGTATGAAAAATTTTATTTTTATTTATGTCTGTGAATCAGTTTTTTACAATTTAGAGATGGTATTTTAGATGTTCACTGCGCGAAGGTGGATTAAAAACAGTTTGAAGATGAAGAATTGGAAGCTTGAAACTAATACTGGTGATGGGAAACAACTAATACGTTTGAAGTGAGCTGTAGCGAAGAAACGAATAGATATATACAATTAATTATTCAACATGACAATGTGACAACATGTTGTACGGCCGGTTAAAAACTGCTTAGAAGGACAGTACTGTGAAGTGTTATCCCAATATTCACCACCAGACAGACTGACGATGCAGTTAGCTAGTCCTTACTCGAAAGTGCTTCAATTTTAATCAACATTTGACTGGGTAATTGAATCGCTTCCACAGAATTGAATTTCTTCAAACAGGGAATTCGTAAATTACCTGAAAGGATGGTCAAAGGTTGTAACTTCCGATGGAGCATATTTTGAATGAAATCAAAATATTGTATAATTGTTAAATAAACGTGTATAATCGTAAAAACTCATTCACAGATCTAAAAATTCTTTAAATTTATAAGCATATTAATATATATATTTTTTTTTGATATTTCCAAAAGGCATGCCGCATAAATCTTGGATTTTCGGAACAAATTTGTAAAATTATGTTAAAAAAACAAAATTTCAATATTGATTGTAACGATTTTCAAAATGTTGATGATCAATATGTCGAATCGAATTTTAATATCTTTATAAATAGTACATTTTCTATTTTAGAAAATTTGAATAAAACTTTATTAAACATTAATAGTAGTCCTCTAGATGGGGAATTTGTTTATACAACATCAGAATTAAGAGATATTGTTTGTACAGCGGAACTCGACTCACAAAAGGCAGTTTCATTTATTAGCGGTATTCGAAAGCCAATTGGTAAGTATTTTCATTTTTATTATTTTATTATATTTGTTACAAGCGGCCCGTATCGGCTTTGCACGGGTGGACATTTATTTTTGAAACATTAGAAGGGTCTTTGTGCATGAAGTTAGAATACAGAGAATATTAGACGCGATAGGCATGAATGTGAGGATTATTGGATACAGATGTATGCGGAATTACATTATATAAGTTTTAGTAGGGATCCCTAATTTTTTCTAGTAATAAATATAGCCTATGTTACTCAGGGATAATGTAGCATGCTAATGGTGAAAGAATTTTTGAAATCGGTCCAGTAGTTTTTGAGTTTATTCGTTACAAACATACAAAAATACAAATCTTTCCTCTTTATAATATAAGTGTAGATTATTTTCCTTAAGAAGAAAAGCTAGTCTATGTTTTGGTTAAAGTTTCGAAAATTTTAATTGAAATGTCACATAATTTAGACCAAGGTGTCCAACCTTTTTGTTTCCCTAGGCCGCACTGGAAGAAGACATGGTGTTTTGGGCCACAAGTATATTACTATGTACTTGTATAAATCCATATCATAAAATGAATGTGATACATACTTGATACTGAAGTTGAGAAACTGAACCGTCAATATATGATTCGATTGACATGGTTGCAATTCTCAGGCAGTTCTCAAGGTGTTCATCCAACATGTTGGTTCTAATTTTACACTTAGTATGTTTCATTTTTCACTTAAGCGACCAGGTGACAAACAAACAGAACAGTGTAGTTGAGCGAGCAACGCAAACCGAAAGAGAATTTACTACATAACGAAAGAGCTTTCTGTTTTGGTCCTGGTTCTGTTGTTTGTCACTTGGTAACTTTAGCACGAGAGCGCACGCAACACACAAATCATTCCTCAGAAAAATGGACATGCTTCAGTAACTTTGAATATTTTCAGGCCGCATTGATACTTGGCTTGGGCCGTATGTGGCCCGCGGGCCACGGGTTGGACAGCTTTGATTTAGACCTTTAATTAAACTTATTTTTTTTCCTTCGATTAAGTAAGTTTAACTTTCTTTCGGCTTGGGTAATATCATCAATTTTTATCTCCAATTGTATGTAATTTAATGAACCTACATATTCTTGAATTTGGAAATTTCGAAATTTTTGAATTTTGAATTGCGTTTTAATAATATTGCGAGTAAGATATCGCGAAAGTGACCTTTTTCTTAAAAAATATCGAAGGTGACAAATTAACATTTTTATTGTATATACAGTTTTTTTTATTTCTCATTTTTTCCTTGTGAGTAGTGTTGTGAGGTTTTATTTAATATAGATACTTCAAAGAAGTAATATATACAGTTAATTAAGTTTATTTTATTCAAATCTTGTTGCTTCTTCGCGGTAGTATCGCAAAGACGTCGACAAAAAAAAATTATGTCCGATTACACGTAGTTATGAATTAAAAATCGTTTATCGTTTTTGAACAAAAAAAAGAACTGATTTGGATGGAAAAATCATAAAGAAAACGAGTGCTGGCCTTTTTATTTTAAGTTCATATCTCGGGAGTTTATGGGCTCTAAAATGCTAAAAACAATTGTTCTGTGATCACCTTAAGAATATCCTTCGTTTGAGATTAAAATCAGCGAAATCGAAATTTTTCTGGAAAAGAAAAAATATGTCTCAGATCTGGATGAATTATACCTCATTCGACAGGGAATTTAATTACAAATTAGAAAATGTTATCCTTTTTCTTTTTTCTTTTTAAATAGACACTCATTTTTAGCCCATAATAAATACCCCAGATAAAGGGCTAAAATAGGGCTAGCTTTGGAGAATTTTTTTCAAAATCAACTTTTCGTTCATATCTTCCACATAAAATAAATACTTTTAGAGCTTATTATTTTTTTATTGATTGTACTAATTAAATTATTTAATGAGGAATGAACATGAACATGAACATAATAGGTCTGTTTTATTTGCCACTAGCTCTGGGGTAGAGCAAATTTTTACATTGAAAACAAAAACAACAAAAGTGCAAATCCTACACTACTTTCAGACCAGGGGTAGCTCTCACACCGAAATTAGTTCAGTTTTCTACCATAAAAAGTGTATTGGCTTAAAATTTCCCATTTAATTACAATATGGTTGCTAAGCAGCGCTACAAACTTTTGAATTAAGGCTTTTTCCTATTCCTGCTCGTTTTATTTGTCACTTACCCTGCTCCGGTGTAGGGTATGGCAAATAAAACAGACTTAATAAGATAATAAACCTTAAATGTTGACACGCCATATTTTCACGGAAATATGATATTCTGTGTGCAAGAAGAATGAATTAATTAATTAATAAACTACAATCGAGTAAGTAATTTTTATCAGAGATGTTTCCGATTTATAAAAATGTAAACATATATTTTTATGCCCTGTGGTAGTTACTACCAAAGGGTATATTAGTTTTGTCACTAACTACATTTGGCACGGAGGCGAAGGAGCAGATTTATTGATTGGAAAGTAGCCATCAAAAAATACAAATTAAATTTTATTTCCGTTGGATACAATCGACCGGTCTATCATGTGATCTACTTGTTGACTATTCCTGCCATCAAAAAATCGGCTATATGTCGCAGGGCCATAATAGAATATAGGGTGTCCCAAATAAAAGTGCAAGATTTGTTTTGCGTAACTGAAGTTTGTGTATATCTCGGGTATTCTGCATCTTATTAAGACGACCCATACCTCATTCGCCGATCAATTTAATAAGGAATTAAATGCCATTCGCGGTTTTCAAAAATATTCCTTTTTAGGACAGGAAATCTAAAAATTCTCTAGTATCAAGGTATACGTATATCTCAGGTATTCTGTGTCCTACAGGTATGAATTATACCTCATTCGATAGGGAATTTAATAATTAATTAAATAAAGAATACTCCGAAAAAAACGTACGATTTCAATTTTGTGGAATTGTCTTTTTCACCAGAGTAGGCGCTCGAAACTTGATAAACTGTCAATAATAATGTCATTCCTTCGTGCAAAGTTCCATGACTATTAATAGCAACAATGATAGATGACAGATGTGAAAATCTCAGTACTGTAAGCTTAATGAAACGAAAATAGCACGACATTTAAATCTGCCGCTATTATGGAGACACTCGATAGAATAGAGCTAGAGTGAGCTACGTGATACACGAGCCCCTTTGTGCCCACCTTGATATTCAGTTCTGGTTACGAGGCTGATATGTTAATTTTAAGTTATTAAATGTTAAAATATAAGATTGTTTTCCTATTTTACTTATATGTCTTAATTATTTAAATCTGATTGTTTTTTTTTTTAGCATCCATAATTCCAATTATTCTGATTTTATTTGCTGGCGGTTGGAGTGATAAAAAGAATCTACGAAAACCATGCATTCTATTTCCAATGATTGGTGAAGCTTTAATGGTGACAGGTATTGAAAATATTATCATTTTTATTGTTTTTATTAAAATTAATTAATTTCTCTTATTTCTAGCGTTATTATTTTCATCATTATATTTTGAAGAGGTACCAATGGAATTTGGAAATATTGCTATAAAAGTACTTCCATCTGTATTCGGTGGACAGACATTAATGATTATGGGAATTTATAGTTATTTAACAGCAATTACAGAAGCCGAAGATAGATCTTTACGGTAAACATATCCATATGGTTGTAGAGTGTTTTTATACATTTTCTTTGGCTGATTCTGAAAAAAAGTAATCCATAAAATTTCCCAAGAAATTGGAAATACTGTCTTATAGCAATATCAAAATTTGCTACTTGGATTGGTCATTTACATATCAATTTTATGACTTGAACTTGAATAGCACCTTCAGATTTTGCAAGGGGTACGTAGATACCCAAATGCATATTCTCTCCGGCTATGAAGCACTACTCTGTAGGAGGAGAAAAGATTTAGAGGCATGCATACTGCTTCTCCCCAATTGGGATACAATCTCTTGACGCACTTCGGATACTAAAATAGAGAAATAGGTCTGAGGGAGGTGGTCTAGAATTGGAAGTTAACCAAACTACTGCACTAAAGAAGAAGTGATACAATAGATCTTAAAAGTTTCTTTACATACAGAGAATTTTGTACATTACATAAACACCTAAATTGCTATTCTGAATCTGTATCTATTTCGCTCTCGTAAATTTAATTCACTGTTTTATATCATTTCCTAAACTGTTCTGATATTTTCAACCCAATGTTAAATATACAAACGATTTGATAGGAACTTACAGGGCAGTTATATAGACATAAGATTTCAGAATACCAATTTAGGCATTGTTCGGATCTTTATGGTTACAGAGCGAATTTAAAATTTTTGAATAACAGCCTAAATCAATGTCATTATCGTTTTGTCCACACATTAGGCTCAAAACTTGACAGTTTTTTCTTCATTGGGTATTGTGAGAATTGGACTTCTATTTCAATATAATTTTGTTTCTCAAAATCCAGCAAAAAAATATGCCTTTAACATATTATAAAAGCACAAAACATCAAATACGAATATTGGTCGAGCACAAATTCTGCTGACCATGTTTCGTGTTGTGTATTTTTTTGATTATATTTTTCAAAAAAACCTCTTATTTATTTTGAATTTTTAGTTTTGGAATATTTGCAATATTTTCAACAATTATACCAATTGTTGGTACACCACTGGGTGGAGTGTTTTACGAACAACTTGGTTATGTAAGTAAGTAAACTTAAACGACGATATTTTAGATGTTTTTTAAATATATTTTTAAATATTTTCTATTGTAGACATATTTATTTTGGGTGATATTTTTCTAATTATGGGAATAATATATTTAATATTTTTTATAAAAGAAGTTAAAAGAAAAGATAAATTTCCTGAAAAACATATATCAACAATTGGATGTGAAGATAATTTAGGATATGATGGGCCAATAACCGATTTAGCAAAAAATCGTGATCAAATAAAGACTAATGGAATAAATCAAATTTCAATTAATACAAAATCATCAACAATTCCGAAGAAACCATCAAATTTTTGTACAGAATTTTTTGATTTAAGTTTAGCTGTCGCTTGTATAAGAGTTTTCACTAAACCTCGTAAAAATAATGGACGAATGTTTTTATTAATATTAATTTTTACTTATGCTATATTTATAGGTTCAAGTTTAGGTAATTAAAATAAATTAAATAAGATTCAAATTTAATATAAATTATTTATAAAATTGATTTTAGCTGAAAGTGATTATTTATATCAATTCTTTTTGGTGAATTTAAGTTTAACTCCTAATCAGTACAGTTGGTATAGCACTTATACAACAGTGATTACTGCAGCAGGTATGTTTCTGTTTACATTTGTAACGCATAGAAATAATCATCGGGGAGCTGTTTTAAGGCTATAGATGTATAGAGTATCAAAAGTTACATCGTTTTATGCATGTCCGGTCTGTCCGTTCATGTACAAGATAACTCAATAAACGTGTTATTCGATTTTGATGAAATTTGGAAAAGAAGGAACTTTGATATATTATTAGTTTTGACTGTTTTTCTGTGCCATTTCTGCCATAGGGCATCCAAAAATTAGCTAAATACCGATTTTCAGTTACTATTTGTTTTTATCGTGAGATACTTTTTCAATCAGCATTTTTTGACACATCACGTCTGAATAATGTGAAGCTGTCATTGCAGTTTGATTCAGTAGTGAATTATCATTTCATCATTGATAGACTTACACTGGCACAGCGTCTCCAAATGGACTCTTCAACACCTTAATGATGATCTACTGTTTTATCGCAGAAATTTCTTTGGTGATGAGGTCCATTTCTGGCTAAATAAATATGTCAATAAACAAAATTTCCGTATTTGGACTTATGAACAACCTGAAGAATTTCAAGAGTTACCGTTACATCCAGAGATGTGGTTTGTTTGCTTGCGGAATTATAGGTTCATATATGCTCAATACTTAGGATGGCCTTAACATAACCGTCAATGCCACCCGCTATCGTGTTTTGACAACAAAGTATTCGCTACCCGTAATACCGGTGTAAATATCGGCGCTACTAGCCGACATGTTGAGAAATCATTTCGGTGAGCAGCTGATTTCACGTTTTCGACCGGGTCGCCTAAATCGTCTGGACTTTTTCTTTGGGATTACATGAAGTCTAAAGTCTACGTGAATAAGCCAGCTATGATTGATGGCTTGGAAGCAAACATTACTTGCGCTATTGGCCAGATTCCGTATTTGTAATAGTCGAATAAGTGGTTCAAAATTGGATTTATAGGTCAGAATTCTGCCCTATTAGTTTATCTTTTGTTTTTGCATATTTTGTATCTGAATATGATTAAAATTTTATATTTTTTCGAGTCTAAAACATAAGAAATTATCTCTTTTAATATATATCTAAATTTGTTTATTATGTGATAAATAATTATGATTTAAATTAATTGCAATTAAATTCTATTTTTCAGGAACATTTTTAATTACCGGAGTATTTAGTAAATTATTTAAATGTTCGAATCCTTTAATTGGAATCATAGCAACATTAAGTACAATAATTGCGAGACCAATGTTTGTAAATTAATAAAATCGTAAAAATGAAACCATTTCCAATTATAAATAAATTCTATTTTATTAGGCATTTGCTAAGAAAATAATTTGGTTATATGCTGGAGCAACAGCTGATTTATTTTCATCTTGTAATGCGATTGCAATACGAACAATTGTTTCATCAATAGTTGATGTTGAAGAATTAGGTTTGAATCTTTTGAAATAATTAAAAATCTATATTAAAATTGTTTTTTTTTTTGTCTTTTAAGGTCGTTTATATTCAGTTTTAGGAATTGTAATATCAATTGGTGATTTCATATTTCCACCGATATATAGTGCATTTTATTTAGCAACAGTTGATAATTTTCCGGGTGCATTTCATCTTTTAAGTGAAGTTTTCTTTATTCCGACTGCTATTTTGTTTACGTAAGAAGAACTATTTTTAAGGATAATAACAAAAATTCATATATAAAAATATTATATCTTTTTCTTATAGTATCATTTATTTCTACACGAAAAAGATAAAGAAAATAAATTATCTAAATGATCAAACTAAGGAACCATCTCATCCAAGTATTGAAATCGGAACGTATACTCGTATTGATATGACATACTCGTACATAATTTAATTTTTGTTGTAAATCTTCTTTTTTTTTAAAAAAAACTTTTGGACAAATATATAACTATGAACTACGAGTGGTTTGTTTTATGGTTTTTTATGGTAAGTGCTTGCTTTTAACATACTAATATACTATTTGCACCCACTCTTAGCTTCTTATTTAGATTTCCTTTTCCTTAAACCCAAGCTGGATGATGATGAAACGTATTTGTTTTATTGTTTGACTCGGGCTGATAGTGACATTTATATAACTAGGTGATGCTAAGTCAAGTTGCCCTAATATATTTTATATATTTGATGCTTGGAATTAAGCGATATCTGAAGCCTATATAAGGAAATTTGTAGTGTAACGTAAATTCTTGTTTCATTCATTATTTTGGACGCTTTTCAGGTCTTATAGTTGGCAGACAAAACAACTGGATGCAATTCGTTTCGTTTCACCTAAATTGAATTCCTAGGTTTCCTTTCTAATTAATTTATATTTCCCCTACAACTATGCTTTTTATGGTAATTTTTTTTATTCGTATTGAAACTGGCAGATTTTAATTAGGCTAAAGCATGTTTAAAGTTAATTCAGCTTTTGTTGGATAAGAAAAGGATTCAAATTAATATAAAAACATTAGGTTTAAATATATTATAATATAAGCGACAATTCGATGAGCGGAGCAGAATCGCATAATTCAATTTGGCCCAAATTGTATCGAAAAAAGAATAGGAATAACAATCCTTTTTCCATTCGATTTGATGTCAATCGAATTACACGCGTCCACTTAGTTTATTTTACGTTTTTATATAAATATTAATGCATCTAAGTGGGAGAGAAATTTTTTTTTAAGAATTTTGTTTTAAAAATTATTAAAAAATAATTAAAATTTTTTAAATTTAAATTTTTAAATTTAATTCAAATACAACGAACGCTTCCTAATCTACTCATATGACATCTGTATTTGGCAGTAGAAGTACAATTTTAAAGCTTCACTGACGTTTAACACATTTGAAAAGAAACTGAAACGGCATTTTATTCTGTAGTTTAGTTTTGGACAGTCGCCATTTGTGTGTTTTTTGTGAAGTTTTTTTTTATTTTAAAATTTTATTTCTATAAAGAAAATAAGAACTTAAAAGTATTTCAAACTTTTAGAAAATAATTTTATTACCAGACAAAATTGAATAGCAATAAAAATGTCGACTTTTCAAGAAATTAAGTAAGTATTGGGTTTTGTTCTTAAAAAATAAGATGTTTGGAAATGTTTTTTCTTAAAATATTGGAAACAATTATTCTTGGTGATCTAGATAATTGTTTGGGATTGTTTTCCGCCACCGCCTATTAAAAGTTATATCAATTTCTTTGCCGTTAGAGTTTACTGTTAACACCCAAAAATTTTGAAAATTTTTTTTTTTTTTGATTGATTTAAAAAACCGGTTCTAATAACAAATATTTGTTCGTTAAAAAAAAAAGAATATTTAAAAAAATAATTTCTTTTCTAATTTAGGACTCAAGTGGCCTACGAAATTCAGGAGAAAACATGTGAAATAATTGAAAAGTTTGCCGAATTATGGACCGATACTTTTGAGTTGGATGTTTGTGAAGAGAATTTAAAAAAGTTATCAGAACATGTCACTTTATTTTATAATGATGTCGAATGTGAAATTCGACAACGTCAAAATACTATAAAAAATGATATAAAAAGTATGTAAAAAAGAAATAAATGTGTTTAATAATAATAAATCTCATTAACATTTCTCTTATTTTTAGAATTGAAAGAAGAAGCTGACAAATTACGTCGCCTATTAAAAGTGGACATCAATTTAACACCACAAAAAGGTATTCCATTACATACGATTGCTGTTAAAATGGATGAAAATTTACAAGATTTACGTGAACAATTGAAAATACGTGAAGATCAAATTAAAGAGCTTTTGCTGGAACAAGAAGTTCTTTGCGAAGAATTACATGAAATACCAAAACTTCTTTTATATGATCCATTACCATCTGAAGATGATTTAGAAGATTTCCGTTTATATTTGGCACAAATGAAAGGTGAAAAAGTAAATCGTCAATATGAAGTGTCAACATTACGTCGAGATATTAAAGATTTCCTAACAGAATTAGAATTATCTGTTGAATCTGATGAAGTCTCGTAAGTTTTTTAATATAAAAATATATTTATTTTTTGTTTTTTAAATTTATAATTCTTAATATAGCCTTCTAAATGATCCGGATATTACTTTATCACAAGCTAATTTGAATCGTTTACGTGAATTACGTGAAGAATATTGTAAAAGAATGGAAGAAATTCGTGAATCAATTATTACAATGAAAGAGAAATTAATTATTTTATGGGAATGTTTAGAAGTTAATCAATCGATACGTGATAAATATTTAAAATATAATGATTATTCTCAAACAACATATGATAAATTTTATCGTGAATTAGATCGTTGTGAACAATTAAAAAGGCAAGATATTAAAAAGTTTGTCGATAAAATCCGTGAAGATATTCTCGAATGGTGGACGAAAACTTTAAAATCAGATATTGAACGTTCGAGATTTTCAAATTTTACAAATGATTGTTATACAGAAGATTTATTAACATTACATGAAATGGAATTGGAAGATTTAAAAAAATTCTATAATAATAATGAGTAAGTATTATGAAGAAAGAAAAAAAAAAAGAAGTTGTGTCGTTTTAGATGCAAAGCGTATGTCTCTATTCTGTTCTAAATGATTCATGTAAATATACTATAGAAAATGCTCTACAAGTAACCTGACATTTTGCATTATGATAATTGTGTAGGCTAGAGAATCCAGAAAACAATAGTTTGTAATTTTAATATTGGGATAGACGCGTGTGGGTATTCACCTCATGGAATAAAACTCTTTTGAAAGTAATAAGTTAGGATTGGACCAATAATATCCCTTGTTTTCTTTATTGGAGCCGAAAACTATGTGACGATGACGGAATGTATGAATTGGCTACAACTAGTAGAATAAATTCAATGTATTTTAAACTCTCTGAAGCTTTTTTATGCCTATCCGTCCGTTTGTCAGCCCGTATACATGATAACTCAAAAATGTGTTATCTGATTTTTATGAAATTTACAATGTGAGTTAATTCTTCCTTAACTTGATTTGGTATTGCTTGCCAAAGTCGGTCGAGGGGAAGTAAAGTTATAAGAAAAAACCAAGGTGGTCAATTTTTTGTTTCTGGTTTTACCGATTTAATTTGAAAATTTGTGGAGCAATTTTGTTTAAATTTTTTACATGGGTTGACTATATAAATAGACTATATCACGTTAAATTTCAGTGAGAAAGGTCAAAGGATAGTGGAGAAAGAAATAGTCGTAGGGGAAAAGAAGCCTGTTCATAATGTTTTTTTAAAAACTAATATATCGATTTGAAAAACAATTTCATTTATGCTATTAAGGCCCCAGCTTATCTATGAATTAGAGCGGATTTGAAGAAGACGAAACAAAGTTATGGAGAAATATTAGTAGTTTTGGTTCTTTTTTCTCAGAGTTAGTTCATCGAACTATAGAGTTGTTAACGACGAGTCCCATTTCTACCAAAGGACATCAAAAAATCGGCTATATAACGATTTTACGTTACTATATGTTTTTCTTTTTTTGATAACAAACACATTCCAATTATTAGGGAATTCTTGATTTGCCATTAAGTCCTTTTCTTTGATCATAATTTCAAGTACAACTGGTTTTTATAAATACGGCGGAAGAAATTTTTGTCTTTTTTGCAAAGAATTAGAACTCTTTTTTTTTTTGGAATCAAATATTCATATTTAAGATTAAAGTTCGGAAAGTTGTTTTCTGGCTTTGACAATCTTCTAGCAAATAAAAGTGAGATTCAAAAATTAAGCTCATTTCTTCCAAAAAAATAGAATAGATTTGTGTTGCATCTAATAGACATAATTCTGAGTAAGGAGGGGTTAGCTAACTTGGGCCTAACTATGGCGTTGATCTTAATAAGATGGACTAATCGATTTGAGGAAAAGATCTAGCCCTCCTTAATCAAACTTTTAGGAAGAGATACAATGGGCCAGTAAGACCTACATGTTAAGGCCCACAACTGTGGGATGGGCCCCCTCCAGAGATTACTTTAACAAAATTTGAATCTTATCTTTTTTTTTTTTTTAGAAAAATTTTCGATTTAATTAATGAACGGAAAGTTTTATGGGATCGAATGAATGCATTAGAAAATAAAGCATCTGATCCAAATCGTTATAATAATCGTGGCGGACAATTATTAAAAGAAGAGAAAGAACGAAAAACAATAGCATCGAAATTGCCAAAAATCGAAGCACAATTAATTGAATTGGTAAATTCATTTATTCATTTCATTTATAATATATTTATCTTCCCTTTTTTTTAAGGTACATGAATATGAAAAAGAAAATAATCGTAAGTTTACTGTTTATGGTGAACATATTTTAGATTTGATAGAACATGATTGGGATAAAAAGAAAGAAGAAAAAGAGAAACTAATGAGTGCACGTAAAAATGGACAAATGAAAACACCATTATCGAAAACATTATTACGTACACCATTATCAAATCGGAATCAAACAGTTTCGACAATCAAAAAAATGCCATCAAATACAAATATGTAAGATAAAGTTTGTTTTTTTTTTTTTGTTTCTTAAGACATTTTTATTGTAATATAATATATTCGTATATATTGTAGATCATCGATACCATCATCAATTAAACGTAAACAACCACCATCAGAATTATTACCTCATGCAAAACGTACATTATTCGATGATATGATGGCAACAACATCAAATTTATTGTTACGTTCAACAAAAACCATTAATAAAACACCATTTAAATCACCACGAAAAGTAACTCGTGTTATTTCGACAACAATTAAAAGAAAGGTAATTATTAATTAAAGAGTGATTCATCCTCCATCGTTCCAAGGTTCTGGGAAATATTTTCAAATAAAACATGATTGTAAAAACTTTATTAAGAACTGAAAGAACAAATCGATATCATTTATCTTATGAAGATTATAAGTCATTCAAATGTTGACCGTAGCTACGCTTTAGGTGGTGGTCCATTCTATAGGTTCAATTTTGAACCAATTGTTCGAGAATTACACGACTGGAATTTGGCCAATAGCGTGAGTAATGTTTGGTTCTAAGGCATCAATCGTAGTTGGCTTATGCACGTAGACTTTAGATTTCATGTAATCCCAAAGAAAATAATCTAGAAGTATGATATTATACGATCTAGGCGACCCGGTCCAAAACGTGAAATCAGCTACTCATTGAAATGATTTATCAACATGTCTATTGTTTCACGCACTGTATGGCTCGTAGTGCCGTCTTGTTGAATCCAGATATCACCGACATTACGTTCTTGACTTTCAGGTAGCAAATACTCCGTTATCATAGCGAGTGCCATTTACGATTACATTACGGTCATCCTCATTTTTGAAGAAATATGGACCGCGCCAGCCCATAAAAGCCCACCAAACCGTGTGTTTCTCTGGATATAACGATAGCTCTTGATACTCTTCGGATTGTTCATCTGTCTAAATATGGCAAATTTTGTTTATTGACTTCAAAAATGCTTGAAATTTTGACCGCTTGATCTCATTTTCTTAGTTGGACCGGTATATACGCAGATAGCGAACTTCATTTAAATCGATTGAGTGTTTTCCAAGTTTTATAGTAATACGAAGACGGAGGAGAGGGAGTAGAACTCTTGCATTTCCATATATTAAGCCTATTTTTCATATAAATTTCTAATTTTTTTTTTTTATTTTAGTCGGGACGTTCCAGTAATGGCAATACAAAAAGTCGTCAAAAAATCAGAACACCACAAGCAATACCACAAATTGTTATAAACGAGAATGTATTAACATCTGATTCGACATCTTATGATATGTTTGAGGTAAAAAAGTTATGAAATATTAATAATAATTTATATATAATTAAAACCTATTTAAAGGAACATTGTAATAAAGAACCAGCAAGCCGGTCATCTATTCTTAATAATAAAAAACAAAGACGTCGTAGCCGTCGTAATCGTCGTACATCAAAATTACAAAATCCACGACAATTACGTACACCAACAAAATTTAATATGTTCGATAATCATGGATCAATGATACATAAATCACCAGGAGGACTTAGTCGTACCGGTTCACCAAGTGCTGCTGCTGGTCCAAGTAATAGTCGTAAATTAACAACAAAAAATCTTCCAATCTTAATTTAATAATACATATACCACCAAACCCAAGGAAGTGTTAAATTCATTCTTTTCTTTTTCTTTTTTTTTTTCTTTTTTTTTTCTTTTTTTTTGTGGTATTAAATATTTTTATTTGTCGCAATATTTTTAAGTTATTTTTATTTTACTTTTATTAAGCAATCATTTTTGCAAATTAATTTAAACGATATTTCGTTCCATTTGTAAATATTTTAATTTTTTTTCTTTGTTTCGGTTTAAAACCTTTTAAATGTTATTTTCAAAATAAATTTTAATAAAATTAATAATTGGGGCGTAATAAGAAATATCATCGAATATAAATTTCTTGTTGAGTTTTTTTTTTAATTAAATTCCCCGACGAATGAGGTATAATTCATCCAGATCTGAGACATATTATTTTTTAGGCATAAAAAAACAGAGGCTAACCATCATGGATTTCTTCAAAAATTGGTTTTTTGTGTTTTTCTCTTCCAAAAGTGAATCTTTTCGAATTTAATTCTGAATAAGAATAAATTAGCCTTTTTCGAAAAGATTCACTTTTGGAAGAGAAAAACACAAAAAACCAATTTTTGAAGAAATCCATGATGGTTAGCCTGTTTTTTTTATGCCTAAAAAATAATATGTCTCAGATCTGGATGAATTATACCTCATTCGACGGGGAATTTAATTCTGAATAAGAATAAA
This sequence comes from Xylophagus ater, assembly GCA_963422695.1. NCBI lineage: Eukaryota > Metazoa > Arthropoda > Insecta > Diptera > Xylophagidae > Xylophagus > Xylophagus ater. The sequence continues at coordinate 43,225,894 of OY730484.1, forward strand.
TTAGCCTTTTTCGAAAAGATTCACTTTTGGAAGAGAAAAACACAAAAAACCAATTTTTGAAGAAATCCATGATGGTTAGCCTGTTTTTTTTATGCCTAAAAAATAATATGTCTCAGATCTGGATGAATTATACCTCATTCGACGGGGAATTTAATTCTGAATAAAAATAAATTAGCCTTTTTCGAAAAGATTCACTTTTGGAAGAGAAAAACACAAAAAACCAATTTTTGAAGAAATCCATGATGGTTAGCCTGTTTTTTTTATGCCTAAAAAATAATATGTCTCAGATCTGGATGAATTATACCTCATTCGACGGGGAATTTAATTCTGAATAAGAATAAATTAGCCTTTTTCGAAAAGATTCACTTTTGGAAGAGAAAAACACAAAAAACCAATTTTTGAAGAAATCCATGATAGTTAGCCTCTGTTTTTTTTATGCCTAAAAAATAATATGTCTCAGATCTGGATGAATTATACCTCATTCGACGGGGAATTTAATTCTGAATAAGAATAAATTAGCCTTTTTCGAAAAGATTCACTTTTGGAAGAGAAAAACACAAAAAACCAATTTTTGAAGAAATCCATGATGGTTAGCCTCTGTTTTTTTATGCCTAAAAAATAATATGTCTCAGATCTGGATGAATTATACCTCATTCGACGGGGAATTTAATTCTGAATAAGAATAAATTAGCCTTTTTCGAAAAGATTCACTTTTCGAAGAGAAAAACACAAAAAACCAATTTTTGAAGAAATCCATGATGGTTAGCCTCTGTTTTTTTTATGCCTAAAAAATAATATGTCTCAGATCTGGATGAATTATACCTCATTCGACGGGGAATTTAATTCTGAATAAGAATAATTTAGCCTTTTTCGAAAAGATTCACTTTTGGAAGAGAAAAACACAAAAAACCAATTTTTGAAGAAATCCATGATGGTTAGCCTCTGTTTTTTTATGCCTAAAAAATAATATGTCTCAGATCTGGATGAATTATACCTCATTCGACGGGGAATTTAATTCTGAATAAGAATAAATTAGCCTTTTTCGAAAAGATTCACTTTTGGAAGAGAAAAACACAAAAAACCAATTTTTGAAGAAATCCATGATGGTTAGCCTGTTTTTTTTATGCCTAAAAAATAATATGTCTCAGATCTGGATGAATTATACCTCATTCGACGGGGAATTTAATTCTGAATAAAAATAAATTAGCCTTTTTCGAAAAGATTCACTTTTGGAAGAGAAAAACACAAAAAACCAATTTTTGAAGAAATCCATGATGGTTAGCCTGTTTTTTTTATGCCTAAAAAATAATATGTCTCAGATCTGGATGAATTATACCTCATTCGACGGGGAATTTAATTCTGAATAAGAATAAATTAGCCTTTTTCGAAAAGATTCACTTTTGGAAGAGAAAAACACAAAAAACCAATTTTTGAAGAAATCCATGATGGTTAGCCTGTTTTTTTTATGCCTAAAAAATAATATGTCTCAGATCTGGATGAATTATACCTCATTCGACGGGGAATTTAATTCTGAATAAGAATAAATTAGCCTTTTTCGAAAAGATTCACTTTTGGAAGAGAAAAACACAAAAAACCAATTTTTGAAGAAATCCATGATGGTTAGCCTCTGTTTTTTTATGCCTAAAAAATAATATGTCTCAGATCTGGATGAATTATACCTCATTCGACGGGGAATTTAATTCTGAATAAGAATAAATTAGCCTTTTTCGAAAAGATTCACTTTTGGAAGAGAAAAACACAAAAAACCAATTTTTGAAGAAATCCATGATAGTTAGCCTCTGTTTTTTTTATGCCTAAAAAATAATATGTCTCAGATCTGGATGAATTATACCTCATTCGACGGGGAATTTAATTCTGAATAAGAATAAATTAGCCTTTTTCGAAAAGATTCACTTTTCGAAGAGAAAAACACAAAAAAACAATTTTTGAAGAAATCCATGATGGTTAGCCTCTGTTTTTTTTATGCCTAAAAAATAATATGTCTCAGATCTGGATGAATTATACCTCATTCGACGGGGAATTTAATTCTGAATAAGAATAATTTAGCCTTTTTCGAAAAGATTCACTTTTGGAAGAGAAAAACACAAAAAACCAATTTTTGAAGAAATCCATGATGGTTAGCCTCTGTTTTTTTATGCCTAAAAAATAATATGTCTCAGATCTGGATGAATTATACCTCATTCGACGGGGAATTTAATTCTGAATAAGAATAAATTAGCCTTTTTCGAAAAGATTCACTTTTGGAAGAGAAAAACACAAAAAACCAATTTTTGAAGAAATCCATGATGGTTAGCCTGTTTTTTTTATGCCTAAAAAATAATATGTCTCAGATCTGGATGAATTATACCTCATTCGACGGGGAATTTAATTGTGAATAAGAATAAATTAGCCTTTTTCGAAAAGATTCACTTTTGGAAGAGAAAAACACAAAAAACCAATTTTTGAAGAAATCCATGATGGTTAGCCTGTTTTTTTTATGCCTAAAAAATAATATGTCTCAGATCTGGATGAATTATACCTCATTCGACGGGGAATTTAATTCTGAATAAAAATAAATTAGCCTTTTTCGAAAAGATTCACTTTTGGAAGAGAAAAACACAAAAAACCAATTTTTGAAGAAATCCATGATGGTTAGCCTGTTTTTTTTATGCCTAAAAAATAATATGTCTCAGATCTGGATGAATTATACCTCATTCGACGGGGAATTTAATTCTGAATAAGAATAAATTAGCCTTTTTCGAAAAGATTCACTTTTGGAAGAGAAAAACACAAAAAACCAATTTTTGAAGAAATCCATGATGGTTAGCCTGTTTTTTTTATGCCTAAAAAATAATATGTCTCAGATCTGGATGAATTATACCTCATTCGACGGGGAATTTAATTCTGAATAAGAATAAATTAGCCTTTTTCGAAAAGATTCACTTTTGGAAGAGAAAAACACAAAAAACCAATTTTTGAAGAAATCCATGATGGTCAGCCTCTGTTTTTTTTATGCCTAAAAAATAATATGTCTCAGATCTGGATGAATTATACCTCATTCGACGGGGAATTTAATTCTGAATAAAAATAAATTAGCCTTTTTCGAAAAGATTCACTTTTGGAAGAGAAAAACACAAAAAACCAATTTTTGAAGAAATCCATGATGGTTAGCCTGTTTTTTTTATGCCTAAAAAATAATATGTCTCAGATCTGGATGAATTATACCTCATTCGACGGGGAATTTAATTCTGAATAAGAATAAATTAGCCTTTTTCGAAAAGATTCACTTTTGGAAGAGAAAAACACAAAAAACCAATTTTTGAAGAAATCCATGATGGTTAGCCTGTTTTTTTTATGCCTAAAAAATAATATGTCTCAGATCTGGATGAATTATACCTCATTCGACGGGGAATTTAATTCTGAATAAGAATAAATTAGCCTTTTTCGAAAAGATTCACTTTTGGAAGAGAAAAACACAAAAAACCAATTTTTGAAGAAATCCATGATGGTTAGCCTCTGTTTTTTTTATGCCTAAAAAATAATATGTCTCAGATCTGGATGAATTATACCTCATTCGACGGGGAATTTAATTCTGAATAAGAATAAATTAGCCTTTTTCGAAAAGATTCACTTTTCGAAGAGAAAAACACAAAAAACCAATTTTTGAAGAAATCCATGATGGTTAGCCTCTGTTTTTTTTATGCCTAAAAAATAATATGTCTCAGATCTGGATGAATTACACCTCATTCGACGGGGAATTTAATTCTGAATAAGAATAAATTAGCCTTTTTCGAAAAGATTCACTTTTCGAAGAGAAAAACACAAAAAACCAATTTTTGAAGAAATCCATGATGGTTAGCCTCTGTTTTTTTATGCCTAAAAAATAATATGTCTCAGATCTGGATGAATTATACCTCATTCGACGGGGAATTTAATTCTGAATAAGAATAAATTAGCCTTTTTCGAAAAGATTCACTTTTCGAAGAGAAAAACACAAAAAACCAATTTTTGAAGAAATCCATGATGGTTAGCCTCTGTTTTTTTTATGCCTAAAAAATAATATGTCTCAGATCTGGATGAATTACACCTCATTCGACGTGGAATTTAATTCTGAATAAGAATAAATTAGCCTTTTTCGAAAAGATTCACTTTTGGAAGAGAAAAACACAAAAAACCAATTTTTGAAGAAATCCATGATGGTTAGCCTCTGTTTTTTTTATGCCTAAAAAATAATATATCTCAGATCTGGATGAATTATACCTCATTCGACGGGGAATTTAATTCTGAATAAGAATAAATTAGCCTTTTTCGAAAAGATTCACTTTTGGAAGAGAAAAACTCAAAAAACCAATTTTTGAAGAAATCCATGATGGTTAGCCTCTGTTTTTTTTATGCCTAAAAAATAATATGTCTCAGATCTGGATGAATTATACCTCATTCGACGGGGAATTTAATTCTGAATAAGAATAAATTAGCCTTTTTCGAAAAGATTCACTTTTGGAAGAGAAAAACACAAAAAACCAATTTTTGAAGAAATCCATGATGGTTAGCCTCTGTTTTTTTATGCCTAAAAAATAATATGTCTCAGATCTGGATGAATTATACCTCATTCGACGGGGAATTTAATTCTGAATAAGAATAAATTAGCCTTTTTCGAAAAGATTCACTTTTGGAAGAGAAAAACACAAAAAACCAATTTTTGAAGAAATCCATGATGGTTAGCCCCTGTTTTTTTATGCCTAAAAAATAATATGTCTCAGATCTGGATGAATTATACCTCATTCGACGGGGAATTTAATTCTGAATAAGAATAAATTAGCCTTTTTCGAAAAGATTCACTTTTCGAAGAGAAAAACACAAAAAACCAATTTTTGAAGAAATCCATGATGGTTAGCCTCTGTTTTTTTATGCCTAAAAAATAATATGTCTCAGATCTGGATGAATTATACCTCATTCGACGGGGAATTTAATTCTGAATAAGAATAAATTAGCCTTTTTCGAAAAGATTCACTTTTGGAAGAGAAAAACACAAAAAACCAATTTTTGAAGAAATCCATGATGGTTAGCCTCTGTTTTTTTTATGCCTAAAAAATAATATGTCTCAGATCTGGATGAATTATACCTCATTCGACGGGGAATTTAATTCTGAATAAGAATAAATTAGCCTTTTTCGAAAAGATTCACTTTTGGAAGAGAAAAACACAAAAAACCAATTTTTGAAGAAATCCATGATGGTTAGCCTCTGTTTTTCTTATGCCTAAAAAATAATATGTCTCAGATCTGGATGAATTATACCTCATTCGACGGGGAATTTAATTCTGAATAAGAATAAATTAGCCTTTTTCGAAAAGATTCACTTTTCGAAGAGAAAAACACAAAAAAACAATTTTTGAAGAAATCCATGATGGTTAGCCTTTGTTTTTTTTATGCCTAAAAAATAATATGTCTCAGATCTGGATGAATTATACCTCATTCGACGGGGAATTTAATTCTGAATAAGAATAAATTAGCCTTTTTCGAAAAGATTCACTTTTGGAAGAGAAAAACACAAAAAACCAATTTTTGAAGAAATCCATGATGGTTAGCCTCTGTTTTTTTTATGCCTAAAAAATAATATGTCTCAGATCTGGATGAATTATACCTCATTGGACGGGGAATTTAATTCTGAATAAGAATAAATTAGCCTTTTTCGAAAAGATTCACTTTTCGAAGAGAAAAACACAAAAAACCAATTTTTGAAGAAATCCATGATGGTTAGCCTCTGTTTTTTTTATGCCTAAAAAATAATATGTCTCAGATCTGGATGAATTATACCTCATTCGACGGGGAATTTAATTCTGAATAAGAATAAATTAGCCTTTTTCGAAAAGATTCACTTTTGGAAGAGAAAAACACAAAAAACCAATTTTTGAAGAAATCCATGATGGTTAGCCTCTTTTTTTTTATGCCTAAAAAATAATATGTCTCAGATCTGGATGAATTATACCTCATTCGACGGGGAATTTAATTCTGAATAAGAATAAATTAGCCTTTTTCGAAAAGATTCACTTTTGGAAGAGAAAAACACAAAAAACCAATTTTTGAAGAAATCCATGATGGTTAGCCTCTGTTTTTTTTATGCCTAAAAAATAATATGTCTCAGATCTGGATGAATTATACCTCATTCGACGGGGAATTTAATTCTGAATAAGAATAAATTAGCCTTTTTCGAAAAGATTCACTTTGGAAGAGAAAAACACAAAAAACCAATTTTTGAAGAAATCCATGATGGTTAGCCTTTGTTTTTTTTATGCCTAAAAAATAATATGTCTCAGATCTGGATGAATTATACCTCATTCGACGGGGAATTTAATTCTGAATAAGAATAAATTAGCCTTTTTCGAAAAGATTCACTTTTGGAAGAGAAAAACACAAAAAACCAATTTTTGAAGAAATCCATGATGGTTAGCCTCTGTTTTTTTTATGCCTAAAAAATAATATGTCTCAGATCTGGATGAATTATACCTCATTGGACGGGGAATTTAATTCTGAATAAGAATAAATTAGCCTTTTTCGAAAAGATTCACTTTTCGAAGAGAAAAACACAAAAAACCAATTTTTGAAGAAATCCATGATGGTTAGCCTCTGTTTTTTTTATGCCTAAAAAATAATATGTCTCAGATCTGGATGAATTATACCTCATTCGACGGGGAATTTAATTCTGAATAAGAATAAATTAGCCTTTTTCGAAAAGATTCACTTTTGGAAGAGAAAAACACAAAAAACCAATTTTTGAAGAAATCCATGATGGTTAGCCTCTGTTTTTTTTATGCCTAAAAAATAATATGTCTCAGATCTGGATGAATTATACCTCATTCGACGGGGAATTTAATTCTGAATAAGAATAAATTAGCCTTTTTCGAAAAGATTCACTTTTGGAAGAGAAAAACCCAAAAAACCAATTTTTGAAGAAATCCATGATGGTTAGCCTCTTTTTTTTTATGCCTAAAAAATAATATGTCTCAGATCTGGATGAATTATACCTCATTCGACGGGGAATTTAATTCTGAATAAGAATAAATTAGCCTTTTTCGAAGAGATTCACTTTTGGAAGAGAAAAACACAAAAAACCAATTTTTGAAGAAATCCATGATGGTTAGCCTCTGTTTTTTTATGCCTAAAAAATAATATGTCTCAGATCTGGATGAATTATACCTCATTCGACGGGGAATTTAATTCTGAATAAGAATAAATTAGCCTTTTTCGAAAAGATTCACTTTTGGAAGAGAAAAACACAAAAAACCAATTTTTGAAGAAATCCATGATGGTTAGCCCCTGTTTTTTTATGCCTAAAAAATAATATGTCTCAGATCTGGATGAATTATACCTCATTCGACGGGGAATTTAATTCTGAATAAGAATAAATTAGCCTTTTTCGAAAAGATTCACTTTTCGAAGAGAAAAACACAAAAAACCAATTTTTGAAGAAATCCATGATGGTTAGCCTCTGTTTTTTTATGCCTAAAAAATAATATGTCTCAGATCTGGATGAATTATACCTCATTCGACGGGGAATTTAATTCTGAATAAGAATAAATTAGCCTTTTTCGAAAAGATTCACTTTTGGAAGAGAAAAACACAAAAAACCAATTTTTGAAGAAATCCATGATGGTTAGCCTCTGTTTTTTTTATGCCTAAAAAATAATATGTCTCAGATCTGGATGAATTATACCTCATTCGACGGGGAATTTAATTCTGAATAAGAATAAATTAGCCTTTTTCGAAAAGATTCACTTTTGGAAGAGAAAAACACAAAAAACCAATTTTTGAAGAAATCCATGATGGTTAGCCTCTGTTTTTCTTATGCCTAAAAAATAATATGTCTCAGATCTGGATGAATTATACCTCATTCGACGGGGAATTTAATTCTGAATAAGAATAAATTAGCCTTTTTCGAAAAGATTCACTTTTCGAAGAGAAAAACACAAAAAAACAATTTTTGAAGAAATCCATGATGGTTAGCCTTTGTTTTTTTTATGCCTAAAAAATAATATGTCTCAGATCTGGATGAATTATACCTCATTCGACGGGGAATTTAATTCTGAATAAGAATAAATTAGCCTTTTTCGAAAAGATTCACTTTTGGAAGAGAAAAACACAAAAAACCAATTTTTGAAGAAATCCATGATGGTTAGCCTCTGTTTTTTTTATGCCTAAAAAATAATATGTCTCAGATCTGGATGAATTATACCTCATTGGACGGGGAATTTAATTCTGAATAAGAATAAATTAGCCTTTTTCGAAAAGATTCACTTTTCGAAGAGAAAAACACAAAAAACCAATTTTTGAAGAAATCCATGATGGTTAGCCTCTGTTTTTTTTATGCCTAAAAAATAATATGTCTCAGATCTGGATGAATTATACCTCATTCGACGGGGAATTTAATTCTGAATAAGAATAAATTAGCCTTTTTCGAAAAGATTCACTTTGGAAGAGAAAAACACAAAAAACCAATTTTTGAAGAAATCCATGATGGTTAGCCTCTGTTTTTCTTATGCCTAAAAAATAATATGTCTCAGATCTGGATGAATTATACCTCATTCGACGGGGAATTTAATTCTGAATAAGAATAAATTAGCCTTTTTCGAAAAGATTCACTTTTGGAAGAGAAAAACACAAAAAACCAATTTTTGAAGAAATCCATGATGGTTAGCCCCTGTTTTTTTATGCCTAAAAAATAATATGTCTCAGATCTGGATGAATTATACCTCATTCGACGGGGAATTTAATTCTGAATAAGAATAAATTAGCCTTTTTCGAAAAGATTCACTTTTCGAAGAGAAAAACACAAAAAACCAATTTTTGAAGAAATCCATGATGGTTAGCCTCTGTTTTTTTATGCCTAAAAAATAATATGTCTCAGATCTGGATGAATTATACCTCATTCGACGGGGAATTTAATTCTGAATAAGAATAAATTAGCCTTTTTCGAAAAGATTCACTTTTGGAAGAGAAAAACACAAAAAACCAATTTTTGAAGAAATCCATGATGGTTAGCCTCTGTTTTTTTTATGCCTAAAAAATAATATGTCTCAGATCTGGATGAATTATACCTCATTCGACGGGGAATTTAATTCTGAATAAGAATAAATTAGCCTTTTTCGAAAAGATTCACTTTTGGAAGAGAAAAACCCAAAAAACCAATTTTTGAAGAAATCCATGATGGTTAGCCTCTTTTTTTTTATGCCTAAAAAATAATATGTCTCAGATCTGGATGAATTATACCTCATTCGACGGGGAATTTAATTCTGAATAAGAATAAATTAGCCTTTTTCGAAGAGATTCACTTTTGGAAGAGAAAAACACAAAAAACCAATTTTTGAAGAAATCCATGATGGTTAGCCTCTGTTTTTTTATGCCTAAAAAATAATATGTCTCAGATCTGGATGAATTATACCTCATTCGACGGGGAATTTAATTCTGAATAAGAATAAATTAGCCTTTTTCGAAAAGATTCACTTTTGGAAGAGAAAAACACAAAAAACCAATTTTTGAAGAAATCCATGATGGTTAGCCCCTGTTTTTTTATGCCTAAAAAATAATATGTCTCAGATCTGGATGAATTATACCTCATTCGACGGGGAATTTAATTCTGAATAAGAATAAATTAGCCTTTTTCGAAAAGATTCACTTTTCGAAGAGAAAAACACAAAAAACCAATTTTTGAAGAAATCCATGATGGTTAGCCTCTGTTTTTTTATGCCTAAAAAATAATATGTCTCAGATCTGGATGAATTATACCTCATTCGACGGGGAATTTAATTCTGAATAAGAATAAATTAGCCTTTTTCGAAAAGATTCACTTTTGGAAGAGAAAAACACAAAAAACCAATTTTTGAAGAAATCCATGATGGTTAGCCTCTGTTTTTTTTATGCCTAAAAAATAATATGTCTCAGATCTGGATGAATTATACCTCATTCGACGGGGAATTTAATTCTGAATAAGAATAAATTAGCCTTTTTCGAAAAGATTCACTTTTGGAAGAGAAAAACACAAAAAACCAATTTTTGAAGAAATCCATGATGGTTAGCCTCTGTTTTTCTTATGCCTAAAAAATAATATGTCTCAGATCTGGATGAATTATACCTCATTCGACGGGGAATTTAATTCTGAATAAGAATAAATTAGCCTTTTTCGAAAAGATTCACTTTTCGAAGAGAAAAACACAAAAAAACAATTTTTGAAGAAATCCATGATGGTTAGCCTTTGTTTTTTTTATGCCTAAAAAATAATATGTCTCAGATCTGGATGAATTATACCTCATTCGACGGGGAATTTAATTCTGAATAAGAATAAATTAGCCTTTTTCGAAAAGATTCACTTTTGGAAGAGAAAAACACAAAAAACCAATTTTTGAAGAAATCCATGATGGTTAGCCTGTTTTTTTTATGCCTAAAAAATAATATGTCTCAGATCTGGATGAATTATACCTCATTGGACGGGGAATTTAATTCTGAATAAGAATAAATTAGCCTTTTTCGAAAAGATTCACTTTTCGAAGAGAAAAACACAAAAAACCAATTTTTGAAGAAATCCATGATGGTTAGCCTCTGTTTTTTTTATGCCTAAAAAATAATATGTCTCAGATCTGGATGAATTATACCTCATTCGACGGGGAATTTAATTCTGAATAAGAATAAATTAGCCTTTTTCGAAAAGATTCACTTTGGAAGAGAAAAACACAAAAAACCAATTTTTGAAGAAATCCATGATGGTTAGCCTCTGTTTTTCTTATGCCTAAAAAATAATATGTCTCAGATCTGGATGAATTATACCTCATTCGACGGGGAATTTAATTCTGAATAAGAATAAATTAGCCTTTTTCGAAAAGATTCACTTTTGGAAGAGAAAAACACAAAAAACCAATTTTTGAAGAAATCCATGATGGTTAGCCCCTGTTTTTTTATGCCTAAAAAATAATATGTCTCAGATCTGGATGAATTATACCTCATTCGACGGGGAATTTAATTCTGAATAAGAATAAATTAGCCTTTTTCGAAAAGATTCACTTTTCGAAGAGAAAAACACAAAAAACCAATTTTTGAAGAAATCCATGATGGTTAGCCTCTGTTTTTTTATGCCTAAAAAATAATATGTCTCAGATCTGGATGAATTATACCTCATTCGACGGGGAATTTAATTCTGAATAAGAATAAATTAGCCTTTTTCGAAAAGATTCACTTTTGGAAGAGAAAAACACAAAAAACCAATTTTTGAAGAAATCCATGATGGTTAGCCTCTGTTTTTTTTATGCCTAAAAAATAATATGTCTCAGATCTGGATGAATTATACCTCATTCGACGGGGAATTTAATTCTGAATAAGAATAAATTAGCCTTTTTCGAAAAGATTCACTTTTGGAAGAGAAAAACACAAAAAACCAATTTTTGAAGAAATCCATGATGGTTAGCCTCTGTTTTTCTTATGCCTAAAAAATAATATGTCTCAGATCTGGATGAATTATACCTCATTCGACGGGGAATTTAATTCTGAATAAGAATAAATTAGCCTTTTTCGAAAAGATTCACTTTTCGAAGAGAAAAACACAAAAAAACAATTTTTGAAGAAATCCATGATGGTTAGCCTTTGTTTTTTTTATGCCTAAAAAATAATATGTCTCAGATCTGGATGAATTATACCTCATTCGACGGGGAATTTAATTCTGAATAAGAATAAATTAGCCTTTTTCGAAAAGATTCACTTTTGGAAGAGAAAAACACAAAAAACCAATTTTTGAAGAAATCCATGATGGTTAGCCTCTGTTTTTTTTATGCCTAAAAAATAATATGTCTCAGATCTGGATGAATTATACCTCATTGGACGGGGAATTTAATTCTGAATAAGAATAAATTAGCCTTTTTCGAAAAGATTCACTTTTCGAAGAGAAAAACACAAAAAACCAATTTTTGAAGAAATCCATGATGGTTAGCCTCTGTTTTTTTTATGCCTAAAAAATAATATGTCTCAGATCTGGATGAATTATACCTCATTCGACGGGGAATTTAATTCTGAATAAGAATAAATTAGCCTTTTTCGAAAAGATTCACTTTTGGAAGAGAAAAACACAAAAAACCAATTTTTGAAGAAATCCATGATGGTTAGCCTCTTTTTTTTTATGCCTAAAAAATAATATGTCTCAGATCTGGATGAATTATACCTCATTCGACGGGGAATTTAATTCTGAATAAGAATAAATTAGCCTTTTTCGAAAATATTCACTTTTGGAAGAGAAAAACACAAAAAACCAATTTTTGAAGAAATCCATGATGGTTAGCCTCTGTTTTTTTTATGCCTAAAAAATAATATGTCTCAGATCTGGATGAATTATACCTCATTCGACGGGGAATTTAATTCTGAATAAGAATAAATTAGCCTTTTTCGAAAAGATTCACTTTGGAAGAGAAAAACACAAAAAACCAATTTTTGAAGAAATCCATGATGGTTAGCCTCTGTTTTTTTTATGCCTAAAAAATAATATGTCTCAGATCTGGATGAATTATACCTCATTCGACGGGGAATTTAATTCTGAATAAGAATAAATTAGCCTTTTTCGAAAAGATTCACTTTTCGAAGAGAAAAACATAAAAAACCAATTTTTGAAGAAATCCATGATGGTTAGCCTCTGTTTTTTTATGCCTAAAAAATAATATGTCTCAGATCTGGATGAATTATACCTCATTCGACGGGGAATTTAATTCTGAATAAGAATAAATTAGCCTTTTTCGAAAAGATTCACTTTTCGAAGAGAAAAACACAAAAAACCAATTTTTGAAGAAATCCATGATGGTTAGCCTCTGTTTTTTTATGCCTAAAAAATAATATGTCTCAGATCTGGATGAATTATACCTCATTCCACGGGGAATTTAATTCTGAATAAGAATAAATTAGCCTTTTTCGAAAAGATTCACTTTTGGAAGAGAAAAACACAAAAAACCAATTTTTGAAGAAATCCATGATGGTTAGCCTCTGTTTTTTTATGCCTAAAAAATAATATGTCTCAGATCTGGATGAATTATACCTCATTCGACGGGGAATTTAATTCTGAATAAGAATAAATTAGCCTTTTTCGAAAAGATTCACTTTTGGAAGAGAAAAACACAAAAAACCAATTTTTGAAGAAATCCATGATGGTTAGCCTCTGTTTTTCTTATGCCTAAAAAATAATATGTCTCAGATCTGGATGAATTATACCTCATTCGACGGGGAATTTAATTCTGAATAAGAATAAATTAGCCTTTTTCGAAAAGATTCACTTTTCGAAGAGAAAAACACAAAAAAACAATTTTTGAAGAAATCCATGATGGTTAGCCTTTGTTTTTTTTATGCCTAAAAAATAATATGTCTCAGATCTGGATGAATTATACCTCATTCGACGGGGAATTTAATTCTGAATAAGAATAAATTAGCCTTTTTCGAAAAGATTCACTTTTCGAAGAGAAAAACACAAAAAAACAATTTTTGAAGAAATCCATGATGGTTAGCCTTTGTTTTTTTTATGCCTAAAAAATAATATGTCTCAGATCTGGATGAATTATACCTCATTCGACGGGGAATTTAATTCTGAATAAGAATAAATTAGCCTTTTTCGAAAAGATTCACTTTTGGAAGAGAAAAACACAAAAAACCAATTTTTGAAGAAATCCATGATGGTTAGCCTCTGTTTTTTTTATGCCTAAAAAATAATATGTCTCAGATCTGGATGAATTATACCTCATTCGACGGGGAATTTAATTCTCAATAAGAATAAATTAGCCTTTTTCGAAAAGATTCACTTTTGGAAGAGAAAAACACAAAAAACCAATTTTTGAAGAAATCCATGATGGTTAGCCTCTGTTTTTTTTATGCCTAAAAAATAATATGTCTCAGATCTGGATGAATTATACCTCATTCGACGGGGAATTTAATTCTGAATAAGAATAAATTAGCCTTTTTCGAAAAGATTCACTTTTCGAAGAGAAAAACACAAAAAAACAATTTTTGAAGAAATCCATGATGGTTAGCCTTTGTTTTTTTTATGCCTAAAAAATAATATGTCTCAGATCTGGATGAATTATACCTCATTCGACGGGGAATTTAATTCTGAATAAGAATAAATTAGCCTTTTTCGAAAAGATTCACTTTTGGAAGAGAAAAACACAAAAAACCAATTTTTGAAGAAATCCATGATGGTTAGCCTCTGTTTTTTTTATGCCTAAAAAATAATATGTCTCAGATCTGGATGAATTATACCTCATTCGACGGGGAATTTAATTCTGAATAAGAATAAATTAGCCTTTTTCGAAAAGATTCACTTTTGGAAGAGAAAAACACAAAAAACCAATTTTTGAAGAAATCCATGATGGTTAGCCTCTGTTTTTTTTATGCCTAAAAAATAATATGTCTCAGATCTGGATGAATTATACCTCATTCGACGGGGAATTTAATTCTGAATAAGAATAAATTAGCCTTTTTCGAAAAGATTCACTTTTGGAAGAGAAAAACCCAAAAAACCAATTTTTGAAGAAATCCATGATGGTTAGCCTCTTTTTTTTTATGCCTAAAAAATAATATGTCTCAGATCTGGATGAATTATACCTCATTCGACGGGGAATTTAATTCTGAATAAGAATAAATTAGCCTTTTTCGAAGAGATTCACTTTTGGAAGAGAAAAACACAAAAAACCAATTTTTGAAGAAATCCATGATGGTTAGCCTCTGTTTTTTTATGCCTAAAAAATAATATGTCTCAGATCTGGATGAATTATACCTCATTCGACGGGGAATTTAATTCTGAATAAGAATAAATTAGCCTTTTTCGAAAAGATTCACTTTTGGAAGAGAAAAACACAAAAAACCAATTTTTGAAGAAATCCATGATGGTTAGCCCCTGTTTTTTTATGCCTAAAAAATAATATGTCTCAGATCTGGATGAATTATACCTCATTCGACGGGGAATTTAATTCTGAATAAGAATAAATTAGCCTTTTTCGAAAAGATTCACTTTTCGAAGAGAAAAACACAAAAAACCAATTTTTGAAGAAATCCATGATGGTTAGCCTCTGTTTTTTTATGCCTAAAAAATAATATGTCTCAGATCTGGATGAATTATACCTCATTCGACGGGGAATTTAATTCTGAATAAGAATAAATTAGCCTTTTTCGAAAAGATTCACTTTTGGAAGAGAAAAACACAAGAAACCAATTTTTGAAGAAATCCATGATGGTTAGCCTCTGTTTTTCTTATGCCTAAAAAATAATATGTCTCAGATCTGGATGAATTATACCTCATTCGACGGGGAATTTAATTCTGAATAAGAATAAATTAGCCTTTTTCGAAAAGATTCACTTTTCGAAGAGAAAAACACAAAAAAACAATTTTTGAAGAAATCCATGATGGTTAGCCTTTGTTTTTTTTATGCCTAAAAAATAATATGTCTCAGATCTGGATGAATTATACCTCATTCGACGGGGAATTTAATTCTGAATAAGAATAAATTAGCCTTTTTCGAAAAGATTCACTTTTGGAAGAGAAAAACACAAAAAACCAATTTTTGAAGAAATCCATGATGGTTAGCCTCTGTTTTTTTTATGCCTAAAAAATAATATGTCTCAGATCTGGATGAATTATACCTCATTGGACGGGGAATTTAATTCTGAATAAGAATAAATTAGCCTTTTTCGAAAAGATTCACTTTTCGAAGAGAAAAACACAAAAAACCAATTTTTGAAGAAATCCATGATGGTTAGCCTCTGTTTTTTTTATGCCTAAAAAATAATATGTCTCAGATCTGGATGAATTATACCTCATTCGACGGGGAATTTAATTCTGAATAAGAATAAATTAGCCTTTTTCGAAAAGATTCACTTTTGGAAGAGAAAAACACAAAAAACCAATTTTTGAAGAAATCCATGATGGTTAGCCTCTGTTTTTTTTATGCCTAAAAAATAATATGTCTCAGATCTGGATGAATTATACCTCATTCGACGGGGAATTTAATTCTGAATAAGAATAAATTAGCCTTTTTCGAAAAGATTCACTTTTGGAAGAGAAAAACCCAAAAAACCAATTTTTGAAGAAATCCATGATGGTTAGCCTCTTTTTTTTTATGCCTAAAAAATAATATGTCTCAGATCTGGATGAATTATACCTCATTCGACGGGGAATTTAATTCTGAATAAGAATAAATTAGCCTTTTTCGAAAAGATTCACTTTTGGAAGAGAAAAACACAAAAACCCAATTTTTGAAGAAATCCATGATGGTTAGCCTCTGTTTTTTTTATGCCTAAAAAATAATATGTCTCAGATCTGGATGAATTATACCTCATTCGACGGGGAATTTAATTCTGAATAAGAATAAATTAGCCTTTTTCGAAAAGATTCACTTTGGAAGAGAAAAACACAAAAAACCAATTTTTGAAGAAATCCATGATGGTTAGCCTCTGTTTTTTTTATGCCTAAAAAATAATATGTCTCAGATCTGGATGAATTATACCTCATTCGACGGGGAATTTAATTCTGAATAAGAATAAATTAGCCTTTTTCGAAAAGATTCACTTTTCGAAGAGAAAAACATAAAAAACCAATTTTTGAAGAAATCCATGATGGTTAGCCTCTGTTTTTTTATGCCTAAAAAATAATATGTCTCAGATCTGGATGAATTATACCTCATTCGACGGGGAATTTAATTCTGAATAAGAATAAATTAGCCTTTTTCGAAAAGATTCACTTTTCGAAGAGAAAAACACAAAAAACCAATTTTTGAAGAAATCCATGATGGTTAGCCTCTGTTTTTTTATGCCTAAAAAATAATATGTCTCAGATCTGGATGAATTATACCTCATTCCACGGGGAATTTAATTCTGAATAAGAATAAATTAGCCTTTTTCGAAAAGATTCACTTTTGGAAGAGAAAAACACAAAAAACCAATTTTTGAAGAAATCCATGATGGTTAGCCTCTGTTTTTTTATGCCTAAAAAATAATATGTCTCAGATCTGGATGAATTATACCTCATTCGACGGGGAATTTAATTCTGAATAAGAATAAATTAGCCTTTTTCGAAAAGATTCACTTTTGGAAGAGAAAAACACAAAAAACCAATTTTTGAAGAAATCCATGATGGTTAGCCTCTGTTTTTCTTATGCCTAAAAAATAATATGTCTCAGATCTGGATGAATTATACCTCATTCGACGGGGAATTTAATTCTGAATAAGAATAAATTAGCCTTTTTCGAAAAGATTCACTTTTCGAAGAGAAAAACACAAAAAAACAATTTTTGAAGAAATCCATGATGGTTAGCCTTTGTTTTTTTTATGCCTAAAAAATAATATGTCTCAGATCTGGATGAATTATACCTCATTCGACGGGGAATTTAATTCTGAATAAGAATAAATTAGCCTTTTTCGAAAAGATTCACTTTTGGAAGAGAAAAACACAAAAAACCAATTTTTGAAGAAATCCATGATGGTTAGCCTCTGTTTTTTTTATGCCTAAAAAATAATATGTCTCAGATCTGGATGAATTATACCTCATTCGACGGGGAATTTAATTCTGAATAAGAATAAATTAGCCTTTTTCGAAAAGATTCACTTTTGGAAGAGAAAAACACAAAAAACCAATTTTTGAAGAAATCCATGATGGTTAGCCTCTGTTTTTTTTATGCCTAAAAAATAATATGTCTCAGATCTGGATGAATTATACCTCATTCGACGGGGAATTTAATTCTGAATAAGAATAAATTAGCCTTTTTCGAAAAGATTCACTTTTGGAAGAGAAAAACCCAAAAAACCAATTTTTGAAGAAATCCATGATGGTTAGCCTCTTTTTTTTTATGCCTAAAAAATAATATGTCTCAGATCTGGATGAATTATACCTCATTGGACGGGGAATTTAATTCTGAATAAGAATAAATTAGCCTTTTTCGAAAAGATTCACTTTTCGAAGAGAAAAACACAAAAAACCAATTTTTGAAGAAATCCATGATGGTTAGCCTCTGTTTTTTTTATGCCTAAAAAATAATATGTCTCAGATCTGGATGAATTATACCTCATTCGACGGGGAATTTAATTCTGAATAAGAATAAATTAGCCTTTTTCGAAAAGATTCACTTTTGGAAGAGAAAAACACAAAAAACCAATTTTTGAAGAAATCCATGATGGTTAGCCTCTGTTTTTTTTATGCCTAAAAAATAATATGTCTCAGATCTGGATGAATTATACCTCATTCGACGGGGAATTTAATTCTGAATAAGAATAAATTAGCCTTTTTCGAAAAGATTCACTTTTGGAAGAGAAAAACCCAAAAAACCAATTTTTGAAGAAATCCATGATGGTTAGCCTCTGTTTTTTTATGCCTAAAAAATAATATGTCTCAGATCTGGATGAATTATACCTCATTCGACGGGGAATTTAATTCTGAATAAGAATAAATTAGCCTTTTTCGAAAAGATTCACTTTTGGAAGAGAAAAACACAAAAAACCAATTTTTGAAGAAATCCATGATGGTTAGCCCCTGTTTTTTTATGCCTAAAAAATAATATGTCTCAGATCTGGATGAATTATACCTCATTCGACGGGGAATTTAATTCTGAATAAGAATAAATTAGCCTTTTTCGAAAAGATTCACTTTTCGAAGAGAAAAACACAAAAAACCAATTTTTGAAGAAATCCATGATGGTTAGCCTCTGTTTTTTTATGCCTAAAAAATAATATGTCTCAGATCTGGATGAATTATACCTCATTCGACGGGGAATTTAATTCTGAATAAGAATAAATTAGCCTTTTTCGAAAAGATTCACTTTTGGAAGAGAAAAACACAAAAAACCAATTTTTGAAGAAATCCATGATGGTTAGCCTCTGTTTTTTTTATGCCTAAAAAATAATATGTCTCAGATCTGGATGAATTATACCTCATTCGACGGGGAATTTAATTCTGAATAAGAATAAATTAGCCTTTTTCGAAAAGATTCACTTTTGGAAGAGAAAAACACAAAAAACCAATTTTTGAAGAAATCCATGATGGTTAGCCTCTGTTTTTTTTATGCCTAAAAAATAATATGTCTCAGATCTGGATGAATTATACCTCATTGGACGGGGAATTTAATTCTGAATAAGAATAAATTAGCCTTTTTCGAAAAGATTCACTTTTCGAAGAGAAAAACACAAAAAACCAATTTTTGAAGAAATCCATGATGGTTAGCCTCTGTTTTTTTATGCCTAAAAAATAATATGTCTCAGATCTGGATGAATTATACCTCATTCCACGGGGAATTTAATTCTGAATAAGAATAAATTAGCCTTTTTCGAAAAGATTCACTTTTGGAAGAGAAAAACACAAAAAACCAATTTTTGAAGAAATCCATGATGGTTAGCCTCTGTTTTTTTATGCCTAAAAAATAATATGTCTCAGATCTGGATGAATTATACCTCATTCGACGGGGAATTTAATTCTGAATAAGAATAAATTAGCCTTTTTCGAAAAGATTCACTTTTGGAAGAGAAAAACACAAAAAACCAATTTTTGAAGAAATCCATGATGGTTAGCCTCTGTTTTTCTTATGCCTAAAAAATAATATGTCTCAGATCTGGATGAATTATACCTCATTCGACGGGGAATTTAATTCTGAATAAGAATAAATTAGCCTTTTTCGAAAAGATTCACTTTTCGAAGAGAAAAACACAAAAAAACAATTTTTGAAGAAATCCATGATGGTTAGCCTTTGTTTTTTTTATGCCTAAAAAATAATATGTCTCAGATCTGGATGAATTATACCTCATTCGACGGGGAATTTAATTCTGAATAAGAATAAATTAGCCTTTTTCGAAAAGATTCACTTTTGGAAGAGAAAAACACAAAAAACCAATTTTTGAAGAAATCCATGATGGTTAGCCTCTGTTTTTTTTATGCCTAAAAAATAATATGTCTCAGATCTGGATGAATTATACCTCATTCGACGGGGAATTTAATTCTGAATAAGAATAAATTAGCCTTTTTCGAAAAGATTCACTTTTGGAAGAGAAAAACACAAAAAACCAATTTTTGAAGAAATCCATGATGGTTAGCCTCTGTTTTTTTTATGCCTAAAAAATAATATGTCTCAGATCTGGATGAATTATACCTCATTCGACGGGGAATTTAATTCTGAATAAGAATAAATTAGCCTTTTTCGAAAAGATTCACTTTTGGAAGAGAAAAACCCAAAAAACCAATTTTTGAAGAAATCCATGATGGTTAGCCTCTTTTTTTTTATGCCTAAAAAATAATATGTCTCAGATCTGGATGAATTATACCTCATTGGACGGGGAATTTAATTCTGAATAAGAATAAATTAGCCTTTTTCGAAAAGATTCACTTTTCGAAGAGAAAAACACAAAAAACCAATTTTTGAAGAAATCCATGATGGTTAGCCTCTGTTTTTTTTATGCCTAAAAAATAATATGTCTCAGATCTGGATGAATTATACCTCATTCGACGGGGAATTTAATTCTGAATAAGAATAAATTAGCCTTTTTCGAAAAGATTCACTTTTGGAAGAGAAAAACACAAAAAACCAATTTTTGAAGAAATCCATGATGGTTAGCCTCTGTTTTTTTTATGCCTAAAAAATAATATGTCTCAGATCTGGATGAATTATACCTCATTCGACGGGGAATTTAATTCTGAATAAGAATAAATTAGCCTTTTTCGAAAAGATTCACTTTTGGAAGAGAAAAACCCAAAAAACCAATTTTTGAAGAAATCCATGATGGTTAGCCTCTGTTTTTTTATGCCTAAAAAATAATATGTCTCAGATCTGGATGAATTATACCTCATTCGACGGGGAATTTAATTCTGAATAAGAATAAATTAGCCTTTTTCGAAAAGATTCACTTTTGGAAGAGAAAAACACAAAAAACCAATTTTTGAAGAAATCCATGATGGTTAGCCCCTGTTTTTTTATGCCTAAAAAATAATATGTCTCAGATCTGGATGAATTATACCTCATTCGACGGGGAATTTAATTCTGAATAAGAATAAATTAGCCTTTTTCGAAAAGATTCACTTTTCGAAGAGAAAAACACAAAAAACCAATTTTTGAAGAAATCCATGATGGTTAGCCTCTGTTTTTTTATGCCTAAAAAATAATATGTCTCAGATCTGGATGAATTATACCTCATTCGACGGGGAATTTAATTCTGAATAAGAATAAATTAGCCTTTTTCGAAAAGATTCACTTTTGGAAGAGAAAAACACAAAAAACCAATTTTTGAAGAAATCCATGATGGTTAGCCTCTGTTTTTTTTATGCCTAAAAAATAATATGTCTCAGATCTGGATGAATTATACCTCATTCGACGGGGAATTTAATTCTGAATAAGAATAAATTAGCCTTTTTCGAAAAGATTCACTTTTGGAAGAGAAAAACACAAAAAACCAATTTTTGAAGAAATCCATGATGGTTAGCCTCTGTTTTTTTTATGCCTAAAAAATAATATGTCTCAGATCTGGATGAATTATACCTCATTGGACGGGGAATTTAATTCTGAATAAGAATAAATTAGCCTTTTTCGAAAAGATTCACTTTTCGAAGAGAAAAACACAAAAAACCAATTTTTGAAGAAATCCATGATGGTTAGCCTCTGTTTTTTTTATGCCTAAAAAATAATATGTCTCAGATCTGGATGAATTATACCTCATTCGACGGGGAATTTAATTCTGAATAAGAATAAATTAGCCTTTTTCGAAAAGATTCACTTTTGGAAGAGAAAAACACAAAAAACCAATTTTTGAAGAAATCCATGATGGTTAGCCTCTGTTTTTTTTATGCCTAAAAAATAATATGTCTCAGATCTGGATGAATTATACCTCATTCGACGGGGAATTTAATTCTGAATAAGAATAAATTAGCCTTTTTCGAAAAGATTCACTTTTGGAAGAGAAAAACCCAAAAAACCAATTTTTGAAGAAATCCATGATGGTTAGCCTCTTTTTTTTTATGCCTAAAAAATAATATGTCTCAGATCTGGATGAATTATACCTCATTCGACGGGGAATTTAATTCTGAATAAGAATAAATTAGCCTTTTTCGAAAAGATTCACTTTTGGAAGAGAAAAACACAAAAAACCAATTTTTGAAGAAATCCATGATGGTTAGCCTCTGTTTTTTTATGCCTAAAAAATAATATGTCTCAGATCTGGATGAATTATACCTCATTCGACGGGGAATTTAATTCTGAATAAGAATAAATTAGCCTTTTTCGAAAAGATTCACTTTTGGAAGAGAAAAACACAAAAAACCAATTTTTGAAGAAATCCATGATGGTTAGCCTCTGTTTTTTTATGCCTAAAAAATAATATGTCTCAGATCTGGATGAATTATACCTCATTCGACGGGGAATTTAATTCTGAATAAGAATAAATTAGCCTTTTTCGAAAAGATTCACTTTTCGAAGAGAAAAACACAAAAAACCAATTTTTGAAGAAATCCATGATGGTTAGCCTCTGTTTTTTTATGCCTAAAAAATAATATGTCTCAGATCTGGATGAATTATACCTCATTCGACGGGGAATTTAATTCTGAATAAGAATAAATTAGCCTTTTTCGAAAAGATTCACTTTTCGAAGAGAAAAACACAAAAAACCAATTTTTGAAGAAATCCATGATGGTTAGCCTCTGTTTTTTTATGCCTAAAAAATAATATGTCTCAGATCTGGATGAATTATACCTCATTCGACGGGGAATTTAATTCTGAATAAGAATAAATTAGCCTTTTTCGAAAAGATTCACTTTTGGAAGAGAAAAACACAAAAAACCAATTTTTGAAGAAATCCATGATGGTTAGCCTCTGTTTTTTTATGCCTAAAAAATAATATGTCTCAGATCTGGATGAATTATACCTCATTCGACGGGGAATTTAATTCTGAATAAGAATAAATTAGCCTTTTTCGAAAAGATTCACTTTTGGAAGAGAAAAACACAAAAAACCAATTTTTGAAGAAATCCATGATGGTTAGCCTCTGTTTTTTTATGCCTAAAAAATAATATGTCTCAGATCTGGATGAATTATACCTCATTCGACGGGGAATTTAATTCTGAATAAGAATAAATTAGCCTTTTTCGAAAAGATTCACTTTTCGAAGAGAAAAACACAAAAAACCAATTTTTGAAGAAATCCATGATGGTTAGCCTCTGTTTTTTTATGCCTAAAAAATAATATGTCTCAGATCTGGATGAATTATACCTCATTCGACGGGGAATTTAATTCTGAATAAGAATAAATTAGCCTTTTTCGAAAAGATTCACTTTTCGAAGAGAAAAACACAAAAAACCAATTTTTGAAGAAATCCATGATGGTTAGCCTCTGTTTTTTTATGCCTAAAAAATAATATGTCTCAGATCTGGATAAATTATACCTCATTCGACGGGGAATTTAATTCTGAATAAGAATAAATTAGCCTTTTTCGAAAAGATTCACTTTTGGAAGAGAAAAACACAAAAAACCAATTTTTGAAGAAATCCATGATGGTTAGCCTCTGTTTTTTTATGCCTAAAAAATAATATGTCTCAGATCTGGATGAATTATACCTCATTCGACGGGGAATTTAATTCTGAATAAGAATAATTTAGCCTTTTTCGAAGAGATTCACTTTTGGAAGAGAAAAACACAAAAAACCAATTTTTGAAGAAATCCATGATGGTTAGCCTCTGTTTTTTTATGCCTAAAAAATAATATGTCTCAGATCTGGATGAATTATACCTCATTCGACGGGGAATTTAATTCTGAATAAGAATAAATTAGCCTTTTTCGAAAAGATTCACTTTTGGAAGAGAAAAACACAAAAAACCAATTTTTGAAGAAATCCATGATGGTTAGCCTCTGTTTTTTTATGCCTAAAAAATAATATGTCTCAGATCTGGATGAATTATACCTCATTCGACGGGGAATTTAATTCTGAATAAGAATAAATTAGCCTTTTTCGAAAAGATTCACTTTTCGAAGAGAAAAACACAAAAAACCAATTTTTGAAGAAATCCATGATGGTTAGCCTCTGTTTTTTTATGCCTAAAAAATAATATGTCTCAGATCTGGATGAATTATACCTCATTCGACGGGGAATTTAATTCTGAATAAGAATAAATTAGCCTTTTTCGAAAAGATTCACTTTTGGAAGAGAAAAACACAAAAAACCAATTTTTGAAGAAATCCATGATGGTTAGCCTCTGTTTTTTTTATGCCTAAAAAATAATATATCTCAGATCTGGATGAATTATACCTCATTCGACGGGGAATTTAATTCTGAATAAGAATAAATTAGCCTTTTTCGAAAAGATTCACTTTTGGAAGAGAAAAACTCAAAAAACCAATTTTTGAAGAAATCCATGATGGTTAGCCTCTGTTTTTTTTATGCCTAAAAAATAATATGTCTCAGATCTGGATGAATTATACCTCATTCGACGGGGAATTTAATTCTGAATAAGAATAAATTAGCCTTTTTCGAAAAGATTCACTTTTCGAAGAGAAAAACACAAAAAACCAATTTTTGAAGAAATCCATGATGGTTAGCCTCTGTTTTTTTATGCGTAAAAAATAATATGTCTCAGATCTGGATGAATTATACCTCATTCGACGGGGAATTTAATTCTGAATAAGAATAAATTAGCCTTTCTCGAAAAGATTCACTTTTGGAAGAGAAAAACACAAAAAACCAATTTTTGAAGAAATCTATGATGGTTAGCCTCTGTTTTTTTATGCCTAAAAAATAATATGTCTCAGATCTGGATAAATTATACCTCATTCGACGGAGAATTTAATTCTGAATAAGAATAAATTAGCCTTTTTCGAAAAGATTCACTTTTGGAAGAGAAAAACACAAAAAACCAATTTTTGAAGAAATCCATGATGGTTAGCCTCTGTTTTTTTATGCCTAAAAAATAATATGTCTCAGATCTGGATGAATTATACCTCATTCGACGGGGAATTTAATTTTGAATAAGAATAAATTAGCCTTTTTCGAAAAGATTCACTTTTGGAAGAGAAAAACACAAAAAACCAATTTTTGAAGAAATCCATGATGGTTAGCCTCTGTTTTTTTTATGCCTAAAAAATAATATGTCTCAGATCTGGATGAATTATACCTCATTCGACGGGGAATTTAATTCTGAATAAGAATAAATTAGCCTTTTTCGAAAAGATTCACTTTTGGAAGAGAAAAACACAAAAAACCAATTTTTGAAGAAATCCATGATGGTTAGCCTCTGTTTTTTTTATGCCTAAAAAATAATATGTCTCAGATCTGGATGAATTATACCTCATTCGACGGGGAATTTAATTCTGAATAAGAATAAATTAGCCTTTTTCGAAAAGATTCACTTTTGGAAGAGAAAAACACAAAAAACCAATTTTTGAAGAAATCCATGATGGTTAGCCTCTGTTTTTTTTATGCCTAAAAAATAATATGTCTCAGATCTGGATGAATTATACCTCATTCGACGGGGAATTTAATTCTGAATAAGAATAAATTAGCCTTTTTCGAAAAGATTCACTTTTCGAAGAGAAAAACACAAAAAACCAATTTTTGAAGAAATCCATGATGGTTAGCCTCTGTTTTTTTATACCTAAAAAATAATATGTCTCAGATCTGGATGAATTATACCTCATTCCACGGGGAATTTAATTCTGAATAAGAATAAATTAGCCTTTTTCGAAAAGATTCACTTTTGGAAGAGAAAAACACAAAAAACCAATTTTTGAAGAAATCCATGATGGTTAGCCTCTGTTTTTTTATGCCTAAAAAATAATATGTCTCAGATCTGGATGAATTATACCTCATTCGACGGGGAATTTAATTCTGAATAAGAATAATTTAGCCTTTTTCGAAGAGATTCACTTTTGGAAGAGAAAAACACAAAAAACCAATTTTTGAAGAAATCCATGATGGTTAGCCTCTGTTTTTTTATGCCTAAAAAATAATATGTCTCAGATCTGGATGAATTATACCTCATTCGACGGGGAATTTAATTCTGAATAAGAATAAATTAGCCTTTTTCGAAAAGATTCACTTTTGGAAGAGAAAAACACAAAAAACCAATTTTTGAAGAAATCCATGATGGTTAGCCTCTGTTTTTTTATGCCTAAAAAATAATATGTCTCAGATCTGGATGAATTATACCTCATTCGACGGGGAATTTAATTCTGAATAAGAATAAATTAGCCTTTTTCGAAAAGATTCACTTTTCGAAGAGAAAAACACAAAAAACCAATTTTTGAAGAAATCCATGATGGTTAGCCTCTGTTTTTTTATGCCTAAAAAATAATATGTCTCAGATCTGGATGAATTATACCTCATTCGACGGGGAATTTAATTCTGAATAAGAATAAATTAGCCTTTTTCGAAAAGATTCACTTTTCGAAGAGAAAAACACAAAAAACCAATTTTTGAAGAAATCCATGATGGTTAGCCTCTGTTTTTTTATGCCTAAAAAATAATATGTCTCAGATCTGGATAAATTATACCTCATTCGACGGGGAATTTAATTCTGAATAAGAATAAATTAGCCTTTTTCGAAAAGATTCACTTTTGGAAGAGAAAAACACAAAAAACCAATTTTTGAAGAAATCCATGATGGTTAGCCTCTATTTTTTTTATGCCTAAAAAATAATATGTCTCAGATCTGGATGAATTATACCTCATTCGACGGGGAATTTAATTCTGAATAAGAATAAATTAGCCTTTTTCGAAAAGATTCACTTTTCGAAGAGAAAAACACAAAAAACCAATTTTTGAAGAAATCCATGATGGTTAGCCTCTGTTTTTTTATGCCTAAAAAATAATATGTCTCAGATCTGGATGAATTATACCTCATTCGACGGGGAATTTAATTCTGAATAAGAATAATTTAGCCTTTTTCGAAGAGATTCACTTTTGGAAGAGAAAAACACAAAAAACCAATTTTTGAAGAAATCCATGATGGTTAGCCTCTGTTTTTTTATGCCTAAAAAATAATATGTCTCAGATCTGGATGAATTATACCTCATTCGACGGGGAATTTAATTCTGAATAAGAATAAATTAGCCTTTTTCGAAAAGATTCACTTTTGGAAGAGAAAAACACAAAAAACCAATTTTTGAAGAAATCCATGATGGTTAGCCTCTGTTTTTTTATGCCTAAAAAATAATATGTCTCAGATCTGGATGAATTATACCTCATTCGACGGGGAATTTAATTCTGAATAAGAATAAATTAGCCTTTTTCGAAAAGATTCACTTTTCGAAGAGAAAAACACAAAAAACCAATTTTTGAAGAAATCCATGATGGTTAGCCTCTGTTTTTTTATGCCTAAAAAATAATATGTCTCAGATCTGGATAAATTATACCTCATTCGACGGGGAATTTAATTCTGAATAAGAATAAATTAGCCTTTTTCGAAAAGATTCACTTTTGGAAGAGAAAAACACAAAAAACCAATTTTTGAAGAAATCCATGATGGTTAGCCTCTATTTTTTTTATGCCTAAAAAATAATATGTCTCAGATCTGGATGAATTATACCTCATTCGACGGGGAATTTAATTCTGAATAAGAATAAATTAGCCTTTTTCGAAAAGATTCACTTTTCGAAGAGAAAAACACAAAAAACCAATTTTTGAAGAAATCCATGATGGTTAGCCTCTGTTTTTTTTATGCCTAAAAAATAATATGTCTCAGATCTGGATGAATTATACCTCATTCGACGGGGAATTTAATTCTGAATAAGAATAAATTAGCCTTTTTCGAAAAGATTCACTTTTGGAAGAGAAAAACACAAAAAACCAATTTTTGAAGAAATCCATGATGGTTAGCCTCTGTTTTTTTATGCCTAAAAAATAATATGTCTCAGATCTGGATGAATTATACCTCATTCGACGGGGAATTTAATTCTGAATAAGAATAAATTAGCCTTTTTCGAAAATATTCACTTTTGGAAGAGAAAAACACAAAAAACCAATTTTTGAAGAAATCCATGATGGTTAGCCTCTGTTTTTTTTATGCCTAAAAAATAATATGTCTCAGATCTGGATGAATTATACCTCATTCGACGGGGAATTTAATTCTGAATAAGAATAAATTAGCCTTTTTCGAAAAGATTCACTTTTGGAAGAGAAAAACACAAAAAACCAATTTTTGAAGAAATCCATGATGGTTAGCCTCTGTTTTTTTTATGCCTAAAAAATAATATGTCTCAGATCTGGATGAATTATACCTCATTCGACGGGGAATTTAATTCTGAATAAGAATAAATTAGCCTTTTTCGAAAAGATTCACTTTTCGAAGAGAAAAACACAAAAAAACAATTTTTGAAGAAATCCATGATGGTTAGCCTTTGTTTTTTTTATGCCTAAAAAATAATATGTCTCAGATCTGGATGAATTATACCTCATTCGACGGGGAATTTAATTCTGAATAAGAATAAATTAGCCTTTTTCGAAAAGATTCACTTTTGGAAGAGAAAAACACAAAAAACCAATTTTTGAAGAAATCCATGATGGTTAGCCTCTGTTTTTTTTATGCCTAAAAAATAATATGTCTCAGATCTGGATGAATTATACCTCATTCGACGGGGAATTTAATTCTGAATAAGAATAAATTAGCCTTTTTCGAAAAGATTCACTTTTGGAAGAGAAAAACACAAAAAACCAATTTTTGAAGAAATCCATGATGGTTAGCCTCTGTTTTTTTATGCCTAAAAAATAATATGTCTCAGATCTGGATGAATTATACCTCATTCGACGGGGAATTTAATTCTGAATAAGAATAAATTAGCCTTTTTCGAAAAGATTCACTTTTCGAAGAGAAAAACACAAAAAACCAATTTTTGAAGAAATCCATGATGGTTAGCCTCTGTTTTTTTATGCCTAAAAAATAATATGTCTCAGATCTGGATGAATTATACCTCATTCGACGGGGAATTTAATTCTGAATAAGAATAAATTAGCCTTTTTCGAAAAGATTCACTTTTCGAAGAGAAAAACACAAAAAACCAATTTTTGAAGAAATCCATGATGGTTAGCCTCTGTTTTTTTATGCCTAAAAAATAATATGTCTCAGATCTGGATAAATTATACCTCATTCGACGGGGAATTTAATTCTGAATAAGAATAAATTAGCCTTTTTCGAAAAGATTCACTTTTGGAAGAGAAAAACACAAAAAACCAATTTTTGAAGAAATCCATGATGGTTAGCCTCTGTTTTTTTATGCCTAAAAAATAATATGTCTCAGATCTGGATAAATTATACCTCATTCGACGGGGAATTTAATTCTGAATAAGAATAAATTAGCCTTTTTCGAAAAGATTCACTTTTGGAAGAGAAAAACACAAAAAACCAATTTTTGAAGAAATCCATGATGGTTAGCCTCTGTTTTTTTTATGCCTAAAAAATAATATATCTCAGATCTGGATGAATTATACCTCATTCGACGGGGAATTTAATTCTGAATAAGAATAAATTAGCCTTTTTCGAAAAGATTCACTTTTGGAAGAGAAAAACTCAAAAACCAATTTTTGAAGAAATCCATGATGGTTAGCCTCTGTTTTTTTTATGCCTAAAAAATAATATGTCTCAGATCTGGATGAATTATACCTCATTCGACGGGGAATTTAATTCTGAATAAGAATAAATTAGCCTTTTTCGAAAAGATTCACTTTTCGAAGAGAAAAACACAAAAAACCAATTTTTGAAGAAATCCATGATGGTTAGCCTCTGTTTTTTTATGCCTAAAAAATAATATGTCTCAGATCTGGATGAATTATACCTCATTCGACGGGGAATTTAATTCTGAATAAGAATAAATTAGCCTTTTTCGAAAAGATTCACTTTTGGAAGAGAAAAACACAAAAAACCAATTTTTGAAGAAATCCATGATGGTTAGCCTGTTTTTTTTATGCCTAAAAAATAATATGTCTCAGATCTGGATGAATTATACCTCATTCGACGGGGAATTTAATTCTGAATAAGAATAAATTAGCCTTTTTCGAAAATATTCACTTTTGGAAGAGAAAAACACAAAAAACCAATTTTTGAAGAAATCCATGATGGTTAGCCTCTGTTTTTTTTATGCCTAAAAAATAATATGTCTCAGATCTGGATGAATTATACCTCATTCGACGGGGAATTTAATTCTGAATAAGAATAAATTAGCCTTTTTCGAAAAGATTCACTTTTGGAAGAGAAAAACACAAAAAACCAATTTTTGAAGAAATCCATGATGGTTAGCCTCTGTTTTTTTTATGCCTAAAAAATAATATGTCTCAGATCTGGATGAATTATACCTCATTCGACGGGGAATTTAATTCTGAATAAGAATAAATTAGCCTTTTTCGAAAAGATTCACTTTTCGAAGAGAAAAACACAAAAAACAATTTTTGAAGAAATCCATGATGGTTAGCCTTTGTTTTTTTTATGCCTAAAAAATAATATGTCTCAGATCTGGATGAATTATACCTCATTCGACGGGGAATTTAATTCTGAATAAGAATAAATTAGCCTTTTTCGAAAAGATTCACTTTTGGAAGAGAGAAAACACAAAAAACCAATTTTTGAAGAAATCCATGATGGTTAGCCTCTGTTTTTTTTATGCCTAAAAAATAATATGTCTCAGATCTGGATGAATTATACCTCATTCGACGGGGAATTTAATTCTGAATAAGAATAAATTAGCCTTTTTCGAAAAGATTCACTTTTGGAAGAGAAAAACACAAAAAACCAATTTTTGAAGAAATCCATGATGGTTAGCCTCTGTTTTTTTATGCCTAAAAAATAATATGTCTCAGATCTGGATGAATTATACCTCATTCGACGGGGAATTTAATTCTGAATAAGAATAAATTAGCCTTTTTCGAAAAGATTCACTTTTCGAAGAGAAAAACACAAAAAACCAATTTTTGAAGAAATCCATGATGGTTAGCCTCTGTTTTTTTATGCCTAAAAAATAATATGTCTCAGATCTGGATGAATTATACCTCATTCGACGGGGAATTTAATTCTGAATAAGAATAAATTAGCCTTTTTCGAAAAGATTCACTTTTCGAAGAGAAAAACACAAAAAACCAATTTTTGAAGAAATCCATGATGGTTAGCCTCTGTTTTTTTATGCCTAAAAAATAATATGTCTCAGATCTGGATAAATTATACCTCATTCGACGGGGAATTTAATTCTGAATAAGAATAAATTAGCCTTTTTCGAAAAGATTCACTTTTGGAAGAGAAAAACACAAAAAACCAATTTTTGAAGAAATCCATGATGGTTAGCCTCTGTTTTTTTATGCCTAAAAAATAATATGTCTCAGATCTGGATAAATTATACCTCATTCGACGGGGAATTTAATTCTGAATAAGAATAAATTAGCCTTTTTCGAAAAGATTCACTTTTGGAAGAGAAAAACACAAAAAACCAATTTTTGAAGAAATCCATGATGGTTAGCCTCTGTTTTTTTTATGCCTAAAAAATAATATATCTCAGATCTGGATGAATTATACCTCATTCGACGGGGAATTTAATTCTGAATAAGAATAAATTAGCCTTTTTCGAAAAGATTCACTTTTGGAAGAGAAAAACTCAAAAACCAATTTTTGAAGAAATCCATGATGGTTAGCCTCTGTTTTTTTTATGCCTAAAAAATAATATGTCTCAGATCTGGATGAATTATACCTCATTCGACGGGGAATTTAATTCTGAATAAGAATAAATTAGCCTTTTTCGAAAAGATTCACTTTTCGAAGAGAAAAACACAAAAAACCAATTTTTGAAGAAATCCATGATGGTTAGCCTCTGTTTTTTTATGCCTAAAAAATAATATGTCTCAGATCTGGATGAATTATACCTCATTCGACGGGGAATTTAATTCTGAATAAGAATAAATTAGCCTTTTTCGAAAAGATTCACTTTTGGAAGAGAAAAACACAAAAAACCAATTTTTGAAGAAATCCATGATGGTTAGCCTCTGTTTTTTTATGCCTAAAAAATAATATGTCTCAGATCTGGATGAATTATACCTCATTCGACGGGGAATTTAATTCTGAATAAGAATAAATTAGCCTTTTTCGAAAAGATTCACTTTTGGAAGAGAAAAACACAAAAAACCAATTTTTGAAGAAATCCATGATGGTTAGCCTCTGTTTTTTTTATGCCTAAAAAATAATATGTCTCAGATCTGGATGAATTATACCTCATTCGACGGGGAATTTAATTCTGAATAAGAATAAATTAGCCTTTTTCGAAAAGATTCACTTTTGGAAGAGAAAAACACAAAAAACCAATTTTTGAAGAAATCCATGATGGTTAGCCTCTGTTTTTTTTATGCCTAAAAAATAATATGTCTCAGATCTGGATGAATTATACCTCATTCGACGGGGAATTTAATTCTGAATAAGAATAAATTAGCCTTTTTCGAAAAGATTCACTTTTCGAAGAGAAAAACACAAAAAAACAATTTTTGAAGAAATCCATGATGGTTAGCCTTTGTTTTTTTTATGCCTAAAAAATAATATGTCTCAGATCTGGATGAATTATACCTCATTCGACGGGGAATTTAATTCTGAATAAGAATAAATTAGCCTTTTTCGAAAAGATTCACTTTTGGAAGAGAAAAACACAAAAAACCAATTTTTGAAGAAATCCATGATGGTTAGCCTCTGTTTTTTTTATGCCTAAAAAATAATATGTCTCAGATCTGGATGAATTATACCTCATTCGACGGGGAATTTAATTCTGAATAAGAATAAATTAGCCTTTTTCGAAAAGATTCACTTTTGGAAGAGAAAAACACAAAAAACCAATTTTTGAAGAAATCCATGATGGTTAGCCTCTGTTTTTTTATGCCTAAAAAATAATATGTCTCAGATCTGGATGAATTATACCTCATTCGACGGGGAATTTAATTCTGAATAAGAATAAATTAGCCTTTTTCGAAAAGATTCACTTTTGGAAGAGAAAAACACAAAAACCCAATTTTTGAAGAAATCCATGATGTTTAGCCTCTGTTTTTTTATGCCTAAAAAATAATATGTCTCAGATCTGGATGAATTATACCTCATTCGACGGGGAATTTAATTCTGAATAAGAATAAATTAGCCTTTTTCGAAAAGATTCACTTTTGGAAGAGAAAAACACAAAAAACCAATTTTTGAAGAAATCCATGATGGTTAGCCTCTGTTTTTTTATGCCTAAAAAATAATATGTCTCAGATCTGGATGAATTATACCTCATTCGACGGGGAATTTAATTCTGAATAAGAATAAATTAGCCTTTTTCGAAAAGATTTACTTTTCGAAGAGCAAAACACAAAAAACCAATTTTTGAAGAAATCCATGATGGTTAGCCTCTGTTTTTTTATGCCTAAAAAAAAATATGTCTCAGATCTGGATGAATTATACCTCATTCGACGGGGAATTTAATTCTGAATAAGAATAAATTAGCCTTTTTCGAAAAGATTCACTTTTGGAAGAGAAAAACACAAAAAACCAATTTTTGAAGAAATCCATGATGGTCAGCCTCTGTTTTTTTTATGCCTAAAAAATAATATGTCTCAGATCTGGATGAATTATACCTCATTCGACGGGGAATTTAATTCTGAATAAGAATAAATTAGCCTTTTTCGAAAAGATTCACTTTTCGAAGAGAAAAACACAAAAAACCAATTTTTGAAGAAATCCATGATGGTTAGCCTCTGTTTTTTTTATGCCTAAAAAATAATATGTCTCAGATCTGGATGAATTATACCTCATTCGACGGGGAATTTAATTCTGAATAAGAATAAATTAGCCTTTTTCGAAAAGATTCACTTTTGGAAGAGAAAAACACAAAAAACCAATTTTTGAAGAAATCCATGATGGTTAGCCTCTGTTTTTTTTATGCCTAAAAAATAATATGTCTCAGATCTGGATGAATTATACCTCATTCGACGGGGAATTTAATTCTAAATAAGAATAAATTAGCCTTTTTCGAAAAGATTCACTTTTGGAAGAGAAAAACACAAAAAACCAATTTTTGAAGAAATCCATGATGGTTAGCCTCTGTTTTTTTATGCCTAAAAAATAATATGTCTCAGATCTGGATGAATTATACCTCATTCGACGGGGAATTTAATTCTGAATAAGAATAAATTAGCCTTTTTCGAAAAGATTCACTTTTGGAAGAGAAAAACACAAAAACCCAATTTTTGAAGAAATCCATGATGGTTAGCCTCTGTTTTTTTATGCCTAAAAAATAATATGTCTCAGATCTGGATGAATTATACCTCATTCGACGGGGAATTTAATTCTGAATAAGAATAAATTAGCCTTTTTCGAAAAGATTCACTTTTCGAAGAGAAAAACACAAAAAACCAATTTTTGAAGAAATCCATGATGGTTAGCCTCTGTTTTTTTTATGCCTAAAAAATAATATGTCTCAGATCTGGATGAATTATACCTCATTCGACGGGGAATTTAATTCTGAATAAGAATAAATTAGCCTTTTTCGAAAAGATTCACTTTTGGAAGAGAAAAACACAAAAAACCAATTTTTGAAGAAATCCATGATGGTTAGCCTCTGTTTTTTTTATGCCTAAAAAATAATATGTCTCAGATCTGGATGAATTATACCTCATTCGACGGGGAATTTAATTCTGAATAAGAATAAATTAGCCTTTTTCGAAAAGATTCACTTTTGGAAGAGAAAAACACAAAAAACCAATTTTTGAAGAAATCCATGATGGTTAGCCTCTGTTTTTTTTATGCCTAAAAAATAATATGTCTCAGATCTGGATGAATTATACCTCATTCGACGGGGAATTTAATTCTGAATAAGAATAAATTAGCCTTTTTCGAAAAGATTCACTTTTCGAAGAGAAAAACACAAAAAACCAATTTTTGAAGAAATCCATGATGGTTAGCCTCTGTTTTTTTATGCCTAAAAAATAATATGTCTCAGATCTGGATGAATTATACCTCATTCGACGGGGAATTTAATTCTGAATAAGAATAAATTAGCCTTTTTCGAAAAGATTCACTTTTCGAAGAGAAAAACACAAAAAACCAATTTTTGAAAAAATCCATGATGGTTAGCCTCTGTTTTTTTATGCCTAAAAAATAATATGTCTCAGATCTGGATGAATTATACCTCATTCGACGGGGAATTTAATTCTGAATAAGAATAAATTAGCCTTTTTCGAAAAGTGTCTTTTTTGGAAGAGAAAAACACAAAAAACCAATTTTTGAAGAAATCCATGATGGTTA
This sequence comes from Xylophagus ater, assembly GCA_963422695.1. NCBI lineage: Eukaryota > Metazoa > Arthropoda > Insecta > Diptera > Xylophagidae > Xylophagus > Xylophagus ater. The sequence continues at coordinate 43,261,142 of OY730484.1, forward strand.
GCCTCTGTTTTTTATGCCTAAAAAATAATATGTCTCAGATCTGGATGAATTATACCTCATTCGACGGGGAATTTAATTTTGAATAAGAATAAATTAGCCTTTTTCGAAAAGATTATATATTATAAGATTCACTTTTGGAAGAGAAAAACACAAAAAACCAATTTTTGAAGAAATCCATGATGGTTAGCCTCTGTTTTTTTATGCCTAAAAAATAGTATGTCTCAGATCTGGATGAATTATACCTCATTCGACGGGGAATTTAATTCTGAATAAGAATAAATTAGCCTTTTTCGAAGAGATTCACTTTTGGAAGAGAAAAACACAAAAAACCAATTTTTGAAGAAATCCATGATGGTTAGCCTCTGTTTTTTTATGCCTAAAAAATAATATGTCTCAGATCTGGATAAATTATACCTCATTCGACGGGGAATTTAATTCTGAATAAGAATAAATTAGCCTTTTTCGAAAAGATTCACTTTTGGAAGAGAAAAACACAAAAAACCAATTTTTGAAGAAATCCATGATGGTTAGCCTCTGTTTTTTTTATGCCTAAAAAATAATATATCTCAGATCTGGATGAATTATACCTCATTCGACGGGGAATTTAATTCTGAATAAGAATAAATTAGCCTTTTTCGAAAAGATTCACTTTTGGAAGAGAAAAACTCAAAAACCAATTTTTGAAGAAATCCATGATGGTTAGCCTCTGTTTTTTTTATGCCTAAAAAATAATATGTCTCAGATCTGGATGAATTATACCTCATTCGACGGGGAATTTAATTCTGAATAAGAATAAATTAGCCTTTTTCGAAAAGATTCACTTTTCGAAGAGAAAAACACAAAAAACCAATTTTTGAAGAAATCCATGATGGTTAGCCTCTGTTTTTTTATGCCTAAAAAATAATATGTCTCAGATCTGGATGAATTATACCTCATTCGACGGGGAATTTAATTCTGAATAAGAATAAATTAGCCTTTTTCGAAAAGATTCACTTTTGGAAGAGAAAAACACAAAAAACCAATTTTTGAAGAAATCCATGATGGTTAGCCTGTTTTTTTTATGCCTAAAAAATAATATGTCTCAGATCTGGATGAATTATACCTCATTCGACGGGGAATTTAATTCTGAATAAGAATAAATTAGCCTTTTTCGAAAATATTCACTTTTGGAAGAGAAAAACACAAAAAACCAATTTTTGAAGAAATCCATGATGGTTAGCCTCTGTTTTTTTTATGCCTAAAAAATAATATGTCTCAGATCTGGATGAATTATACCTCATTCGACGGGGAATTTAATTCTGAATAAGAATAAATTAGCCTTTTTCGAAAAGATTCACTTTTGGAAGAGAAAAACACAAAAAACCAATTTTTGAAGAAATCCATGATGGTTAGCCTCTGTTTTTTTTATGCCTAAAAAATAATATGTCTCAGATCTGGATGAATTATACCTCATTCGACGGGGAATTTAATTCTGAATAAGAATAAATTAGCCTTTTTCGAAAAGATTCACTTTTCGAAGAGAAAAACACAAAAAAACAATTTTTGAAGAAATCCATGATGGTTAGCCTTTGTTTTTTTTATGCCTAAAAAATAATATGTCTCAGATCTGGATGAATTATACCTCATTCGACGGGGAATTTAATTCTGAATAAGAATAAATTAGCCTTTTTCGAAAAGATTCACTTTTGGAAGAGAAAAACACAAAAAACCAATTTTTGAAGAAATCCATGATGGTTAGCCCCTGTTTTTTTTATGCCTAAAAAATAATATGTCTCAGATCTGGATGAATTATACCTCATTCGACGGGGAATTTAATTCTGAATAAGAATAAATTAGCCTTTTTCGAAAAGATTCACTTTTGGAAGAGAAAAACACAAAAAACCAATTTTTGAAGAAATCCATGATGGTTAGCCTCTGTTTTTTTATGCCTAAAAAATAATATGTCTCAGATCTGGATGAATTATACCTCATTCGACGGGGAATTTAATTCTGAATAAGAATAAATTAGCCTTTTTCGAAAAGATTCACTTTTCGAAGAGAAAAACACAAAAAACCAATTTTTGAAGAAATCCATGATGGTTAGCCTCTGTTTTTTTATGCCTAAAAAATAATATGTCTCAGATCTGGATGAATTATACCTCATTCGACGGGGAATTTAATTCTGAATAAGAATAAATTAGCCTTTTTCGAAAAGATTCACTTTTCGAAGAGAAAAACACAAAAAACCAATTTTTGAAGAAATCCATGATGGTTAGCCTCTGTTTTTTTATGCCTAAAAAATAATATGTCTCAGATCTGGATAAATTATACCTCATTCGACGGGGAATTTAATTCTGAATAAGAATAAATTAGCCTTTTTCGAAAAGATTCACTTTTGGAAGAGAAAAACACAAAAAACCAATTTTTGAAGAAATCCATGATGGTTAGCCTCTGTTTTTTTATGCCTAAAAAATAATATGTCTCAGATCTGGATAAATTATACCTCATTCGACGGGGAATTTAATTCTGAATAAGAATAAATTAGCCTTTTTCGAAAAGATTCACTTTTGGAAGAGAAAAACACAAAAAACCAATTTTTGAAGAAATCCATGATGGTTAGCCTCTGTTTTTTTTATGCCTAAAAAATAATATATCTCAGATCTGGATGAATTATACCTCATTCGACGGGGAATTTAATTCTGAATAAGAATAAATTAGCCTTTTTCGAAAAGATTCACTTTTGGAAGAGAAAAACTCAAAAACCAATTTTTGAAGAAATCCATGATGGTTAGCCTCTGTTTTTTTATGCCTAAAAAATAATATGTCTCAGATCTGGATGAATTATACCTCATTCGACGGGGAATTTAATTCTGAATAAGAATAAATTAGCCTTTTTCGAAAAGATTCACTTTTCGAAGAGAAAAACACAAAAAACCAATTTTTGAAGAAATCCATGATGGTTAGCCTCTGTTTTTTTATGCCTAAAAAATAATATGTCTCAGATCTGGATGAATTATACCTCATTCGACGGGGAATTTAATTCTGAATAAGAATAAATTAGCCTTTTTCGAAAAGATTCACTTTTGGAAGAGAAAAACACAAAAAACCAATTTTTGAAGAAATCCATGATGGTTAGCCTCTGTTTTTTTATGCCTAAAAAATAATATGTCTCAGATCTGGATGAATTATACCTCATTCGACGGGGAATTTAATTCTGAATAAGAATAAATTAGCCTTTTTCGAAAAGATTCACTTTTGGAAGAGAAAAACACAAAAAACCAATTTTTGAAGAAATCCATGATGGTTAGCCTCTGTTTTTTTTATGCCTAAAAAATAATATGTCTCAGATCTGGATGAATTATACCTCATTCGACGGGGAATTTAATTCTGAATAAGAATAAATTAGCCTTTTTCGAAAAGATTCACTTTTGGAAGAGAAAAACACAAAAAACCAATTTTTGAAGAAATCCATGATGGTTAGCCTCTGTTTTTTTTATGCCTAAAAAATAATATGTCTCAGATCTGGATGAATTATACCTCATTCGACGGGGAATTTAATTCTGAATAAGAATAAATTAGCCTTTTTCGAAAAGATTCACTTTTCGAAGAGAAAAACACAAAAAAACAATTTTTGAAGAAATCCATGATGGTTAGCCTTTGTTTTTTTTATGCCTAAAAAATAATATGTCTCAGATCTGGATGAATTATACCTCATTCGACGGGGAATTTAATTCTGAATAAGAATAAATTAGCCTTTTTCGAAAAGATTCACTTTTGGAAGAGAAAAACACAAAAAACCAATTTTTGAAGAAATCCATGATGGTTAGCCTCTGTTTTTTTTATGCCTAAAAAATAATATGTCTCAGATCTGGATGAATTATACCTCATTCGACGGGGAATTTAATTCTGAATAAGAATAAATTAGCCTTTTTCGAAAAGATTCACTTTTGGAAGAGAAAAACACAAAAAACCAATTTTTGAAGAAATCCATGATGGTTAGCCTCTGTTTTTTTATGCCTAAAAAATAATATGTCTCAGATCTGGATGAATTATACCTCATTCGACGGGGAATTTAATTCTGAATAAGAATAAATTAGCCTTTTTCGAAAAGATTCACTTTTGGAAGAGAAAAACACAAAAACCCAATTTTTGAAGAAATCCATGATGTTTAGCCTCTGTTTTTTTTATGCCTAAAAAATAATATGTCTCAGATCTGGATGAATTATACCTCATTCGACGGGGAATTTAATTCTGAATAAGAATAAATTAGCCTTTTTCGAAAAGATTCACTTTTGGAAGAGAAAAACACAAAAAACCAATTTTTGAAGAAATCCATGATGGTTAGCCTCTGTTTTTTTATGCCTAAAAAATAATATGTCTCAGATCTGGATGAATTATACCTCATTCGACGGGGAATTTAATTCTGAATAAGAATAAATTAGCCTTTTTCGAAAAGATTTACTTTTCGAAGAGCAAAACACAAAAAACCAATTTTTGAAGAAATCCATGATGGTTAGCCTCTGTTTTTTTATGCCTAAAAAAAAATATGTCTCAGATCTGGATGAATTATACCTCATTCGACGGGGAATTTAATTCTGAATAAGAATAAATTAGCCTTTTTCGAAAAGATTCACTTTTGGAAGAGAAAAACACAAAAAACCAATTTTTGAAGAAATCCATGATGGTCAGCCTCTGTTTTTTTTATGCCTAAAAAATAATATGTCTCAGATCTGGATGAATTATACCTCATTCGACGGGGAATTTAATTCTGAATAAGAATAAATTAGCCTTTTTCGAAAAGATTCACTTTTCGAAGAGAAAAACACAAAAAACCAATTTTTGAAGAAATCCATGATGGTTAGCCTCTGTTTTTTTTATGCCTAAAAAATAATATGTCTCAGATCTGGATGAATTATACCTCATTCGACGGGGAATTTAATTCTGAATAAGAATAAATTAGCCTTTTTCGAAAAGATTCACTTTTGGAAGAGAAAAACACAAAAAACCAATTTTTGAAGAAATCCATGATGGTTAGCCTCTGTTTTTTTTATGCCTAAAAAATAATATGTCTCAGATCTGGATGAATTATACCTCATTCGACGGGGAATTTAATTCTAAATAAGAATAAATTAGCCTTTTTCGAAAAGATTCACTTTTGGAAGAGAAAAACACAAAAAACCAATTTTTGAAGAAATCCATGATGGTTAGCCTCTGTTTTTTTATGCCTAAAAAATAATATGTCTCAGATCTGGATGAATTATACCTCATTCGACGGGGAATTTAATTCTGAATAAGAATAAATTAGCCTTTTTCGAAAAGATTCACTTTTGGAAGAGAAAAACACAAAAACCCAATTTTTGAAGAAATCCATGATGGTTAGCCTCTGTTTTTTTATGCCTAAAAAATAATATGTCTCAGATCTGGATGAATTATACCTCATTCGACGGGGAATTTAATTCTGAATAAGAATAAATTAGCCTTTTTCGAAAAGATTCACTTTTCGAAGAGAAAAACACAAAAAACCAATTTTTGAAGAAATCCATGATGGTTAGCCTCTGTTTTTTTTATGCCTAAAAAATAATATGTCTCAGATCTGGATGAATTATACCTCATTCGACGGGGAATTTAATTCTGAATAAGAATAAATTAGCCTTTTTCGAAAAGATTCACTTTTGGAAGAGAAAAACACAAAAAACCAATTTTTGAAGAAATCCATGATGGTTAGCCTCTGTTTTTTTTATGCCTAAAAAATAATATGTCTCAGATCTGGATGAATTATACCTCATTCGACGGGGAATTTAATTCTGAATAAGAATAAATTAGCCTTTTTCGAAAAGATTCACTTTTCGAAGAGAAAAACACAAAAAACCAATTTTTGAAGAAATCCATGATGGTTAGCCTCTGTTTTTTTATGCCTAAAAAATAATATGTCTCAGATCTGGATGAATTATACCTCATTCGACGGGGAATTTAATTCTGAATAAGAATAAATTAGCCTTTTTCGAAAAGATTCACTTTTGGAAGAGAAAAACACAAAAAACCAATTTTTGAAGAAATCCATGATGGTTAGCCTCTGTTTTTTTTATGCCTAAAAAATAATATGTCTCAGATCTGGATGAATTATACCTCATTCGACGGGGAATTTAATTCTGAATAAGAATAAATTAGCCTTTTTCGAAAAGATTCACTTTTCGAAGAGAAAAACACAAAAAACCAATTTTTGAAGAAATCCATGATGGTTAGCCTCTGTTTTTTTTATGCCTAAAAAATAATATGTCTCAGATCTGGATGAATTATACCTCATTCGACGGGGAATTTAATTCTGAATAAGAATAAATTAGCCTTTTTCGAAAAGATTCACTTTTGGAAGAGAAAAACACAAAAAACCAATTTTTGAAGAAATCCATGATGGTTAGCCTCTGTTTTTTTTATGCCTAAAAAATAATATGTCTCAGATCTGGATGAATTATACCTCATTCGACGGGGAATTTAATTCTGAATAAGAATAAATTAGCCTTTTTCGAAAAGATTCACTTTTCGAAGAGAAAAACACAAAAAACCAATTTTTGAAGAAATCCATGATGGTTAGCCTCTGTTTTTTTATGCCTAAAAAATAATATGTCTCAGATCTGGATGAATTATACCTCATTCGACGGGGAATTTAATTCTGAATAAGAATAAATTAGCCTTTTTCGAAAAGATTCACTTTTCGAAGAGAAAAACACAAAAAACCAATTTTTGAAAAAATCCATGATGGTTAGCCTCTGTTTTTTTATGCCTAAAAAATAATATGTCTCAGATCTGGATGAATTATACCTCATTCGACGGGGAATTTAATTCTGAATAAGAATAAATTAGCCTTTTTCGAAAAGTGTCTTTTTTGGAAGAGAAAAACACAAAAAACCAATTTTTGAAGAAATCCATGATGGTTAGCCTCTGTTTTTTATGCCTAAAAAATAATATGTCTCAGATCTGGATGAATTATACCTCATTCGACGGGGAATTTAATTTTGAATAAGAATAAATTAGCCTTTTTCGAAAAGATTATATATTATAAGATTCACTTTTGGAAGAGAAAAACACAAAAAACCAATTTTTGAAGAAATCCATGATGGTTAGCCTCTGTTTTTTTATGCCTAAAAAATAGTATGTCTCAGATCTGGATGAATTATACCTCATTCGACGGGGAATTTAATTCTGAATAAGAATAAATTAGCCTTTTTCGAAGAGATTCACTTTTGGAAGAGAAAAACACAAAAAACCAATTTTTGAAGAAATCCATGATGGTTAGCCTCTGTTTTTTTATGCCTAAAAAATAATATGTCTCAGATCTGGATGAATTATACCTCATTCGACGGGGAATTTAATTCTGAATAAGAATAAATTAGCCTTTTTCGAAAAGATTCACTTTTGGAAGAGAAAAACACAAAAACCCAATTTTTGAAGAAATCCATGATGTTTAGCCTCTGTTTTTTTATGCCTAAAAAATAATATGTCTCAGATCTGGATGAATTATACCTCATTCGACGGGGAATTTAATTCTGAATAAGAATAAATTAGCCTTTTTCGAAAAGATTCACTTTTGGAAGAGAAAAACACAAAAAACCAATTTTTGAAGAAATCCATGATGGTTAGCCTCTGTTTTTTTATGCCTAAAAAATAATATGTCTCAGGTCTGGATGAATTATACCTCATTCGACGGGGAATTTAATTCTGAATAAGAATAAATTAGCCTTTTTCGAAAAGATTTACTTTTCGAAGAGCAAAACACAAAAAACCAATTTTTGAAGAAATCCATGATGGTTAGCCTCTGTTTTTTTATGCCTAAAAAAAAATATGTCTCAGATCTGGATGAATTATACCTCATTCGACGGGGAATTTAATTCTGAATAAGAATAAATTAGCCTTTTTCGAAAAGATTCACTTTTGGAAGAGAAAAACACAAAAAACCAATTTTTGAAGAAATCCATGATGGTCAGCCTCTGTTTTTTTTATGCCTAAAAAATAATATGTCTCAGATCTGGATGAATTATACCTCATTCGACGGGGAATTTAATTCTGAATAAGAATAAATTAGCCTTTTTCGAAAAGATTCACTTTTCGAAGAGGAAAACACAAAAAACCAATTTTTGAAGAAATCCATGATGGTTAGCCTCTGTTTTTTTTATGCCTAAAAAATAATATGTCTCAGATCTGGATGAATTATACCTCATTCGACGGGGAATTTAATTCTGAATAAGAATAAATTAGCCTTTTTCGAAAAGATTCACTTTTGGAAGAGAAAAACACAAAAAACCAATTTTTGAAGAAATCCATGATGGTTAGCCTCTGTTTTTTTTATGCCTAAAAAATAATATGTCTCAGATCTGGATGAATTATACCTCATTCGACGGGGAATTTAATTCTTAATAAGAATAAATTAGCCTTTTTCGAAAAGATTCACTTTTGGAAGAGAAAAACACAAAAAACCAATTTTTGAAGAAATCCATGATGGTTAGCCTCTGTTTTTTTATGCCTAAAAAATAATATGTCTCAGATCTGGATGAATTATACCTCATTCGACGGGGAATTTAATTCTGAATAAGAATAAATTAGCCTTTTTCGAAAAGATTCACTTTTGGAAGAGAAAAACACAAAAACCCAATTTTTGAAGAAATCCATGATGGTTAGCCTCTGTTTTTTTATGCCTAAAAAATAATATGTCTCAGATCTGGATGAATTATACCTCATTCGACGGGGAATTTAATTCTGAATAAGAATAAATTAGCCTTTTTCGAAAAGATTCACTTTTCGAAGAGAAAAACACAAAAAACCAATTTTTGAAGAAATCCATGATGGTTAGCCTCTGTTTTTTTTATGCCTAAAAAATAATATGTCTCAGATCTGGATGAATTATACCTCATTCGACGGGGAATTTAATTCTGAATAAGAATAAATTAGCCTTTTTCGAAAAGATTCACTTTTGGAAGAGAAAAACACAAAAAACCAATTTTTGAAGAAATCCATGATGGTTAGCCTCTGTTTTTTTTATGCCTAAAAAATAATATGTCTCAGATCTGGATGAATTATACCTCATTCGACGGGGAATTTAATTCTGAATAAGAATAAATTAGCCTTTTTCGAAAAGATTCACTTTTCGAAGAGAAAAACACAAAAAACCTTTTTTTGAAGAAATCCATGATGGTTAGCCTCTGTTTTTTTATGCCTAAAAAATAATATGTCTCAGATCTGGATGAATTATACCTCATTCGACGGGGAATTTAATTCTGAATAAGAATAAATTAGCCTTTTTCGAAAAGATTCACTTTTGGAAGAGAAAAACACAAAAAACCAATTTTTGAAGAAATCCATGATGGTTAGCCTCTGTTTTTTTTATGCCTAAAAAATAATATGTCTCAGATCTGGATGAATTATACCTCATTCGACGGGGAATTTAATTCTGAATAAGAATAAATTAGCCTTTTTCGAAAAGATTCACTTTTCGAAGAGAAAAACACAAAAAACCAATTTTTGAAGAAATCCATGATGGTTAGCCTCTGTTTTTTTTATGCCTAAAAAATAATATGTCTCAGATCTGGATGAATTATACCTCATTCGACGGGGAATTTAATTCTGAATAAGAATAAATTAGCCTTTTTCGAAAAGATTCACTTTTCGAAGAGAAAAACACAAAAAACCAATTTTTGAAGAAATCCATGATGGTTAGCCTCTGTTTTTTTATGCCTAAAAAATAATATGTCTCAGATCTGGATGAATTATACCTCATTCGACGGGGAATTTAATTCTGAATAAGAATAAATTAGCCTTTTTCGAAAAGATTCACTTTTCGAAGAGAAAAACACAAAAAACCAATTTTTGAAGAAATCCATGATGGTTAGCCTCTGTTTTTTTATGCCTAAAAAATAATATGTCTCAGATCTGGATGAATTATACCTCATTCGACGGGGAATTTAATTCTGAATAAGAATAAATTAGCCTTTTTCGAAAAGTTTCTTTTTTGGAAGAGAAAAACACAAAAAACCAATTTTTGAAGAAATCCATGATGGTTAGCCTCTGTTTTTTATGCCTAAAAAATAATATGTCTCAGATCTGGATGAATTATACCTCATTCGACGGGGAATTTAATTCTGAATAAGAATAAATTAGCCTTTTTCGAAAAGATTCACTTTTGGAAGAGAAAAACACAAAAAACCAATTTTTGAAGAAATCCATGATGGTTAGCCTCTATTTTTTTATGCCTAAAAAATAGTATGTCTCAGATCTGGATAAATTATACCTCATTCGACGGAGAATTTAATTCTGAATAAGAATAAATTAGCCTTTTTCGAAAAGATTCACTTTTGGAAGAGCAAAACACAAAAAACCAATTTTTGAAGAAATCCATGATGGTTAGCCTCTGTTTTTTTATGCCTAAAAAATAGTATGTCTCAGATCTGGATGAATTATACCTCATTCGACGGGGAATTTAATTCTGAATAAGAATAAATTAGCCTTTTTCGAAAAGATTCACTTTTGGAAGAGAAAAAACAAAAAACCAATTTTTGAAGAAATCCATGATGGTTAGCCTCTGTTTTTTTATGCCTAAAAAATAATATGTCTCAGATCTGGATGAATTATACCTCATTCGACGGGGAATTTAATTCTGAATAAGAATAAATTAGCCTTTTTCGAAAAGATTCACTTTTCGAAGAGAAAAACACAAAAAACCAATTTTTGAAGAAATCCATGATGGTTAGCCTCTGTTTTTTTATGCCTAAAAAATAATATGTCTCAGATCTGGATGAATTATACCTCATTCGACGGGGAATTTAATTCTGAATAAGAATAAATTAGCCTTTTTCGAAAAGTTTCTTTTTTGGAAGAGAAAAACACAAAAAACCAATTTTTGAAGAAATCCATGATGGTTAGCCTCTGTTTTTTATGCCTAAAAAATAATATGTCTCAGATCTGGATGAATTATACCTCATTCGACGGGGAATTTAATTCTGAATAAGAATAAATTAGCCTTTTTCGAAAAGATTCACTTTTCGAAGAGAAAAACACAAAAAACCAATTTTTGAAGAAATCCATGATGGTTAGCCTCTGTTTTTTTATGCCTAAAAAATAATATGTCTCAGATCTGGATGAATTATACCTCATTCGACGGGGAATTTAATTCTGAATAAGAATAAATTAGCCTTTTTCGAAAAGATTCACTTTTGGAAGAGAAAAACACAAAAAACCAATTTTTGAAGAAATCCATGATGGTTAGCCTCTGTTTTTTTATGCCTAAAAAATAATATGTCTCAGATCTGGATGAATTATACCTCATTCGACGGGGAATTTAATTCTGAATAAGAATAAATTAGCCTTTTTCGAAAAGATTCACTTTTGGCAGAGAAAAACACAAAAAACCAATTTTTGAAGAAATCCATGATGGTTAGCCTCTGTTTTTTTTATGCCTAAAAAATAGTATGTCTGAGATCTGGATGAATTATACCTCATTCGACGGGGAATTTAATTCTGAATAAGAATAAATTAGCCTTTTTCGAAAAGATTCACTTTTGGAAGAGAAAAACACAAAAAACCAATTTTTGAAGAAATCCATGATGGTTAGCCTCTGTTTTTTTTATGCCTAAAAAATAATATGTCTCAGATCTGGATGAATTATACCTCATTCGACGGGGAATTTAATTCTGAATAAGAATAAATTAGCCTTTTTCGAAAAGATTCACTTTTCGAAGAGAAAAACACAAAAAACCAATTTTTGAAGAAATCCATGATGGTTAGCCTCTGTTTTTTTATGCCTAAAAAATAATATGTCTCAGATCTGGATGAATTATACCTCATTCGACGGGGAATTTAATTCTGAATAAGAATAAATTAGCCTTTTTCGAAAAGATTCACTTTTGGAAGAGAAAAACACAAAAAACCAATTTTTGAAGAAATCCATGATGGTTAGCCTCTGTTTTTTTATGCCTAAAAAATAATATGTCTCAGATCTGGATGAATTATACCTCATTCGACGGGGAATTTAATTCTGAATAAGAATAAATTAGCCTTTTTCGAAAAGATTCACTTTTGGAAGAGAAAAACACAAAAAACCAATTTTTGAAGAAATCCATGATGGTTAGCCTCTGTTTTTTTTATGCCTAAAAAATAATATGTCTCAGATCTGGATGAATTATACCTCATTCGACGGGGAATTTAATTCTGAATAAGAATAAATTAGCCTTTTTCGAAAAGATTCACTTTTGGAAGAGAAAAACACAAAAAACCAATTTTTGAAGAAATCCATGATGGTTAGCCTCTGTTTTTTTATGCCTAAAAAATAATATGTCTCAGATCTGGATGAATTATACCTCATTCGACGGGGAATTTAATTCTGAATAAGAATAAATTAGCCTTTTTCGAAAAGATTCACTTTTGGAAGAGAAAAACACAAAAAACCAATTTTTGAAGAAATCCATGATGGTTAGCCTCTGTTTTTTTATGCCTAAAAAATAATATGTCTCAGATCTGGATGAATTATACCTCATTCGACGGGGAATTTAATTCTGAATAAGAATAAATTAGCCTTTTTCGAAAAGATTCACTTTTCGAAGAGAAAAACACAAAAAACCAATTTTTGAAGAAATCCATGATGGTTAGCCTCTGTTTTTTGTATGCCTAAAAAATAATATGTCTCAGATCTTGATGAATTATACCTCATTCGACGGGGAATTTAATTCTGAATAAGAATAAATTAGCCTTTTTCGAAAAGATTCACTTTTGGAAGAGAAAAACACAAAAAACCAATTTTTGAAGAAATCCATGATGGTTAGCCTCTGTTTTTTTATGCCTAAAAAATAGTATGTCTCAGATCTGGATGAATTATACCTCATTCGACGGGGAATTTAATTCTGAATAAGAATAAATTAGCCTTTTTCGAAAAGATTCACTTTTGGAAGAGAAAAACACAAAAAACCAATTTTTGAAGAAATCCATGATGGTTAGCCTCTGTTTTTTTATGCCTAAAAAATAGTATGTCTCAGATCTGGATGAATTATACCTCATTCGACGGGGAATTTAATTCTGAATAAGAATAAATTAGCCTTTTTCGAAAAGATTCACTTTTGGAAGAGAAAAACACAAAAAACCAATTTTTGAAGAAATCCATGATGGTTAGCCTCTGTTTTTTTTATGCCTAAAAAATAATATGTCTCAGATCTGGATGAATTATACCTCATTCGACGGGGAATTTAATTCTGAATAAGAATAAATTAGCCTTTTTCGAAAAGATTCACTTTTGGAAGAGAAAAACACAAAAAACCAATTTTTGAAGAAATCCATGATGGTTAGCCTCTGTTTTTTTTATGCCTAAAAAATAATATGTCTCAGATCTGGATGAATTATACCTCATTCGACGGGGAATTTAATTCTGAATAAGAATAAATTAGCCTTTTTCGAAAAGATTCACTTTTCGAAGAGAAAAACACAAAAAACCAATTTTTGAAGAAATCCATGATGGTTAGCCTCTGTTTTTTTATGCCTAAAAAATAATATGTCTCAGATCTGGATGAATTATACCTCATTCGACGGGGAATTTAATTCTGAATAAGAATAAATTAGCCTTTTTCGAAAAGATTCACTTTTGGAAGAGAAAAACACAAAAAACCAATTTTTGAAGAAATCCATGATGGTTAGCCTTTGTTTTTTTATGCCTAAAAAATAATATGTCTCAGATCTGGATGAATTATACCTCATTCGACGGGGAATTTAATTCTGAATAAGAATAAATTAGCCTTTTTCGAAAAGATTCACTTTTGGAAGAGAAAAACACAAAAAACCAATTTTTGAAGAAATCCATGATGGTTAGCCTCTGTTTTTTGTATGCCTAAAAAATAATATGTCTCAGATCTGGATGAATTATACCTCATTCGACGGGGAATTTAATTCTGAATAAGAATAAATTAGCCTTTTTCGAAAAGATTCACTTTTGGAAGAGAAAAACACAAAAAACCAATTTTTGAAGAAATCCATGATGGTTAGCCTTTGTTTTTTTATGCCTAAAAAATAATATGTCTCAGATCTGGATGAATTATACCTCATTCGACGGGGAATTTAATTCTGAATAAGAATAAATTAGCCTTTTTCGAAAAGATTCACTTTTGGAAGAGAAAAACACAAAAAACCAATTTTTGAAGAAATCCATGATGGTTAGCCTCTGTTTTTTGTATGCCTAAAAAATAATATGTCTCAGATCTGGATGAATTATACCTCATTCGACGGGGAATTTAATTCTGAATAAGAATAAATTAGCCTTTTTCGAAAAGATTCACTTTTGGAAGAGAAAAACACAAAAAACCAATTTTTGAAGAAATCCATGATGGTTAGCCTCTGTTTTTTGTATGCCTAAAAAATAATATGTCTCAGATCTGGATGAATTATACCTCATTCGACGGGGAATTTAATTCTGAATAAGAATAAATTAGCCTTTTTCGAAAAGATTCACTTTTGGAAGAGAAAAACACAAAAAACCAATTTTTGAAGAAATCCATGATGGTTAGCCTCTGTTTTTTTTATGCCTAAAAAATAATATGTCTCAGATCTGGATGAATTATACCTCATTCGACGGGGAATTTAATTCTGAATAAGAATAAATTAGCCTTTTTCGAAAAGATTCACTTTTGGAAGAGAAAAACACAAAAAACCAATTTTTGAAGAAATCCATGATGGTTAGCCTCTGTTTTTTTATGCCTAAAAAATAATATGTCTCAGATCTGGATGAATTATACCTCATTCGACGGGGAATTTAATTCTAAATAAGAATAAATTAGCCTTTTTCGAAAAGATTTACTTTTCGAAGAGAAAAACACAAAAAACCAATTTTTGAAGAAATCCATGATGGTTAGCCTCTGTTTTTTTATGCCTAAAAAAAAATATGTCTCAGATCTGGATGAATTATACCTCATTCGACGGGGAATTTAATTCTGAATAAGAATAAATTAGCCTTTTTCGAAAAGATTCACTTTTGGAAGAGAAAAACACAAAAAACCAATTTTTGAAGAAATCCATGATGGTTAGCCTCTGTTTTTTGTATGCCTAAAAAATAATATGTCTCAGATCTGGATGAATTATACCTCATTCGACGGGGAATTTAATTCTGAATAAGAATAAATTAGCCTTTTTCGAAAAGATTCACTTTTGGAAGAGAAAAACACAAAAAACCAATTTTTGAAGAAATCCATGATGGTTAGCCTCTGTTTTTTGTATGCCTAAAAAATAATATGTCTCAGATCTGGATGAATTATACCTCATTCGACGGGGAATTTAATTCTGAATAAGAATAAATTAGCCTTTTTCGAAAAGATTCACTTTTGGAAGAGAAAAACACAAAAAACCAATTTTTGAAGAAATCCATGATGGTTAGCCTCTGTTTTTTTATGCCTAAAAAATAATATGTCTCAGATCTGGATGAATTATACCTCATTCGACGGGGAATTTAATTCTAAATAAGAATAAATTAGCCTTTTTCGAAAAGATTTACTTTTCGAAGAGAAAAACACAAAAAACCAATTTTTGAAGAAATCCATGATGGTTAGCCTCTGTTTTTTTATGCCTAAAAAAAAATATGTCTCAGATCTGGATGAATTATACCTCATTCGACGGGGAATTTAATTCTGAATAAGAATAAATTAGCCTTTTTCGAAAAGATTCACTTTTGGAAGAGAAAAACACAAAAAACCAATTTTTGAAGAAATCCATGATGGTTAGCCTCTGTTTTTTTTATGCCTAAAAAATAATATGTCTCAGATCTGGATGAATTATACCTCATTCGACGGGGAATTTAATTCTGAATAAGAATAAATTAGCCTTTTTCGAAAAGATTCACTTTTGGAAGAGAAAAACACAAAAAACCAATTTTTGAAGAAATCCATGATGGTTAGCCTCTGTTTTTTTATGCCTAAAAAATAATATGTCTCAGATCTGGATGAATTATACCTCATTCGACGGGGAATTTAATTCTAAATAAGAATAAATTAGCCTTTTTCGAAAAGATTTACTTTTCGAAGAGAAAAACACAAAAAACCAATTTTTGAAGAAATCCATGATGGTTAGCCTCTGTTTTTTTATGCCTAAAAAAAAATATGTCTCAGATCTGGATGAATTATACCTCATTCGACGGGGAATTTAATTCTGAATAAGAATAAATTAGCCTTTTTCGAAAAGATTCACTTTTGGAAGAGAAAAACACAAAAAACCAATTTTTGAAGAAATCCATGATGGTTAGCCTCTGTTTTTTTTATGCCTAAAAAATAATATGTCTCAGATCTGGATGAATTATACCTCATTGGACGGGGAATTTAATTCTGAATAAGAATAAATTAGCCTTTTTCGAAAAGATTCACTTTTGGCAGAGAAAAACACAAAAAACCAATTTTTGAAGAAATCCATGATGGTTAGCCTCTGTTTTTTTATGCCTAAAAAATAATATGTCTCAGATCTGGATGAATTATACCTCATTCGACGGGGAATTTAATTCTGAATAAGAATAAATTAGCCTTTTTCGAAAAGATTCACTTTTGGAAGAGAAAAACACAAAAAACCAATTTTTGAAGAAATCCATGATGGTTAGCCTCTGTTTTTTTATGCCTAAAAAATAGTATGTCTCAGATCTGGATGAATTATACCTCATTCGACGGGGAATTTAATTCTGAATAAGAATAAATTAGCCTTTTTCGAAAAGATTCACTTTTGGAAGAGAAAAACACAAAAAACCAATTTTTGAAGAAATCCATGATGGTTAGCCTCTGTTTTTTGTATGCCTAAAAAATAATATGTCTCAGATCTGGATGAATTATACCTCATTCGACGGGGAATTTAATTCTGAATAAGAATAAATTAGCCTTTTTCGAAAAGATTCACTTTTCGAAGAGAAAAACACAAAAAACCAATTTTTGAAGAAATCCATGATGGTTAGCCTCTGTTTTTTTATGCCTAAAAAATAATATGTCTCAGATCTGGATGAATTATACCTCATTCGACGGGGAATTTAATTCTGAATAAGAATAAATTAGCCTTTTTCGAAAAGATTCACTTTTGGAAGAGAAAAACACAAAAAACCAATTTTTGAAGAAATCCATGATGGTTAGCCTTTGTTTTTTTATGCCTAAAAAATAATATGTCTCAGATCTGGATGAATTATACCTCATTCGACGGGGAATTTAATTCTGAATAAGAATAAATTAGCCTTTTTCGAAAAGATTCACTTTTGGAAGAGAAAAACACAAAAAACCAATTTTTGAAGAAATCCATGATGGTTAGCCTCTGTTTTTTGTATGCCTAAAAAATAATATGTCTCAGATCTGGATGAATTATACCTCATTCGACGGGGAATTTAATTCTGAATAAGAATAAATTAGCCTTTTTCGAAAAGATTCACTTTTGGAAGAGAAAAACACAAAAAACCAATTTTTGAAGAAATCCATGATGGTTAGCCTCTGTTTTTTTTATGCCTAAAAAATAATATGTCTCAGATCTGGATGAATTATACCTCATTCGACGGGGAATTTAATTCTGAATAAGAATAAATTAGCCTTTTTCGAAAAGATTCACTTTTGGAAGAGAAAAACACAAAAAACCAATTTTTGAAGAAATCCATGATGGTTAGCCTCTGTTTTTTTATGCCTAAAAAATAATATGTCTCAGATCTGGATGAATTATACCTCATTCGACGGGGAATTTAATTCTAAATAAGAATAAATTAGCCTTTTTCGAAAAGATTTACTTTTCGAAGAGAAAAACACAAAAAACCAATTTTTGAAGAAATCCATGATGGTTAGCCTCTGTTTTTTTATGCCTAAAAAAAAATATGTCTCAGATCTGGATGAATTATACCTCATTCGACGGGGAATTTAATTCTGAATAAGAATAAATTAGCCTTTTTCGAAAAGATTCACTTTTGGAAGAGAAAAACACAAAAAACCAATTTTTGAAGAAATCCATGATGGTTAGCCTCTGTTTTTTTTATGCCTAAAAAATAATATGTCTCAGATCTGGATGAATTATACCTCATTGGACGGGGAATTTAATTCTGAATAAGAATAAATTAGCCTTTTTCGAAAAGATTCACTTTTGGCAGAGAAAAACACAAAAAACCAATTTTTGAAGAAATCCATGATGGTTAGCCTCTGTTTTTTTATGCCTAAAAAATAATATGTCTCAGATCTGGATGAATTATACCTCATTCGACGGGGAATTTAATTCTGAATAAGAATAAATTAGCCTTTTTCGAAAAGATTCACTTTTGGAAGAGAAAAACACAAAAAACCAATTTTTGAAGAAATCCATGATGGTTAGCCTCTGTTTTTTTATGCCTAAAAAATAATATGTCTCAGATCTGGATGAATTATACCTCATTCGACGGGGAATTTAATTCTGAATCAGAATAAATTAGCCTTTTTCGAAAAGATTCACTTTTGGACGAGAAAAACACAAAAAACCAATTTTTGAAGAAATCCATGATGGTTAGCCTCTGTTTTTTTATGCCTAAAAAATAATATGTCTCAGATCTGGATGAATTATACCTCATTCGACGGGGAATTTAATTCTGAATAAGAATAAATTAGCCTTTTTCGAAAAGATTCACTTTTGGACGAGAAAAACACAAAAAACCAATTTTTGAAGAAATCCATGATGGTTAGCCTCTGTTTTTTTATGCCTAAAAAATAATATGTCTCAGATCTGGATGAATTATACCTCATTCGACGGGGAATTTAATTCTGAATCAGAATAAATTAGCCTTTTTCGAAAAGATTCACTTTTGGACGAGAAAAACACAAAAAACCAATTTTTGAAGAAATCCATGATGGTTAGCCTCTGTTTTTTTATGCCTAAAAAATAATATGTCTCAGATCTGGATGAATTATACCTCATTCGACGGGGAATTTAATTCTGAATCAGAATAAATTAGCCTTTTTCGAAAAGATTCACTTTTGGACGAGAAAAACACAAAAAACCAATTTTTGAAGAAATCCATGATGGTTAGCCTCTGTTTTTTTATGCCTAAAAAATAATATGTCTCAGATCTGGATGAATTATACCTCATTCGACGGGGAATTTAATTCTGAATAAGAATAAATTAGCCTTTTTCGAAAAGATTCACTTTTGGACGAGAAAAACACAAAAAACCAATTTTTGAAGAAATCCATGATGGTTAGCCTCTGTTTTTTTATGCCTAAAAAATAATATGTCTCAGATCTGGATGAATTATACCTCATTCGACGGGGAATTTAATTCTGAATAAGAATAAATTAGCCTTTTTCGAAAAGATTCACTTTTGGAAGAGAAAAACACAAAAAACCAATTTTTGAAGAAATCCATGATGGTTAGCCTCTGTTTTTTATGCCTAAAAAATAATATGTCTCAGATCTGGCTGAATTATACCTCATTCGACGGGGAATTTATTCCTGCAGATGGTAATTGGAGAGAGCACAATGTCTGGTGAATACAGAGGGTGTGATAGCATTTCCAAGCCATGTGTTTCCAATGTTGGCTGAACCGATGTAGTAATATGTTGCCTAGCGTTAGCATGCTTGATTCAATTTCATTATTTATTGTCTGCACCGACCAGAAGTGACTGTTTCAAAAGTTCATGGTAGACCATACTACCATTCCCACCAAATATCTTCTTCTTTTATGGATATTCGACTTTGCATCTTTGAATCGGTTTCTAAACCAAAATTCACAAGTTCAAAGTGATGACGTATGTTAGTAATGAGCCTTTTCCGAGCTTTGGTGCTCATCGAGCTCCAACCAGCTGCATTTTCCTTCAAGTTAAAACAAAAAAAAAAGTAAAACTTTCGGCAAATGCTGTTTTTTTTGGCATGTAACCTTTCATTTTCAGTTGAATAAAATAACAATGTTGTTTACAATTGAATGCCAAATGACTTATTGATTCTTTTAGCTTATCGAAAATTCTCTCAAACACAATAGCTGTTATTAAAAAAAAAAAAATTCCAGGATTTATGAATAGAGGGCCATCTCTTAGAAATGGTTCAAACCATAGTGTTTACCTTCTAGTAATACTGTTGTTACACACGTCAGAGATGATTTACGACCGTTGTTAAGTATAAAAAAACGTCTAAATTAAAATTAGAGAAATTTCTTTTAGTTTTTTTTTTAATATTTTTTTTTTTTTTTTATTGTTTATACAATTTTATTGTACAATATTAATTAAAAGCGATGCAGTCATTTCTATTTGTTTTTGTTTGTTTTATTAATTAATTAATAAATTAATTATTAAATTTTTAGAGTTCTTGTTTATTATTTCTTCTTTTTATCATCTTTATTTCATTTTATTTTATTTCCTTTTTTTTAAAAAAAAAACCAAATAAAGGACTTTTATGTCCTTTTTTCACTGATATTTTTTTCTCTTTTTTTTGTTGTGTAATTTTAATTAAATTTTAATTTGCTTTTTTTCTAAATAAAAACTTAAGAAATTTAACTTAAATGGTTTTTCTTTTATAAATTTTTCTATTAAAATATTAAATTAAAAATACACCAAACCCTTTTATAACACGGTAAATAGGTTCCTAAAAAAAAAAGAGATAAAAACGGGAACAAGGGTTCCTGTACGTTTTTTCTTGTTTCTTGTTCCGTGTTACGAGTGAAACCGTGTTGTAGGAAATCGTGTTATAGAAGGATTGCGTGTGTATTTATGAATTCGAATATTAAAAATCGGTTACACAAAAAAAGGGATTTTATTCCATACGAATTAAATATTGCTACCAAGTCTTTATTTATATTTCTCTTCATACTTTTGCGACGTTCTTAGATTAATAAATAAGACGATTTAAAAAACGATGTTTTTTTTACAGATGGACCGGATTATGTGAAATCAGAAGAAGATAATGAAATATCTGTGATATTACAGAGACAAGTGTTCAATCGGCATCATCAATGAATAGAAATGTCGAAATATATTCTAAAAGTATGAAAATAGAGCTCAAGTAACACCTGCTCTACTCTATCACAGGACTTTCTTATTTGAAGCCAAGACCATCTACATTTACTGAACTTTTTTTCTAAAAACTATTCGTATTCCGACGCGCTCGTAACTCACAATTCTTATACAAAATTATCACAAGTTATGACCGAGAATATTTTGCATCACAATGAAATTTTAGGTGTTTTCGGAATGATTTAATTGATAAATATAGAATAATTTCCGCCATTTTTTTTAAATACACAAATAATTTTACACTAATAAAATTTTTTTTAGACCTATACAAACATTTTCTAGAGTATTTCTCAAATAGCCATGAAAACTCGCTAGAATTATGACAGTTTAAAAACTGTCATAAATTCATATTTTTGAACATAACTGTGACTCGTCTCCCAGAATATCCAATTATCTCAAAAGTCATAATATATGTAATCACTGTACTTGGAATAGCACGAAGCCAAATAAAACTGTGTTATTCGCGGGATGCTGGTAGTAACAAATTTGTTATGACCAAAAAAATTTGTCACATCGCCAGAATAGACTTGTGTAAACTTCGAACAATTCAAGAAACTTATGAATACCACTCGAACCGAAATCTGATATGCAAAGGTGTCTACACTAAAACTGATCTTTTTCGCAGAAAATGTGTACTGTCTGTTGCTCGCTAGTTTGGTCTGGACATATGTCTGTCATATCTTTTTTGGTACACAATTCTTTGAGATTGGTTTGAATCTTTGATTAACAAGAGTAACTGATTAAAATTTTCGAATTCATTCATTTCTCTTTTCATTTCTTTCTTACTTATTTTTTTTTTTTTTTTTTTTTTAAATTTCAACTAAACATTTTTAAATTTCTTCTTTTTTCTTAAATTTGATTACTTTTCTTTCTTGTTTCTTTTTTTTTTAAACTCAAAATACACATAAATACAAAAATATTCGAAATAAATATTCATTTTTTTACTTCTTTTTGTGTTTTTATTTTTTTAATGCATCTTAATTAAATTGTTTTTAATTAGTTTTTTCATTTTTTTTTCTCTCTGCACACTTTTATTTTTTCTTTTTATTTTATTTTTAGTGCACAAGTGCCTTTAAAAGCAAGCAATTTATATACGTTTTTTTTTTTTTGTTTTTTTGTTTCATATAAATATTATAATTATTTTCTTTTTATTATCTTTTTTTTTCTTATTTTTATTCATTATTTATTATTATTTTTTATTTTTTATTTTTTTTTTTATATATAAATAACATTTAGGTTAATGTTGTTCTTCTTTGTTTTATTTAATTAAAAATTATAATTATTTATTAATTAATTAAATTAAAAACTGAATTTTAATACTATTGACTAAAATTGTTTCCATATTTCTTTTCATCTTCTTCTTCTTCTTCTTCTTTTTTAATTAATTAATTAACATATAAATGCATTTTTATTGTGAAATAAAAGCTTTAATAAATACATACACATATTTATAAATATATATATATTTATTTTTTAATTATTATTTAAGCACTATGAAATGTGTGTGTGTGTCGTGTGTGTAAAAGAATAACTTAAGTTTTTGTTTTAGTAAAAATTTAATATAATTTTGATTAATTTTAAATGAGTTTAGTTTTTTCCCCCAGAAATGAATTTTTCAAATATTTTATTTTTACTGATAATAGAGAGCTTTATCGGCTTGTACTTGGCTGAGGAATTTACCTCGTGTAACACATTCTAGAAATTGATAGTTGATTCTTCACCGTGATCACTGTTCGGTGACAAATGGATTTAAAAAAAAATGTGATAACCTCACGAGTGGAATCGTGTATTTCGATTGAGACTAAATCGTACCGAAAAAGTATTGCAATTCCTATGTTTTCTCGATATGATTTTGGTCAAATCGAGTTACACGATTCCACTCCAGATTTGTTACAATTAAGGTCAAGATGCGTCTCCCCTCGATGAGAGTTGTGGGAGGGCAAAATAAAAAAAAAACAGAAGTGTGCTTTTAATCACACTGTAGAAGTGAAACAGAAGTTTTAGAATTATTGGGTCTTCGACGGAAATGATCCCCATAAAAACATCCACCACTCTGCCGAACATTTCAATCGTGTACGACCTCTATATAAACAGTTCAAACAAATTTCAAAAATTTTTATCGACTACAGCGCCAATACGGTGGCAGATAGAACTATTTGGTCTTCGACGGAAATTATCCTCATTATAACCTCCACAATATTTCCGAACATTCTAATCGCCCCCATAGAAGTATTTCACTTCAAAAAACCTAAATAATTCGGTCAATTACAGACGGATTTTAATGAGACTTGTAATGTACATTTAGAATAGGCCAACTGAAATGAATATTTTATGACATTATATCGGGAAAGTTCCATAGTCCGGTAGATATAGAGAAAATGTAAATTCACTGCTATGGTTTGCTTTGCTCATTTTTAAAAAGACTAATTCGCATTCTGGACGTGCTCATAACTTATAACTGTCATAAAAAATTATCACAAGTTCTGATCGCAAATATTTTGCATTACAACGAAATTTTAGGTGTTTTCTAAGTGATTGATTTTGATAAATATGGAAAAATTTCCACCATTTTATTTTAAATACACAATTAAAAATTGTACATCTATCCCAACATTTTCAAGAATATTTCTCTCAAATATAATCATGACAACTTGTTCGGATTATAACAGTTTGAAAACTGTTATAAATTCATATAATTTTGTTCATAATTATGACTCGGTTTGCTAGAATACGAATTTTCTGAGCAGTCATAATGTTTGTTGTGACTAAAAAAAAATTTGTCACAACGTTCTAGATTTTAAGAGCCTGTCAAGTTTAATTATTAGTAAAAATTAAAATATTTTTGGAAATTCTTTAACATATTATGACTTATTTTGTTATTACTCCTTGACTCCATTAGACTTATTTCAAGACTTGTTTCCGGTCCGACTGAAAATATGTCTCGAAAAAAGTCTAATGGAGTTGTCTGGTTAGTTTTTGGTGGTTGATGTTTCTTTTTAAAATGTGTGTGTGTATGTGTGTGACTTGGAAAGATTATACATTTTTACTAAGAATTTTTTTGAACATTATAAATATATAGTTTCTTTTTTTTTTGTTTTCATTATTTTCACAAAAAGCTCTAAAATCTTACGAGTATATATTTTTTAATGTTTTGTTTTTCTTTTTTTTTTTTTAGTCCTCATCATATTTTTTTTTATCAATATTAAAATAAAAAAATTCCTAATGTTTTTTTTCTCTTTAATTTATCAAAGGCAAGAAGTAATCCATATTTACAACAGTTACTAAAAAAATGTTGTTTTTATTAATTTTCTTGAAGCATAAATTCATAAATTCTTTTTTTTCTTTTTTTCCTTTTTTTTCTTTTATTTATTGATATTTTTTATATATTTAAGAATATTTTTATGCTAACGAAAAAAGAAAAGAAAAGAAAAGAGTATTTAAGAATATGCTTCAATATTTTTGTTTGTTTTTTTTATATTTAATTTATTTTTTTATAAAACAACATTAAAATATATATTTTTTGATATTTTTTAATATTTTCATTTTATTTCATTATTATTTTTTTATCTTTTATTTTTAAGTTTTTAGATTGTGAACATCGCAAAAAGCCCAGCAATATAATAAATAACAGCTCATTTTTTTTTTAATTAATTGAATGTGATTTTTTTTACCTTTTTTTTTGGTTTCTTTTAAATTTAGCAGTTTAATCTGTTTAAAATCGTTCATACATACACAATATTTATTATTAATATTTCTTCTTTTTTTTATTTATATATTTTCAGCAAATGCCCTCAAAATTCTCGCGTAAAATAGTTTTTGAAATAAATTCTTGGGTCTTTTTTTTTTTTTTTAATTGATGTACACCCAACTCTAATCTCCTTTCTTTTTTACACGAATTTGAAGTTACACGATCCAAAAAATGTCTTCCTTTTATTAAGAATTCATTTGATCTAACACGATTTCAAAGTCGTCATTGTTTTATAATTATGTACGTGACCATGGGTGGGTCTAATACAAATTGCAGTCTTTGGCATCACGTTTTTACCACACTTCAAAAATTAGATAGTAGCGCTGCACACTGCTATTAAATCAATGAAAGAATACAAGATTACGCCGTGCACATGTCGGCCATTTTGAAAGCAATAGAACCAAAATTTTTTTTTAAACTTTTAATAGAGTTGAAAATTCGGAATTTCGGGTCACGAATGACGTAGGTACGTAGAAAAAACCAATTTGAAATATGGGTTGCGTAATCTTGTATTCTTTCATTCATGGTGGTATAATGTAGTGTAGTTACTCATGAATGAAATAATATAAAGATTACGTTGTGCGCATGTCGGCCATTTTTAATATTTATTTTCAAATTCCTTTATGGCGTCATGTGTGATTTCCTTTCAAATAAATAATCATGATTTTTCATATTAACAACGTATTTCATGTCTCGCGTGACGTAGTTTTGCGCGGAAAGAACCCGTAATCTATATTCTTTCATTCATGGTAGTTACTGGGGAGTCCCTTATTATTCGATAGCTCTGACCTACCCATTTCGTATGCGACATTTACATAACATATTGCATTATTAAATTATTTAAGAGCTCACGATATTTAGTCAGCCATAAGATAAGTGCTTTTAACTATATTTCTGACCTTCATCCTACACGATTTTTGTGGATAACATGGAACAACGTCGTATCCCCAATTTTGACTATAGGAAAGAAACTCATCTTTTTTACATGTTTTTTCTTTACACGAATTTCTGAGGAACGCGTATCTCTCTATCGTGTAAAAAGCGAGTTGGTTGTACACCCAATGTTTTTTTTTCTTTTTCTTTTTTAACTAAAATTATTTAGTTTTTATTATTAATTATTTATTAATTAAGTAATTTCTTGCGGTTTTGCGTTAATTTCATTCTTGGTTCCCTTAATTTCTTTTTTTTTGTTTTTAATTTCTTTTAAATTTAACTTATTAGCAGCTTTTTGTTGTTTTACTAAGTTTAATAAGAATTAAGTGTTTTTTGTAAATCAATCATTCTAAATTCAAGGCAGCGTTTCTTATATTGTTTTTTCAATTTTATGGAATAATATTTTTGTATTCTTTTTTTTAATAAATTCCATTTTAAATTTTTATTTATTTATCAAATTTTTACTTTTGGTTTTTTAAAATTTAAATACTATAATTTTTGCGTATTTGTATTTTGTACGATCTCAATTTGGGATTATTGAGTATTTTATTTGCTTCACAGCGAAATATGAGTAATTATAAAGTGTCCCAACTTCTTATCTCTCTCTGTTGAAGTTCTTATAAGAGTTGGACTGTCTATGGGCCAATTTGAACATCAATCTTAAGAGCTAAGTCATAGATAGTCTCCAGGTTTTATAAACTTGATCGATTCTTATAAATGTTGGATCATCTATGGGCCAATTTGTTTAGACCAATCCCCAAAAACAGTGTGTCTTGAAGTTTCATAAACTTTTGAGTATCTATGTCTAGTTGAATTGAACTTTTAAGGAGAGTAGGTCATTTAGGAACTCTCGACATTTAAACCACAAACTGGAGTCCATGTTGCGTTGGATTAATATTAAAATGTTTTCACTTTTTTTGGAGAGTCATGAGTTTAAGTTGGCCAAATTCTTTAGATTGCTCTATGATTTGGACTATCTACAGGCCAATCTCGTTGTCAAATCTGTTGTTGTTGATCACGCCTCAAAGTATTCAAAATGTTGTTGATTTTTCAACAAAAACGGTGCATGGATGGTGTTGTAAATATACAACCCAGTTCGCAGATGGTATGAAAACATGTTTCCTCGTTTAAACGTTGGCGACTTTAATTCGAAATTGTGATCGTACAAATTTTTTTTGTTTAATACAAATTTTTCAGCATAACAAATTTAGGTGGAAGAAGAATATGTTCTTCTATGATGGAGAATCGTGTAATTCGCCTGATTGAGAGTAAATCGTATCAAAAAAAAAGAGTATTGCTAATTGTTATGCTTTTTGGATACAAGTTACACGATTTCAGATTATGACAAAAACATAAATCGCTAACTAATTCATTTAAATTATATTTGATTTTGTTTTAAAATTTCGTCAATATTTTAATATGATTTCTTTTTTTGTTACTTTTTCTAAAAATTTCTTAAATTTCTTTGTTTTTATTATAAAATAAGCAAAAGACGCCTGCGCCAATGCATTATAAGTACAATATTTTAGCGTTTTTAATATATTATTTTTTCTTTTATTTACTATTAATACTCATTTAAATATATATATATATTTTTTTTGTTTTCCTTTTGTTGAAGAGATTATTACATAATTAATATTGGAACTAAAAACAAAACAAAACAAAACAAAAAATGTTGGTGTTTCTTTTTAAATTTTGTTGTTCAGGGGTCCTATAATGGAATACGATCGTAATCGTAATGTTTACATAAGGCCTGTTGTTGTTGTTATTGCCTTCCACTAACAACAACACGATTTACGTTAAAGATACGATTACGATCGTATTCCATAATAGGGCCCCTGGAAATTATTAGAAATTTTCTTTTTATGTTATGTGTGTTTTAAGAACAAGAAGATATGTCGCAAAAGATTGCGCTAATTCTAAATATATATTGGGTTTTTTCTTTTTAAATATTACAAAATTATTTAATAAATAAAATTTAAATTATAAATTATAAATTAATTTTCTTTTCTTTGATATTTTTACCATTGGTGGTGGTGCAATTTGATGAAAACATGTAAAATTATTTCCTTTTTTTTATCTTTTGTGAGATTTATTAATAAATTTTACACTAACTTTTCTTTTCTATAAAAAAAAAAAAAAAATAGGAAAAGAAAAATCTTGTATATTTAATTTATTATTAAAGTATTTTTGAAATTTTCTTAAAACAAAAAAAGATCTTTAAATTATGGCCAAATGAAAAAGTTTTTCTTTTAAAAATATAATTTGGAATTTATGATGTTTGTTTTTAAATAGAGAAAATTTTTCTATCAGTATATTTACGCGCATACCGAAATATGTTAGTCTGTTTGTATCTTGATTGGATTTTCTTTTGTTAATGCGGACCAAATCAGACTGAACTGATTGGATTCGTAGATAAATTTGTTCCATTTGATAATCAGCAATCGATAGCCAACTATACAAGTTAGAGACTAATCATTAAAAACATTGCTAACGAAATTGCCTACGAATCATATCTATAACCTTTTCAACTTCAAATTGGGAATAAACAATTTCGTATCTAGATCAAACAAGCGGTTCTCCATCCTAAGAGACGGGATGCTACGAATTTTAGTTTAACAAATTAAGTCGCCATTGGATATGATGGATTTTTAAAAATATTACGCTTCAACAGTAACACATCCACTTCTATGATAATTTCCCTCACAAGACATATCTAATCTGAAATGTACATTTCAAATATTAAGAAAATCCCTTCATATTTGAATGAGTTAGAATATTTTTCTATATTTGCCACGCAATCCTTCATTTAGTGGAGACATGATGAAAATCGATACAATTATTTTCAAGATTGGAAAAATACCTCTTGTATTGTATTGCGGGCCTTAGCACGCAGGCCTTACTGGCCCTTAAATTCAAACTAATCGATGTGTCTCTCTTTTGATTTGAATATATGCTTTCCACGATTTTATACTCCATCTGTTAAACAATTTAAATTGTATTGAAAGTCGAGGGATCACAATGAAATGTATCTCAATTGAAAGGGAATTGTTTTCCAATCGGGAATTTTTGTGTCACAATTTCATTTATAAAGAATCCATGACCATAATGACGCTCTTTTTTTGGAAATTCGATAACAGATGACACTTATTCAATTCATAGAGTGCTTTTAAAAAAACCTTTCAAAAAACTGTCTTCTGTGGAATATGTATGTCTGCCTTATACATTCGCGGCGTTTTTGGTTCGAACCCTGTCTCTTAAGGGATATATAAGATTATTCTTTTTTTTAGAACCCAGAATTAACTATATTTTCATTTGAATTTCAATGTTTTCTTTCGAGCTTATTATCATTTTAATTGCAAACAAATATGATTTATCTTTTAATTTCCAATGATTTTATATCTTTCTTATTTATTTCCTTCAAAGGAAAAAAAAGCAAATCAATCAATCATAAGCGGCCATAATTTAATGATTGTGTTTTTTGTATAATTATT
Source organism: Xylophagus ater (assembly GCA_963422695.1). Lineage (NCBI taxonomy): Eukaryota > Metazoa > Arthropoda > Insecta > Diptera > Xylophagidae > Xylophagus > Xylophagus ater. Next base: position 43,290,279 of record OY730484.1, read on the forward strand.
TTTCTTTTCTTATTTAAGATTGAATATCATTTCTTTAAGTATTTTTTGTTAACGTGTTGTTGCACCTTTTACAAAGTTAAAAGTTTTTGAAAAACAAAAAAATAAAAAAAATAATATCACTAAAATACGTTCGGGTTGAAGCGTTTTCTTGTTAAATAAAATTAATATCTATAACACGGCAGTTCTATAATTTTTGATAAAGAGATTTTTTTTTATATATAAATAAATAAATATTATTTCTAATAATTATAAATTTTGTTATGCGGCCACAGTTGGATAAGTTAATGTTATATATTTAATAAATTTTTAATTTTTTTTTTAATTTCTTAGTCATTCCTTTCTTTTTTCCCCAATTAGATTGTGAAAAACTTCTTTAATTTTTTTTTCGGAATCTAATTTCTTCCTATTACAACATTTGTAAATTTATTTAATATTCTTTTATTTTGCCTTTGAGGCTGCTGAACCAATTGTTACGGGCTATTTGGATAAACAAACATTTTCTTGTATGTTAACGGTGATTGCAAGTGTTTATGAGGTATCACCTCACGCTCTGTAGGAAGTGGCCATAGCTCCTGAAAAAAAAAAATAAATAAATTTAATATTATGTTTATTAAATTTGAATATTAGAGGTCTGTTTTATTTGCCACTTGCTCTGGGGTAGAGCAAATTTTTACATTGAAATCAAAAACAACAAAAGAGCAAATCCTACACTATTTTCAGACCCGAAATTAGTTCAGTTTTCTCCCATAAAAAGTGTATTAGCTAAACGTTTCTCATTTCATTACAATTTGGTTGCTAAGCAGCGCTACAAACTCCTGCTCGTTTTATTTCCCACTTACCCTGTTCCAGGGTAGGGTATGGCAAATAAAACAGACCTTAGATGTTGAATTTTAAATTATTTCCGTTAGTTCTGTAACGTTAAATCATCCTGTAGAACTTATATAGGATAAAGCAACCCCATTTTAGCTAACCAATCTAATTTTGAATAGTCTTTCATTTGATAGTTTATTGAAATTTTTATGTATTAGAATTGAAAATTCACTTAAAAATCTACAATAATTTCGATTTTATACCTCAATACAAAAAGAATTACCCAAAATGATGGCGAATGTAATCAATTCTATGTCCTTTGAATATGAATACTCTGGAAAAGTGGTTCTCGTGTTTATACACATATTTTCTTGAAGCATTTTTGTGCAGATTTGTCTCTTTTGCACACACTGAATTGCCTTTTTTGTTGAACGATTTGTTGTAAACATCAAAAATATATAATTTTTGTATATTTTTACAATTTATTAAACAAAATGAAGTGGTTGTGTGGCAAGAAATAAGTTTGTGTATTCACCGGATTTATCTGATTCAGCATCATGGTAAAAATAAGCTTTGAATATAAAACTGAACTAAACAGGCAATTATGTTACTCGTTGTAAACGACACAAGTTATATTTTATGAGTTTTCTTTGCTGATACTCTCTCTATAAGCTTTAGTAATCTTCAATTTATTCCGAGTAAAATGAAAATTGGCGGCATTTATTTATGATTCAATCTAATAAATTTTATTATATTGTGCTATCTTATTTACCTGCAGAGACTTTGCTCTTTCTCAGGAACTAGCTTTATCCTTTTTCATTGTTAAAGAATTCATCAAATTTTTTATTGTCGCACCTAAACCCTTACTTGGTGTATTCGATTCAGCTGATAATCGATTTTCTGGATGTGCATCTAAACATTTTTGATATCTTAACTAAAAAGACAGTAAGTTTTTCAAAATTAATAAATTTGATCAAGAGAAAAAGGATTCATTTTAATAATTTACTTTGCATGCAGCTTCAACGGTTTTACATAAAGCTCCACTTGATGGTTCACAATGAAATACATGAACAACAAATTTATCTTGTGCAGTATGCATTATAAATGCACAATTTTTAACATTTTTTCCTATACCCAAAAAACTTAAATATCTAACACGGCATTCTGTTATTAATCTTGAATCATCCTAAAATGATAAATTCAATTAAAACCGAATAAAATTAGCCATTTATTATAATATTCTTACTCCAGTACTATGAACACTTATCATACTTGGCGCAACAGAAACATTAACATTTTCCCATAATTCTGGTTTTGTATCTCTTAATACATTTTCAATAGCTGTATTTAATACTTCCATACCAGTTGCATGTGGTACTTCACGTGATCCCAAATATTGAGCTTTTAAAACTTTTTTTGGTTCTTCCATTGGTGTTGGAAATGATTGTGCTAAAGAAAAATATATATATATATAATATATAAATTATATCGGGTGTCTCCATAAAATAGGGCCAGATTTAAATTTCATTAAGTTGACAGTACTAAAATCTTAAACATCTGCCATCTGCCACTATTGCTCCATTAAACTCTGCACGAAGAAACGACATTATTACTGAAAGTTTGACAAGTTTCGAGCGCCTACTGTGGTCAAAAATACAATTCCACAAAGTTCAAATTGTACATTTCTTTCGGAGCATTCTTTATTTAATAAATTAATTATTAAATTCCTCGTCGAATGAAATATGGGTCATACCTGTAGAACGCAAAATACCTGAGTTATACGTATACCTTAATACTAGAGAATTTTTGTATTTCCTGTCCAAAAAAAGGAATATTTTTAAAAACGTTCGAATGGCATTTAATTCGATATTAAATTGATCGTCGAAAGAGGTATGAGTCGTATCTTTAGGATGCAAAATACCCGTGATATACACATACTTGAAGTAAAGCAAATTAAATCTTGCGCTTTTAGTGGGACACCCTATATATATATACTAAAACTTACGATGTCGTGTCCATTTACGATTTTCAGTAGGTAAATCTGTTGGACGAATAGCACCACGACCACTGTTTGAGCTACTACTGCTGCTATTTGCATCTAATTGTAATGATCTTTCGATCATTATTCTTTTACAAATATCTCTAAAATGAAAATTTTTAATAATAATTACTTTTAGTCGTTATAAAAATATATTTACCTTAATGTATTTGCAATTGTTCTAGCAGCTGTATCACAACGAAATACATGACACATATGAATTCGAGTTAAACGATCTCGAGCGACATAAGCAAAATCCCTATCGAGAATAAAATATTAATAATTATTATTTTTTATTACATATTTTCAATTTTTCAACATAAATAAGCTGTTTTTTTTCTTTTAATAAATTAAATTCTTTAATGTTTTTAAGATCTTTTAAGACTGAACGTATTTTTGCCGTACAATAAAACTATCAAGCGATATACATGACGGGATAATAAAGTTCCATAACTACTGTTGTAATCTGTTTTTCTTTAATCAAAGTCATCTCTATCCGGTCCCTATGCACTTTTTCCAACGATTTAATAGTGATTCAAATGAGTATTCAACTTCATTTTGTTATATATCGCCTCCAAAACACGTTTAGAAACCTTTTGAATGATCATCACAAAATGATCCTTTCAATTAAATTTTAATTTTTGGGAATAGTGGGAACTCGTTTGGTACTGAAATTGGTTAATACGATGAATAATTCAATCCATAGATTTGATTCCATGCCAAAAATTGACAATTTTCTTGATCTAAACATTTATCTCATCCTTCTTAAGACACGCCTGAAAATAGGCAATTCATAATTTTTTGATGAAATTTAAATTTTTCTTATTGTCGTATTTTAAAATCGTATCGGTCTAAGTACTGTAACTGTAAACATAGAAAAATGATCAAGAAAATCGTTATGAGTGAGTGTTTTGTTATAGTTGCACTTTCGATGGTTACAGGTATACAGTGACAACACAGACATATGATTCCAAAATATACCATTTAAAGTTTTTGTTTGTCGCGCGTATTCAAACCCCAATCTTAACCAATACACTTTTTATCTTATTTACCCTTCATTATTGACGGGCTTTTATCTAGTTTTATTAATGTTCAGTCAGAAAAGATGATTAATAACCAATCATTCGGAATTTAAAATCTTTTTATCATTTAAAAATGAAATGCATGCGATATGTGTAAGATAGTCATTTCTCAATTTGCAGCCTTAAATTGGTCAAATATTTTATTAAAAAAGCATTTAACTTCACAATTTTATGATTTATATGATATTTTAGACAATTCCAAGGCATACATTTTTTATGCAATATTCCCACTAATCCTCCTACAACACGGTTTCCATCTAATACTTTAAGAAAGATTGCGGGAACTCTTGTTCCCATTTTCTCTCTCTCTGTAGGAAGCTGTCTACCATGTTATAAGAGGTTTGGGTGGTATATGAGTATGAATTATTTCATGCAAAAATAAAATTAATAAAAACAACATGTGTGCGCCTAAAAAGGATTCATCTTTTTTTATATAGTTTGATACGAACCTTTCCCTGATATTATTTCAAGTATGAAAGTAGGCACAAATGAAAATATTACATTAGAAAAGGAAAAAAAATTGTTTTGATAATAATTTAGATAGTTTTACCTTCCATTATCACGACCAACTCCCCAAACACGAATTGTATGAATCGGTTGTGTATTTAATATTGTCAAATTTTCTGGATCAATTAACTTTAAAGCACCTTCATCTAAGTCCATGAATAGATCTTTTCCCTTTATAAAAAAAAATGGTAGTACATTAATAATGATTATTTAAAATCAAGAAAATTTTTGGAATTCTTACATCTCCCCATCGTCCAACAACATCTAAAAGATCATTTCTTCCTAATGATAAATCGACTATGCATTTATTAACAGCTTTTGATGAACGTTCTGGTGTTAAGTCTTCTTCAGCTATTTCTACCCAACCAAGTGATCGTACAGCAAATCTAATTGGTCTATCTGATTCTGATTTAAGTGGATAACTACGCCGCCTGAATCGTTAATAAAAAAAAAGATACTTTATTATATCAAGAAAATATTTCCAAAAACAAAAAGTTCTTTACTTATATGTTAAATCTTCTCGACGTCGTCTATCTTCTTCTTGGTCTAAAGCTGAACTTGTATTACTTCTAGTCACAGATAAACTTTGACTCTCCTTAAAAGAAAATCATCGAATTTTTTAAAATTTTGCTTATGATTAAATGCCATTTTCTAAGAAATAGCCTTAGTCATACTATTTAGAGTTAGTTTAAGCTGACAAGATATGTATTTGACAGTACTAGGTATGTTAGCTTTCAAACAACTCCTTTTATTGCATTGAATATGTATAATTTTATTTCAAATAAACAACATTTCCGAGAGTCATTATTTTATGCCAAAGAAATCTGCCGCAGAAATATATCATTTGGTCGTGGAAATTTTTGGTAAATATGCTCTATCAAACCCAACTTATAAATTGTGACATTGCCGCTTCAAAAACGATAATTTTGCGTAACGAATTACCAGAAGCATTATATTTTGATAAGTCAACTTTTTCCAGACATCAACAAAACAATTGGAATGATTCAAAAACAAGGCAATTGGATGCTATACCAATTGTGACATGGAAAGGCGAAAAACCATTTGCAAATTATTATTTCAAAGGTAAAAAAGAAAGTATGCCGTGTATCTGGAGTGATCAGAAGGATATGGTGTACTATGAGCTACTGCAATCGTCAGAAACTACCACTGGCAATCATTATCGACGGCCAGAATGAAAGAATAGACATGATAAAGTTATTCTTCAACATCACAAAGCCAGAATTACTTACAAAGAATGTACAGGGAAACAACACATAACCATTTATTTAGGTCCGTGCAATTAGTCCTTTCTGTACAGCTCTTCCATTATTTTAAAAACATCAAAAAATGGGTCCATGGTTGGACTGCTTCAAATAAACCAGATTTCTTTAATCGCGATTTATCTTCCGATGGAGCTTTTAATTCATTTTGTAAACAAACAAATGTCTTTTATTTAACACGAAAACAGATCGGAATCATATGCAGCAAAACCCTTCCAAATGTAATATTAAAATTATTTCATTTACCTGTATTCGATTGCCGCCAGATCCATCTCGTGTACCATAAAATGATTGAAAATTATTATTATTTGGACTTTTTGTTGTTACAAAACCTTGATTTGTTGATGAAATAGGCGTTTTTGGTTCTTTTGTCATACATTTTGGCCATGTCGGTGGTTCTCTTTGTATTGTACCCGATTTAATATGCCAATAATATGGTCCATCATTATCTAAAATGAAAAAAGAAAAAAAAAAAACATGATCATATATGTAAAAACATACAAACATCCATGATTTGATATTATCTAAAGATAATCGAATTAATTTTACCTTCATGTTTTTCCCAGCCGGGTGGTAAATCTTTATTATTCGAATCTTTATCTTCAATTCCTTCAATTTCTTCTTTATTACCTTTTTCTTCATCATCATCATCATCATCATTTACATTATTACCAACATTTGATGATGGTGGTGGTGGTGGTATTTCACTAACTTTTCCATCTCCTTTATGGATTTTTTTATTCGGTAATGCATATAAATCTTCAGAGTTTAGATTACCTGAAATGTATTTGATGGGAACACTTTCATTAGCATCTTTTATTTTGATATTATCATCTTTTTCAGGTGTTTGATCTGTTTTGGTTTTCGATTCGTTTGGTGAAGAATCGAAAAGTAATTGTTTTTCAGATGCACTATGTTTAAAAAAAGAAAAGTTAAGAGGAAAATAGTTTTATTAGTTAATTAGTGTTATTAGATCCAAGGATCACATTCGATAAGTTCATGATAAATGAAATAATTAATATAACATAATCTCTTTTTAGCTCGATACACTTAGTGAAACGATGTTTAAGCTTCTTTAAGCCTTCCGAATACTACAATTTGTTAGTCTGCACAAAGGGGACATTTGTTTCGTTTATAATTTCAAAATTAAACCCCAAATCTTTCCGTTGCAACGAAAATCTGGAGAATATGGTGGATGCAGAAACATTTTTTTCTAATGTTCACCGGTGAATCCATATTAAATTGCATTAGGTATAAACTTGTTGAAATTACGCATTGAAATCTTCACATGAATTCTTTTTTGGTCCATTTTGAATAAATGTGGCAGTGAATAGATTTTCGATATATAAATTTTCGAATAAGATGTCCACAATATCAATAATATCTGATATATTTCCATTTTTCGATCACATAACAGGATACGATAGACTTTTTCGATCATTTGTTTGATACTGCTGTTTTTGGGGCCTTCTAGAATATTCCAACATCATTCATGGTCGTCCGTGATCACAACGAAATTGAGTGAATCACTTCTGAATCATTCCATAAAGGCCAATCTCCACACAGCCGACATCCTATTCTGATGAAAGTATGGGATACACTTACGCAAAATTTGGTTAAACAGAAAGAGAGAAACAATCATCCTAATAATTCTGTCGGCTTCTGCATTTCTCATTTCCCCATCTGATTTTTGATCTGCTAGACAATTCCCCTCAAAAGCAGAAGAACTTGTTTATCTGATTTATGGCCCTTCATCTGCGTTTGTATACTCTCACAATAACCACACACGATAACCTCGCAATTTTTCTAAATTGTGTGGGGGAGACTCTGATGTTTTTATTCGATCAATCCTAGCGAAAATTGCAAAAGTTCATCTCTTTCTAGTTTTCTGATTTTTCCCGTCAAATTAGGATGTCGGCTGTGTAGAGATTGGCCTTAATACTTTTCAAGCTTTATATTGATTTCCAATATTAAGAAAAAACTCAACTAATTGATAGATATGAATAAAATATTGTATGACGTCGCCTTTTGAAAAATGGCAGGACGACGTTAAAAAGAATATCCTTGTGTATCCTAGTGTATTAACTTAATTTCTTGCAATTATTATGATCTTATCGAAATGAGCCTCGTATATAAAATATACATATATCTACAAATTACCTGAAATTTTCTTTTAGATCCACTCCCATTGATCCTATATTAATTCGTGCATAATCTTTTCGATTACTAACAAGATGTGGTTTTGTTGAACGTAATGAATTTTGTTGTTGATGTAATTCGGATAAAATTTCTTCATATAAATGTGAGTTTCTTTCCATTCTTTGCGGATCCATATGATAATTTGGATTTTCATAGCTCAGGAGACCATTTTCTAAGGGGAAATACAATTTGGGTTTTTTTTTTTTTTTTAAATACAAGTAATACAAAGTATTCCTCCAAAAAATTGGAAGAGTATATATAACACAGAAGAAGTTTTTTATGATATCATTTTAAATTGTGTTAAAACATAACAAATGTTGTTCCAGAAATATAATGGTTTATGATATAGCTGTGAATGTTGTTTTTAAGAAAATATCTTTTAATTGTAGGAAAAGACAAAGTTTGGCTAAAGAGTGTATTAATGTACATGAAGTTAGCGCCAGCTTGGAAACTAAACTAAAAAAGTATACTCAATTACAATTCAAGAGAGGACGTTGAATTCAACTTTAGTCCTTAGTAACCAACCACCAAAGATGTGTCATTAAATCATTAATTTTCGTAAGAAGTGATAATGACTGTTTTTAAGAGGACAAACACTTTTTAATTAAAAAGACTTCTAATTCAGATTTAGATTGATTTTATTTATTCAAAAACTTATTTTGTTAAAGCTTTTATTTTTTTTTGTTATTAGAAAATCTGGTTGATAATCAAGGAAACTGCTGTAAAATAGTGGGAAAGAAGGTTATGAAGTTACTGGCCAAAGAGAGATCAAAGGACAGTCAAGGGTATGCTAAAGGAGATTATCAGGAATGGTCAAGCGAGTGATCAAGCAAGAGCTGTCAAGGAAGAAGTTAAAGAAGTGGTTAAGAGGTGGTCAAGGGAAAAATGTTAAAAAGCGGTCAAGAGGTCGTAAACATGCTCCATATCAAATCGGTTATGAAAACTGGTTTAAACAATTTAGAGAACGTATTTTTGTTGATGTTGAATATGCATCACGAAAACGTGGAAAGGGTTTTTTGTATCGAACTGTTACTGAAGATGAAAATGGATCTACTTCGAAAATCCCAAATGCAGAAAAGCAAACGTGAACACGAAACATTCATTCAGATGATCTGTTCTGTATTTGGTGGGATCAGAAAAGTGTGATCTAGTATGAGAATTGGTAAAACCGCCTGAAACTATTACTAGTGTTATCTAACGGCGACAACTAATGCGTTTGAAGTGAGCTGTAGAGGAAAAATGACTAGAATGTGTGAATAGACCACAACAAATTAATTTTTCAACGATTTTATAATCACAGTGTTTGTGAATGCTATTGACTGGTTTTTACCCTGAGCCATAACCGAAGAGAAATACAAACAAAGGAAACCGAAACGAAAACCGAAACGGAAAAGTCAGGAGCAGTGTGACAAAAAATTTTCTTTTCGCAAAATCTTTTTGGCAAGAGAAAGGCTAATACCATGAAGAAACGTTGGGGTACAAGTTCAGGGTTAATTTGTTACAATCATTCTTGTGGAATAGATTGTAAATATTATTAAAGAACATATAATTCTTAGAATAATTAGAGTTTGCAGAAAGTTAGAAAGGTTATTAAACTTATTGTAATGAACATTATGGAAAATAGTAATTTTCTTTTCTTTCGCGTGATTTAAATAATGTAAAGTTTTGTTTTTGGATTTGATTAATCATTTTTGTTTCGTTCTTTTTTTTTTCAAATCTGATAAAAGAAAACTTTCATAGTTCCTTTGATGATTAAATCTTGACTTGGCTCTTTTCGTATTCTTTTCTCTCAGTTCAATAGCCTTATTTTATTTCGATAAAATTTATTGACCACGTTTCACAACCCAAAGAGTTTTCTAATCCACATCTTACTAAAGCCCTTTATGACACTTTTAGTCGACCATTATTGGAATATGGCAGTCAGCTAAGCCAAGCAACTTTCACAGGCGTCTTTCGAACACGAATTTACACCATTAAAGGAGTTCTGCAGAAACTAGTATTATACAGTGGATGGATGCATTAGAAGTTTCCACCCAGGCTATCGTCATTTTCGACAAGCAACCAAAACTTGTATGTGGTCTAGCGTTATCATGATGAAAAACAATGCATGTAGATCGCAATTACTACTTTGCGAATTTATACTATGTAATAAAGTATTGTCTTATATACGTTAAATGTGCTACTTGGGACGTCGTACAAAATAGGGCTGTTATTGTATTTGATATTTTAAAACAAAACAATAAAACATGCTAAGCCATATATGTGAGATTAGGAGCACATTCTGAAGAGAGCTTTAACGAAAATTTCTTCTACGATTCGTCAATTCTGAACGCTGATATATTAAGGTTCTGAGCAGATTTAATTCGATTCGATCAATTCCTTTATTTTGTTATCATTTATAACGCAATGACTTTTTAGCCCTAATCTAATAGTTTTCTTTTATAAATGTCAAACTTAATTATAAAATACCGACAGATATAATACATTCTTAGATATATCTTTTTTAATATCCGTTTAGCATAAGACTTTTATTGTATTCCTACCTAATGTAATACAATTATAAACAATTTCCTTTAAAGAAATAACAATTGTTATGTTCTACTTTCGTTAGAAGAAATACTTAAAAAAGGAGGAAGAAAGACGTTCTATTTTACGATTATTTCTAGTTTGCGTTTAGTAAAAGAAAAATAAAGAAAAAAAAATACTATTACGTATTTTGTAAAAGAACGTCTTTGTAAACGATGATAACACAAGAAATTCTTCTAATTCTGAAAAAAAGGATATTTAATGCGTAAAAGAAAAAAACTTAAGGAAAACAAAAACACACAAAAAACGACATTTAACTTTAGAATGTTTATAAGAAATTAATATGACCCAATTTGTTGCCTCTATTATCCTTTTTCTCTATTTGATTTTCCTATTTTTACTACAACAAAAACGGCATATATATATATATTTATATATATTGTGAAAAACTGGTTTCATTTTGAGACACTAGAAGCCTTCTTTTACGTTTTTCCATATTTTTCTATATTTTTCTATGTTTTTCTATATTTTTCTATGTTTTTCTATATTTTTCTATGTTTTCGTATTTCAACAGAAAAGAAAGAAAAAAACGAAACATTAACAAAATTTTGTTAAACTAAACAAAATCTATTTCATAAAAGTTCATTCATATATTCTATGTTTTTTATAAAGCACCTTTATTTATAAATGGAAAGAGTAAAAGGTAAAATAAAATCCCATATATATTTATTTGTCATGGAGAGGTGAGAGAGACTTTAAGTATTAAGATTTTCATTGTAATTCTTCATATAAAACACGCACATATAATCCAGTTAAAAGCACACGGGAGCTTTTAGAAGTGTCCTATCAAGAGACACATAATTTTTTTTTTCTTTTACCGAATCATAGACTTGAAAAAACGTAGAATCCAATTGGGTAGGCCCCATAAGGGAAAACTTCAAAGTATATTATAATAAACAAACAAACAACGTAAAAACAAAAATGAATCATTAAAACAAAAAAAAAAGTGGGTTTTTAGGTGGTTGGGTAAATTGGAAAATTCTATGACAGAAAAGCTTATTACATATATATATATATATATATATAAATAGGTTTCCTTTCCTTTCGTATTTTTTTTTTCTGTTTGGCTTTTATATTGTTATACATTTTCCCTTGTGTTTTTCATAAAAGAAGTCAGGTTGTCTGGCGCCTATTCATTAATGAAGGGTGACGGAGTGTTGGTTCCTACTTTTATACGATATTACTCATATAATATAACTCCGCAATATCCTTTTAGGTACTTCTCTTCAGAGATATATTTTCAATATTATTGGTCAAAGGAAAGAATTTAATTTTTTTGTTGAATATAAAGTAGGTAATTGGGTTTTTTCTCTAAAATAAAAAAAAAATGCAGACCTTTTGACCGCAATTTCAAAAAAATGTCGCTTTAAAAAATCCTGCCTGAAGGCAATGATGTCTATAGAAGTATATAAGCTATATAAAGTTTTATGATGCTGATGTAATTTTAATTAATATAAGCATTATTATAAACTTTATTTTTAATAATAGGATATTTGGGAAGGATTAAATCTGATATTTGGGGAAAGTAACTAGTGACCAAAATACAATCGGGTGGTAATTTAAATTCTTTACTGGGAGAATCGGATTTGAAAGGAATTTTTGATTAAAATGAAATTTTAATATCATTTAAAGATTAAAAAAAGAGAAAAGTATAAATGAAATTGCTACGAAACTAAGTAGCTTAGAAAATGAGAGATTCAGTTAATAAGAAAAATTGGTGAAAATTAATTATATTATTGGATGGGATAAAAATGGTTACGAACTCTCGACGAAGGCCAAAAAGAAACTGATATTAAACCGGAATATTTAACACAATAACTGCGTTTTTTTCACAAGTTGCTCCAGACCAGAGCAAAATTTTACACTGAAGACAACAACAAGATACACCGTTTTTCACTTAGACCAGACAAGTTCTGATCCATTTTTTTGGTCAATAGATGGCTCTCATTTGGGTTTTTTGATACTTGAATGTTGTCCTGCTGGTGATTATGACAGTTTTTGTTTGAACATATAAAAAGTATAAAATGAAAAACCGTTAAAATCGATTTCTTAAATTTTCTACACAATTTATTTACAAATTGTGATATTTTTTTGCGTTCGACGTTTAATTACTATATGGTTTGAATATATGCTAACAATATATAAATTTTTTGTTGCTCTTGCTCCTTGTTCGTTTCAATTTCAAATTCTGGTTTGATCTGAAGCAGATCAATGCGAAAAAAACCACACGTAATAATAAAAAAAAATTGAAAAACGTTCTTTTGTTACCAAAAAATATTGAGACCTCTCAAAAATCTCGTATTCGTGTTTGTAGAAAATGCTTATCAAGAATGTAGAATTTTCTACATTTTTTCGATGCAAGAAATTCTGACCTTAAAATAATAACCAAAAACGTGAAATGGGAATAAAAATAACCAGGCTCAGAATAGGGCACCCAAGAAAATTTGAAAAACACTTCGATATGTTTGGAAATTTCTAAAATACATATATATATATTTATGATACGACCCCCATTTTGTGCCCATCCTGATATTCAGTTTTGTGGTTACGAGGCTAAAAATGACACCTGATAACGAATGGTTGTTTACTACACAAATACGAGTAATATAAGAAGAGATCTGGAGGCTTATTCTCGAATGTATTTTAATTAAATATTAAACCGTGAAAATTATTTTAATCAAATTTTGATTGTATTCCTCAAATTTGAACGGGTAAGTCTTGGTCTCGTAGGGTGCCTGGTGTTGTACGTAGTACCCCTACTCTAACTAACCTAACCTATTCCTCAAATTACGCAAAAAATACTTTTTTTTTATGGTTTAACAAATAGGTAGTACTTCATTTTAATGATAATTTCTAGATTTGTGGATTCTTGTATTATTTTTCTTTTGTGGTTATTAGATTTAAAAATGCTTTACTGCGTAATTGGGTTTTTTCTTTTTTCGTTACAAATCATTAATTATAATAAGGCACGCAATGAGGTCTTTGCTACTATATGAACAATTATTAATAATCCATTCAACGTTTTAACAAAAATAACAAAATCGAATGGCTATTATTGTGTGGTTCATAATAATTTGAAGATTGTAAAAATCCTTCGTGTTCAGGCTAACCAAAATCCCTGTGTCGGAGATCACAAAATACAATATCATACAATTCATGATCCTCGCGATTTAACTGTATTCTTTAATGTTTAAAAAGATAAAAATAAAATATGAAAATATGAATTTTGTTGTTTGAGAAGATATATAATTATTTATCTATAGAGAAGAAAATTTCTTATTATTCTTACCCATGTAGATGTCATCATCATCAATATTCTGTGAATTAGCAAGTGTGGCTATTGCCGCCATTGCTTTACACAGTTCAATCAAAGAGGGTGGCGGTAATAATGCCACGCTCAATGGTGCTCTACTTAAAATTTCACCTGACAACATTCAAGAGAAAAGTTGCCGCTTACCTGAAATTGAAGAAAAAGCAAAAAAAAAAATATGAAAAATTAAATTAAAATTTTAATACATTTTCTTAAATTAAACAATTAAAAATTTAAAACAATCTTTATGGTATTATACTATATTCGGTATTAAATTTGGACTTTGTTATACCTCTTAAGTTAAGTAAGAATTGTAATCACAAACAAATTCGACCACAATTTTCAACGGAAATTAAAAGTCGAGAATCAATATTATTTGTTTTGAGAAGAAAATTATAAGCTGAATATTTCTTGGGCTCAACTAGAGTCAATTTATAATAATTCCTTCATATCTAGTTTTATCTTTTTAATTCATGTAGTAAACACGCCTAAAAATATGCAATTTTTAAATTTCCTGATGAAAATTTATATGTAATGATAATTTATATGAAAATATTTAGGTCTTCTGACTGTGGTCCTAGGAAATTTTATAATTCTATAATCGCTACTATTAAAAGAAAAGTTTACTGTTTTGGAATCAGTTTTTTAATCACTATTTTTAGGTACTTGTCTTCTAATTCAACCTAGGACGAAATACAGGTATATGCATTACTAGTTTTTTTATAGCACACCAACAGGATATAGAAGAGCAGATACATTAAACATAGAGAATGTCGAGGAAATGGAAAAAATCGTTGAGAAGATATCCGAAATTCCAGCTGTTAAGTTATTAATGTTTTGCTAATGATGAAATTAAGTGTATCCGAAAAGAATGTCACAGAGAGAGTTGAGCGTTTTTCTTTTTGGTGTAACTTGAAATCCGATTACATCCATGTCTTGTATTGTATTGTATTGGAGGAGGGACAGTTGCAGGCCTTAGCACGTAGGCCTTACTGATCCATTGTCCCTCCTCCTAAAAAGGTTGGTTGAGAGATTACACCCTTAAGACAATAAAGATAATTTCCTAGCAGTCCATATCAGCGACATATCAACCATTGCATTGAGGTATTAATTTCTTGTTCGGTTCAAAATTGTCGTATCAACACTTTTTATCATTTTACACAAAATCCCACTTCTGATATTTTGTAAAACTTAAAAAAAAAAAATGGCGAAAACGAAAGAGATGCCTTTACAATTGCGTATAAGAAAGTTTAGTGCTTTACCATACCAAAAATTTATTATAAATCAATAAATTAATGTATTATTATTTACAATTTTCACACACATACACAAAAGAAATCTAATTAGTGGTTTGAATTTTGAAAATTTAATGCTATTAGGTGTTAAGTTGGTGAAAAATATAATAACCCTTTCACTTTACACGTATAATGGAATCCAACCATGTTGGTTGTTTAAAATTTTGAAGGTAAAAAGATTTACTTTGTCTTCTATGAAAAATTCATTAATTTATTTTTGTTCATAAAAATTCAATTAAAACATCTTCTTTTCTTTTCGTTTTTTTTTGAAATATTGTAAAAATTTTAAAGTGGAAAATCTACAAAATGTAGTTTCTTTAGGAATTAATAGGTTTTTTGTGTAGATTTTTCATTTAATTAAATTGTATATAAAGGTTGTACATTTTCCTGTCTTGTTCTTGAAGAATACATATACTTTATGATGATGACGAATAATATCTAAACATTTGGTTTTTAAGTAAAGAAAAGCTTTTTGGCATTGACGTAGGTTATTTGTATTGCGTTGTAACATATATAAAAAGTAAACGCGAGGAATTTAAGGGAGAATTCGATTCGGTATAGGGTTAAACAAATCGATTTTCTTTTTGTTATTGACATGAAAGATTATGGAGTCAATTAATTTTAACATTTATATATGGTTTTATGAATTATTAAAAGTCATAGATTTGTATACCCTTTGGTGGGTTTTACCAGAGTGACCAGAAAGTTTTGTCGTTTTTTTCTCAAGTTTTTCAGATTTAATCGGAAAATTTGTCAAACCATTTTATTAGAATTATTAACATACATCGACTACATAAGCAGGCGATAATATAATAAATTTCACTAAAATCGGTTTAAAGATAATGGAGAAAAATAGTCGTAGGAGAAAAAAACTATGTTCTTAAATTTTGTACTACTAGGACCCAAGTTACTTGCCAATTAGGAGCAAATTTGATAAAGAAGAAACAAAGTTATGAAGAAAAAATCTTGAAATATTATTAATTATGGATGTTTTTCTGCCCCATTTCTACCACAGGGCATCAAGAAATTATCTATAGGTCGATTTCTGTCGATTATGTTGCCATTTAAATTTGCCTATAAAATCACAGTGCAGAATTTAAATAATATCCAAAAGACTAAAACAAGAAAATGCATTCAGAAAGCTGGGTCTCCTTGCAATGGAACTCGGTATGTTTGTAGTAATAGATGTTGAGTTCCCATGTAACAAAGGAATATTCGAATGCTTTAGTAAAACATGTACAAATAATGTAGTCCTTATGTGCCTAAAATAGCCGGCTACAGGCGTCAGTTCTTCGATAACTCCACAGTCAATAATGTGCGGCCTTTCGTTATATTCTTAAGTTTTTGAACTTTTGTTTACCCACACTGCGAACAGCACCGCGCTTGAAGGTCAATCTATGACGGCTTTTAACTGTACGACGTTCAACTTGAAATCTTGCACACATATTCCTAAGGCTGTAAGTAAAAAAGATGCATTCAGACTACCTTTTTTGTCAGTTTAGAAACATCTTAAGAATCGGTAACAAAAATCTATTTTTTTGACTCAACAAAAGTGATTCCCCCCCCCCCCCCCCCCTTATACGAAAAAATATTTCACTTAACGTTTTTTGTATTAAATTATTCACTTTCTAGTTTAAAGGATTAATTTGTTAGTTTTAAAACTGATTCGAAATCAGATTCCCTGTGGGAACGTAAGTTGGTATTCTACCGGCTGCGCCATTTAATGACTAATCAGTACTAATCAGTACTATATGACTAAATATAGTAACTATCTATATAGTTACAATTTAATTTCAAAATTTATTTTCAATTAACTTAATAACTTCTTATCACTTTGCAAAACTTATTGAGAATTTTGTATTGTATATTTTGATGGTTTTTTTTTTACCTATTATTAAATTAGCTTTTTTCAATCCCATCGCTGATATACCGTCTGTTGCTATTTTAATTGTTATTAATAAACCAGTAGCTAAAATGTTTATTTGTATAAGTGCATCTAATAATGCACTATTTATTGAATTCACAATAATACATAAAGATATAAGAACGGTTGAACATTTTACTGTATCAGATTGAGCAGATGACGCCACTTTGAAGATTAAAAAAAAAAAAAAAAATAATAGTTTTCTTTTTAATATCGAATTATTACACTAGAATTTTCATAATTATATAAATATATATTATATATATTCTTTTCATCACAATTAATTACTTGAAAATACATTTAGATTATCCAAAAATGTGTGCACTAAGAAACAAATACAAAAACCGGTGAATTTGTTCGTTCTCAATTTTCAATCACCACCAAAAACGTAACGAAGGAAAACTTTAAAACTTCTTTTTAGATGATACAATTTCATCCCTTCAAGTAGCTACACTAATCTAATATATACGTTTTCACGATTATTCACTAAAGTTCACTTTAGAAAGACTTGAAATTGCAGAAAATCTTCTGTCTTTGTATAAGTTGAAAAGTTTTCATGAACACAACACAATGATGTGACAACGAAGGGGATGGATGTGGATAGGGCTGTTAGAATTTTCTTTTGATAATCAATAAAAATGAATAGAATTATAAAACACCGATAAATTTAATTCATTATTTTACAATAGTTTTGAAACAATCGAAAGCTAAAAACCGACTAGCTTAAACTTTAATATGGATTTATGCAAAGACAAGCGCGATTTTGATTTGCAAATTTTCTATTTTTGCACTTTTATGATTTTAATCCCTTTTTTAAATACGGGGAAATTTGATAATTTTTAGGATTAAGTATTTTCTGAATATACAACAATTTTTTTTTTAAATTTTTGCAACTTTTAATTGTGTTCCGTTGATGAAAGGAAGGACTTCACGTAATAACTGATGAGACAAAACTATCCAAAAGAATTTCTTTTTGGGTGATTTCAAAACGGATTCAAGGACTTTTCTTTCATCTGGAAACACATATACAAAAAAAAAGAAAAAACTTTAGAGCTTTTTTCTCGAAATCTCGAATCAGCAGACGTTATCAGACTCGTCTTTGTATAAAAACCAGACATAAAATGTCGTCATTTTGTTTCCTTTTTTTTTTGTTGTGGGTTTTTGTAAGGTTTTTCCCTTCTTCCAAATCTTCCCAAAAAAATTTCGAATCAGATGTCGGTCCTCCAAAAACAAAATTTTGTTTCTTTTTTTATAGGGTTCATATTCTTTGAAAGCTTTTTCTTTAACATACATATATAGTCAGCCGTTTTTGTATAATTGTATTTGTAAAAGCTTTTCGAAGGATATTTTATATAATAATAAAAAGGGATACACTTTTTTTGGTATGTGTTCGTTAATATTGGATGTAATATAATATTATGAAGGCGAAGGACAACTACAATAATAAAAAGTCATCACCATCATATACAAATATATTCAGGTTTTTCGTCCTTCGTGAAAAGTTCTACCAAGAAAATGTATTGCTCTGCGGTGGTGTGTTAATGTTGAAAGAAAAATTTGGACGCATTTCTGTTTGGTTTTTTTGTTGGAATTTTAAGGGTCGATGTATGTTCCTTTTAGTTCGATGTATTTGTATTGTATAAAAATAAAGATTCCCAGTCAAATGATGAGTCATACGATACGAGGATGACTCATGCACCAACCATGAAAACTTTCTGTACATACTTAATAATATATGTATGTAGTATATATAAAACCGAACGATTTTTCGTTAGGGAAAGATATTATAATGGAGATAGGCCAAAAAGTTATTACTTTATTTTTGATCACATCCAATCGGGAGCTTAACGACCCATGAAAGATTGCTCAGAATCTTAACAAAATGAAATACCCACTGTTGAAAATTTGATGATCACCAAACAGAAGCATTCAGAATTGATGAAAAGTGTTATAGTTCATCAACCTGACCCCACAGACGTTGTCCCGTCCAAATTTCAATAAATTTGTTTGTGATCATTTTGTGGATTTGTAAAAACCTATTGAAAATGTGTAAACAAAGTAAAAATGAGAAAAAAACGTATTTCTATTACAAAAATCCCATTGAAGAAAAGCACTTTTAGTTTTTCCCAAATTTTCCAATTTTCGTGACAAATTTTCCAATTTTTCTTTCCGTAAGAACCTTATTCGGAGTACTACGAACATTTTAACAAAAAAAATGAGCGAAATCGGTTCAGCCGTTCTCAAGTGATGCGCTTACCAACGAACAGCATTTAATTTTTATTTATATAGATGACAACGTTAGACTATCTACATTTTTTGGATAACCTAGCAAAAATTGAGATAGCTCGACTGGGAACTTTTGATGCCATCCTCCATCGTATAATCCTGATTTTACAATGTCAGACTATTATCTGTTTTTTGTCTCTGGAGAATCCTGCCTTTAATGCGGTGAGTGTAAATTTGAGTTCAAAAGAAGCCTGTCGCTTGTTTCAATTTTTCGCCCAGAAAACCAAGATGTTCAACGGCATAATGGCTCTACCAGGTAAACAAATTAAAATATCATCGACTAAAATGGGCAATATACCTATAAAAACCTAGCTCTTTCTTCATACAGAAGAAAAACAACAGGCAACAAACTTTTTGACCCATCCAATAATATTATATTAAAGGAATTCATATAAATTCTGTCGCGCTAGACAGGTACGAATTTTTCTTACGTTTTTGTTTGTTTCGTGTGATTTTATTAAATGATGTACGGCCATAGAAATTTTGTAATTATGAAAATATATTTCATTTTGGGGTGGTTTATTGGTTTTTTTTTTTTGTTATTAAACAAGCTTTGCAACACAAAAAGTTAAGGAATTTAATTTATTATATTGATGAAAATTTATGGAAATTCTTTACAAGATATTTTCATTTTGAAGGATTTTTACTATTTTATTACGAATGGTTTTATTAAAATTTTTATTACAATTATAGAAATAATATTCCAATATTTGTCTGTCCTTATCAAAAGATAATTTTAATAAACGCCTGAAAATCGGCAATTTATAATTGAGAAGATAATGAAATTTATTAAAATATGCGCTTCAAAGTTTCCAACATGTATGAAAATAAGAAAATAATAATTTCCTAATGAAAATCTTTGGAATCTTTCAGTTTTTTTTTTTCGTCTGAGCCCAAAGAGATCCCATGAAATTGTTTTGTCTTATTATTAAAAAGAAAAATCAACTATTTTCCAGTGATTTCATATCCCAGATAGCATTTATGGTCGCTGGAACGTTTCTGCGACTAGTGGCGGTATGTGAATAAGTAATTTGCACATAGCGCTTGTTACTGAAAATGTTACTTGAGATGTCTACCACCTTCTCTTTCATCCTAGGACGAAATATCTTACTAGTATTAATAATTATCGAAGAAGCTACTATATACCCAGATTAACAATTGAAATATAATTCCAAATCTTAACAAGTATAATGATCATGATTTTATCATTGATTTTATCTTTGATCAAAGAAGGAGGTTAGATTAAAGGTTCGTAATGGCATTCACAAAAAACTAAAATCACTTAATCAAATGATTTCGATCAGTTTATGTACCATGAAATTTAAATTATATTGCTTCTCCAAATATTAGTGTCCAAAATCTTTCATTTTGTCCGCAAGTCTGGTACCTTACCACTGGAGTTACCAAACCTTTTGGAATAACACTTTTTCTTATTTATGCTTGATTTTGTAACTAAAAGATCTTTGAAACTTGTTATCCTTTAAAAACTTAAGATCATTAGCACAAACACAGTTATCTGGTAGAGAGAGACTTGCATTCAGTAAAAGTCTATTATCTTTTTTTTTTTAGATATATCTTGAGATCGATCATTGTGAGTGAACCGAGGATCGAATAATTTGAAAAATAGCTGTCTAATCACTAACCTATCGACGTCAACCGGGATTTTAAAACTGTCTAAATGAGAAAAAAATTCATCATAATAACAAGCGGAATAAATTTTCCAAAAACTCAAATCTTGGATAAAAATCGTCTCAAAAGAAAATTCAAGAAATATGGAATAAATAAATAATAATGTCCAAAAATATTGTTCCTTCAAAATCTTATTGCTATCATGATGGTCATTTATTTAAAATATTGTTCTGGTCGAATTTTTTTATTTGTAAAAACAAATTTATTAGAAATTTATTGAAATATTGAAGGAAACCAAGGATCATATGGACGAACAACATTTGTAAGAAGTATGAAATGTGTTTTTCAGTTTTAAATTGTTCAAATGGGAATAATATCAATATTAGAGGTTTAGAGACTATCAAATTTGAATGATATTCGAGAATGAAGAAGTTTTTATGAACATATACATATATGGAAATTTTCTAATGGAATCTGAATTACCATAAAATCTTTTGAATAACTTCTAGGCAAAAAAAAACAAAGCCATGTTTATGCTTTTATTCAATACTAACAGAATATCCGACCCTGTTCAGGCTGAAAATGATTTTCAATCATCAGAAAAAAGAGTTCATTATATTGTTCTCATTAAAATCTTAAGAAAAATCTATTAATTGTAGTTGTGGCATGAATCTAACCCCGCCCACTTTTGATGTAGTTGTCGGCAGTGCCCCTATGAACTCACTTATCAAGTTTCACTTTTTTTTTGCGATAAATATTGTATTTCGGAAATTATAGCGATTTTTCATTAATTGTGGGCGTTAAAAAGTGGGCGTAGTAATTTTAATTTAGCCTATAACCAAGGCGCTGGAACAAAGAATCGATTGATAGAAAAATATAAAATTTTGTAGTCCCTCTAATATAACAAAATTTCATAGAATAAAAAAAATAAGTTGAAATGTTCAGGCATCTTAAACTACTGATAAGTCATCTAAATTTGAAGAAGAATTAAGAGACTTTTTTTTTTAATTTAGACAAGAAATCTTTATGACAGTGAAATAAAAAAACACAATGCTTTGTCTAAAGGATTACCCGAAGCCAAAGAAATAGTGAAAACTCTAACTAAATTATCTCTTTCCTTTTCATCCTACTCTATGGAATATCAAATATCTGATGGTGGAATTCAAAGAACAAAAAAAAAAGAAATTGTTTAAATTTATTTTTTTGATTTGCATGGAAAACCTAATTTGACACGAAATTCGTACATTTAGTTTAATAACTAAATCGATTGTTAGGTCATTCAACTAAACTACTAGCTGTCATCCTGCAAATGGTATTATTCTATTCATTTGTAATAAAATATACGCGGAAAAAACCTAAAACACATAAAACCGTTGTACAGTAAGACTAGCAGCCATCATACCTATGTAAATAGGTTATTTTATAAATACTTCTCTGGGCTTGATGCGATAAAAAAGAGGAAACATATATTGCGAGCTTCGAAAACTTAATGAAACTTTTATCGCAGAACTTTATCCAGGTCAATTAATTAAAGTTAAGGGATCAGGCTAAGAAATACGACATGTGATTTCTCTACATGACAAAGCACATTACTCTCAAAGCTGCTTTGAACTAAAACTGCTGATGCGTACAACTAACTTGGGCTAGGAACTTTCTTCATATATGGCCTCTTCAGATTATTATTGGTTCCGATCAATGCAGAACGTTTTTCTAAAGTTTAGGACATCCAAAAAATGGCTCGATTACTAATAAAAATCGCCAAATTTCTATTGCGATAGAATCCGTAGGTTATCTGTAATAAATGACAGAAGATCATAGATAAAAACTTCGTTGATTTTGAAGACTGTTTCATGTAATTTTAAAATAAATTTGAATTTTAAAAATTTGTTCTAGATCTAACAATATTTTGAACTTATTCTAGAATTTGAGTTTAATTGTCAATATTCAAAATTTATATGAAATATGATTATTCCAAAAGGTCAAAATCGTTGTTCTTTTTATGCGACTTATTATAAAACACGAAACTTCTACAGAAATCTAAAATTTTAAAATGAATAATTTCTGCTTAGTCGTCTTAGGGACATGATTTTATATTCTTCGATATTCTAGAGAAATACATTTAAAATTCTATTGTTTCCATTTTTTCATCAAAAGTTAAGACAGTTATTTTATATGGAAAATTTTCCTTTTTAAATTTCATTTTCTTTTAGAAAATTCATGAATCAGCAAAGCACACGACATGAAAAGTATATTTTTGTAGTAATTTTACATAGAAAATCGATCGATTCTAGACAATGTGGCACCAATGTTTTTCTTTTAGGCTTTTTTTTTTACTGTTTTATTCGTTTTACATAAAACCTAAACTATAATTTTATATAATATTATATTATATATATATATATATATATATCAGGGACGAAGGCTCCATATATTAATGGGAAAAAGTGCCTTTCGTAGAAAAATTCAACTAGAATTTATTGGCAACAATTTTGATTGAGCCATGTTTTCACTTACCTCGTTGCTGCTGCTGAATTCTAACAAAGAATGAAGAATGGTAGAGAGTTTGGCGAATGTTTGAAGCCAAATTAGGTTTCTACCGAGCATTTGTAGCTAAATGTTTTCACATTGTCCATATTTGTGGGGAAACAAAGTTTGAACATTTTCGTTAAAAGCCACTATTGATAATGTAAGACGTTTATTTTACAAATAGTGTGGTAAACTAAACGCCTGAAAATATGCAATTTTTAGCAAATTTACGAAAATACACGAATTTTAGAACATTTCTTCTTTTGGTCTGCGACAGTGGGTCCTAGGAAAGTTAATATTAGAAAAAAAAAAAATGATTGAATATCTTGACACTTGTTTATCAGATTTTTATCTTTTCCATCCTAAGTAATATGAGAGATATTATTACTTCTTTACAGGGCCGTATTTTCCATTAGGCAACTTAGGCTGCAGCCTAGGTGGGGGCCTGCACCACAAAGGGGCCCGCACCGCAGAAAAAACACTGTTTAACTGTAAAAAACATGTTCTATTATATTTTTTGACAAATTAGTCCAAAAATGACCAGAATATTCGTCAGATAGTAGAAAGTGCAGCATTCGTTTCCTTGCGGTAGGGCCCGCACCACAAGTTCAGCCTAGAAACTACAGATCCTAAATATGGCCCTGGTTCTTTATATGGTAATGCTAGCTAAAAGTGCTTCCTTCCGTTCATGAAAAACTCACGCTTCGTTACTGATATCGATAGCGTTTTTAATCGAATAGAATTTATTATCGTATATATATAAATGTAAATAAGAATACAATTGAATTTATTTCATAAAAAAAAATGGTGTTTTCCATTTTGTATTGAATTAAAATATATATATTTTTTTTTGGTTATAATAAACTACGAATAATATCAATTATTGAAAACTAATTACAAACTAATTAGATATTATCATTACAATAATTGGTTTGTAAATCGAAATACAAAACAAAAATATATTAATGCGTAAATAAAAATATGTAATATAGTAAATGTTTAATGATTTAGAAAAGTCTAAAAGGAAATACAAAAGTAACTAAAGCAATAAAATTAGCATCATTGACTAATTTTGAATTTTATTTAATGGAAATTGGAGATAAATTGATACTAAATAAAACATATGTATTGATTTTACTTCTAGTATAACACATTAGAGCTTTAAAGGTCATTGAATCAATCTAACTTTATATCACACATTTCTGGCAACAGTACAAGAAATATCTAAAAAAAAAAAAAAAAAAAGAATGTGAATATCTTCTAAATATGTCGACGACTTGTAAAACCCTAGAAAAAGGACTTCCTTGGTGAAGATTTTTTTTTTATTTTTAGAGAAGAAAGTTTTCACAAGTACTGAATTCACTTGATATGCACTTTTCTATAGCACTTGTATTTTATTATGTGGGAAAAAAAATGCAGGTCCATTTTGAAATGAGGCATCCTGTCATGATAACTGTTTGATGATTTGTGTTGCCGGCATCATCTACTTACAACTTTCCGAGTACCGGCGAAATCATCACGGCAAAAAAGTATTGTCAAGAAATGGATGGAATACATCGACGGCAACTTCAATGTCTTCCTCCGGCATTTATCAACAGAATCGAACGACCTAATCCTCAACAGTCAGCCACATTTTGCATTGAACAAATTGGATTACGTAACTCTGCCTGATCCACCATATTCACTGAATTTCTCCTAAATCGGCTACCATTACCTCAACATTTTCGACAACTTGTTATAAGAGAAACTTTTCAAAAAGCAGGATGTCTTCGAAAATGCTTTACAATAGTTCGTCGCCTCTAGAAGCTCGGACTTTTATTCTACCGGAATAAAATAATACATTTTTCTCTGTGTGAATTTCATGGTCTACATAATCGTGGATCTGAGCAAACTATACAATTATTCTTTAAATGATGTGGGAACGACGCTGGTAAGAGAGAGTGAAAACATAGTGGTGGTGCATATTTATATGAAGTTATATTCCATCATAAATGGCATCGAATGATCTTTCAAATAAAATGAAAATTCATTGGTTACTCCTACCTGCTTGGTTTTATTAAAAATTCAGTTTAAAGTTATATCACGTGTGTTGGATAATCCTTTACTTGATTAGATTAGGAAACACATTCTCGTCGAATGAAAAAACAATATTTTCTTTAATTTAACGTTAATAACTTTTCATTGTTTTCTTTCGTTTTTTTCTTAAATCGCCAATCACAAGGCAATATATTAAGTCAATAAGAAGAAGCCAAACAAGAATGAAAAAAAAAAAATAGAAATTGTATTAAAAATCAACGTACTTAACCCGTTCCACCATCGTTCTCACGTTTCAAATTCCAAAATACTTAATACTTCTTTTCATAAAATATATAAAATAATGAAATGTGAATGTCCTTCTTTCCTTTTTGTATGGAAAAGAATCGTTCACACTACGTCAACAATTTTTGTTATAAGCTTTTACTTCTTCTATGAAAAACAGTCAGAAGTTCTTCAATATGCTGATCTTTCCAATTCTGGTCTCCATGGGGAAAAAAATATAGAATAGATTTTAATGTACTTAAAAAAAATTTTATTTACTTGATTTAATAGATTATTGGGTTCGAACACTAAATATTGTCGAAATAAGGTAATTTTGGGTAATGGGTAAATCTAAACATATCGCTGGCCCAGCACAAAAAATTGCAAAAACTGCATTTTAAGTTCTCCAATGAGCGGGTTGAAATGTAGATTTTTCGAGCGAGATAAAAACTATTTCTTCTAATAAAAGTAAGAAATGAGTTTCTTCCAGCCATATGCTTAAAACTCAGCCATATGCCAATATATTCAATTCGGTTTCGTCTGAATTTAGCCAACCGATTTGAAGTGGAGGTTCTATATGTATCCGTTCTCTCACCATATGGATCAAGTCAAATATGTCAAACAAATTATAAAGGCTTGATAGTTCAGCTTACATCAGAAAGAAAAAAGCAGTAATGTCACCGCCAAACGTGACAGAATAAAGTCAGATTAGTAATATGGTTTAATAAGGTACGCATTGCGAACATTTGTAAACGAACAAAAACCTATGAATGACATTTTTTGGGACAATAACAATGCGCAATATATCACGTAAAATGAGCATTTTTTGTGAGCATTCAAAAAAATATATGCATTCAAAAAAATGTGCATTACATTATATTTCCACTTAAGGAAATAAATGTGCAATATATTTGTCACCGTAATGGGACTAGCAAACGGAGCTACTAACTTGCTTGTAGTAACTACTAATAATGTCGTTTTCGATTAATTTGTACTCTGAATTATTTATTGCACAATATTTTCAAAAGAAAAAAATATCATTCATCGGTCTTTGGCAGTTTAGTCAACTCACGACGACTTCATTTTTATATATCACGTCAACTCGTCTGAAATTTTGAGTAAAAAATTATGCCCTAACTGATTGGGATAGTGTGAATACACCTTAATACTATAATTTTCCATTTCATTTTGTTTACTTTCAAGTCCTTTTTCAATTTGTCTATGTTGTTTTTGGTTTCATATTTTTCTTTAGAAATATATTTTCTTTTGGACAATTGAGGTTAAGTTTTTTTCTTTTTTTTTTCTATTTTAAAATTCTTATTCAATAGTTGGCAGATCTTTAAAAATAGCTACAAGAAACTATTATAATATAATACGTACTTGAAATTTGAACTAAATAAACTTACGAGTATAATAGTTTCGATTACTTTATTCACATTGAAAGTTTGTTATTCTTTTTTTTGATACTTGTATGGATATAACATATAAAATGTCGTTGTTTTTTTTTGAAAGAAAATATATTGAAAAAAGGTGCAAAATATCGGAAAATTGTTCTTATCTTGAATGCCATTCTAAATATACTACAAAAGAACAACATATTACTAAAGCAATGAACCCGACGAGATGCAAATAGCGTATGTCATTAATCTAAAAAAAAAAA
The DNA here is from genome assembly GCA_963422695.1 of Xylophagus ater. NCBI lineage: Eukaryota > Metazoa > Arthropoda > Insecta > Diptera > Xylophagidae > Xylophagus > Xylophagus ater. Next base: position 43,317,709 of record OY730484.1, read on the forward strand.
AAATTATATACTATAGAGTAGTGCACTCTGAGTAAGAAAGGGTTAGTTAACTTGGACCTAAACTACTGTGAGGACTAATGGCTTCGAGGAAGAGACGTAAGCTCTCAATCAAACTTTTAGGAGAAGGTATAATGGAGCAGTAAGGCCTACGTTCTAAGGCCCGCATTTGTGCGGTCCTCTGTAATTGTGAATTGTCATTTCTTTACTAGTGGATAATATACTATAATACTAAGTTCATTATCATTTTTCAAAAATATTAATTCTTATCACAGGAAACCCAAAAATTCATTTATATGGAGATATGCGTATACCTCGGGTATTCTGGTTCCTACAGAAATGACCTATATTTCGCTCGACGGAGAATTTAATTACGAAATAAATACCATTATCCCTTTTCAAAAATATTCCCTCTTGGAGCAGGAAATTCGAAAATTCGTGTGTATGGAGGGAGGCATGCGTACATCTCGGATATTTTGGGTCCTAAAGGTATGACCCATAAGAAACGCACGATTTGCATTCCACGCCATTTTTGTTTTGTCAACAGTAGAGACAACTCTTTATACTGTATAGTTTCCCGTGACAAATAATTGCAATGTGTCTCTCTTTGACAGCTGTCAAAATTTTAGTGTTACCAACTTAATGAAACAAAAATGGCGCACTTTTTAAATACGGCATTTTTGGTTGGAACTTACTTTACCACACGACTCCACACGACTTATTTTGAGTCGGACTGAGAAAGTTTTGTGGAGACTTTAAAAAATGGACTTTTTTTCAATTCGACTGAAAATAAGTCTTGAAATAAGTCCAATGGAGTCGTAGGGTTATATACGACACAAAAAAAACAAAAAACAAATATATAAGGCAAAGTTTTTCTTTATGAAAATTCTTATGAAATTTAATTTTCATGGAAATGTAATTTTAATTTTTCTTCCATGTTAAATTTCATTTACTTTTTAAAATTGGATATGAAATTTTATTTGGTTTTAATATTAAAAGGAAAATGGGAAAAACAAAAAAAAATATCCTAAGGGAATAATTTTCCTGTTTTTTTTTTTTTTAAATACATATTTGGAAAACATCAAAAGAAGATTTCCTGGTTTTTGGATGATAAAATTGAAAGGTTTTCACACCTCAAAATTTAATATGTTAGGAAATAAAGTTCTAGTAGAAAATTTTGAGAAGTCATCACAGTTTTTAGAAGAAGAAGGAAGGAACCTTGTTGTTCTTCTTCCAATAAAAGTTAATTGCCAGCAATTTAAAAAATAAAAAAACATATTTTTCAATGTTATTAAATTGTATTTTTAGTTCAAATTAATTGATTCTTTAAGTTTGTTTAATATTTAAACAAGAACTGTTTTTTCTCGGAAATTATTTTTATATGAATTTGGCACATTTTCTTATTTTCCAGTGCCTTTGGACTAATTTTATTTTTAAATTTCTTGAAAAAGAGTTAGATTAGATTGCGAACAATTAAACATTTCCAAAGATATATAATAAAAATGTTGAAATTAGAAGATGAGAATTAAGGATGTTTAGCATCTTTTAATTAAGGGCTTCATATACCTAGCCTAGTTCTAAATTAGTATTAGTATTGGTGGAAATAAAAAATTTAAGATTTTCTATTCTCCGTTTTTAATTTGTGAGTTATATTTAAATTCATTTGTAAAAGTATTTCCTTGAATATATTCGCCTAAAAGTATATGTACTTTAATTATTTATAATTATAAATATGCAGAAAAAAATATTTTATATTACAGAGGGAGTTGCCTAAAAGTATACATACAATTCGCCTAAAAGTATTTATTTTATTTATAAATGATTTGCGGAGAAAACTTTTTTATATAATAGATAGATATTGAAGATATGCTCGCTTTCTAAATGATGAGACTTATTTCGAAGCGTTGAGCGGAGGAATTCTTAACCTCAAATGATTCAAATAAAGTCAAAAATCAAAACGGGTTATTTAAGGCAATAACAACAGATGTGAAGAATTGGAACATAGAAATGAAATTTTCATGCAAAAAAAGTCATCATTTTTACTACGCTGTAGAAACTTGGAAAGAGATATGTAGAGTCGACATATCTATGTAACTACGTGGTTGAAGAGTAGTACGCATCTATCTGTCAGGATTAACTTGAGCAATGCTGTTCACAAGTTTCTTTGCCCATTTATATAAAAGTTGAATTTTCTATATGTGTACCAAACCAAATTTAATTAATACCGATTGAATTTCATCTTCGAGTTAAAAAATATAAATTACTTTCATAAAATTATATTTTCGATTGATCTGTATGAATTATTGAAACATCTTCGTAAAGATCCCACGCTTCGTCGTGGTGAATTGATTTAAATATGCTTTAAGAACCCTTGGGCGAGGTCAGCTCTCAGCAGGTTCTACCATGCTAAGAAGATCACGAGCGAGGACTGAGAGGACTAAGAGGATTCCGCGGATAACCGTCCAGCATGGTACTACCACCACATTGACCCGTAAAGTCCAAAGACATTCTGCAAAATACTGTGACGAAGTCTGCGTAGGCATAGGAGAGTATAGCCCATAACGGTAACTCAACCTTAAGATTATGTAAACCGTGCTGATTGGCTGATGGGAAACCAGATATCAGTTGTACTGTGAATTTAGGCTTCTAGTAAATCACGTAACTATTATAGTAATTTCATATTCATAGTAGTTCAGATTTTGACATAAATCTAAATAGAAGGGTTCTGTGATCCTTTAGTTCGACGAGCAAATTCGTAACCTTTTTATGTTTATTTCAATAAATTAATAGTAATAAAATAATCCTTGATTGAACGCATTTACTATATTTATTCAAATTACATTTAAAAAAAGGGAAAAAATCCATTACTTATAAAAATATATTATATTTAAAAATTATTTTTGGAATTTCGTGATTCATAAATAAATTCATTTAATTTATTAATTAACATAAAAATACATTCCAAAAAAAAAAGAAGAAAATTAAAAGAATTAGTTTACTTACCGACCGGAATTCCAGTCCAAATATCAATCATAATCTGAAACCAAAAAAAAGAAAAAAGGGAAAACATTAAATTTCTCGTTCACAATTTAACAAGTTTTTGGATATTTTCGCGGGCGCGATAATATTTAGAAGATTATAAATATGAAAAACAAAAAACATATTATTTATTGTAATTAAAAATATAGAAAATAAAAAATCGTGACAATTTTGAATTGCCCTAAATTTGATAAAAAAACAAAAAGTAATAAAATTTATGGAATAATAATTGTTATTAAAATTAAATAAAGATTATTTCGTTTTATTTTAGCGTTTTCCATAAACAAATATTGGTCACACGACAATTGAATATTTCCTTAAACAATTTCACATTGAGAGCTGAAGCCTAACTTAACTGAAGGAACATTAAAATACTTAAAAGAATTATTTCTAAATAATTGCTAAATCACAGCACATTAATACCAGGCGAAACTGAATCTTCGGAGCTAGCCGGCGACCTCGACCAAATCCGATCCAGATCTACACAGCTGAATTCGAGAGGCATCTACGAAGGAGAACAGGCAAGCAGACTAAAACATATCACTCGGTATCAATAAGACAGTTTTTCAAGCTGATGTTTCTTGCTTTTCAACCGCTGTCTACCACTGTATTGCAAAATGTTTTAATCTTAGCTCCATTTGCATCTACTCAGCCAGTCAGGCGGCTACCATTGTATCATGGTTAGTGAAAGAATGCGTTTGTGCCTTGAACAAATTACTTAAAAAGAACAGTTTAGCAGTTGCTTGGGTAACTGGTAACTCAGTTATTTCCGCCAAAAAAGAATTCGATTCACACGCGAAAGAGGGGATGTAGATGATATTTTACGGTTCTCAGTCTTATAGTTTTATTCGAGTCCTATACAATACTTGAGTAGACATCTCAGCCATCACCACCAACAAAGATTTCATGAACTGAATCAGTGCAGGCAAGCTAAAATTCTTTTGATTGGGCATGATTTCGAAAGGAGTAAAATACTGCTGGGACTCGAGCGCAAAGTCCTTATGAGATCACTGTGACCATCATAACAGGACACATGTGGAGAATAGGTGTGGCTAAGAGTTTAATATGTGGAGACTATCTGGATGAAAATAAGTCAAGAACCGGACTTGCTGCATTGGGTGCTCCAATACAATACAAGCTCATTTTAATGCAAAAAACGAAATTTTAAAATGTGTTACTTGGGAAGTTAAACTACATTCTCGGTTTAAGCTGTACTTAAGTTTTTTTTATTTGATTTCATAGTAGGAATAAGATAAGGCCTAAATTATTTTGACCATTGTAAATTTGTATCTGATGTAAGTTGAATAATAGTTCAATTCTTAGTAGCCATATCATCGAAAAAGTATAGGTGGAAACAGAATGACGGATCCACGTCGGATGCACGACGCATATAAAATTTAAATATATACGTTTTTTATTGGACCACACGGATCGCGACGGATCCACGACGGACTATTTTTAAAATAATCTGAAAACCAAAAGTGTAGAATCCGTTGTAGATACGTCAATCTGTTTCCACTATATTAGAAGTTTTATGAATTGTAAGTTTTATAAGAAACACATGACAAATTTCGTCAGCCAAGAATCTTGGAAAATTATTTGTAACCAAAAGTAAGATCTCGAAAATATAAAACTTCGTAAGTCGAGACATTTTAATTCGAATTAATACCCGACATGCATGTACTAAAACTTAAGATAAGTACGTAGGGACATGTCCGCCATTGGTTATTATTTTTAATTATGAATCACTTAAATTAAGTCACACAAGATTTTTGTTTTTATTAATTAAATTTGTATTTTTAACTATATCACATGTTTAGGTCATATTTTTTGTAGTTTTTTCTTCTTTTTTTATGACTAAAGGTCAGCGTTTTCATGGCGCCATAAGATAAATTTTTATATTTTATTATTATTCTATTGCGTGGTTTTTATAATTCCAAAGGTTTCCATTCTGTGTCTCCTTGAAGGAGAAATATTCACGAAAAATTAACGCTTTAGAGAACACACAACCTTGATTTTTTCCGATGTCATGCCAGAAAACCATTTTGAATAAAATTCTAGTATTTGATTTGTTTTTTTTTTTAAAAACTCAGAAAAAACTTAGTATTAGATACTATACTATAGTATAGAAAAAAAAAGGAAATTTGTGGAATATAAAACTTAAAGGAAACCATTCTGAATTAAGTCCTAAGTTTGAGACATTCTATTTTGGATTAACTTATTTTTGAAGAAATCCGTAACAAAATTCATCATAAAAATTTAAATAGAAATTACCGAATTATGAATTTGTTTAAGGGGCTCCCATCTACCAAAACTGGCGAAATAAGTAAGAATGTATTGCCAAGCTCTTAATATTATTATTATTAAACTTTAAATAATTACAAGATAAAAAGAACTTTTTATATACCACGTTTTTAAAGTATTAAAAAGTATATACTTTTATTCTGAACTAACTTTCCATACAAAACAAAATTTACTGAAAATGAATTCAATTTTGCTTAAAGATGGCTAAAAGTATTAAAAGAATGCATTGTCATCGTGTTCTGAGCTATTCTAGCTAGTCGGGAAGTTAGTTAAAAATCGATTGCAAGATTTGTACTGGACAAACAAATAAGATAACGTGCTAAAATAGGTATATTAGGAGGTCTGTGAATGAATTTTTAAAATTTAACATTAGACATCGTAAGTTATACTATATGTAATACGTGTGAACTGGGTCTTATGACAAGCTTCAAAACGTACTACATGATATTTTGTTAAAGGGTCAACAACATTGCTTTTTATTCAACTGCAAATGGAAGACAGACCACGTACCACATAAACAGAAGTTTTACTTTTTTTACTCTTATCAAAAGAAAAAAAGCTGCGGAAAGTTATCGTTTGCTTGTAGCAAACACAAGCTCCAAGCAAAAGCTGTTGTGAGTGCTTTAAAAAGTTTAGAGAAATCTTATATTAACATTTTATTTTATTATTTTCAAAAAATCATTCACAGTTGCTAATTTAATAAGAAAAATTCACATAATCACTTCTATAAATTATTAAAGCCTAATTTCTTCTTACTATTAAATGTAAGAAAAATTTAAGTAGCGCTTAAACGCTGAGAGAATCCAACTTAATTTCCCAAGTAGCAGTTTTCTAGCATTTATATGTGATTTAGCAATTATTTAGCAATAATGTTTTTCTAAGCATTTCAATGTTCAGCTTAAGTTCTTACTGTGAGCAATTGAGCAAATGATTATTAATGTATTTATTTAAAAAATTCACTGAAAAACCCTGTCCAACATATTTTTTTGGATATCCATAATATTTCTTATATAAACTAACATATTTTAAGCAAGAGTTACATAAAAATGAAAGAAAACATGAAGAAAATTTTCCTTTAATATAAAATAAATTTAAGAAAATCTTCTTCAATTAATTATGAGGTGCCGTGCGCTATAAAAAATGTTAAAAAATTTACAAGAAAACAGGAAAAAGAAAAACATATCTTTTGGATTAAAAGAAAAGTTGTTGGTTTTTTTCTGTTTCATCTTCGGTGTGTGAGAACCCGGAAAAAGGATCACAAAATATTTTTACGAGGCTTTTAAGAGTAGGTCCCATAACAAATCCAATATTATATATAAAATGAATGCGGATAAGAGAATATATAGAAAAGGTGTTTTTTCCTTTTTTTGTGAATTTCATAAGTTTCGGTTAGAAGGAAAGAAATTCGTTTCGTTTTTCTTCCTTTTTTTTGTTCTGTTAGCCGCTTTTCATATGAGTATAAATATTGTAAGTTTGTTCGAAAGGAAAAGCTTATATAATGCAAATCGAATATAAGGAAAAGAAAAAATGTTAGGTAAATTATTATATATTTATATACAAGTTAAAGATATACCATAAATATTCAAGATTATCTAATTACCAGATATGGACTTAGGTTTAAAGATTGCGTCGTGTCCGCGCTCGTACAGAGAAATACTGGACAACAAATTTTGTTAAATCTTTTAAAAATCTTTGAGGCTATGTCGTCGTCGATCATCGACCTTTTCGAGTACAATATAGAGAATTATTATACAATAAGATAACATTGAAGTATGCTTGTTATCATCATCATTATCATCATCATAAAAGGGGGCCAAGTGACAATATATATATCATGGATATGAATCTGACATCGTATCCTTAAGGGTTTCTCGAATATAGTAGAATACTTAGGGGGGAAAGAAAAATCATTTTTAAATAGGGCAAAAAACGAAAAGGGATGTTTTTAAGAATAACAATGACACAACTTGAATAGGAAACAATTATTAAAGACTGCTCAAGAGTGTATTTTCAAAAAAGTGTCTTCATAAGCACACACAGGAAAAATAAACGAACTTAAAAAGTTTGAGAGAAATGTATCTAAAAAAAAAAAGAAAGAAAGGATTTTTAAGACATGAAGATCACTGTCGAAATTGTTCGCTTCCTTTTCATTATTAGACCATTTTTGTAGCGATGAAAATCTTCTATTAGATTCCAAATTCTGAAATAAGGAGCATGAACAGAAGAACTGTATCGTTTTTTAGCTCTTAACTCCTGAAAGATATCACCCATACCTCGCTTTACGGCCTGGATATGGTTCCGGAAAAGTTGGCCGTAAAGCGAAAAGCCGTATAACGAATCAATTATTTTTTGTAGCAGTACTGCCTAAAGGGAGAAGCTGAAGAAGCTGCACAACATATTTTCCAAAAAATAGTACACTACTAGTGCTGGAACTACATCCAATCGGAGCACATTAGTTTCGTTATGCTCAGAGTCAATAAAATACTTAATATGAAAAGAAGGAAAACATCCAAATGTGCAAATATACTCAAACTTTTAAATACATATTTCCACAGTTCCTATATATCTTCTTCTCAATACATTTCCCTTCATCAACTTTGTTTTGCATATAAAACATTAATTACATATTTTCGTAGGACCTTGAATACCTGTTACAACAAAATATCATATTGAAGAGAGAGCTCCTCCATTTTCGGATTGAATTGGATTTGCATATTTTGTAATACTTTTTCTTTACCTTTTTTTCTTTTTTGGCTTGCAAAGAAAACGGAAAATCTCTTTGGGGAGTTTTTCTCGTTCTTTTTTTTATTCAACTTTTCCTTGTGTAAACATGTATATTTTGTAGTAAACTACTTGTAATTCCTATCCTCTATTGATGTTTTCTTTTTTTTTTTTTGAAATGAATAACATAGAAAGCAATGGTAATAACTTTTGGAATTCCCTTGGTTGAAATTTTCCAAAAAAAAGAAAAAGAAAAAATCAAATAACAAACCTTATTTAAAAAGAGAAAATTCATATATAGTAGAAGAAGAAAATCAGAGGATTGTATTTTCTTCATAGTTCTTGTAGGTTTATATAAGAGGAGAGAAAAATATTCTACGCAATATGGATTGTATTAAATATTAAAATGAAGAAAATAAAAATATATACAATATATTCGATAGGTTTCATTATTTTTTAATGAATTCTGATTGAGAAAAAAATCTGTTGAATCCAGTGCAGGGATGGATATATCAGGGGAAAAATCAGTAGCGTTACTCATTCAGTAATGAGCAATGCCTTCTAGATATTTCATCAGGCTAGCACATAGACGACAATGATGTCTTAACTTCAAGTGAGGCACGAAAATTAAAAGAGAGAAGCAAGCTTCCAATGCAAATTACATTAGAAACGTGTTTCTTTATTTTAACCTTCGTGCTTCATAATTATTTTTCTTTTTCACACAGTTGAAGTTAAGACGTTATTGTCTTGTGCTCTCCTGACGGAATATCTAAAAGGCATTGAGTAATGACTGAGACGAAATCATTATATTGGCTTAAAATAAACAAAAATAATTTGAATGCGCCTGAAAATATGCAATGTTTTTAGCAAATTTACAGAAATAGAAGAATTTATGGACTTTTTTTACCTAAGATGGCGATTATAGGAAATTTTATAATTCTTAAGTCTCTAACATTAGAAAGGATAATAATTGATTTTCTCATCCGTCCTAATACGAAAGATATTACCAGTTCTATATAATGCTAGCCAAAAATAATTCCGTTCATCAAAAACTTACGCTTTATCACTGATATATGTATTTAAATTATTCATTTAAAATAATATTTAAGAAATGCAAGAACATCTAACGTTTCCATTTTTATTTCACTGATTGCGTACCTTACTTAACAACGCTAGAAACTACATAAAAACAATCTTCCGCGCTAGATGTTAAGGTAGATTGAATGATAAACAAAAAGTCTTTAATAAAAAGAGTAGAGTGTGAAAAATAACAGATAATAATCACAGTTCTTTTGAAAGAACAATTGTTGTTTCTGTTCTTTCAAAAGTGGTTTAGTAGAAGTTGCTTTAAAGTTTCAAAATAAAGGTACAAATAAGTACGAGTACTTTTACGTCATTCTAAATCGAATACGGAATACATATTTTATGAAAAAACTAATACAACAAAATATGAATTGAGAATAATAGCCATCTTATATTATTGATGATAAAAACCGATTGATATCGGATAAAAAGTGTACGATTTTCTATTCTTTACCTTACCAATAATAACAAAATTCTTGAATAAATTCTTACTTTATATTTCGGATAACACTTGAAAAATATTGACTTCAACATTTTATTTTGAAATATATTCATCACATATGAATTTTTCTTCATAATAATTTTCTATGTTCCATCCATAAAAAGTACAAAACCTTCTCTCAATGATGCATAATCATAGGAGAACATAAAATATATTTTTTGTGTATCTTTTGGTGGAAGTCTCCATTTCATTTTATTATATATCCGTACACCCACCCAAAAGAAAAAATAAAAAAACCACCCATCTTAGAATAATAATAAAAAAAAAAAAGAACAATATAAATTCACGTCTGTTTTTTCATTTTCCAACTGTTTATGCCCTATGGTAGATACTACCAGAGGATATATTAGGTTTGTCATTACATTTGTCGCGCATCATCATAGAAGGGCTTCAAACTTATATCGAATTTTGCATGTATATCCGCCCGTCTGTCCGTACGTAAGATAACTCAAAACCGCTTTATCCGATTTTGATGAAATTCACAATATGGAATGCTTATACCTTAACTCGATTTCTTATTACATTTCAGGGGCAGGGCTGCATTAGGACAAAATTACACAACAAAAGTGACCAAGCAAATTCTGTCGTTTTTTTGTGTCATTTTTTGGTGTCATTTTTTTTCTACCATAGACCATCAAAAAAAAGGCTATATACCGATTTTAGCTTTCTAACATATATAGTTGTTTTTTTTTTGTTTATTATTAAGAATGATGAAAAGCATCATCAAAATACAAATTACCAATTCGTTAGACAAGAAATTTACTTTCTTCGATTTTTAGAAGTTTAAAGAAACTGGAATTTCGACCTTTAACGAAAAATATTGCATTTTAATTTGATTACAGAGAAAAAAATTATTAAATTTCTGACAAATAGATGGCGAAGCAATATATAATATGTGCGTGTCAATTTTTGACACTTCTTTTCAAAATAATAAATTTCAACTGACATTTTACGTACTGTCAATCAAGATACTTCAACATTATTCTAAAAAAAATTGCCAATGAGCAGCCAGGACCAATCATACGGGACAGTTCAGAATCAGAATTGAGATAAACGAAAAAATTAAATTTGAAATTTCACAAATCACGTTATATCAACCCGGCTCTGATTCTGCTTACTTCCCATTATATAAAGCTTTCTGGATATCCCCCCTTGAGATGGCAAAACATGGTTTTAAAGAAATGTCTGTTCGTCTGTTTGTGTTAAGATTTTGTTTTCACGATTCTTCACTAAGGCAGATATCACACCTACGAGTGATGTGGCGATATGCTGATGCTTTTCTTAAATGTTGTATAAAGAGTTGATCTGATAATCAGTTGATTATTTTCCAGGTGACTTTTTAAATCAGATCAGATCACTAAATCACCACATCAATTGGAATAGAGAGATCACTATTATTTTTGATTAGAACATTTTTTGAGCAATTTTTATGAAATTTTGTATCAAGAATCATGTTTTGAGACCGGATTTTTTTTTTTATTATAATTCATAAAAATCTAAGTTTCAATAATACAAAACTTTTTTTGTCATGATAATAGAAAGTAAAAATCTAGAAAAAGTTTTCATCTTCAACTTTTCATGGATGCCTTTTTTGTATTGATTTTATTATTTCTGTTCTTTTTGGAGAAAATCATTTAAAAATAACTTTTCTTTCTCTTAACTTAATGATTTTCTTATTGTATTTTTCTTAAGATTTTAATTGGTTCTTTTATTCTTTGATTAATTAATTGATAAGAAATCGTTTAGTTTCGTCATGATTTATTTTCTATTAATCGAAATATAATTGTTTAATGAAATGAAACCAGATTTTATTGTTTCTTTATAAAGAAATAGGGAAGAGACTCGGGGATAATACTCGGTGGTAATTCTGAAATGAGAAGAATTTCTTGCGAGTACTTGTAAATGACGTTTTGACGTCAATTTGACGTTTTATGTTAGATTAGGATTTTAGTGTCAGAATTTCTTGCATTATCGAAAAATAATATATAAAAAATTCTACATTCTCGGTCAACATTTTCTAGAAACGAACAGAAAAAATTCTGATCTCCCTGGCAATACTAGAAAAATAACTTGAGATATAAAGATACAGGCATCCCTCGAATAGCACGATACTTGAATAGCATGAAGTCGCGAATAAGGCGATCAAAAATTGCGAAAACCCTTGAATAACACGGGATTTGAATTACACAAATTTGTGTACACACATGTTACTGCCAACGATCACACATTGCATATGTACATAAAGGATTTGCAGGAAATTCATAAATATCAAGCAAAGTTGTAAATCTCAGTTCTTATCTTAAATAGATTTTCTCTCTTCTTTGGGCTCAGAATAGTTTAAGTATCATTGCATAAAGTAGTGAGTGCTTACTTCTTTTGGAACTAAATGCAAAAATTTGTATGGATATCGACTTTTGATCAGCACGGAACGTTATTTTCAAAATTGTACGTATAGTAGTATCGAATAACAAGAATTTCAATAACACGGTATCAACTAACCGTGTTATTCGCGGGATGCCTGTATTTTGTTTGTCAATTAAAAAAACTGTGTGTGTTCTCACATATACGATTTTAATGAGATATATTCTCTTGAAGTAGTTTTTGTTTTTTTTAGTAAAAAGGATTCATTATTAATCAAAAGAATTTTTCTTTCGTTTTTTTTTTGTTTTTACTTTTAAATATTCTTTTTTTTTCGTTTGCAATTAATTAAAATCTTTAAAAATAATGCTTTTTGAATATGAACTATTTAAATTTATTCATGTTTGAATATAAAAAAGAAAAAGGAAAAAATAATACTAAATAAAAATCCACTCACCAGAAAAATTCCTCAAAAGAAATATGATTTTGTTAAATTTAAAAAAGAATTTAATTATTCCAATTTGTTTCCTTTTTTATTCCAAACACAATTTATTTAAATTTTAAAAAGTAATTGGACGCCACTGACAATAAGAAACAAGCAAACAACAAATAGGAAACTTTAAGAAAACCGCCAAAAAAAATTAATTAATTAGAATTTAAAACTAATTTCCGAATATTAATATTTTAATGATTTTTTAACACAAAACTACGTCCTTTTAACACCTGTTTTCTTATTAAAATATATTTCTTTGATAGTTTTTTTAATATTAAAAGTGATACTATAGAGAAAGCGAATAAAATGTACAATTTTCTTGAAAAACTTCTACTAACAAATTGCTAAAACTCGCGTGGAAACCCCACCCCTAAACCACCACTTCCAAAAAAATCATATAAAAGGAACACCAAAATTATAGTTTTTTTTTCGTCGCGAAAATTTCTATTATCCTTTTTTTTGGAGGAGCAAATTTTATACCTTTTCTACGGTTGAATACACCGAGAAAAAAACAAATATCCTGATAATAATAAAAAAAAATAGACCACACACTATATAAAAATGGTCGTGTAGGACGACATAGAATAAAAATCACACTACTTTTGGTTACTGGTATGTGTCTTTTTCCTATCCTAAGGGAGGAGGATTTTATTTATTTAGGTTTTTCTTTTTTCTTATGGCTTCTTCTTGTTCTTCTTCTATGAGAAGAATAGTGGCATTTTATCCTCAAGGATATGTACGAATAACAAAAATTAATAGCACCAAAGATATTAGGGATGCCACCACAATGAACGGCGGTTATTTATTTTTTTTTTTTCTTTTTTTAGGTCCTTTAAATTTTTTTAATAAAAATTTCCATTCAAAAAAACAAATCGAGAAAAAATTTCGATTTTAAATTTTCACACAGTAAATTATTAGCAATAACTATTACCGGCTGCGCCAAAATAAAATAGTTTTTTTTTTTAAATTACACAACACAAATTAAAGACTGTCCGTTATTTAGTCGGTTTTTCTTTTACTTTTTTTTATATTCTGGTCTCTAAAACGTCTTTAAAATTCACTTAAATATTACCTTTTCGATATTTAAAAGAAAAAGACCTAAAATAATCACCAAATAAGTACGTATTTTTAGTAAATTTTTCTTTTTTCGTATTTAAACTTATATAATATTTTTATTATCCGTTTTTCTGTCCTCACAAAACAGCACAGCACAAAAAAATTCGATTTTTGACAACGACCAACCACCAAAAAAAAATAGATCCTTTTTTATCTTCGATTAGAAATCCACTGACATTGCCGAGTAACTCCACCCGATTGTTCCAAGTTTTTTTTGTAGAGAAAAAAAAAGGATATCGAAAAAAATTATACAATATGAAAGGAAAAAAGAAAAAAATAGGGAAAAAGTGGGGTAAAAGTAGAAAAAAGAAAATGGTGTTTTTTTTTTTTGGTATGTGCTGGCACGAGATCTTCTATTAAAATTTGAGTCGTTTTTCTTTTTTGTGTAGAAACACGTAATAATAAAAAAAAAAAAAAATAACAACACACAAAAAGGCAAGGAAGGACTTTTTCCCATTTTTGAAGAGTATTCGTAAGGGGTTGTGTAATTGTGTTATGACGTCAATTGGGGAAATTATGTTCAAAAGGAAAATAAAAACAACAAATATCATTTATATATATTAAGGGCAAAAAGGACAAAAAAAGTAAGGGAATTTTATTTTCCAGTGGCGTAGGTAGTTTTGAGGTATGTTGTTTTTTTCTTTTTTTTTCGATTTTAAGATATCAACAAGTTTGAAAAGTTCGAAATGTTATTCGATCAAATATTAAATCTTGCACAAGCAGTGATAGTTTAAAAATCATTTGAATTTGAGTTTAAGGTATTGAATAAGCTTCAGTTTTTTTTAATATACCGGGTCCGACAATTGAAGTGTCCGTCTAATTCAAATCGCTGTCAAATGTAAACCGCACATCTTGCAATACTAAAATTTGACATGAATATTGCTTGACATCTTGTCTGTCCGTAGTAAAAATTATTTGTTGGTGATAAGACGCGGCGTTCCTATTTTTTGTACAATCAAAAGAATTTCTTCGTACGCTCGCTTGTGGTGATTTTTACCAAATTTGGTAAACAAACAAAACGATCGTGTTTGTATAAAGAAACGGAACATCGTCTCGATGATAATCCTGGGAATTTGAGAGTTACAAGAAAACAAGGTGAAGAAGATTTTACTTTTGAATGGAACCGTTTAAGCCAAAACATCGTGCGAGCGTCGTGTGCACCGTTACTACTTTATAGTAGTAAACAAAAATTTCAATTTTCGATAAAGTTTGCAAAATTCTTAACTAGCATTTCTAATATTAATAGCTTTCCATTTGCACACTTGAAGTACTTGAATATTAAGACCAATAACCGGTAAATGGAACAGGAATTTTTCTGGAACAAAATTATCATAAAGACGTTTAACGAGAACCTTTCAAATGGCAAAATTACATATAAGGGAAAATTTCGCGGCTACTTTTGGTAAGAGTCCGATTCAGTTTTGCTATAAACGATTCATTCAGCTAATATTCTTTTTTACCTGCAAGTACTTAAAAATGGCAAATGAAGAGACCTGATATTACATGAACTCCGTGATAAGTTTTTTCTATATATAAAAAAAACTACACTAAAATGACGAGTCCAACTCGTCCTAAGCTTTCTATGCCAAATAAATATATATAAGAAATAAATTACTGTGAAAGGGGGATGAAAAATTAATGGTTTATTATCAATTGAAATTCAATTCAAACATATTATTAGTAACAAAATTGAATTACGTATTTTCAATGTTTTAGAAATAGAATACTAAATCGAATTTAATAATTTGCCTTCATCATAAAATATTAATATTAATAATCAATAAATACAAAATAAAAATGAATTATATTAATTATTCTTACCTCTACTATTTTGAAAGAATAAAAAAAAGACAATAATTTAATATCAATTTATATCGATTTTTTCGTATTATCTGTTTTTTATTGATTTGGTGAAAAAGGAAACGAGTAAAAAAGTTCCAATCAAAAATCACAACGGAACAAATACTATTAAGGACCAATATTTACCAAAAAGGAAATTTTTTGTTCTCTACAAATTTGAACAAAAGCTTGTGAAAGTCATCAGAGAAATGCATTCTATAGTTTTGTATAAAAAAAATACAATATAAGCTTTATATTCGCACATCATTACCATATTCGAAAGGATTTCCTATTTCCTATATTCAATAAATAAATAGAAAATCATTTAAAATCCATACAAAATCATTTTAATAGTGATGTAGACTTGTAGAGTAACTGGAAATTATCCGGCATCAAAGGATAGTAGGTAAAGAAAACTATATATCGACTAAAATTACTAAAAATATGCATAAACTCACACTAATTTCAAAGTGTTCCGGGGACGTAGCTCAAATGGACAACGCATTGAACTAACGAAGTCTATGATTGCCGTTTAAAATCCCAGTCGAGTTTGAAAGAAAGTAAAAAATTGTTTACTTGCTCTTTAGTTCGAATTTGTGGGTTCAGACCTCAGGCCATGTTTCGGAAGGTGCATTAAGCCGGCGGTACCGCTAAATTAGGACGTAACTACCAAAAAATAATCAAAAAGAAGAGTACAATGGGTCAGAAAAACCTAAGTACCGGGTCTTCTCAACCACTCATTTCATTACAAGAGAAAGAAAAAGAAAACTTGAAATTAGTAAATAAATGACTGGCCCGAATCCGCCGTTCCAGGTTTGCACCTTTTCAACAAAAAAAAAAAATTTTGGGACGCATATAATAAGAAGGGACATGACGGAGTATATACATTCGAACTATACATATAAGGACGTCTGAGTTGGGTGATAAATTATTTTGTTCAAAGCCGGTAAAATTTGGCTTCTGCACAATTCATAGTTTGTATATCTTTCCATTATATTATAAAAATGTTTTGCAACTATTTGAAGAAAAGGATTTCAGAAGAAAACGTAATCAATTCCAAAGAATTTGATCAAACTTTGGACAAAATTTTGAGATAAAGTTGGTAGAATACTAACAGTCACTTTACGCACGAACATATCCGTAGAAAATAAAAACTAACATTTTAATATGCAAAAGTACAATTTTAAATTTGACGTTAACCATAACTAGTTCAAAGAAATCTAGTTTGTCAATTGGTTGCAAATCTCCAGTTACTTAAAACTAGTTTCCGTTTTACCAGTTTTTAATATTGAAAAATTGATTTCCCTACAATCTGGTAATGCCAAAAAAACTTCCCCCATTTATAATAAATACAGTTTTCCCTATTTTCCTATTCGAATATTCAACATGTTTCTTTATATAAGGATATGTATATGCGTATATCACAGGTGTAGTATCAAGAAGGGTGAATAATATCATATTCCTCTAGAGTAGACCATTTTCATACTCTCAACAAAAAAAAGAAATCTCTTTACAAAGAATTTGATCCTTTTGCGGACGACTATGTTTTTCCTTTAAAGCGCATGAAAGCTTTTCCGGCATGCGCTTTTTAAAAAAAAAAAAAAAAAAGAAAAGAAAAATTTGACGAATAAGGATACATAGGAAAAGAATGATGGAAAAAAACTATTGAACGAAAAATATTTGAAAAGGATCACAGAAAAAAGACGAGAAGGCGAGGGGAACACCTAGAAGATAATGAAAATAATTTATCGAATTTTCTTATTTTTCTTTTTTTTTATATGAAATGATTTCCAAAACGACGACATTCGTTGCATATAGAAAAGCTTTATTTATTTTTTATTTATGTTTTTAACAGAAAATGTTGAGATACATTTATTTGGAGGAAAAGAAGTTTGTATGCAAAGGTAAAGAAAAAAAGAAGAAAAATACGGAAAAACCAAAAAAAAAAAATGTCAATCACCTTTTCTCTTGCCAAAAAAGAAGAAAATTGTATATTTAAATTTGTATTTAAATTTCATTCAAAAACATATAGTAACTGAAAATCGGCCTATAGCCGAATTTTTAATGTCCTATGGCAAAAATCAGACAGAAAAACAGCCAAAACTAACAATATTTCAAGGATGTTTTAGTACAAGTTTGTTTCTCCTTTTTTAAATTTGGTCGCATTCACAGGTGTGATATGCGACTGGCTAAATAGCAAATTTTATTCAAATCCGTATATTAGTTTTTAAAGTACATTGTAGGCAAAAAAAAAAAATACATGAAGAACCGAGAGACCTGGATTTGAGCCAGGGTTTCATCAGTTTCTAGAAACGAGATCTCAACCAACTAAACCATTCAACACTGTGTTTATCAATCTGTTCAGTTTGCCTTTCTTAACATTATTCAAACAATACAACTGTTATTCGAAATATAACAATTAATCTATAACCTTTCAAATGTCAATGCCAATTACTTGTATTAACTATTATTATACTAATATACTTCTACAACATCAAAAAAAACTTTATAAACAGGCTTATTTTTTCCTACATCTATTTCTTTCTCCACGCGATCCTTAGACCAATTTTACTGAAATTTAACATATTAACGCCTACTTATAAAGTAAACATATGTAAATAATTTAAACAAGAATGCTTTCCAATTAAATCTGAAAAACCATAAACAAAAAAATGACCAAACTTTCTGATCACCTTGCTTTTTCGTTAATAACTTCGCTCCCCATTGGTCAATTTAACTGAAGTGCAATACCAAATCGAGTTAAGAAAAAACCAACCCACATTGTAAATCTCTTCAAAATCGGATCAAGCGTATTTGAGTTATCATGTACACGAAAGAACGGACGGAACGGACGGACATGCATAACTCGATATAACTCTTGATTCTCTACACATCCATAGACATCCATGAAAATATAGTGACAAAACTAATATACCCTTTCTGGTAGTGTACCTCCTACCATAGAGCATAAAAAACTTGTAAGTATACCTTTTGAAGTATGAACCCTTTTGTCTTTCTCCTTGTTTTATCATTTGTCATCTTTATCAACAATGTTTCAGGAAATATTTCAGCAATTAGGATGAATGAAAATGGAAAATTTTTTGTTTTGTCATATTTTAATTATTGGAGAACAGAGTGATTCGAAAGGTTTTTAAGATATGTAAAAGGGTATTATTTGACGTTAAAAAACGAATTTCAGAAATTATAGTTTAAGACAGACAAAAAGACTTACCTTTTAAATGATACTCTTTGAAGACATTCGAATTTTAGTCGACCGAACTGGAAGAAATACCTATTGAAGAAAAAAAAACATTTTTCAAGATACAATTTAAAGAAACAGATTATAAATAAGCCTCGCGAAACTCTATTATTAAAAGGTAGAGAAAATTAGAAAGTTTATATCCATAAATTTTCTTGAATTTCCTTTATTTCATATTACTAAAAAAAATTTATTTAACATAATTTTCATAAACCCTCCCTCTTGAAAAAACAATATCCTGAAAGATTTTTCTTCCTTTTAAGAAGAAAAACAACAGGAAAAGCGCATCAAAAACAAAAACAAAATCCTTCCTTTTTCTTTGAAATTAAATTTTCCATTTTTTTTTTCGAGAAAAAGAAAAATCGAAATTTATGAAATTAATTTGCCGAAAGGCTTTTGAAAACAAATAATGTACGATTTAAAACGAATAAATTGAAAATTCTTGTATCATGTATGATTTTATTTGGAACAGGAACAATTTTTTTTATTATCCGGGAAAAAATATATACTACATACAATATTGGGGATGGTCCGAAAAGGGCAAATACAGGCATTGAGAAAAAAAGAGATTACTCAGAATCTAAACAAGTCGAAATTGAAAACCATCAAAAACAGAAGAATTTCATGAATCGCAAAAGTTTTTTAATCGATCGTGAAAAAATGGAAGAGAACTTGGCTGGGAGGGAACTCTTGATACATCCATCATATAGTCCCTGAACTTGCATCATCATCAGAGTGTATCCTTTGTATCGGGGTCTCTGCAAAACTTCTTTAATTGTGTTCATTTTTAAGTCGACTTGTTTCGGTTTTTCGTCCAGAAAACCCATAAGTTTTACAGTGACAGGATAATCAATTTGCCAGGGAAAATGGCACAAAAATCATCGACCAAAATGGACAAAAATATTGGTTAATAACGTTCATTCACACAGAAAAAACAACGCAACTACTTTTGAGCCCGTCAGAGTTCAATATCCAAGACATAGTTAAATCTGCATAAGACGGAAAGCTGAAGAAATACTTTTATTAGCAGTTATTTGAAGGATATCAATAATAATATTCAATTAATATCATCATGTAAAAGAACAGAGCATGTTCAGTAATCCAGTTTTTTGGTGATTCTTGGAGATTCCATTTCCTGGCATCCAGGTTCCGTTTTCGATAAGTTTGACTGTATTAAGAAATGTGTCACAGAATGATTGAAATACGAAATATCGATTTTAAATGAAACAAATAAAGAATATTAAAAAATTCTGTCCTTAAAAAGAGTTATGTATACATAGGATCCATCCATAGAGGAGACTTGATGAATTTTGTTCTCGAGTATAAACATTACTATATCTCAGGAAGGGACATAGATGTTCCTAAACTAGAAACAAACACATAAACTGAGTAAAACATCCTCCAATTCCGTCAATAATGAATGGATTTTTATGAAACTTTGAAAATATATATTCTGGACAAGGCAACTTGAGATTGCGAGGGAACCAAAAAAAAAAAAGAAAAACGTTTCTAATTTAGCTAATACTAGGTGTAATTCCATAACACTTGGAATATATAGTATTGTACATTCCGGATAAGGTTGACTGCATAAATAGCATATATCTCCATACAACCGGTGGGAGTGCGAAGGAACAAGGATAGGAAATCGTTCTTACCTCAGTCAATCTTCGGCATATTTTTGAAAGAAATGGATTCTTACACATTTCAACTAAACCTTTTTAACAAAATGTCCGAAAACTAACTCTCCTTTAGAGGATTGTTCCTCTTTTCCTATAAAAATCGATATTAAACTAAAAAAAATGTTTTATTTTCCAAAGGTTCTGTAATATATGTTTGAGTTTTTAGAAATTTTATTAAAACATATAAACTTGTTCGTTTTTTTTTGGATATAAATAAATCCCACAATTGGGGAACATCATTTTACCTTTTTTCACGTTGTTGGAATAACATCTCTAAATAATGCATTGGGATGAAGAAAATGTTCGCGTTTGCACATAACCCTTTTTATTCTCTTCATCCTTAATAATATCGTTTAACAAATAATGCATGTAAACACAGCAAGTATAGTATACCCCCCAAAACAAATAAGTTACAAAAATGTGAGTGATTTGATATTGAAATGCGGATACAAAGTCTGCAAAATATATAAAACATTGTTTGCTTTTCCTTTTTTGTTTCACCTGTAATCCTTTATTTACATCAGAAAGGGGTTTATTGGGAAATATTGCAGACAAATCAAGTCTATGGAGGAAAGAGTATGAGAATTTTTTCACTTTTAATTAAAACCTTTAATTATTGAAAATAGCCAAACATACATTTTTTTTTTCTGAAACAAGACATGCGGACCAGAACTAATGCAAAAGCTGATTGAAGAAACAATATTACTTACACAATAATTTAATACACCATGAAAGAAATACTTTAGTAGAGCCTGTGTCCACTAATGTACCAACTACTAAAAATGTATTTTTAAATTGAGTAAAGGACCCCGTAAACGATCAAATTTGTTTACGTTTTCATCGAACAACAGCACAACAACGATCAAACCGAAGATCAAACAAATTTGTCAAACTTGCCCGTAATTTCGGTTTTCGGTGACGTTTGTGGTGTCCTACGACTTTATCATGCACAATGAGTAATACATGCGACGACCGAGATCATGTTTGACAAACACGGCCACACACTATCAAATCTGTTTGATTGGCCGAATTGAAAGCACAGAACCAAAAAAGATCATATCTTACTCGATAAAAATAAACAGGTATGAAAGTTTTGGTCACTGAGCCAGCGTCTTAACTTACTCAAGCAAAGGAATTCAGTTTCGTCGCCACCATTTGTCTTGCATGCAAAAAAAAAATTCCGAATAATAGAAAATATTAGAAAAGTAGGAAAATACACAAATTTCGTGATACCAAATCGATTAGTATATTAAAGAGTATGAAAACAAAGGTTTTATTAATATTTAAAATAAGAAATAAGATTCTTTAATTTGTAACAATTTTCCGGGGAGTTTTTTTTGTTTTCTTCCATTTATGCTATAAAATTATCTCAAAAAGCATACACATGTGTTAAATTCATAAAACAGGAGAAAAATACACGGAATTTCTAAAACACAAAAAAAATGTAATAACTATAATTTATTCATGAATATAGTGTGGGTGGGTTGGTGGGTGATGGTATCAAATCATGAAGTCCATATCGAACAAAAAAAACACTACCAATGTATACACTGTAAGAGTGGTTTCCTCCACTAATATCTAGTATGTCAGACCAGCTAATTTTCTTAAACAATATCGCGAATGAGTTCATCACCCGATTATAACCTCACTTTCTACCAAATTTTGTTGAAATTGGTGATGCCAAAAAATTTGTGTTTGTTGACATTTCCAGCCGAAATCTATTCAGTTCATTTCCTTCTTACAGAGCTTATCTTTGAAACAAATTTGAATAAAATAACGTAAGCTGTTGCAGAGTTATCGTGTTTAGAAAAAAAAATTACCAAAGACCATAAACACACACATACAGGTATATCTTTGGTTGGAAAATATCACTTTGGACTCGAGGCACCCCAAAAAACATTCACGATTACAATACTCTTTTATCTCTTCTCTTATTAACATCTAAGAAAGTAAATAACGACCATTTTCCATGTCCCCATATTATCCTTTTTGGATAAAATTTTGTAGTAATATATGAAATGAATAAAATAAAGTTAGAGAAAATAATTTCAGTTGAATTGAGCCATTTTTCGACAGCATTATGTGCTTTTTGATCCCTTTTTTCGGTACTCTTTTTTCTGATTCTGATCTACTTCAACAAAATTATGTTAGAAATCAATTATCTAAATTTCATTGAAATTAGTTAAGGTTCCCCTGAATCACTATCATTTGACCACCTTTTCAAATCGATATCAAAAACAACAGTAGATCTATTTCTCCAAATTTCCATTACATCAGATTAACGTGTTAGAGAGATATTATGTAAACTATAATTATTGCTATAGGCAGAAACAGATGAACAGACGACATCAAAATCTGGGTGTTGAAATTTTTTACCATCACAAAACTTTATCCTATTCTATTGGACAAAAACAATATACGTAAAATTGGAAAATAACCTAATATACGTATCTGAACACACCAAAACTCAAATCTATAAGGATTATGGAATGTCTCAAATATGTAAATAACACGTTCGATAACACCTATTGGAAAATATAGTAATATGTAACAAAAAAAACAACAACAAAATGTACCTAAAGTAGCGCTTTTTCCTCTAGAGCAGAGCAAAATTTGACACTGAATACAATAACACCTCACACCAGCTTTTATTTGGATCAAAAAATGTCTACACTGTAAGAGTTAAAAATAGGATACAACTGAATTAAACAATTGAGAGGTTTAAGACAAAACAGTTGTAATAATTTGATAATATTAGAGGAAAAGGTAACAGCTAGTAGAGCTAGTATAGAATGGTCTAGTTGGTTAAGATCTCGACCTCGCCTCATGAGACTGATGAGACCCCGGTTCAAATCCAGGTCTCAGTTCTTCACTTTTTCTCTAATTTTCTTTGCCTTACAACACCATTTCTTTTTTTCCAAAATTAAACATATAGATGGCTCTGTTTCATAATTCTTTTTAATACTTGAGTGTTGTCCTCCTGATAATTATGACGCACCTTAAGTTAATTTGAATTACGATACATCTCGGAAAGAGATTTTTAAAAATTTCGGAAATCGATAGTATAGTGAGTGATATAAGATTCCGAAATATTAATTACACAATTAGAACATACAAATTAGTCACTTCCCTTCTATATTTGTGAGTAATAAAAACGAAATTTAAACGTATTCTGTTACAAATAATTGTATTCCATTTTAATGACTTACGAAAAACAGTTACATGACTCCGAAAATGACTTATAAAAAGGTTTTTAGTAAGGATTTTACATTGTAACTCGAGACGACTTTACTACATTTTATATATGTATAAAAAAAAAAGACATAGGTAGTTTAGATCGGTACAGACTTTCATGTACAATATTGTATACCGAGGAGGGACAAGCAAAAAAAATACACCAAATGAAGGAATCATAAAAACTTATCTATGTACACGATGTACAAGAAGTCTGTTGTATTTTTTTTTTCATCTTCTTTTTTCTTTTTACGGAAGGGGCGAATAATAAAGTATGGCAAGATATAGAATATAAGAAGGTAAGGAGATGGTAAGAGATGATGTGTATGGTATATAGGAAGACCGTAAAAGGAAAATAAACCTTCATGTCCCTAAGGTTTTATGAAGGTTAATTCAAAAACGATATAAGCCCAAAATAAAGAAAGAAGAAAAAAATTAATACCGAACAAGTTTTCTTATACTATGTCTATCAAAAAAGTTCCTGCTGTTATCAGCAGGCAGACCGACCATCAAATCTTTCAATCTTTTCTATTGTTCATCTTTTTTGATTCTCATCCTTTGAAGTATCTGAGCCTGCTTAAAATCGTTTGTGTCATTCAAAAGTCATCGAATTTGATAAACAATTATCATCATAAATTTTCTGCATCATTTTGTACTTTTCTGTGTGCTGTTGTTTCAGTGAAATTTATACAAAAAATTCATTTGGGAGTTAATTCAGAAATGTCCAAGGATTATAAGGACACCTAATAAATGACGACACCGAAATTAAATAGATTGTTGTCGATATTTCCTGAGATTAATGGTAGTAAAATCACTAATCGACAAACTTCGAGAGATTCAAGACCAAGTAAAGCTAGGCGAGGAACATTATATAACAACAGATTATCATTTGCTTGCAAAGGAAGCCATAGTAAAGGTTAAACATAGAACACACTACGTTCGACCTATTCGATTCTATGACTGTCAAAGTTGTAAATAGCGCGACCAAATAACGCTGGCATATTCTAAGACAGGGCCAATTAACGATATGTAGACCAAATTCGATTGTTGTTTGAGAGATATTGGAGAGAATTCCCGGAATTTTATTGACAGATTGCGTATAGAATTTTTCCTTTGCTGTTATGGTCGTCTATGGATTCCATTGGAGTTTTCTTATCTTCCTTTTTTCCAATACAAAAACCTGGCAAACACTTTATTTTCTGTAGAACATACGATTTTAATTTTAAATTAATTTTTGTACTATGAGTAGGTATTTTGTGTACAAGTACAACAAAAGTAGATGAAAGACTTTCTTAAAGAAAATTAAAAAAAATTTAACTTAAAGTTTCCTATATTAAAAACAAAGGTTTGTTTTGTAATATATTACCTAATATGTGGAATATGTGGGGATTACATGTGGGAGTGATATCATCTATTTAAGACAAAAAAAAAAGGAAGACACTTAAACAGGTATTTCTTCATTTCAAATTGTAATTCAATCAAAAAGTTGTGTTCTATTTTTTTCTTAAAAATAATCATAGATATAGTGCAAAACATCTATTCGAACTTCTATACGTATAAACAAAATTATACAAGATAACTCAAAAACGCGTTAACCGATTTTCATAAAATTTACAATGTGAGTTGCTTATTCCTTAACTTGGTTTGGTATTGCATTTCAGCAAAATCAATCCAAGGGGAGCAAAGTTATGTATAAAAGAAAAACCACGGTGACCAGAAAGTTTTGTCGGTTTTTTGTTTATGGTTTTTAGGATTTAATTGGAAAATTTGTGAACCAATTTTGTTTAAATTAATTATATAGGTTAACTACACTAATAGATGATACCATGTTAAATTTCAGTCAAATCGGTCTAAGGATAGTGGAGAAAGAAAAAATCGAAGGAGAAAATAACTGTCTTCATATAGTTCTTTTGATGTTCTTTAAAAACTAAGACACCGATTTGAATAAATTTTGAATGCAGATTAGACTTATCCGTTAAGGGTCTGGGTTATCTCCAAATAAGAAGAAATTTTGAAAAGAGGAAACAAAGTTATGAAGAACAAATCTTGAAATAATGTTAGTTTTGACAGTTTTTCTGTCCCATTTCTGCCATACGGCATCAAAAAATCGGCTATAGGCCGATATATGTTTAATTTATAAAACTCTAAATTACTCATTAAACAACGAACAAACAATCGAACTTTTGTTAGGCCTGTTTACTGATAAACATATAACATAAAAATTTCTATTCTGTTTCGAACTATACATCTTTTTCTTCTTATCCACTCCAATATGATAATATATCACTTTAACACATAATTATTAAACACCCTGTTTTTATAGCATCCATTAATATATTTAAATAAATAATAAATCAATTTTTAAATGTGATTTTTCGTCTTTCGTTTCATTGGATAGAACAAAAAGTCACTTCATTACTTGGGAAACAAAAATTTTTTTAAACTAAATATTGTCCATTTTGGTTGATGATCTTTTAGTCATTTTTCCAGCTAAACCACTTTAAATCTTCTGGATTTTCTGAGCGAAAAACCGAGACAAGTAAATTTCACAGGCTTCTTTTGTGAACTTAAATTTATAACATTAAAGAATTGATGATTCAAACTCTAACGACCGAGTCAGAAGAATACAAATTAATCTTTCAAAAAAAGTTATGACAGCGACGTGAATTTATGACAGTTACAATTTGTTATGACTGTGCTTAGAATAGACGTTCTAAACTTAGATATTTTCATAGTACAGCAGTGAACAGATACTGTTCTTTTCACAATTTCTGATATCATCTCTAAACGACAAGAGTTATGAAGAGATTGAAAGATCTTTGTTGAGGCAAGATTTAAAGACTTAATTTTGCATCAAGCCAAGCTCTCTCAATTTTTGACGAGTGTTCAAACTTGTATATGGTCTAGCTAGGCAGTATCATGATGAAACATAGAACTTTTCCTATTCACTAATTCTAGACGATTTTGTAAGATGATTTTTCAACACTTGATTCCGATTAGTATAAAATTCTGAGTAATCTCTCAGACGGATTTGGTTCGATCAATGCCTTTATTTTCGTCATCATCAATAATGCAATCACATTTTGGGCCATCCTAATAAATTTTCCTTTCTTTTCTTTTCATTTTCAAATAAATATAATTTAAGTCTAATTTTTGAAGAGGATTCTTTCCTTCTTTAAAAAAAAGAAAAGAAAAAGCCATCAAAGAACAAAAAACAAAGTTATGTACTCTACTTTAAACATAAAAAACTCAAAACACGTTTCACAATAAGAATATGAAAGCTTGATCGTAACTTAAAAGTCAGCACTCGCACCCACACTCTGCTTTTTAATATCCATATTCATTTTGGGGTATGTTCCTCCAAAAAAACCCCCAAATTGGTCGACTGTCTTGTTTTTTTTTTTTTGTATTTTTTGTTTATAAAGATATATCTTTCTTGATTCTCTTAAAATAAAAAAAAAGCAGCACAAAACAAGGAAACCACTAAAAGAAGGACAAAGATAAATTTCGTGGTTTTTTTCTTTTCTTTTTTCGTAAGGACACATCCCTTTTCCTTGTGAATGTTTTTTTTTTTCTTTAAATTTGTTATCATTATTTTTCTTTTGATAAGTACCGACATCTTTTTTAAGCTTCAAATAAACAAATTTTTTTTATATTAAAAAAAATTTATACTAGGCGTATCAAGAAAGTTGTAGAATAAATGTCGCTGCTAGTGTAGTCAAACCCCAATGCATATTCTTTCCGATCGTGAGGCACTACTCCGTAGGAGAAGGAAATATCTGAGGGCATACTGCTTCTCTCCAAGTGAGATACAATCTCTTAACCCACTCCGGATACTAAAATTCCTAAGAGAAATAGGCGCGGAGGAGATGCTGTAGAATGAGAAGTTAACCTAACTACTGCATCAAAGAAAGGGGGGTACAATAAATTTTAAAGGTCGCAGTACGGGAACATCCTAAAAACCTAATCTAATCTAATCATATGGACACGTGTAACATTCCCCGCCTATCTGTCAATTAGTTTCATTTTGACAATCATTCAAAAGTGAACAACATTTATCTTTTATAAAATATGGAAAAAATTTAGTATCGGTCAGAGATTAAGATTCCTGTTTTTAGATTGGGGGAAACGTACGAGGAAGCAAAAGAAAAATGATATACTGTTTATAGAGATCATGTACCTTCAACGACAGCCATCAGATATTATTGTAATAAGTTTAAACGTAGTCGTACAAGAGTTTTTCGATGAAAAATGTCCAAGTCGGCGAATATCGACTGAACAAATTATCGAAAAGTCTATGATACTATGTTTAGAAGATCAGAAAATCAAAGTGCATTAGAATAGCTGACATTATGGTCATCTCATATGAATGTACGATAGGTGAAAAAACTATTCACAAGACAAGTCCTGTATGACATCTTTAAACAAAAAAAATAGCAAAATTGCATAAATTACGCTACGAATTAGTGTGCGGCCACATAGGCTCTACGCTTACTGCGCGCGCTTTCGAAGATGAGAGAAACGATAAATATACGCGTATAATTAAATGGAAGTGGCCATATAGCCGAGTTCGCTGGAAGCAGGATACGATAGAAAAAAAGAGAAGAATTGAAATTCACTTAGTTATCCATTTCTAAAGTTGAAGAAATAAGTCAGGAGTTGGAGATTTACATCAAATTCAGAAGATTATTGACGATATAAATGCCTGTTTTTAAGGGGTTATGATAAATCGTATTATTCGAAAGAGATAAAAAACTTGGGAAATGCCTTTAATCAAGTATATCGAGCTTTTAGGAACGTATACTGGAAAATAAAGTATTCAAGAATTTATTACTGGGAGCTTTTGGATATACCTAGTATATAAACAAAACTGGATAAAAAATGATGAATTTCATGTTTTTTTTCGAGTGAAAAAATTCTTAAAGATTTTAATTTCACATTCTTTAAACTTAATACCAACTTAATTTTCCAGTTTTTCTTTTAGGAGACGAACTTAAATGAGTCAAAAAATAAACTTATTAAAAAGTTTTCCTTTGATATACACACATATACCCAGCGGGTTTCACTTTTGACACATTTAATAACTATTTATATTTTTAGGTGAAATAGTTGTCGCATTTAGAAAAGTTTACCATCAGTTGAGAAAATATTTTTATATATTATGGGTCAATAGTACTATTAAAAAACTACCAGGTTTATTTCAGGTTTAATTAAATTTGATCCTTTTCCTTTGTACCGTAAAACAACCGAGTCTAATTACCGGGGAGACATGGCAAAGACGTGTAAAATAAAGTTTTAAAACTTTTAAAAATAAAAGACATAATTTATAGTTTAACCCACATCCACTGAATCTCCAATGACTCCCTTTTCTCCATCCTTGCAAATTGAAGCTCTGGAAATTGAGTTTCATCCGGATCATATTCAAATCGTTTAGACATTATACAAAAACGTTGCAAATTAGAGTCATTCTTTTTATATTATGGAGAAGATTGATTAAGGCTTGTCTAGCCGATTAGCCAAAAGTTTTTGATACCTCTTTGTTACTTCAAGTCACATTTTCTTTACTAGGACTGAAAAATAAACCAAATCGCTTATAACTATAATTCCTACAGCACAACCATCCTGGCAATACAGCCTCCCACAGCTGACTTCACGGATATACACAGGACCATCATGAGTCTGTAATTACGCACAACAAAGTCCTTTGATAGTTCACAGGAATTTCTAAGCATAGTAAAATAATAGCGGAATTGTAACATATCTACAATTCCAGCAGCTAATAAAGTCATTCTCTAGTCTTAACGAAATTTAAAGGAGATCTAAAAAGTGAAATATATCAACTATGTGAATTTTGAAAATCACAACAAAGATTCAAGAAATTCTCTTAGGCCTAAAATACAATTCAATGTTCTCTATTTTATATATATATAATATCCCAGTGTCTGTCTGTCCTTATCAAAAGCAATTTTAATACATGCCTGGAAATAGGCAATTTTGAAGATAATGAAAATTATTGAAATATGTTTCAAAATTTTACCCATACGCCTAAAAACAGAGAAATAAATAATTTCCTATTGAAACATATCAGTATTTCTCAAAGTTTTTGAGTCGGAAGTGCCAAGAAATTGTTTATTTCTTTCGTTTTTACTATTGGGAAGAAGAGGAAATATTTTGAGAGTAGTGACTTTTTTAATCACTGATTTTTTAGCTTCGCAATTCGGTCCTAAAATAGGATATTTTATTAAAATTCCTATTCATATTTCAAATATGTATCTTTGTACAAGGCTAGAAAACATTTATAACTCAATTACTAACATTATAATCGAACCGGACACTTCTAAAATGGAACATGGAATGAAAAATATTGTCATTTTCCGGTATGAAATTGGATTTTTTAATTAATTTAAAATTTCACTTGAAAACCCTTTTATAATACAAAAATTACGTTTTCTGTTGTTGATTTTTAGAAAGCCTTTTTACGAGCATAATTAATCTTGATAAACACTTTAACAATTTATCAATTAAATCCTTTTAACAAAACGCTTTTATTGTACTAATAAGTATTTCAAATTTGTTTAAAAAAGATATTCTATAGCTTCTGGACCAACTCGTTCATCCATGCAAACTTGGAAACGATTTTTTAATAGAACAATACAAATTTTTCAAAAATATTGTTTTTCATAAAGTGCAACTAATTTTAAGAAATTGTTCAAACAGCAAGAAAATTGATTAGTTACTCAATTTGCCAAGAAAATCGTTTGAAAGAAGGCTTCGGCGTTTGCGCTCATAACCGTTTAAAACCTAATTTGAATGGCAATGACCAAAATTAATGAATTGAGATATTATTTGCTTCCAAATCCACACTAAACTCTTGATATGGCTTCCGAATTCCATCTTTTCCATAAAATCAATACTTTTTTTCGGTGTAAAAACAGTTCTAACAAATGAAGTATTTCACTCCGCTGTGGAAGAGTATTTTTAACGCATTGTGGCAAATTGTTTTTGTGTAGAGCTAAAAGCCTTGAAGAATCGCGGGAAAAAATGTGTTTATATGTATTTGAAAATCATAAAAATTGTATTTCACTGCTAGGCTACATCAAACCGCCCTCATATATGGAAAAAGCCAAGATCGAGTCGAGGTTGAGTCGAAATTTAGGCCCGTGTATATGAACACATGTTCAGTCCAAACAAGTCTTTAAGAATCAAATGAAAACCAAAAACACGAATAGAACTCAACCGGCATATAAACACACTTCAACCCACATTCGACTTGTATACAACGAATATACATGATATGACAATAAAGTTCCGCTAAAATTTTGACGATATATATAATGTGTTATCAAGAAATGGCGGCTATAGTTGCAGAAATCTTGAAGAAATCCCGGAACTTTATTGAAATATCGTATATAAAACTATCTAAAAAAAAAAAAAAACACAAATATTGATCTAGCACAACCATATCTCTAGATTCAGTTAGCTTACCAATTGGGATTATTTATGAGATTATGGAAACCATTCAAAAGTACATTTTATTTACTTTTTCAATTCTTTATATCAGTGGGTATATTTGAACATCTTCTATGAGAGAATGAAGTAAAGAATCAGCTCTTAATATTAACGGATTAGCATCCATATAAAGAATATTATTATAAATTGATGATTCGGTTTTTTTCTTTTCCTGTTCCCATTGGAGAAAATTTAATGGATAATAAAATTCTATGATAATATTCCAATAGGGTGTATGTTACTTTTTTGTCACTACATAACTAACTTAATGAGAAAATAATCATTGGAGAACAGTTTCAATGCACTAAATGGGTAGGACGTTACAAATTATATCGACTTTTGCACGTCCACAAGAACGTCCCTCTCTATGCAGACGATAACGAAAAAGTTGCTTTGTCAGATTTTAATGAAATTTATAAACAAAAGTTGGTAATTTCTAAACTAGATTTAGTATTGTGTATTTCAGCAAAAAACTACTATAAAGTAGGACTCATATTGATCAGTTTTCCATCAGCTTTTGAGCAACTGAAAGAAAACTGACTAGTTTAAGGAATGTAAAAACTGAGTTTCGTAAAGAATCAGCTTTCTATCAGCTAAAAATTCATATGAATGAATTCGTATGGCCATGAAAAAGCTGTCCGACAAAAACTGATCAGTGTGAGTGTAAAGAAAATGGAAAAAGCTAACGGAAGACTGATGGGATTCTGTCAAACACAACTGATAGTCATAACTGATCAATGTGAGCCCTACTTAAAGGAAAAACCAGAATGAACATCACCAACCACCCAAGTTTTGTTTTCTTCTTTTCATCGTTTTTTCAAATTTAATTTGAAAAATTGTATCAGCAATTTCATTTCAATTTATTAGATACGTTTTCTAAATAGATATTATGTTAAATTTGATTAAAATCGATTAAAAGGATAGTGCCGAAAGACATAGTTATATAGAAGAACTTTTTAACTAAGTTTCTGAGAAAATGTTTATCGCTGAAATTCACTACTTAGTATTTTATAAATGTTGTCAATTTCAAGTTTTAAATATCATTAATTTCTTAAATAGCAATATTAATTTGGTTCTTCTTCTTCGTCGTCCTATGACACTACAGCCCGCTTTAGTCATCGGGCCCTGGCCTCATCTTTAATTTTGTTAGGAAAATATTACGATTCTAGAAGAAAAGTTTACTTTTTTGATTAAATCTTTTCTTGTTTTTTTTATCAATACAAAAATATGTTTGAAAGTTCTTTTCTTCAAGTTCTAAAACTGTCAAACACTCAGATTTTCAAAATGTTCTACTAACCTGATTTCATTTTAATTCATTAGATATCTTTTTTGCTTCTTTTAAGAAATTAAAGATATTAAAGATTTGTTGTTAACTGACAAAGAATGGAGTGACCATAACCCTAACCCATGTCTTATTTGGTGACAACAGTCGGTTAAAAACTGACTGGTAAAAAGAAATATGCCGAAATTTATATAAAAGACCACACATTAAATATGATAAAATGAAAATTATAACAGTAAAATGGATTAAATTTATTTGACTGTGGGTGACACCTACTCCTAAATAAAGGTAGAGAGAGATATGAAGAAATTATCAAAGAATTCCAAAGGGCTTTTACACTAGAAAATCATGTAGGATGATTTTGATTGAAGACTGATGTTTTCATTCTTGAAAGTTTCTTTCTTAATAGTTTCCTGGTCAAGCACAGTATGGACTTTGAGAGAAAAATTCTTTTTTTGTCATATTCCTTAAGTAAAGTATGAACTTAATACTAAAAACAAACCTTTTGAAAATTAAAATCGGCGTATAACTGATTTTTTGATGCCGTATTAGCTCTAAGCGGAAAACAACTAAAACTAATTATATTTCAATGTTTTTATAACCTATGGTAGGTACTACTATAGATGTGCAGAGAATCAAAAGTTATATCTACTTAGGGATGTCCGTCCGTGTACAAGAAAACTCAAAAACGCGTTATGCGATTTTAATGAAATTTACAATATGAGTTGATTATTCCTTAACTCGACTTGGCATTGGATTTCAGCAAAATTGACGGAGAAGGAGCGAAGTTATTAGGGTGATCCAAGGATCGTGGAGAAAAAATTAGCCGTAGGAGAAAATAAGCCTGTTAATCGAGTTCTTTTAATGTATTTTAAAAATTAACATGTATACCGATTTGAATGAAATTTGCAAAAGAAATTTATGCTGCTAGCTGGGAATTACAGCAATTCGAGCTGTCATCCTGACAGGTCTTTTTAATATTTATGTTCAGTATAATCTGGCAAACAATCATGAATAGACTCACACATGAGAAACGGTCAAGAATTATCCAAATTTATTTTGAAAATCGGTCGTCGATTGACGAGAGATCCTATAGACTTATTTTAAAACAAATCTATGTTCAATTACGAGGCTTACTTTTGGTTTAATAGATTTCTTAATAAACAAAATTATCACATCTGGAGTAAGACCAATTTAGAAGAGATCCCATTGCATCCAGAAAAATTAGGCAGAAGTTCGCTTTACTATCAACCATTTGGTGATAATGTATTTACAAAAAATGGCCCTGTAAAATAGATCTCAACAGTCCTGTGATCTGATATCTCTCCCGACTATTTCTTTCATATGGGGTTACATGAAATCACTATTCAAATCATTGTTCATGTTATTCGTGACAATACCGTATCGAAAAAAAAAAATGGCACAAAATTGAACTGACAAAATGCGCTTCGTCAAGAATAATGACCGAACAGAGGTGGCCGCCGTACGCTCAAAGTCATTTTTAAATATATACAATTTTGTTTCCTTCGAAATCCATACTTTGCTTAAGTATAAAAATGTATATAAACAATGTTTATAAACAAATTTTTGAAAGAAACATTATTCTAGAAAAATAATAAGTGTAAACGTTTTATTAGAAATTCTAAATATCTAATTTCTTTTTTCTTTTTCAAACAAGATTTAAGCAATTTAGTTTAATTAAAAGTTAATTAGAATCAATTTAAATAAACCAAAATGCTTTTTTTTTTTTAGAAAAGTATACCTTGGCCTGGCTAATTCTTTTTTCTTTTTTTTAGATGAAATAAAATAGAATTAATGGTTTTTTTTTCTTCGATTTGTTCTATTTAATTCTGCTGGAAAATTGTCAACAGTTATTTCCGGGTCCAAGGGGAAAAAAATCATTTAACCAGAACAACACATCGAGAGCAAAAAATTGATTTTATTGATTTTTGTTTTGGATATTAATTCAAGCGTTTAATTATTAATAATTAATTTTGAAAGAAGAAAAAAAATTAAATTTTGCAAATGTTTTTCTTAAGTTTTTCTATGTTCGTTTATTTGACCTCTCTTTCGGAATTAATCAATAACTTTTCTTGAAGAATTCTTATGGATTTTTTGATTCAAGAACTTAAATTTTCTTCTATTTAAAAACTCACTTTGATAACCCTTAATTAGGTAAATAATAAAAAACAATTCTTTTTTTTAATTTAATAAAAAAAAACACTTTTTTTAAAAATATTTGAATTTTCTTTCCGTCAAAAAAAACGCAATAATTTTCAACGAATTTCTTAATTAAAAAAAAAACTCTTCAACGAAATTTTCCACCACAAATATTCATTAAAATAATTTGCTGTCTAATTTTAAAATATTTTCTCTAATAAGAAAGTTTAAATGGCTTCTAAATAAAAGAAGAACAAAAAAAAAACGAAAAGTTCTAAATTTTCTTTTTTTTTTTCTTCTCCAGAACAAAAAAAAACGCCCTCGTTTTTGTAAAGCCAAAAAAAAAAAGCACACACAAAATTTTTCTTACCTTTTTTTTTTTGATGTTTTTTGAATTTTAAAACAAACTTTCTTGTTCTTAACTTTTATGAAACAATTAAAAACGAAAAACAATTATTTTTAATTCATTTAGATTTTATAGAACATTTATTTTATTAATTTTAATTTAGAAAAAAAATTTGACTAGAAATGAGAAAAAAAAATATTAGAAGGAATTCTTTTTTTTTTTCTTTTTGACACTTTATGCACTCTCTTGCAAAAGGAAACCACAAATGTCAAAAATAAATTTTTTTTTTTTTTTTGGTAAACAGAAAATACATATTGAGAAACTTTAGTACAGCCATATTGGGAAAATTCCGAACTGGATTCGTATGAAAATGGTTTGGATATTGGATTTTTAGAATTCGCCTTTAAATCGCCGGAAAATAATCATAATGGCAAAAAAAAAAAACAGTTTTTGAATTTGAAAACAAAAAACAGAAAATTGAAATTTTCAATTTTCAAAATTAATAACAGAAATTTCTTAAATTCTAGTTTAGAAATTTATTACTAAAAAGAAGAGTTTTGGAGAATTATAAACTGTTGCCTTGATTACGATAATAATATTGGGCGTAAGGAAAATTTCTGTCGTTTTGTTCTTAACACGTTCGCAGACAGTAAAAGGCTCATCTCATTTGGCATCACAGTGAATGTGCTACAGCATTCACATCCGCAAACATGTTAAGAAAACGAAATTATATTTTTCACTTTTCATTTAAAATTTCATCCAAAACATCATTTCTTTTTTTCGTTAGTTAAAACTGTTTGATCAGGGTTCTGGACAGCTTTTCCAATCCCCTGGAAAACAAGTTTCTTTCAGCCACCTATAACCAAAGTTCCTATAAGATCTTTGCTAATAGCTTTTCAGCTTGTAGTTGTTGAGGAAAAAGTCAAAATCTTATGCAATCGAATTTACGTAGCATAGCATTCTACAAATCAGGGCCGAATTTCCCATTAGGCAACTTAGGCTGCAGCCTAGGGACCGCACCACAGAAAAAACTGTTTAATAGACTAAAATAACATTCACCACAAAATAACCGCAGCAAGTTTCTAAATTTTCATATTTTTCATGCAAAACATGTTCTATTATACTTTTTGACAAATCAGTCCAAAAATGACCAAAATATTCGTAGTAGAAAGTGCAACATTCGTTTCCTTGCGGTAGGGTCCGCACCACAAGTTCAGCCTACGGATCTACAGATACGAAATTCGGCCCTGCTACAAATTGATTCATTCTTCCCGTTAGTCAGTTTAAAAAACTCTTTGGATCTCAAGAAAGAATTGTTTGAATTAAGATGCGTTTTGCCTAAAATAAAGGAAGCATCGATGGCACACCATTAAAAATTTAATGAACAGAGATCACATCAGCCAATTCACACCGCTTTTCTAGAAACATAATAATTATAGCCTATCATTGTAAGAAGGCACCAAAAAAGGATCATCCCAACGTAAGAATCTACGTTGAACGGGTTTCAGTCCGTTGACAGAAACTGAAACACCAGACTCCATATATTCCAATAATGGTCTGTTAACATACGTATGTTAACGTCACTACTTTGATATACTTTCACTAATCGAGAAACTAAAACTTCTACTATATGGTTGGTGGCGGCCAACCCACCGCCGGGCCCCATGTAGGATTTCACCCGGTCCGTCGCGATCCTAACACACTTGCTGAAATGGTTTGTATTCTAGACTGCGCGCAACTGTCCTCTTCGACGATTGCCGATTGACCGACTCGCAAGCGCAAGGATATACCAACTAACCAGTTTCTGCGTTACTTTATAACTGAGTGGAGAAACCATGACATGAATACACTACATGTGCCTCTAAGTGTTAACTACATATATCTATAGAGCTTCTCCTCGGGCTTGTGAAACTTTTAAGGAAATAATTTTTCGAGGAAATCTCCCTATTTCATCAGAAGTTCTATTGTTTTTTTTTAAATTAGAAGTTGCTATAACAATTTTAATGTTTTCATCAAATTAATTATGTTAATAGTAATACTAATGGTGTTAAATTTACGTTAAAAAAACTGGAACCACAATTTTGAAATGTTAAATTCTTTTTTAAACTAATAAAATTTAAAAAAATAATTTTATGTAAATATTAATCAAATTCTATAAATTAAAAATTATAATTCGCGATGCGCATATGAAAATATTTCTACAAGAAAAAGATGATTTCGGATTCGAAAGATACAAAAATTTACATTATAATATATTTTACTAATTTACCACCCGTTGCTATCGGTTTTTTGGCAAAAAAAAAAAATTTTTTTAATTTGTTTGATTTAAACTAATAATAAAGTTTTTGTTCCAAAATAAATTTAACAACTCATAATTTCGTTGCGCGACCATGAAAATTAACAAAATCTAAAAAACAAAAAAATTTGTCGCGTTCTCCAAAAAATGTTAATTATAAAATTATTGATCTGAGAGACCACCATCGCCGAGTCCATTTCTATATCTATAAAAGTCACAGAAAATGTGTTTTTATTAAACAATGGCTTCTATACGTATTCGTATCAAATTTAAATAGTCTTCAAAATCCTGATAATTGAAAAAATAAAAAGTGTCCATAATTCGGTCAATGCTGAGCGAGTTTTCATCTATCTATATCTCTACAAGCGTTAACATAAAACTACAGTTAAATCACTATTGTAAATACTCAGGTCAGGCGAAGTATGAGTAATAATAAAGTATCTCAAACTAAGGAATAAAAAATTACATCAATCAGAAGAAAGTAGTAATAAAAACAAGAAATTCACGTTGTAATAAGTGTAAAAGAGCACGGACAGTTTTCAAAAGCAAAATATATCAGGAAGAAGGAGAATGAATTTTTTTTAACAGCTTGGCATTGAGCATATGGCATTACGTCATTCACTCTTGTGAAATTTTCAATCATTCTTACTGTTTTTCTGGTATATACGTATTGGGTATATAAATTTCAGCAGGTATTTGTTTGTTGACAATTTGAAATTTCCTACAATTTTGTAGCTCTATCTATGTTAGCAGTAGATACAAAATTGTTTACAGTCGAAATCGATAAAAACATTAATCACGGCAGAGCTAGGAAATTACTTGTTAATCACTTATACTTAGACTCAAGCCAACAGATGTACATTTTAGTTACTAGACTGATTGTTTTTATCACTCCTTCCAACCTAATCTCACCAATCCCCCACTCATTTGAAACATCAACAATTCCGGGCATGCAGCTACAATGATGTTGGTATGTTGTGTTATCGAAGTAAACAGATATTGTTATGAATCTTGGATAGCTAGAACTTGATTATAAATTTAGTTAGCTCAAAAGAAATCCGATTTAGAAACTAGAAAAAAGAAACTAACCATAAGAAGCCATTTGATCAAATGAACAAGTGAGAATACAAGTAAACGAAGACTAAAAAAAAGATTAACCAGATTGAAGTTTCGACACCCTACTGGGGATATATGAAAAGGGGACTGAATTTATTCAATTGGATAATTAAAATTAAACATATTTCATAAATTGACAAGAACTACTGCAGATACAACACGTTACCCTCATGAACAATGTTCCATCTAAGCTGGGCAGTTGAACAGATAGCAATCAAAAAATTTCCTTCCTTCCTGCCCAATCAATAGTACTCGTAAAATACACTGTCCTAAGACGGATAAGAAGACTAAAATCTAAAAACAGTGATTAAAAAAATCACTGCAAAACAATTTCACTTGTTCCTTTATATAACAGTAGTGTCTACGACCACAATATCAAACTAAAAAAATTTGTATCAGGAAATTAAAGAATTGCATACTTTTAGTCGTATGATAAATTGTTTTTAATGATAGCAGACAAACACTGGGATATTATTTACATCCTTAAAGAAGGTATATTGTTTTGTTTTTGTTTTAGTTATTTAAAAACAAGTTTGTTTTAAGTGCCTTTAGACTTTAGACTTCCCATAATCTTGTCAACAATTAGAAATCAAAAGTGTCTCTAAATATTTCTCATATCAAAAAACGTATAAACTTTGTCATACATATTTCTGTACCAATGTGTCCTCCGTGAGTTCACATGAGTTGACTTTTATAACAATACTTATACGAAGACACATGACAAGATTTGAGTAGAATAAAAGAAAAGCAAGACGAAAAACTAAAAATCACTTACTCTGTATACCAAAATTTCTATAAAATCGATCGTAAATGATCAAAATAAAAAAAACTTCATCAAACTTATCGTAAAATCTATTCACTTTGAACTTTAAAAAATATGCCATTTTAAATTTTATTAGAGAAAAAATCAAAGTACTTACTTTATTCGCAAACTCGAACTTGAACTCGTTAAATTTCTACTTTACGTTTTTTTTTTATTAAATCAAAATCTTTAACCAAAAACCATCCAACACATCCAATGTTTAGAGTTTATCATTTTGCCATTAGAGAAGAAGATGAAAATTTACACAAAAACCGATAAGATGATAACGAAACGGCCATTAAATAGTCACATAAATTCAGATTAATGTAATTATTTGAATAGAAATGACATAGTCAAACAGCTTTTAACGCTTCTGGTGTCTTGTATTTATTTTTAGTTAAACGTTTTTGCAGAGAAAAAAAAACATCCCGTAAAAAAAGCCTCGATTTTTAATGATAATGGCGGTTTTATTTTTTTGGAAGTTTTTGATGAAGATTTTGTGCCTTTCAACAAGAAACGTTCAATGCCAATGTTTCTGCAAAAAAAAGAAAAAAAAATATATTAATTTTAATTATAAAATCGTGAATAAAAAATATAAATTAAACTATTTAGAAAAAAGAAAAACAAAATGATAAAATAAGACGACTGTATCAGAATCTTCTAATCCAAAATGTATTCGAAATCCATAAAATTTCCCAAAATACCTTGTGTAAAAAGAAGGACCATGGGTCCTTTGAATTTCCTGAATATTTGTTCCACCATAAATGCCAATCTCCAAACAGCCGACATCCAACTTCTGATGCAAGTATGGGATAACACTATACAAAGATTTGTTAAACAGAAAGGGAGAAAACAATCATCCTACAAATTTTGTCGGCTTCTTTCTGATTTCCCCAGCTGATTTTCTATCTGCAGATGATTCCCCTCAAAAACAGATGAACATTTTTATCTGATTTATATGGGCAATTCATCTGTGGGTGCATACTCTCACAATAATCACACACGTCGCACACTACTAATTTTTCTAAATTGTTTGGGGAGACTCTGATGTTTTTATTCTATCAATGCTAGGGAAAACTGCAAAAGTCCGTTTCTTTCTAGTTTTCTGATTTTTCTTGTCAGAATAGGATGTCGGCTGTGTAGAGATTGGCCTTAAGTCAAAACTGGCTCAGCCGATCAAATTTGGTACAAAAAACTTGGTCAAATCTTTAACAAAAGAGACTTTTAAAAAGCTGTTTTATGGTGGAGAAAACCCGAACGAAAACATCTCCTATGGCTGTTTCACAAGTAGGCGTTAGATAAGGAACTAAAACTGATTGAAGAAAATCGTAGAAAAAAGAGGATTTTATACAAAAAAATTGTTCCAGGCATTGCTTGCCATTCAATCTATCTCAAAATTTAGTGAAAGAGTATTCTCAGTTGGTTTTAGCTTCTTAATTGAAGTAGGCGATCAGTTCAAAATGAAAACGTTAGGTGGCCTTGTGTTTCTTAAATACATACTATTTTATCCGGGCACCCAATTATTAAAATATAAAATTACACGATTATTCGATTTGTAAAATGTCGAGTATTTGGATTCGCTAATTGAATGGAATTCAAAGGCAAAATAAATCTTTTACTAAACTTACTCCACCCTGTTTTTAAACAAGAAACAATTTTTGAATGCCTAAACATATGCAATTTCATTAAAAATCTTTGATATTTTTCAATCGATTTTGATAATAATTCCAAGGATTTTGAAGAAATTCCTTTTATTTATTAGAAATCTTTCTTTTAAGGAAGAAAATATAAACAAAAACATTTAATTTATATAATTATTATTTGATTCAAAAAGTTTTCAACCATTATTAGATGATAGATTTCCGAATTTCAAGCAAAGAAAAACTGGTAAACAATTTCAAATTGCTTGGTACCCAGATCACTTTTCCTAAATTTTGAAAGAATAAATTAGCTATAAATTTATTAAATTTATTCCAAAAAAGGAGAAAGAGATTCCATATTAGAGACGACGAAAAAGGCGAACGTTTTATTTTAGAACCTCAGGACCTCGCAGAGTTAAATAAGATTGACCATCATTTTTTGTACTAAATTTTTTTATTATTTCAAATTATATTATTTAAAAAAAATAAATATTTATTTTTTATAAGATTCTTCCGGTTGTGGATGTGCCTTAATCCATTCTAAAGCACGTGCAATTTGTGGTGGAATTTGTGGAACATGTGAACCGGTTGGTTGAAAACCATTTTCATCAGCAGTATATTGAAAGAAAACTGGTGTACCATCGGGTGCTGTCCATTCAGCTGAACCACGTGCATATTGTCCGCCAACACCATTTTCACTTACACTAATCCCATTGCCAGTTTCCCATTCATAACCATAAGAACCATCTAAAGCATTCAATTCAAATGATTTACTAATAATTGGTATATCACCTTCTGGTGGTTTATAATGAACAGCAGCTGAAGCAACAGCAACATAAGCAGCAATGAGAACAATAATCTTGAAAATTATGGAAAATTATTTAATTTACTTTGATTATAATAAAATTTTGAGTACTCACGTAGAATTTCATCTTGGATAGATATCTTTTTCGGTTTTGTGAATTTGAAAATATGTTTCTAAAAATGAAAATTCGCAGAGTATTTATACTTTTTTTTTCTATTTTGGTTTTAGCTGACTTTGGGGGTTGACTTTTTTTCGGGGACCAGAAGTTCTTTAGAAACAATTTCTGGTGTTTATTTTAATACTAGTTTGGTTTTGTTTAAATTGCAAACCAAAAAACAGGTCGGTCGAAGGTTACTATTAATTTATATGATATTATATAAATAATAAGCTTTTGTTATAATCAAAGAAAAATAAATTAAAAAATTATGAATATTTGATGATTATCCACATTTGTTATGATAAAAATGTAAACATTTTTTATAAGGTCATAGATTATTTCGAAGATTATTCTCGGATTAGTATCATTTAAGATCTTGACGAGTTAAGTTTCAGATCAAACCATCTCCATAGAGTATTCAAACGGAGGAGGATTATCGAATTTAGAAGAGATTTTAAGAATTTTGTACACAGTATAAGTATAAGAATTAGATTACAAAAGTGTTTATATAAAAGTTTATTATAATTGGACAATCATACATAAGGACATATTTTTTACATCACTAAAGCTTCAGACCTTTTAAAATTGAGGAATTTTAAAACGTTTCTAACATTATAAAATGTGATTTACTTATTTAATTTCTCAGATATTTCAATTAAATCTGGAACAGAAGAAAGCACTATGATCTAGCAGGAATCCCAGCTTCTAGTAACTGCGTGTACATGTTTTGAAGTTCAAAGACTCCAAATAGACAATTTTCATAAAATTATCTATTTATCTGTATGTTCTCCTGTGTACACTAACCAGGCAACTCCATTAGACTTTTTTCAAGACTTAATTTCAGTCGGACTGAAAAAAAGTCTTGTGGAGACTCTAAAATTTAGATTTTTTTGTCAGTCCGACTGAAAACATGTCTTCAAATAAGTTCAATGGGGTAAGTCCGAGGGTTAACGAATGCTGATAGTACAGGCTGGTGTGATTAGTTTAATCGGCATTTATTTATTTACTTATTTATTTACTAAGATACTGCTTAAAGCAATCAATAAAGTTTTAAACAGTTTGTACAATCTTAATTTATTGATATGGAAAGAAAAAAGTATGGACAGAGGATGGTTAGTAGTTGGTGAGTAGTGGCTAGTGGTTACTCGTTAATAATTAATGGTTAGTAGAAAATGTTAATAGTAAGTGATAAAGGTTACTGGCGATAGATATATCCTTCCCAATTATGGAGCAAATAAGAAAAGAAAGCACACCAAGTTGGAAAGACCACAAAAAATTAAAATTGAATAAATTAGTATAGAAGTACTAAGTAAGTAAGCAAGATAACTCAAAAACGAGTTATCCGATTTTGATGAAATTTACAATGTGAGTTGGTTTTTTCATAATTTAGTTTGATATTTCATTTCAGCAAAATCGGCCAAGGAGAGTAAAGTTATTAAGAACAAACCAGGGTGCTCGGAAAGCTATGTCGTTTTTTTGTAATGGTTTTTCGGATTTAATTTGAAAATTTGTGAAGCAATTATGTTTAAACTATTTACATGGGTTGTGACTGCATAAATAGACTATCGATACTATATTAAATTTCAGTAAAATCGGTCCAAGAATAGTGGAGAAAGAAATAGTCGTAAGGGATAATAAACCTGTTCATAAAGTTTTCCCCGATGTATCTTAACACATTACATGCGGGGCGTCGCGACTAATTGTTTATATTAACAGGATGTTATCGAAGGAAGAAAATGCGAATGTAATTATTATCAGTTGTAGGTTTCCCCATACCAAAACGGCCTCGAGCGCAAAGGGTTAATACTT
Source organism: Xylophagus ater (assembly GCA_963422695.1). Taxonomy (NCBI): domain Eukaryota; kingdom Metazoa; phylum Arthropoda; class Insecta; order Diptera; family Xylophagidae; genus Xylophagus; species Xylophagus ater. The sequence continues at coordinate 43,361,255 of OY730484.1, forward strand.
TTCTGGACGATAATCATCATACTATGTAAACGGTAAAAATATCTATCTCGCACATAACGATCAGTCGCCGTAAAAGGTATTAATACCCTTCCCGCATGTAATGTGTTAAAAACTAATATATCGATTTCAATAAAATTTGCAAAAAAAGTTTATGAAATTAGACCTCAGGCCTGTGGGAATTAAAGCGAATTTGAAAAAGACGAAACAATGTTGAAATAATATTAGTAATTTTAGTTCTTCTTTCACAGAGTTAATTCATTGAACAATAAATTCGTTAACTACGAATCCCAGAACATCAAAAAATCTAGCTATAGACCGATTTTTAGTTTCTATATGTTAAAAAAATTAGAATGATTTTCTTCAAAGAAGCCGATCTTAAAAGTCCGAATTAAATCCCGCTTATTGTCTGGTAAAACTATTTGTGAGGGGGCCTTGATTTTGCAAATTGAAAACATCATAAATTTTCTTAATTTTTAATAAATAATATTTTATTAGTTTCCTATTTTTAATTAGCGGAGCCCCAAAAAAACATCAGAACGAATTATGATTAATCTTGTTTAAAAAAATCATGTTAAAATAATTTTATTTTATTTTATTTATTTTAAAAAAAAATATGTTAACAATAAAATAAAATTACAAATTAAAATACAATAAGTTGTGTTGTTTGAATGCTTTTTTACCATTTTTAGGAGAAGAACTCAATTCAAAATTTTGGAAATTTTTCAATTCAAAATTTTGGAAATTTTTCAATTCAAAAATTTTAATAATTTTATGGAAATTCTAATTAAGATTTTGTCTTTTACAAATTATACTGTAACATAAAATACAATATCGTCGTCTTTAAGTTTTTGGGAATGTTTTGATTTTGAAATTTCATAATTTTTTCTTATGAAATGTAATTCCGTTGAACTTCAAAATATCTAATTTAGTTTTGTATTTATTTGATTTAAATTTATTGAGTTGTTATAATCGATTTTGTGCATTTACTAAGCGCGCCTTTGAATGTCATTAGAGTCTATTGTGTTGCATTGACAAGAGTAGAAAAATAGATGGGCAAGCCACAACCTTTAAAATAGGGTTATCCGAAAAATTTTGTTAGAGAAATCGGCCTGGAGGAGGTGCACTAGAATGGAAAGTTGACCTAACTATTGCACTAAAGAAGAGGGGGGTACAATAAATCTTAAAGGTCGCAGTACAAGAACACCCTAAACTTAATCTTAAACACACAACATTGTTAACTTTTTGTGAAAATATTCATTTCAATTGATACTTGCAATAACACATGGAACATAATATCATTCAAATGAGCTCCGCGGACTATATTTCAGCATGATCCATTTACCCCAATTTTCAATGACTTTTTCGCAGATTTCGGGATCTATTTCGGTCATAACGTTACGGATGTTGTCCTTAAATGTCGAATTGTTGGCATACGTTCTTTCGAATAACTTCAAAAGAAAATTTAAACGGTAATTTAACACCCAAATTGTATAACCAGCATGTAAATACTGCTTTCAACATCAAACATAACTTAACCTATCAACATATCTAGAAATGGATGATAGAACCGCACATCCCATCCACGGATTTGTATCAAATTTCACAGATTTTGCGATATCTGACCAAACATTATGATGTTGGGAAAACACTATCAATTATCGTGCATTTTTTTGGATATTTAGATCGTTCTTTTTTTGCGCAATGTTCACTTGTAATTGATTTTATTGGTTGTCTGTAAGGATAAACGCGTTACCTGTGTTACAATCGACATGTATATGAACATCATTTTAGAAATATCACCAATGCGACAAAGTTGCTCTGTCGATGATTTTTCTGACTAAATTTTGCTTGAATCACTCTCACTTTATATATGGATGTCAATACTACAGCTCCATCTTTCACAATGACGTTTGTAAACAAGTTGAAAACCGACGTAGACACGTAAAACATGTGAACAGACTTGAAGCCAGGTCCTTTGAAAATCGAAAAGTTTTGATTTTTTCGACATGTCAGTCAACCGTTTGTGTGCGGCCACATAGGCTCTAGAGAAAATGTAAATGTTTTCAACGACAAGTGCGATATTCGATGTGGACACTTTTCCCTCACCGTTTTCTTTCCTCTCGCCGCGTTTATATTTTTCTCACTTCGCGTAGAAAGCGCAAAACCTATGTGGCCATACACTAAGTCAACCAGCCTACAGACGCTTAAAATTCAGTTTTTTGAACCTGGTTGACGGACATTTAGCCGTGTCTGTACTAGACAACACTCAAAATTATGTCAAGTGCCTTAAAATAAATCACTTATTTTTCACTTTTAAAATAATTATTAAAACACATAAAAATTTGAGTTTTTAATGAAATTTTACTAAAAAAATTAAGAAAATGGTTCTAAATATTATATAATTCGTAGGCCCACAAATTATAAAATAATATAATATTAATAATAATAAATAGATAAATAATAATTATTTTATTAATTAATTAATTTCTTTTGTAATTAACTAAAGCAATTGGTTTCGAATTGTATGGACGACTACTATCAGTAATTGGTGTACGATCATAATTTTGATAATCTTTTTGTACTGGATGTGAACGAATATATTGTAGAGCACGTAATATAGATGGATGAATATGTGAACCGGTTGGATAATAACCATATTCATCAGCGGTATATTGAAAATTAACTTTTGTACCATCTGGTGCCAGCCATTGTGCACCACCATTCGCCAATTGTCCACCAACACCATGTTCATAAGCTGATATACCATTAGCTGTATCATATGCATATGAATATGAACCATCATTTGCATTTGATTCAGATGATTGACGTAATATTGGTATATATTGTAAATTTGTATTTTGATATGGACGATAAGCAATTGGTACACGACTAAAATCAGCACCAAAAGTGATTGTAATGAAAGTACAGAATAACTAGAAGTATAATAAAATTTATAATTTAATATAATATAAGAAAATATATAAGAAAAATCTCTTACAATAATTTTCATCATAATGAAATGATTTTCTGGTATCTTTTTTGGTTGGACGAAGAAGATGAAACTTATACGTGAACTACTAGGCTTTTTGAGACTGATACGATTTTCATAAATTTCGATGGTTTTTATACCACAAATACCTTTCAAATTCGTGTAAATATAAAAAAAAATATATAGATTTTGTGGAAATTATATTAAAAACGGAAATCATATATGCTGTTTTTTTTTTTTTTACATGTATTATAAATTTTCTCAAGACTCAAGAGTCGAGCATTGTTTTAATAACCAAAATTAGTAAAAATCAAGAGACCTTTTGTTTATATTACAATAATAATAATTTTTAATTTCTTGACAATTTTAAATTTTTACAACGTATCCGCGGCGATTTATGGTGGGCGCCACTATAAATAGTATTTGTATGTTTGTTTTGTTTTTAGCAGGCAGTTATAATAATTTGTAATTAAATTTATATTTATTTTAGTAGTTCCAATTTCCGATAGGCATTAATTATAATATATTAAACTGTATCTTGGGTATTCTGTTTTGGGTTGTTAACTTGTTTATATTCCTTAATTTTTTATTTTGCAGAAAATTTAAATATTTTCAATGTTCTGATTTTGAACGGTTTATAATAGAGGAAACCCCACTTAGAAAATTCTTTTAGAGGTTTTAATTTTTATTTACGAGTTTTACTTCTGAAAAGAAATAAGTTTATTGACTTCTTTTCTTTTAAAAAGAAGTTTTACATTGACTTCCAGGCAACTTAGTTAAACTACACAACACAAACTACACATTTTCCAATTGGAACTCACAAAGCATCAATTGTAACCTAGAAAGCTTCAATTGTAGTTCAGAAATCAACTCCCAAATTTGATACTTGTTTCAGATAACTCGCCTTGTCATTTAAGGTTGGCAACAGTCATTAAAATAAGACAACAACATCTCCGTTGCCCAATATTAAATCCCATTGAGAATATTTGCTCAAAAATCAAAGACGAAGTCAAAAACAATATCTGAGTCCCGAACGCTGAGAAGGCCTGGTGTTATCGCACAAAAACTTATCCACTTAGAAGAAGACATTATAGATCCAAGGGTAACATAAATGTGAGTGTGCAAAACTATACAATTCAAGAAGCAACAGCTATGACTAACTAACTTGCCGCAACATTCGGGAAATTGGTTCCTTTCTAACGTAATCAATCCTGTGATACATTATTTTAAAAACTTCCACAGATTTGAAGGAACGTGTACTAATGTTTAGAGATGCATCTTGTTACCATCATTGATAATTTTCTGAACAAACACAATATAAGCCATCTGATGCCTCCTTCTTTCCAGTTAATACAGTCAGATCAATTTTAAACTATTCTCGAATGGAACCAGTAGAAAGGAGTCATTCCAAGGAAAGTTTCTTAAGACATAACGTACAAATTTACGTTGGACACATTTCAGACTAATAATTTTCGTATTTTAGTAGGGAGATCATATCTGGCTGGCATATTTTAGTTTAAGTCAGTATAATATGAAGATCGGGAAATTCTTTTCACCACCGTTTGATATAGCCTAATGTCGAGTTGGTCGTATATGCAACAATTGTCGACCAATGGTGTTTACTATCACACCCAAATTAGTAATACAGATCACTCTACGGAGAAAGGTTTTTTTTTTAACCCTTATTAGATTCCAATAACTATTTTTAAAAATTGCTTATTTTGTAATTGCTATACAAAAAAGGGTAACAACTTATTAAACAACATAGCTTTTTTATGAAATATCTGGAAAAACCTGAACTTCTGAAAATGTTAAGATAATTCAGGACAATACACGGAAAAGTTGGCCTCCATTGATTTATTAATATGAATTATATTTATAAAAAAAATTAGCAAATATTTGAAATAAATAAAATTAACAATTAATTTTGGATGTTTTTGTTTTTATTGTTATATAAATTTAATATTTAACGACACGTATCCAACTGTGACTAAAAAAACTAGTCATATTAATTAAAGAAAGACACAAAAATCATGATTATAAAGGGTGACTTTTTTAGAGGTTTGTTTTTTGAATTATCCAGACTTTTTCCAGCGGTATTCAATTTGACAGCTGATAGATAATTGGTTTGGTTTGCCATTTCACCATCAATAAACTCACGGTTGAGGAACAATCAAGGTTTATCCAAATTTGCTTTGAAAATCTGTCCCGTTATTTTATCGCTAAATTGTGTTCAGTGCCGAGGTTGATTTTTGGCTCAATGGGTTTATTAATACGCAAAATTGTCATTTCTGGAGTAAGACCATCCTAGAAGAGACTCTAGAGATCCTAATACATCCAAAAAAAAAGGTTTACATGCTAGGGGCATCATTGGTCCTTATTTCTTTAAAAATAAGGCGGGGGCTCTTGTTATAGTCAATCAGAGTGTTACTGGACCATGATGAATGAATATTGATTCGAAAATATGGATGCAATTGACCCTGCTGAGATGTGGTTTTAACAGGAAGGTGGTACGTGCCATACAGCGACAGAAATTATCGATTTATTGAAATCGCGATTTAGCGATAATGTGATTTTGATAAATATGTCTGTAAATTGGCCTTCAAGTTGGTGTGATCTGCCATCTCTTGAACATTTTCTATGGGTTTACGTGCAGTTACTGGTTTAGGCTGATAAACCATCAAAATTGGTCAACATTGTTCGTGTTATTCGTGTCATATGGCCGCCATTGATCGAAAATAAAAACCAAAATTGGACTGACAGTATGCGCTTCGTCAAGAACAGTCACGGTGACCATATACCCAAAGTAATTTTTAAATATTATTGCCATGAATAGGTCTTTTGAATAAAAAAAAGATTTTTGATTAAAAGTTATTTTTTTGTGTTATTTTGTCGAATTTAAAGTTCATTACGCTAAAAAATCACCCTTTATTAAAAACAATAAAATATATTTTACTACAATTAAGTCGAATTTGCTGAAGGCTAAAAACTTTGTAACTTAAAAGAAACCATTTCCCCAGATGGTATAAGAAATGGTATAATAAATAAGTTAAATTTGATTAAAATTTGATTTCATAAATTTTTCGATCACAAATCACTAAATTTTATGATCTTAAAAAACCTTGTGGCGTCGTTAAATAATGAAATCTAATAAATTACTTTATTAAATGAAAAATCATTTACGATAATTAAGTTAATGTGATATCGAAATGCAAAGTGCACACACGGGGAGGATCGATTGATCGAATATTGATCGTAATTTTATCAAACTTTTGGGCCAGGGTTTGATATTTGGAACATTTTTATAAGTAAAGGGTGATTCATTTAGAGAGGTACTTTTTTGTCTATGGATTTTTTGACAGATATCGAGTGAGTCGTGTTAACCTGTCATGATATTTTTGTTCAGTATTGTTTGACATTTCATCATGGAAAGACTTAGCCCGGGGCACAGCGTCTACAAATTATTTAGCTGTATTATGAAAATCAGTGTTCTATGAGGAATGTGTTTTGTGCACTTAGAGCAATTTATGAGAACAATTGGCCGCCTAGATCATGTGATATCACACCTCTAGACTTTTTTCTTTGGGGCTATGTAGAGTCTAAAGCCTACATGGATAAGCCTGGTACGATTGACGAATGGGAAGCCAACATTACTTTGCATTATTCACCAAATACCACTCGAAATGCTAGAACGCTGCGTCATCGAAAATTGGAACTTCAGAATGGACCAACGGCCAACATTTGAAAGAAATAATCTTTAGAAAATAAATGTCAAGAATGGTTCTTTTGTTTGATAATAAAGATAGCTCGATAAAATTGGGTTTTTTTTTTTTTTTTTTTTTTTTTTACTTTTGAAAAACCTACCTCTTAATGAATCACCCTATATATATAATTTGTAATTGTTATAGGCCTATGTTGAAGACATATCTAGTTTTAAGGTGGGATCTAGTTTTAAACTTATATTGAAACAATTTTAATATATAAAGTAAATGGTTACACGAATGAAAAGGTTTAGTTTGTTTGTTCCAATCGTGCGGTTTGAAGTTTTATCCTTTTTCAAAAAAAGAAAAATTGTAAGTGATTTTATGAATGTTTTTTTAACTTATGTGAACAAATAGGTATTTTCTTATTATTTAAAAAAAAACAAAAACATTTTTGGGAACATACAGACCGTCGTCGTCGTCTTAAACTGGAACTACAAGAACTGTTCGAAAAGTTCACGGATTGACATAGAAAGAATCGCTTAATTGGTTAAGAATGATTTTTATTTTTCAAGATAATCTTCTTTCAGCTTGTTACACTTTTTAGAATGCAGTTCAAGTTTTCTTTTCTCCGAATAACACGATTTCTCAATTATTTCAAAATGAGAATTTACTTCGTCAATGACTTACGAATTCGATGCAAATCTCTTATGAGTGAAATTTGGAAACATAAAATGATAACTAGGAGTCAAATCTCAAAAATATGATGTGGATGAGGGAAGAATTCGTATTATGTTAACATATGATGTGTGAAAAAGAACTTTTCTTTGCCAAATAAATAAGGTAATTTTCTCACCGTTTCTTCATTCAAATAATCCAATAATAATCTTTTTTTTAGAATATTGGATGAAGATTATTACTTTAGCACTCCCAAAAAACAGAGGTGATAATCTTTTGAGCTAATAAAGCAGTATTTATCAAGAGCACCGTCACACTTAGTAAAGGCTCAAACCTATTGTTAGTGCCGATGTAAAAATCTAAAAGTGTAATGTATTTCTTGTAACAAAATTTTGGATACAAAAAACATTTGAGTTGGCATAAATTTCATTGCAGTAACTACGATTGCTAAAGGTTTCATCCATTTTTTATGTAAAAAGATACAATTTCACATCGGTACAAGACCATAAAGCATCAATTGTAATTCAGAAATCAACTAGCAGATTTGGTACTTTTTTCAGATAACGCGACTTACCATTCAAAATTGGAAACAGTCATTAATAAGACGAGAACATCTCTGTTGCGGCTAGAACCCTTAGTCTACAATACTAAATCCTATTGAGAATATTTGGTCAAAAATCAAGTGTGAAGGCTAAAACAATATTCGAGTTCCCAATGCTGCAGGGCCTGGTGTTATAGAACAAAGACTTGCCTACTTATAAGACATAATAGATCTAAGAGTAACATAAATGGAGGTAATTGAGCTCGTGCCGTGCAACACAATACAATTCAAGACGCTACAGCCTCAACAATGACTGAATTGCCAATCAGCTGCTAAATTATTAAAAATTGAAGATAAATAAATACAAAAAATATTCTGTCATTTTTGTGATTTGCCGATTTACATAGGTTCCACAAAATGTTTGACTGCTTTCTGAATTACATTTCATGATTTCTGAATTACAAATGAAAAAGATGTAGTTGAGGTCCGATCCTCCCATTTTTCTTAAGAGTTAGTTTAGATTAGGTTTTTAGGGTGTTCCCGTACTGCGATCTTTAAGATCTATTGTACCCCCTTTTCTTTGGTGCAGTAGTTAGATTAACTTCCCATTCTGCAGCACCTCCTCCAGGCCTATTTCTCTTTGGAATTTTAGTAGCCAGAGTGGGTTAAGAGATTGTATCTCACTTGGAGAGAAGCAGTACGCCCCCAGATGTTTCCTTCTCCTACGGAGAAGTCTAATTCGCGTATTTTATGTTTAAACAGAATTTTGACATATAGCTTATGGGTTCCGAATGGCACTTGGTAACTATTCAGAAAAACCTTTAATATCTGAAATGAATTTTCTGAAAAATTAGAAGACAGTAATTTTCGAGTTTTCAAAATTCACCACGAAAAACCCCTTTTCTAAGAAAATAAATATAAATAATGAACAAAATTTTGTATTATATTTTTCTTCTCAAAAGCTTTTAATCAAAAATTAAAAAAAGAAAAGCTATACACGATGATCACGACGACTTGTACTGATCGAAGTGATATCTTTAAATAACAAAAATTCATTCAGCTCGTATTTATATACATCAGAGAAAAGTGACCCGTGATCAAAACTAAATCTTGAATCTTCACAAAAACTATGAAACTTGTGAAATAGTCTTCTAAAAAAATTACATAATAAATGTTTATTAATCGGTTTATTAGTCATTTCCAATCATCTTATATACATTATCAAGAAGATTCACCTTTCTTTGATTAATGATTCTTTAATTGTCGATCATCCATTTTAATATGCGAGCTATTTTTTTAATTTCCATATCAATAAAAAAAATTTCACTAATTTCTAGGCCAAATATTTAACGTGTCAAATATGCGAATGTAAAATAATAATTCGGGAAAGAATTATAAAGGATAGTATGAACTTAACACACATTTCCAGGGAAGTGAAATTTCTGATATAAAACTTACATTTGCAAAATTGAGATAGTACGCAGTTCACAAACGAAATTTCTATATTAAACTCTCCACATTCCTTTCCGTTTCAAATAAATGTTTTCTTTAGTGAATTTCGAGAGAAAATTGGGAGAAAATGGAACAACACGACCCCAACGAAATAAATAAGCCAACATCAATTATTATAGAAGAATTAAGGATATCTAGTTTAATGTTTAAACTAACGAAACTGAGTTTTCCATAATCATATTATTAAAACTTCTTTCAAAGCTTTCAATAAAGATAGATATATCCGACAGGCAGGAATTTCATTGATGACGCATTAGTCACCGACATTTTTTAGTCTGCAACTTTGAAAAACTAAACATTGACATAAGAAATGCTTTGCTATCTCTTTTGCGAGACCGCAGGTTCCACAGAAAGGATTTTTTAATAGGTTTATTAATTCCTAAATGATTATTAAACCAGAAGTGCCCTATTAGAACACTTGTCAATGACGGAATTCTTTTCTTTAATCATTTGTTGTTGCTCTGAGAATTTTCGTCAGGCGACAGTCGTTAGCTTGATTTCAAATAATTCTGGACATTTCCCATACTAGAAATTTACATTTTATCAATGTAAAACTTTGTTACAGTGGTTGATTTGTCTACCATCCTTATTACACACAAAAGCTGCAAGCGTTTGACGTTTCAATCACAGTACCTTGAAATATCTTTATGGCCATAAGAAAATTCTTAAGAAATAATCCGTATAGTAACTATTATATAATTTCAAAACTATTTTCTTTTGGTAAAGCGTATTTAAAACAATTATAGCCAGAAAAACTGGGATTATTTCCCTTACAGTGGCCTCATACATTTTTTTCTTTTTTAAAAAGTCTACATAACAATATTTAGTTGATTTTTTAATGCAAAATTTTGGAGACTACGTTAAAATTTCGTTTAGCTTAAAGTCCATACTATACTTAAGAAAAATCAGATTTTGTCCTTGTTTATATTCAAAATTTTGAAAATCAAAAAATGTGACGCACCCTGTTTCAATTGATTTAATTAAGCAAATACATTAATAATATTCCAACAAAATAAGAATGCAATTAAAAAATTAAATGAAGGTGATTGCAGAATTCAAACAATCCAAAAAAAATCGATTAAAGCTTCCTCATTAATATTTCAAGCTGTGAATTTATGTAATGTTAAAAAAGAAAAACACACTATGAGAAGCTTAAAATAAGCTCATCTCAAAGTGGGTGCTGCAATTCCATATAGACTTTTATTGTTCTCTAAAAATAAAATTTGTATTTTTTTGATTTTTGTTCTTAAACAACAAAATGACGGAAATAATTCCAAAAAAACATAAATCAATTAAGAACTTCCTTCCATTATTTTCTAATATTTTATTTTTCCACCAAAAATAGATGAAAATAACTACAAAAAAAAATAATAATAGTGTGTCAAGGCAGAGAATATCAGATATGGAAGGTATTAAGTTAGGTTAGGTAGAGAAAGAATACTTGCGTACAACACTAGGCACCTTATTAGCCCGCTAGAAAAAGTATCCTATTTCTTTTCGAAGCATTTTATCGACCGACTGAAGTTGTGGAAAAAACAGCTACCCACAATGTTTTTATGAGTTCGAGAGAGAGAGCTGAGCATTCACACAGAATGTGTGCGATGTGCTTAACCGCACCTATCTCTCCATAGTAGCGGCAGAGATCGTTTAGTACCAATCCTAGTCTTTTAGCGTGTTTCCTTAGAAGACAATAACCCCATACTCTCCCAATTAGCGTACACAACTTATTTACATAGTTCCAATAGATGATAAGAGTCGACTTCTTCCAACTTCGCCACTTATACAAGTATTATTATACTAGCGAGTGCTTGCTTCCTTGAGAATTTTATCCTTGATTCGTGTTTCATGCGTGAAGAAAAGAGATATGTCGACTATGTCGAACTGCCTCCTCCTTCCTTGGCTAGTCTGTCTGCCGACTTGTTACCCTCAATTCCATAGTGCGTTGGAATTCAGCATAATCTCACATTATTCTGAATACATTTTTCGAATATCGCTCTATACAATTTGTAAAACATACACTCTTAACCATGATAACCAAATAAATTCGATTCGATTCGATTGGATTTTTTCCCCAATATACATGGAGTTACCCCCTTAAATTATTCTTGTAAATCATAATTTTTTAATGATCGTGATCTTAAAGATCGCTGCCTTCAAAGCAAGGTAAAACTGTACAGAGAAGAACCTGTTTCCTTGATTTGAATTCCAATAAATATTAGATCTGAATTTTTTGGATGAATATAGTTTGAAAAATTTCCAACAAATTAATAACAAGGGCAACTCCTTTTTTTTAATAGACAAATAAATTCTGTACTCCCGATTGCAATGATATGATAACATTTATCTATCTATAACAAGAAATAGTTCACCTAATAAATCTTTTATTAGCTAAGCTTTCAAAAATGCAAGATTTGACTTTTTATTGTCCAGCTTTTACAAATCTTACCGTATAGGAAATAAATTTAAGATATTTTTCTTCAACCTATGGTATAGAATACCATCGAGCACCATAGTACCATAGAGTTTCAATTGAAAGCTTGAAATACAGCTCCGACTTACAGGATAAATATTCGTTTAAAGTGATTGTAGACTTGTAGGAGAACTCATTCGTCCATCCTACGAAAACCCAGGTTATACGGTTTATAAAACGATTCAAAAGCGCTTTGACAGTTTGAATCAGGGATCTTGTGGAGCCGGAATTGCAGCCAGAGTTGCGGACTCCCTTGTTTTTGAACGGAGTCAGAGTTGAAATGCTTTTTGACTAAAATTTCGAGAAATTACATCAATACTGTAGCTTATTTGCAGAAGCCAAAGTCGAAAACAGAAATTTTTGTGTTTTCTATTGAAATGAACTCTTTATAGTAATGAGAGTGAGGCAAAATGAGGGAAAATAATTGGGATACGCCTGAAAATATGCAATTTGTATCAAATTTATGAAAATATAAGAAAATTGTTTCGATCTGAGACGGGGTGATGATAGAAAGAAATTTTAAAATTTTTTTGTCTCTAATTTTTTAATAATTAAATAATGGTCGATAAAAATTGTACAAACTTCGTTACACCTACTAAAAGTTTGTTAAAGGCCGATCTTAGTTTTTAGTAATTTGTTTATTTTTTATTAATAAATTCCTTCAAATTGATCTGCTTTTTTTTCTAAAATTGCTACCGCACAGCTCAAAAAAAGCACAAAATTTGCATTTATAATTTCGGAAGATAATAAAAATATAAATTAGTAGAAACAAAAATGCTTATGCTGGAGATTTAAAATTATATTTTTTCATCGATTTTGTTAAAATGCCATTTGAAATTAGTATATTGAATTCTTCTTTAATAATCCTAACAGTTACGGTCATTAATCAATTTGTTTTGGGCGAATAGTTTTTATAAGACGTCCGGTTTTTATTAAATTCGATTTTTAAAAATTATTTACTGAAATAACCATGGCCTTTTTGGTAAGTCTTTTTAGTTACGGAATTTTCAATTCAGTCATAAAAGCTGGACCTATCAGAAGTGTAAGTAATAAGAATTTTTTCCAAGATGTGGAACTTGTTTGGAGGAAAATGATTCAACACGTGAATTCCTGGTATTTTCTAGAACGAAACTTGCTAAACTGAATGCGTGTATTCTGAGTAAAGAGGGGTTAGCTAATTGGGACCCAACTACGGCGCTGACCTTCGTAAGAAGAACCAAGTGGTTCGGAGATAAGACTTAATTTCTCAACTAATTTTAGGAGGAGATACAATCGCCCAGTAAGGCCTACTTGCTAAGGGTCGCGTCGCAACTGTGTTCAATTACTTGTAAAGCCATACTGGATGGCTCGATTACTAAAATATCATACTATATCCTAGCAACAGCTATTCTTTTTCTACTCTGAATTAGAGAGTTTTGATTGTTTGCCATTTTTTCTAGACAGTATCTCATTTTAAAAGAATCCACTGAAAATTTTACCTAAACCTAATGCAAAAAACTTTTACTGTGTATACGACTACACCATAAATATATATTTTTTGACGTCATATGGTAATCCAGTCGAATTATTATAACAAAAATTATGTTTCCATTCGTATCATTCGTTTTGTAATCCTCACATCAGGCTTCAAGCGCGTGATTTAACTTTCAACATTCGCTGAAAAACGTCCATAGTTTAAAATTTCTTCCTTTCAATCTTTGGCCTCCCAAATCTAATTTAAGACTAAAACTTTAAAGCAAGTTTAGTCCCAAAATCGAAACCGGTAGATATTCTAAAATTGTTATTAAGTTTTGATAATATTTAACGGTATTTAAGAAATTGGTAAGAAAAACAAGATTTAATCTTTCAGGAAAATAGCATCTTAGCTAATTTTAGAAATTATGCGTTTTCATAAAAGCAACTATGCTCATTTTTCCGCCAAGTTTTCATGGTAGTAAAAATACGCTTTGAAGATGTCGTACAATTGCAGCAAATGAGGCACCCATTTTGCTCATAGCTTGTTCTCCTATAAATGTTCATGTAAAGTGTTCAAAATATATTCATATGAAATTGCTATAATGTCAGGTATCTAATGAAGTTGTACTTTTCGATCTCTTATCATCATATTATGGATTTTTCGACAATTTCTCCAGTGGTCATTCAATTCATAACCGATTGTTTGACTTGATCTCGTTTAAATTTAAGGTGGAGGATCTCCATTGACAGCGTATAACCTTTCTTTAAATTTTCCATGCATTTCCCTATCAAAACCAAGAACCTAATCACTGATGGATACTGAATATTTTACATATTTGGTAAAAATCAAAAGTTATTCACTTTCAATGGCTGTTCAGACCAAACTAAATGACTAATCTGTCTGAAAATTTTAATACAGCGTACTAAAAGATAGTAGTTAACAAATGGCATATAAGATTTACATTTGTGACGCCCCTTATTATAATTTTATCACTATCATACCACGTTCGTTAATTTAATGTCACTAACAAGATTGTATCTTCAGTAGTCTGAAATGTCTCTAATTAAATACTAAAATTAGATTTACACTTATTCCTTATTCTATTGAAAAATACACGTCGTTTATTCAAAATTTACATCATTTTGCTGGAAAATATTCCGTTTTTAGACTGTTTTCTTATGTTTAATAGCTTAACGTCATGCAAACAACAAACCAAGCATTTATGAAAAAGCTCTGTTTCAAGTTGTTTGACAAATAAACATAGCTTTTTAGATAGAATATATGTTTATTCTCAAATATGACAGCTTAGTCTGATAAATTATAACAAATTATTTAAAAATTCATATAATTTTATTGAACTTTTTATATAGTTATGAGTACCCTACCCTAAGCTCTGAAGGTAAACAAGTTTCACATTATAAATTTATAATTATGTCAACTATCATCACATAGATGAGGCCATATATATTATATTATGATATTAAATAAAACAGTTGACTCCTAGTCAAAATCATTTTATAGTTGGAATAAAGTACGTCAAGGATCTTAATTACATATTAGAATTTCTATCGGTGGATAAATGTCAAATGTAAACACGTTTTAGAATTTTAGGTAGATAATTGTCGGTCACAGAAATTATCACGACAAGTACATTCCTAAAAGTAGCCGAGTGTAAACAATCTTGAACTTTTACTTCTTGAAAAATGAGAAATTCATTATCAGGAAAACATGAGTGTATTGTAATTCAGATTTGTAACTTGGTTTTAGCCAGAAGTAATTCATGAATTGAACAAATTCATATCTTATCACCTAATTTGAACTAAGAAGGCTTGAATATAAAGTTTTGCTATTTCGTCAGGCCGGTTCAATTGACTCCAATAAAGACAGGAACGTTGACATTACAACTTATTTGCAACATAGTTTGTGACATCACATTTTGTGCATAAAAACTGGCCCTTAATGTGTGTTAAATAAAATAATATTACCTTTGCCAGTGAATTAAGTTAAAATAGTGGGGACGAAACTGGGGGACTAAATAGATAGAGCCTCATACTAGTGGTCTAGAGTTCAAAAACCAATATTTTGCTTAAAACTACCCAAATTTTACCCATTTTCCTATGTCTCCTTTGCTTTACTATAAAAATTATTCTCATTTGTTCAAAATTTAATATCAGTAGTTACTAAAAATTACATTTTTATTTTTAGAGTGTAGTCATTTTTTTCTTGACTATCAAAAATTCTACAATAAATTAAAATAAGCGATATTCTAGATGGACACTTACCCTTTAAAGGTGACACCATATCATCAAAAAATCACTAAAAAAAACCAATAAAAAAAGAAACAAAACCGAAATCATAAATAATTTTGATATGATCTCATTTTTGTTTAAAATTAAACTTTTAATTCTTTTCATAAGAAATCGCCTACGTTTTTTCGATGAAAAGATCTTTTAAGTAAGCAAAAAAAAAAATCCCAGAATTGGCAGAATCAGAGTAGTACTACTTTCACAAAGCATTTTCAAGGATAAATCTTAATCCATTATCTTTATTTCTAAACTATTTAACTAAACCTAATCGTCTGAAATAGTTTAGCATCTTTAGAAACCACTCCTTTCTAAATAAAAAACGAAATTTTTTAAATCCACAGATATACAATAAAGTTCTGGGACTTCTCCAATATATTTCCTCAACCAGAATATTCATCTCTTAAACCTTATCACACGACTCCATTGGACTTATTTCAACACATAATTTCACTCGGACTGAAAAAAAGTCTAATGGAGACTCAAAAATTTGGACTTTTTTGTCTGTCCGACTGAAATTATGTCTTGAAATAAGTCCAATGGAGTCGTGGGGTTAGACATTTCTGATCAAGGAAGTTTTACAACTTTAATGACTAGAATTTGACGAGTTCGATTGGAATATCATGAATTAAATAGCTGGTTTTAATTTTACATACAGCTTAATACAAGCGACAGTCAATTAGTACAATTTTCTTAAATTGGTTTTGCTTTGGCCAGAGTCAAAATCTCCTACGTTAGCATTAACATCATGCAACATTCAGGAAATCGAATGATTTCTACCGTAATCAGTTCTATCGTGCTTTAGTTTAAAAAAATTCAAAGAGGATGTATTAATGCCTAAATACATCCTGCTTCAAATCAGAGGAGCGTCAATACAAGTATTACTCTTGATAATTTTGTGGACAAAAATAACATCAGCCACCTGATGGCTCCTCTTCAAAGAATGAATCCCAATCAATTTTAGTCTCCTCTCATATAAAGGCAATCGAGAGCGGTTATTCCAAGGAAGGTCTCTTAATGGATAACCTGCGTGATGTTTGTTACACGATAATACACCAAGTTGCAACGTCGTTTATTGTTCATCAATTTTTAGAACGAAATTAAGTGTGTATGGGTTGAATCATTCACCGTATTCAGCTCTGATTTAGCACCACTCAAAAATTAAAATGAAGTTGAAAGGATTCTTCAAAAAGACTTCTAAACACTCTTAGGAGGCGATACTACAGGATCTACTATTTTACTATTTACTATATACTTTTAGATTATGATTACCTGTTTACGGTTTAGTAATCGAATGGCGCGCCTGATGTTTCAATTTTTTTCGAAACCGACACAAACAGTGACTCTTGTTTCGAAAGGTAGACCTTCTGTCTCACATCCAACCCACCGATACCTATGTCTGCGGCAAAATTGAATTCAGAAAAAGATTACTTTGATAATAAAGAAAAAAGGAAACCTGAAAAACATTATCCAGTCACGGGATTTTATTGTCACATCACATATTAGAATATTATTGGAGAGTGGAATTTCAAAAGAAGAAGAAATTATGATATCAAAAACCTGACCAATTATTAAAAAGTATTTATATATTCATAATTTTTAAAATATTAAAAAAAATAGACCTTAGTGATAGAGTTTAACTTTTTTAGTATATTTATTTAAATGTGATGAAAATAACAGCAAAAAAAAAGTCGTTATTTTCAAAAATAAAATCAAAATCCCCCTCCTCCAAAAAAAGAAACTACTTTTAATTTCTTCCCAGCAGCATATTAAATGTTATTGGGTGGCGGTGGGAACCTCGTAAATTAAAAAATTTTTATATTAAAAACTAATACTATTTAATAATGAAAGAAAAAAAAAACAGGGCCTCTACTAAATTCATATAAACACCTCTCAAAAAATATGCTTTTCTTGGTTTTTATTGAGATGAGATCTCATAAAGAAAAAAAACCTGATATCTTCATCTTTAAAAACAAGACTAGATCGATTTTTTTCGTGTGTTGTATGTAATGTATGATTTTTTTTTTTTAACCATCAATAAAAAAAAAATTTTAATTGCCTCCAATTTGAATTGTGTTCTTGGATATTCCAAATATGTATATTTCTAATTTTTTCGAATATAAAAAGACAAACGATTTATTAAACGGCATCAGTTCAATCAGTTTCGTGTCACTTGTAAGATCACAAAAAATCTCAAAAAAAGATGAAAACTTTCGTAAGGATTATATTACATACAAAAAAAAAAAAAAAAATTCGGAATTATTGGATATAAAAATCGAAGGATCAATAAAAAACTAGAAATTCCGCGCGTTTATGGATTACCATATTTTCAATTATTCCGAATAACAAAAATTTTCTTAAATGGATTATATTATTATCTTCTTTTACTAATAATAAATAAAATAATCTTCATTTTAGATTATTGTATCTGCCATTATGGCTATTGCATCAGCTGCTATAGCACCAACACCAAGACCATACAGACCAGCAGTACAACCTGTACATCATCCGGTTCCACATTCAGCTGGTGGTGAAATTCCAATTCTTCGTCAAGCATCTGATATTCAAGCTGATGGTTCATATTCATATTCATATGAAACTGGTAATGGTATTGCTGCATCTGAATCTGGTGTTGGTGGACAACATGCACAAGGTGATGCACGTTGGGTAGCACCAGATGGTACACCAATTGAATTCCAATATGTTGCTGATGAAAATGGTTATCAACCAACTGGTTCACATATTCCACAAATTCCTCCACAAATTGCACGTGCTTTAGAATATATTCGTGCTCATCCATATCATGAAGATCAACATCAATATCAACAAGCCAGAAAATCACCATACAATAAATATTAAAAAAAGGAGGACTTCTTATTACAAATAATTAATTAAAATTTAATAATAATTTGTATTTATGCGAATGTGTTAAAAACAATCAATAATGTTTCATCAATATTAAAAAACCGATAATTTTATAGAAAAATTTAAAAGCGTTTTTTTTTTTGTTAGTAAATCTTTCACTTCTTAAGTGATTAACAAGTTAATCTCCAACAAGTATAACATTGAAACCATGTACAAGTATTAATGCTAAATAATTGCTAAATCACAGCACATTATTAGCTACTAAGCTGTATTATTACTCTTAATGCTCTTAACGCTTAATAACCACGTAAAATCCTTTTAGTTTTCCAAAAAGTGTAGCTTCATTATCCTATAAAAATTTTATGATATTTTAAAATATACCACCCAAGATATAAACCTAAACTTATCATATACATATCATATACAACAACCAGGTTGGCTGATATGAAATTGAATGCTGGCTGAAAGAAAAAATGTATTGATTCCTGGATTTTGTATGAATTCTTATTGCGGGGAGTTGGAAAATCACCCCTATTTCTGACATATGTATGTTATTATGCTAAACCTTGTAACTAACAGGCTCACAAAGCTTGAATCTCACCCAAATCTCTTGGTAAAAGATTTTTTCGAGTTTAACATCGGTAATTCTGCACTATAGCTGTATAGATCGATCCCCAGTAAACATCTTAAATGAGAACTCGTAAGATTTAGCTTCAAGAATTAAAAATTGTCTCTAAAGTATCTACTGGAACTTATAGAGGTTAGAAATACCAATTTATGCTCACTTATTTTTCCTACAACTATTTCTCTCTTTACAATCATTTTGACCAATTTTACTGAAATTTGACATATTATGGCACATTTATGCAATCATGCAGAAATTTTCAAATAAAATTCGAAAAACCATTTAAAAAAATGAGGAAATTTCTGCTCACCCTGGTTTTTGGGTAATTATTAACTTTCCTTTCCCTCAGCCGAATTTGATGAAATACAATATCAAACCAAGTTAAGACGGAATCAACTTACATTGAAAATTTCATCAAAATCGGATAATGCATTTGTGAGTTATCTTGTATACGGGCGAATAGACGGACGATCATGCAGAACATTGTTAGAACATCTATCCTATTCGCCAGATTTGGCCCCCTCTGACTACTATCTCTCTCCCAACGTGAAAAAATTCGTAGGTGGAAAGTGTTTTACATCGAATGACGAGGCCATAGCAGCTGTAGAGGCGTATTTTGGAGGCCTACCGGATTTTCATTTCAGGGATGGAATTCTTAAATTCGAGAATCGTTGGAACAAGTGCACTGAGGTTCAGGGAGACTATAGTGAATAACAAAATATATTTCGAACCATCAAATTCTGTTATTCTTATCGAGCTCGAGAACTTTTTGACTAGCCTAGTACCTATTATAGGGCATAAAAATAAATGATCATATTTTCAAAAATACGAGTTTAGAAAAAAAAAAACCAAATTAACAGGATTTTGAATGGTGATTCCCCAGTAAATTTCGATTTTTGCAAAGATATTTTTATAACTACTTTTAATCATTTAATGTGATTTACTAGGAATTTTAGTGCATATTTTAAAGATTTTTACTGCATAGATTGATTAGTCCCACTCTATTTAGTGCATATAAATCTGACCTACAGTCATCACAATTGTTTTAAAGGATCAATTTTTAGTAATACTGACATGGTATCCACTCTTCAACAATCAAAATTATCTGGATGATTAGTTTGTCCTACAGAAAACCTGTGCCAAAAATTAGCTTTAATAGAAAAACAACAACAAAATATGTATATTAGGGAAAAGCAAAAATAATTTCGTAATTTATTTGGAAAATAAAAAAAGAAATTATTAATTATATATTATTTGTCTATTAATAATCACATTTTATAAAACACAGTCATTGTCACAGTCTTGTAATTATTATCAGAAATTTCTAATATTTCTTTTCATATTGATTGTAGGCGGCTGGTTTTTGTGTATCATATTCATCAGTGTATGGATGAGCTCTGTTATATTCAAGAGATCTTAAGATAGCTTCAGGAATTTGTGGAATATGTGAACCAGTTGGTTGATAACCATTTTCATCAGCAGTATATTGGAATTGTACTGGTGTACCATCTGGTGCTGTCCAATGTGCATCACCATTAGCAACTTGTCCACCAACACCAGTTTCTGATGCAGCAATACCATTACCAGTTTCATATGAATATGAATATGAACCATCTGGATTCACATCAGATGCTTGCCGAAGAATTGGTACATCAGCTTCACTTCCATGTGAATATTGTTGTGGTTTTTGATAACCTTCATATTGTGCTGAAGCAACAGCTAAGAATACAGAAATGGTGATCTATATATATTAGGAGAAATATGATTATTATTAATAATTGAATCTTCGAATCTTAGGAAAATCTTACGATAAGTTTCATTTTTAAATAAAATTGTATGTCAGGATCAATTGTTAGATTAATACTAATGCTTTTTCAAAATTTGCTGCATCTTTTTATAACAACATTTAAATTTTTGGACGAATCAAAATGATTTTGATTGGTTTTTTTGGATTCCTTCAATAAAAATCGAAAATGTTAAACAAAGCTTCCTTAAAATGCAATCACAAACCGTCTTGTTTTGAAAGCTTAATCATGACGCGCATGCTCTTTTAAAAAATGCTTTCTTTTTGGGGTTTTTGATATTTTGAAGGTTGACAAATTTTTAAAGTTTGAGGTTAATGAATTTTGAAACCAAAAACTAAATAAAAACCGTTACAAAATTTTCATATCAATATCAAAATCTCTTTAATTATTTCAAATAAAGAAATTCAATTGAAATATCAAATTATAAGATTACATAGGTTGTTGGAAAAGTTTCGGGAATTAAGACAATTCTAGTTCTAGAACACTACAATGTGCTATACTGGCTTTGGACAATCGAAGAACAGTTGATGTCAATTGATATACAATAAATTTGTTTGTCAAAAGTAATAAATGAAATCAGAAGAAACAACGTTCGACGACGAATCATTCTCCCTCATGACGAAACTCTTAAGGCCAATCTCCACAGAGCCGACATCCTACTTCTGATGCAAGTATGAGATAACACTATACAAAGATTGGTTAAACAAAAAGGGAGAAAACAATTATCCTACAAATTTTGTCGGCTTCTGCATTTCTCATTTCCCAACTGATTTTCGATCTGATTTATATGGCACTTCATCTGCGGGTGCATACTCTCACAATAATCACACACGATACCTTCCCACACTACCAATTTTTCTAAAATGTGTGGCGAGACTGATGTTTTCATTCGATCAATCCTAGCGAAAATTGCAAAAGTCCATCTCTTTCTAGTTTTCTGATTTTTCCCTTCAGGTCGGGTGTGCGGAGATTGGCCTATACACGGCAGCTCAAACTATTGACTGTCATCGTTGGCTTTATAGCTTTGAAATTTTACCAACTATACTTAAAAGTTTACGAACATCGTTTAAAGAAGATCTAAATTGTTCACCACCTAAAATGGTCTACAATTATGCTACCAGGTAAATTTTTTACACATGACAAAATGTAGATTGTTCAATTTGACTTCGGGAAGACGCTAAGAAATCATATGACATTTATTCGTCAAACAGTTACTTCAAATAGTAGTAAAGAAAAATTGTTCGTGTAGAAAGAGTTAGAAACATGTTCTCCGTTTGATGATCCATTTCAAATTGTTCACCATGGTGACAAATATTTTAAACTCTTAGTTAGAAAGCCAGGAGATCACAGTAACTATCGATCGATTAAAACCAGCTTAGTTTAGCATTTCACTATCAGAAGTTAAGAATTCTTCGGAATTTTTTTCCCATATTTTCCCGAAACTTTTGCAGTAACGTACGTATATGGTAAATATACGAAATTAAAAACCTTTAATTTAATTATGGAGACTCTATCGAAATGAAAATAAAATTGTTATTTCAATTATTTCAGTGAATTGGGCAATTAATTCTTTATACTCTAAGAAATTTTGTGCCTTTTAAGAAGATATCATGACTATTATGATACGAACATTTTTTTTTGTAAAAGTGTAGTCCCGCAAGTAGCTCACCGACTATAATTTGGTACATTTACCCTATATGCTGCAGGTGGGTTTAGTAACAAAAACTTCAATTTCAAATGATTAATTTGAAGACGCCTTTGAAAGAAATTTTTTTGAGCACATATTTAGCATATTATTTTTTTTATTTTTTATTTTTTTTTTTTATTTTATCAGATCAATTACGAAAGCGTTTTCGAACGCTCGACATTTAAGCGAAAAGAAAAAAAAAATGATCTCTTTTTGTAGCTTTAATTTCTCAAGAAAACGAATCTTTTTATGGTAAAGTATTACATTCGTGCAAAAACCTAACTTTTTTTCATCAAAAAAAAATTAACTCCATGTCCGTTCATCCGTCTGTCCGTTCCTTCAAATCGTTAATAAAATGTAAACGGCTTATCCGATTTGCATGAAACTTTCACACTTTGTGTATTGCACCGAATGCCGAATGATATTAGTTTTTGGGCAACATTTATATATGGTAACACTATTTTGAAATCTGTTTTTTTTTTTTTTTTTTAAAACCGAAAAAATTCTGTAAGTGCGATGCAAAACAAAACACTATGCCGATTTAGATAAAATTAATACAGTTAATGTATTTGACCCTCACTTAGAACTGATAACTTTTCGGGTCACATTTGTGTGTGGCAACACTGTCTAAGAACACTTTCTGCTGAAATATAGACTATTTTTATACTGGTTGTAGAATAAAACTCTGCGTTCAATTTTAATGAAATTTGCACTTTGTGTGTTAAAACCCAACTCAGATCAAATTTTCATCTAAATTCACTCATGGCATACAAAACTGTTTGCAAAATCGTTTGATTTGTGTATTCAATGAAATTCTAACAGTTTAGGTTTTTCAACTTATCTAAAGCCGATTGGATTTTACGTCAGAATTTAACTGTGACAACACTGCTTTTAGTATGCTTCATGGAAGCCAAACTAGTGGATCGAATTTGATGAAATTCACATACTTGAAGTAATCGGACTTAAGGCAGATCTAGTAAAATTTGCACTGAATTCTGCTGAAGACGAGACGATTACGGGATGAGAGTAATGAACTGGGGCAGTGAGGAAGTAGGGAAGTATAGCCGGACGGCTGAGAACTGATCAGGTTTTGAAACGAGTGAGGTATTCAATGATATTATTGGGAAAGTTCCATAGTGGTCAGGCCGGAATAGAGCAACGTATAAATATACTGGTATGGTTTGATTTGCTCATTTTTTTTTCTTTTTGATACAAAAATTGAAGCGCATTCATCTTCAAGTCAGAAAAATTTGAATAAGGCGCTTTAAATTAATTGAAAGTGAAAACATATTCGTTATGTATTTTTTCTTTTTTGGGTTAGTTAGTTCTTTAACATCACATATACCCTTGAACTATAAAAGTTTTAAGGAATACATCTCTCGAACAAATAATATCGCATATTTAATGAAGAAAACTCTTTTTTTTTTAATTCAAGTTGTTTGTCGCGAAAATTTCTCGTAACACCAAAATTTGTTAATGTTTTTGCAATAATAAATTGCATATTGGAAAGACGATAAAAAAACTGTCTACCATGTCCTTGTTTTCGTTTTGTGATTTTTTTATATAAGTTTTTTTAGTTTTTATCTTTTTTTTAGGTTTTTTTCCCAAAAAATTTATCAAATTTTTTGATATAAAAAGCTGAAGAAATTTTAAAAAAACCGTCAGTCATAAAAACTAGCGTCCAAGAAAAACAACATAAATCATCAAAATGAAACTTATTGTAAGAGATTTCTTATCTTCTTTTTTTTCTTGTAAATATATAAAATTATTAATATCAATTTCTCTTGTATCACACACAGATCACCATTTCTGTATTCTTAGCTGTTGCTTCAGCACAATATGAAGGTTATCAAAAACCACAACAATATTCACATGGAAGTGAAGCTGATGTTCCAATTCTTCGGCAAGCATCTGATGTGAATCCAGATGGTTCATATTCATATTCATATGAAACTGGTAATGGTATTGCTGCATCAGAAACTGGTGTTGGTGGACAAGTTGCTAATGGTGATGCACATTGGACAGCACCAGATGGTACACCAGTACAATTCCAATATACTGCTGATGAAAATGGTTATCAACCAACTGGTTCACATGTTCCACAAATTCCTGAAGCTATCTTAAGATCACTTGAATATATCAGAACTCATCCATATCATGATGAATATGATACACAAAAGCCAGCCGCTGCTTACAATCAATATGAAAAGAAGTATTAAGTTTTGTCTGAATTTTTTTTTTATAGTCATTTTTGGATACAAAACAGATTTTATACGAAAATAAAAGAAGATATTTATTTAAGAAATATGAGTTTGAGTTTTTGTTCCCTTTTTTTGAAATTGAAATTTCCAAAAGTTTAATTCTTCTAATCAAAGCTTTATTAAAACGCTTTTTGAAATCGAGAAGATATGAACTAAAAAGAATATTCTAAGCTTTTAGTTATTGTGATTAAGAATAAGTATTGTCGAATATCTTAACGAATAAACCAGTTCTTGAAGAACAAATATTGTTCTTTTCAATCATGAAATGTTTCAGCAACATTTAGATCACTATTTTTTAATCTGAAGCAAAGTATAGACTTGAAGCAAAATTAAATTTTTAGGTGGTACACAATTTGTTGTGAAATAGTAAATTAAAATTATAATAACCAGATCCAAGCATAGGGAAAGACAAAAAAATATAACGAATCCTAGCTTATGCACGTCAAATCCGTTCAAATGATTATAATGTGCATAAGTAAGAATAAGCATTTGACAGTTCACTTTAAAAGAATTTTGTGTTTTTTAATATTAGAATTATAGCTTATGATTCATAAAGATCAAAGACCTTTAGCACTTGTACATTCGTTCACCAATTTGAATATCAAATAGCAAATTGATTCCATTAATTAGTGCAAAAAAAGATAGCCTACATAACGCATAGACCTCATAAAAATTGAGTCTGTCATCAAAAATTGAGAAAGCATGAATGCGAACTGTTGGATACACATTATAATTCTGTCCTTACACCATCCGAGATTACCATTTTCTTCAATCTCTACAGAACTCCTTTAATGTGTTAAATTTCAGTTCAAAATAAGCCTGCGAAAATAACTTGTCTCGATTTTTCGTTCAGAAAACTAGAAGTTCTATTTACAATGAGGAATAATGGTTCTGTCAGCAAAATGGACTATTACTTATATTGTTCTGTTATTCTGCAAAAATTCGTTTTTTAGAAAAATAGAACGAAACAACTTTTTAGACCGTTCAATATTTTGAAGATAGGAAAAAATTGCTTCTTTTTCTAGAAACATGAATGAGATGCATCAAAAATAAATTTGTTATCAAATAAATTCATTAGTAGGTCACCTTTATAGACTATATTTGTATTCTGATATTTCCTGGTTAGTTTGTTTTCCTGTCCAAAAACGGGTCTAAAATAAATCAAGATGTTTTATTGTCAAACGCCTAGGTTTGAAGATCAATGACTTAATAAAATTTTAAACAGAAATGCATTTATATTTAGTGTAAAGAAATGACTAAATGTTTGTAACCTCGATATTTCGCTAGATAATAAAGAATATTTTTTAAACTCATAAATATTATTAAATGTTTAATGTTAATTCGATTTAGTTGGTTTAAACCCTGGACAGATCAGCTATTTTAATTAGATTAATTATTTTTTAATTACTCTTCTGAATCACATGACTTGTCCGAAGCAGCAGAATTGACGTATATACTTATATAGACTTTAGCTACTCTTTTGCGACTGTGCCTTATGAAATAAAGCGTCTTCGAGTCCTATATATATACGTCAAATGTGCTGCTTGCGGCGGAGGTAATTAAATGGAATAGAATTAGATGGCCCTGCGCATAATTAGAAGAAAAAGATTTCACAATTAAAAAATAATGATCATTAAAATATTGGCTATTAAAATTAACAAGAATCCCCTGTGCCAGTACAACTGGCATTTTACAGTTCCTACTTCACTAGAATGATTTTTGATATGCCTTTTTAAAAATATTTCCCTAGAAAATCAATTTCCCTGTTCGGATTACAGTTTCCACAAAAAAGGGAACAGGCAGTAACCTTTGAATGGCTCAATTATAGCAAAGACTATGGAATACATATGTTACTTCATCTATGGTCTTATACTAAAGGAACATACATATATAGGGTATTTATGCTATGGTTTAAGAATATCATTGAGTATACTGCATGTGTGTCACTGAATACTAGCTTAAAACCACTTCCAGTACATGGCATAAATATGGCTTTGAAATTCGTTACGTTTTTTTTTACTTAATTTTTTCAGACACTTTTATAGATTCTTTACTTATTGGCGCGCTGATTTATTGGAGTGGAAAATAGCGAAACGAGTTTTTTAGCATAGCTGAGCAGTTGAGAGATTTTGTTTACACTTTGTTTTGAAAATATTATTTAAAAAAAAATGGAAACAGTGATTAAAAAACGCAAAGATTTATCGATGGATGCAACTTCAATACTACGTTTAATGTAGGCCAATACTTTCCTATACGATGGTACAAGCTATAATTTAGAATCGACGCAAAGGTATGAATACTAGGGCATGGTTTGAATAACCGATTATCTGAGTAAACAGAATTATTCCAATATTTTGATTATTCAATTGAAAGCTGATTAATTTTTTCATTTAAGAGAAACAAAGCAGAATAAATTTGGGAAGATAAATCCTATAATTAAAAAGTATGGAAAGCTATCAAAAAAAAACAGATTAAGTACAAAAAAAGAGAACATTGCAAAAGAGTACAGGCAGTTTTCAAATTCTAACGCATTGTACTCTTATGAAATTTCTCAAGAATCATATATGTATATTTTGAAGAGAATATTTCCTCTTTTGTTTTTATTACGCTTTTTTATTTTCTTTCATATAATAATTTACTTCTTTTTGTAAGCAATAATTTTTGCTTACAAATTTTGACTTCTTGCTATTTTAAGAGGAATCGATATAATTGTTAAAGACCATCAATTATTCAATTATTGGCTAACCTCGAAAACCAATTAACCAAGCTATGCCCTAATGAATATGTGTGAATTTTTCAGACCCAAATTTCCATATGAGAAAGTAACAACGCCATTTATGTCTTAGATATTTACTTTCTATAAGTTTATACTCCATCTATTATCCAAAAGACTTTATTATAAATATGTATATATATTGTGTTCGACCTTATTTAACGAAAAGGGGAAATGTTGAACTGAACGATAATTATGTTCTTACCGTTCTTTATAATAAAAATAATGAGCCAAAAATGTGTCTATAGTATTACTTGCTATTTTTCTCCATTACTAAATATAAGAAACTTGTTTATTATTTCCTTAAATTAAAAAAAAAGAAACATTCTCATAATATATAAAAAATTCTAAGAAATCTAATAAATATGTTTTATTTCAAAAAAAATAATTAAGGTATATTAATTTATTTTCCTTGAGGAATCAAGTGATTTACAAGAAGACCGGTCCCCGATACCAATCAATTATTTTTTGTGTTTGTTTTTGAGAGTTTTTTTTTTACCTTAATAAATTGATTAAGTATTGTCAAGAATATTATCTTAGTATATTGTTTATGGTAGTTTAGTTCAAGATGTGTTAAAATAAGACGAAAGACAAGAATTAACATAATAATCAGGTATGTAGATAGTATTATAGAAACACTAACAATAATAATAATAAGAAATGTGCAATATTGGTCATGGAATCAAATTTTCGTTTATCCATATAGGTGACAATAAAACGCTAAAGAAAACAACAACTTAAATAGCTAAATAAAAGAAGACAACAAAAAAAATACTGATCTCCAATAGAGCCCCATTATTTTTATTTTTCGGACAAATCTTCTGTGGCTAGCTATTTTGCATTTTTCTATTGGATTTATGATATATAAAAGAGGTGAAATTTCAATAAAAACTATCAGTTTTATAAAGTTTGTGCTTGTTAAAAGATATTCCACTAAAAAAAAATGAAGACTTTCGTAAGTTTTTAAATATAGTACTTTTAGAATTATTTGGGATTATAATTCATTTTTATTATTATTATATTTAGATCGCTCTCGTCGCTATTGTTGCTGTTGCTTCAGCACAATATAATGGTTATCAAAAACCACAACAATATTCATCACATGGAAGTGGTGAAGGTGATGTACCAATTCTTCGGCAAGCATCTGAAGTGAATCCAGATGGTTCATATTCATATTCATATGAAACTGGTAATGGTATTGCTGCTTCAGAAACTGGTGTTGGTGGACAAGTTGCTAATGGTGATGCACATTGGACAGCACCAGATGGTACACCAGTAGAATTTCAATATACTGCTGATGAAAATGGTTATCAACCAACCGGTTCACATATTGCACCAGCATTAGCTAGAGCTCTTGAATATATTCGTACACATCCAGGAAATGATGATGATTATTCTGGTAGTGCACAAACATATAATCAAAAACAACCCGGTGGATTTGGATATGGTTATAATAAACGTTATTGAATCGACTGAAAATTGAATAAAAAGTGATAAAATGGAATAAAAAAAAGAAATTTTTGAAAAAAAAAAATTATTACATGTGTTTTTGTTTTATGTCATTTTGGGTCAACTGACATTTTGGAAAGGAATCCCCACAAGTACTTACGAATCTGGGAATGTCAATTGTTTTCTACTTCGTGTTTCAAATCTTTGAAAATACTATGGCAGCATATTATGGCCATATTATAAGTCCAACTAAAGTTGAAACGACTTACAGTTTGATTAAATCAAAGGTTGGGAACCAACTTACGTGCAGACATTTCAAATTTCGTCTTTTGAACATATTCTCCCATGTACCTTTGAAATATATTACAAAGTAAATTATCGTAAGATACAACTAACCCCTATCATTATTATGGACCATAACTTAGTCCCAATTTTTAGTTTTGTATTTTTTTGCATCTTTATTATGTGTCTATGAATCTATGTCACAAATTTCACCTTGGATTGCTTCAGTGTCCACTTTGAGAAACACTATTTTTAATCATGAGAAAGTATGACCCAAAAACCTGGTGAAACACAGATAAATTCGGGAGGGACATATACCATTTCCACTTTGTAAGAGGAAATGTGTACAATTATGTGCCGCACTGTACATTTCCATAAATACGTATTAAACCAAATGTTTGTAGTTCGTTTAAAAGGTCTCTAAAGCTAAACTAATAATTGTACACCCAGCAGATCCAGACTTATGTTATTCATTTAGGAATAATTCGATGTTCACTATAAATCAATCAAATGTAAAGAAAATAATTATTTCATTAGTAACGCAAAGACCTTCTTCTTATATTAAATATGTTAAGATAAATTGTTGATGTGTCCGTGAAATTGTTGATATTAATGGTAAAAATTCAAACGCGACAACAGTGTTGCATAATATATTGTCGAGATAACACAATGTAGTCAACATGTCGTGCTTTTAGATGAACATAATATTGATGGATGATAAAACTTAAAAAATGGATATACCTGCGAAGAAAATCTGATAAAATTGCAATTCCCAAAAACGAACTTTCATTAAGAGCTTCCAAAAAGAGAAAACTTAAAAAAAAATCAAACAAAAAGATTTGGCTGCCTGTAGATGATGAGATTTTGGTGGACACTCTCCAGTTCAAACGATTTGTTTTAAGTCAAAGAACAAAACGGATCATTTAAGTCAATAACAGTGGCCGATTGTTGAGGATTGATTTTTCAAAGCAGATGACGGGCCTTTAACGAAAATTTGTTAAGTATGAAGTCGGCTTAATAACTAAAAAACTGCAGAGCGTTGAAAGAACTTTAGTTTTCTAGAATTCAGCTGGCAAAAAAAACATAGGACACTAATAAAACTCCTTTCTTACTTTCCCCGACAACAAATGACAATGCTTTTAGGGTAAAGTATAACATTCGTGTGAAAACCTATCTATTTTTGTCTAGAAGAGATAGAAGGATGAAAATAAGTACAAAATCCGTTTCGTCCAACATAATTAGTTCTATGTCCGTCCGTCTGCTTTTTCAAATCGTTGATAAATTCTAAAATAAACCACTGAGCCGATTTCGAACAAAATTCATACAGTTTATGATCTGGTAAATTTTGGACCGAATTCTGATCGAAACGGAACGAATGCGGAATGATAGGAGTGACCGGAGCAGCAGAGAAGTGTCAGGAAGCATAGTCGAACGGGCGGAGCGACACGAAAGATGAGCGGATTTTGAAATGAGAGCGCAATGAGGAATTCAATGACTTTATCGGTAAAGTTCTGTAGCGGTTGCTATAGTTTCAATTTGGTCAATTTTTTTTTTGTTTCAATCAATAATCTTATTAATTTTATGATTATGTCATCATCAAAATGTTAATACCATAAGTTTAACATAATCATAACATTTCTTTTTATTACTAAGAAATAGTATATAAAAGCTCGAAGAAGAAGAAGAAAAGAAGTTCATCCAACTTAACTGACCTTGAACGTCCAATATGGAAAGTTATTTATTAGTCTTTTTTTCTTCTAATCTACATATTTAATAAAAACCCACCACACAAAAAAATAATGTAATCTAATCCAAAAAAAGACAGAAGAAACCATTCATCATTAGAAATCTTTAAGATTCCCGTGTGATAACAGAAATCAAAAACCAGTTGTTATCAAGACGACGTTCGATGGACGCAAAATAAATTTAAATAAGATTTTATCAATAAAAAACCAAAGGTAACCTTGATGCTTTGATGCTGGAGATATAACAAAAATGATGACATTAATTGATCACGTCAGTTCGGGATGAAGATCAAATTCAAATCATCAAATCTATGGAAATAAGGACAAGGGTGTACTTTTTAATCTTTCATAAATAGGAAGCTCAAATCCGACAATTTTGCTTATTAGCGTAGCCACATTCAAATGAAAATGAATGCTTCGTCAGAAAAGATGATTTTTTCTGAAAATCCAGCACCATATTCAATGATCCACAATCCAAACATCAAAATAAATGCATTAACAAGAAGGAGAAATGGCCAAGAATCTTAACATATCGAAATTGATCATTGAAAACTATATCAAACAATTAGAAAAGCTTAGAATTGATGAATCACAAAAGTGTTGTGATTCATCATGATCACTCGTCAGGCTTTAAGACAGAGCTTCGATGGGTACTTTTGATGTATCCAGCGTTGATCTGACCCTGCAACATTAGACTATACCATTTGTTTCAACTTCTGCAGAACTCCTTTAATGCTGTAAATTTGAATTAAAAAGAAGCCTGCGAAAATGACTTGTCTCAGTTTTTCATTCAGAAAACTAGAAAGTTCTACAGGATAATAGGTCTGCCAGGAAAATGAAGAAAAAGCATGGACCAAAATAGACAATATATTGTTTAATAAAGTTTTTATGTCGCGAATGAAAGATCACCTTTTATTTAAATGCAACAACTTTTTCGCTCACCCAATATTATGTCCTGGCAGTGATGATTTTACTAACCACACGACTCCACACGACTTATTTCAAGACTTATTTTCAGTCAGACTGCAAAAAATTCTTGTGGAAACTCTAAAATTTGGACTTTTTTGTTAGCCCGACTGAAAATATGGCTTGAAAAAAATCAAATGGAGTTGCCTGGTAAGAAGTTTGAGAACCTGGAAGAATAAAACCCTATAACTTACATAATCTCCGTAAATTTCCAGAAGCAAAACTTAAATTTCTCATAATTTTTAAGTTCTGAATTTCCAAACTTTAAAGTTTTATTAATTAAGTAAATAAATTTGTTTATTTTGACAAATTAATAAAAATTTAACTGGTTTTTCTTCTAGATTTTTGGAAAGAACAATGACACTTCTTTTGAATTTGAGTGATTAAAAATTATCAGATTAAAATTGATTTAATTAATTATATATTTACTGAATTTATTAAAATTTTAGGAATTAAAACTGAACTCATTAATTTTATATTAATTCTTGATAAACAAGATTTTATTTATGATATTAATTCAGATTGATTATCAAGAATTTGATATATGCGATCTTAACTCTGATCTTTGTGAATTATGGATCAAGGTTTTGTAAAATTTAAATGTGGTCTGGTTCAAAATATGAAGTCGTCCAGCAAGCTTAATGAGCTTCGAAAAAGTGTAAATAAAGTCGACGAAACGTTAGCAATAATTGAAAATGTATTTTAATTACTATGATAAGGTCCTCCTAAATCCAGGGAAATAAAACTTATATAAAGTCGATTAAAAGGACACAAAATTAGTTAAACCTGAAAAAAAACTTTAATGAGAAAGAAAAAGAGGAATCTATAATATATCGGGAAGAACCAATCTAAAAGCCCAGACACAATTTTCCGCTTCGTTTCCGGTCAGCTCCGCCTTCCAAAAGTTAAATATGTATGTCAAAATGTATGACAAAACGGAAAAGTAGACATAATGTACCAGTACGTAGTCGAATAGAAACGAAACGAACCGAAAGAGTTGACCAAATTTAATTTTTTTACAAGGATGTTAAGAATGTTGATGGGACTTGTGTGTAAAACCCTTAAAACTATTATGACGGATTGTAAACGAAAATAGCGGATGGCTGAAAGTCCGATATTCTCAGCCTGTCTCGAAGAAAATGACTTTTCCAAAAACGAGAATTGCTACAATGGGTGCGTGCACTTTGAGTAAGGAGGAGTTTGTGCTACGGTGCTGACCTTCATTAGAAGGACAAACCGAGTCGGCGGGAGACTTAGTCTTTCAACCAAGTTTTTAGAAGGAGGTACTGTGGGCCAATAAAACCTACGTGCTAAGATACTCTATGTGTCTATTTAACCGCATGAACACGTAAACAGAGCGTGTTGGAGTTGGCCGGACCGAAACAGTGTACGGAGCGAAATGAAAACTATCTGTCTCGGCATTAATGCAATCATTAAAAATATTATTAGTCTAGTCTGTCTGCAAGTTAGGCTTTTTTTGGACAAACAATGTAAAAATTAATATTTTGAATTAATATTTATATCTATTGAAAAAGAAAAAGTGTTAGGCAATAATTTATAACAAAAAGGGACGCGATATCAAAGCAAAAATTATTTTGTAATTTATCTTTTGATAAAGAGTCGCGATCACGATTTTGTTAATTAATACCATTTTAATTAATTGTATTACTTAATATGTCATCAAATTAGTGATCGAAAAAAAATAATAATAAATAATACTAATCGTAATATTAATATATTATGAAATTGGAAACATAATTTTTAACTACTATACTTTAGATAAAGTAAGTGCATCAACCTGTCTGTAAATAAGTATGCAAAAATGTTTGTAAAAAAAAGATCGTAAGTACATACATGGTTTGCAGAGTACAAATGAGACCAAATCAAAATCTAAGTTAAGAATTGTGTTTAGTATACTCTGTGCCACTACCAACTACTCACTAATCCCTACCCACCAAATACTAACCACTAACCATACTCCGCGTACATACCTTTTTCCTTTCATGGCACTAAATACAGATTATACAAAGTGTTTGGAATCTTATTGCTTGCTTTAAGCATATCTTAGTGTACGGCCACATAGGTTCTGCGCTTTCTACGTGGAGTGAGAAAAAATTAACTCAGTGAGAGGAAAGAAAACGGTGAGCGAAAAGTGTCCACATCGGATATCACTCTTTTCGTTGAACACATTTACATTTTCTCTAGTTTGTCAGTTAATTCACAAATACAAACACAAATTTCTTCACAATTGAAAAAAGAAATCATGGCCTTCTTTTTCAAAAGAGGCAAAGAATTGAATTTAAATTCTTCTCTTTTTTTTATCGTATCCTGCTTCCAACGAACTCGGCTATATGGCCACTTCCATTTAATTATACGCGTACATTTATCGTTGCTCTCATCTTTGAAAGCGCACGCAGTAACCGTAGAGCCTATGTGGCCACTCACTTATAAACTATATCTCCGAATGAATGTTTTTAATAAATACAAGATCCCATTTACTGTACCCAAATAGGAAAAATAGCCATGTATTGTTATATATTCGTTATATCAATAACTTGCAGCTATGTTTACAATGTTCAGAAAATTGATACTATTTCATATGACCAAGAATATAAAATGATGAGAATTTATCCAAAAATAAGATCAATCTATTTATTTTGATGCCATCATCTTGAAATCAAGGATACTGGTTGGTTTTTAAACTTTTCAGCTAATATATGATCATGGACTAAATATAGTTCATATGACAGATCTTCCAATGTGAATGAAAATGTACCAAAATGTGGTCATAGTGTTTTTTTACTACTGCGAATTGATTTAAATACATGAAAGGCT
This sequence comes from Xylophagus ater, assembly GCA_963422695.1. Taxonomy (NCBI): domain Eukaryota; kingdom Metazoa; phylum Arthropoda; class Insecta; order Diptera; family Xylophagidae; genus Xylophagus; species Xylophagus ater. The sequence goes on from OY730484.1 coordinate 43,396,198, forward strand.
TTCTATGTAATAGGCTTAACGTCGCCTTATGTAATAGAACTTTTAAATATTTGGCAGTAGGCGCTTAATAGAAATTACATTTTGCCAAGTAAAGTAGAGAAAAGGCGAAGAACCGAGACCTGGATTTGAACCAGGGTCTCCTCAGTCTCATGAGGCGAGGTCGAGGTCTTAACCAACTAGACCATTCTACACTATATCTACTAATCTGTTCATTTGCCTTTTCCTCTGCTAATATTATCACATCATTACAACTGTTTTTGTATTAAACCTCTCAATTGTTTACCAAATTCAGTTGTATCCTATTTTCAACTCTTACAGTAGGCTCTTTCTCCAATGCATTTAGTATGTTTGACAATATGGTAAAAGTAGCAAATCATATTTTTTGCCTGTGGTAATTTAATTCATATACATATGTATAAAAGTTTTAATAGCAATTTTGCACAATCGATTGTTTTTTCTTATATTTTTATACAAGACACACCTTTTGTGAGTCGTTTTTATTTTTATCAGAGATGCAAACCAAGACTTTTTTACAGTTGGTTCGGTTTTGGTTTAAGCATAAACCTTCTTTTTGGTTTTTGGTTTGGTTTTGGTTTCTAAATATTTCAAAATTTGGTTTTGGTTTGGTTCTGGTTTAAAGACTACATAATTTTTGGTTTTGGTTTTGGTTTGGTTTTTCTTTTGGTTCTGAACTAATATGTCTTTGTTCCTAGTTGTTGTGACAGAAACGAAGGAAGCCAATGTAGATTTGCTTGGCAAATTTTTTTCAGCTGTTTTTTTGTTCGGTTCGTGTCAATTATGTCATAGGATTCGGAGTGCTTTTTTTAAGATGCCGCATTAAATTTTCTGGGTGATTATTTGTCATAACAATGCAGCATTCATTGTACTTACTGCTATTTGTTATTGAATCACAAACAAATTTTTTTAAAAACCGGGTAATTTTTAACTTTGTTGCCTGACATTTTCTTTTAGGAAATACTAAAAAAATTATTATTAAACTCAAAAATATACAGACTTGCTTACATTTGTCATTTAGATATGAATTTTATATCTTTTAATTTTAAGTATATTCTTCCTTCTTGTGTTTGTTTCTGTTTTTATTTTAATTATGATTTCACTAAACGAAAAACTATGTCGTGTTTGATTACTCGTTAAAAACAAATTTGAAAACTGGCAAACTGTTGAATGTTGATTAACCATCGTTTTTATAAGAAAATGTAGTAGACTTTTTTAGTTTTTTTAAAAGGAAAATGTAAATTATAGGACAATTTTTTCTGTTGAACCGAACCATAAACCAATAGAAAAATTTCGGTTTATGGTTCGGTTCAAGTATTAATTTTAAAAGTGGTTTGGTTTTGGTTTGGTTCGACCGAATCATTTTAAAAGTGGTTTGGTTTTGGTTTTGGTTTTTGTTCGGAAAATTTCGATGGTTCAGTGGTTTTGGTTCGGTTCAAAGTGGTTCAAAGAAACCGGTTTGCATCTCTGATTTTTATATATCTATAAAACTTTTATGCACACACTTTTAGAAACACTTTAAAAATGCAAAAAAAAAAAATTATCATAATTTTCGATAAAGAAAATGTGTGTGGCCGTTTTTTTTGTAGATTTCCTAAATTTTATGTTATATAAAAAGAAGCCTTTTTAGGTGCTTTCTATTTCACTATCTGAACTTGACTTACAAAAGCAAGCTTTTGACTGTAAAGAAGGTGTAAATGAATGAAGATGCCTCACTTTCAGTTCGAAAATTTCTTTTAAGGTGAATAATTGGATTTATTCTGTATTCTAGAACAGCCTTATTTTATTGGATGAACCAAAAAGTCGTTCAGTTTTTTCTTTTTAATTAGAAGGGGAATTTTTTATGGGAAAGCTTTATTAAATTAAATAATTGCCTATTTTTGTCGATGACCTTTTTGGACATCTTCATGGAAGAGTGATTAACGCGTTACTATAGTATAGAATTTCTGGGCTTGCTGAGCTAAAATCGAGGGAAGTACTTTTCATGACCTCAAATTTAAAACATTAAAAGAGTTTTGCAACCGACACAAGTAATATCAAAAGTTCTCAGCCAAGTTCTCTCAATTTTTGACAATTGAACAAATTTGATGTAATCCAGCGTTTTCATGACGAAACACAACACCTTTAGCGACTTACCAATTCTGGGAGCTTCTGTTCAGGGCCGTTGCTACCATTACGTAGTGCACACAAAATGCATGAAGCAGGAACTTAATAAAAAATAGGAGACAGTAAACTGAATGAAAAATAAGGTTCATATAATTATTACTGCATAAATTTCGGAAAATACCAGCATTTCCACTCCCAAAAACGGTCAAGGCATCATTGTACATCGCGTTTTCTCGTCAACTAAAAGCCATTAGCTATAAATAAGTTAAATAAAAATCCATGAAAACCATAATCATTACTGAGAACAAGGCTCCTATTACGTCACGAAAAAAAATTTCAAAATGTGTTGCGCAATCCATAATTTTGGGTCTTGGGATTTTGCCATCCATGATTGTTCGTTGTGCAACATTTCTAGAACGAGCATGAACAGGCACTTATGTTATACATGTCAAAGCCCTGCTTCTGTTTGGTAGTTTCGGCTTCGATATGTTAAGATTCGTCATTGAATTGCCAATTGAATTCGATCACAAACTTTTTGACACATCCAATAACTTAATTTAACACGGTTAGAAATTTTAGTAAGTAAAAATAGTATATTTCATGCGAAATAGAAATTTATTAGTTTTTAAATCCATTAAAAGTGATGATTTTATAAATATTCGTCGTTTATGGAAATTATTTTTGAATAAATTTGTGAATTTCTTCGTTATTTTTTTGATTCTGTGGTTATTCAAAAAGATTGATAATAAATTCAGTGTTTTTATTATTTTAAATTAGAATTTTGAGTTTGGAAAGTTTTCATAAAAAAAACGAATTCTTAGAAGAAATCACGTGAAAAGACGATAGTGGAACTAGAAATTATATAGACTGGCTTTTTTTGGAAATTTTGGAATTATCATGGATCCCGTTATGTCATATATATGTTCCAGTACATGCCATATACTGCAAAAATGTTCCACATGGTGGACGGACTTGAGTTTCAACTGCTGAGACCGACGACGAATCGATAAATTTGGATTCTCTTGAACACTTTCGTTTACAACGGCAATATTTAGTTCACTCTGCATATTCCGATAACGTTTTAGTGTTGTTGCATCATACAGAGAGTATGTGATATGAAATCTATCCACAGTTCGATGGATGGATTGATCCGATGCACCATAAAAATCACTAAGTCGTCTCTAAGTCACCGCGTATTGACGACCAATTTTGAAAGTAAATTTAGATAATTTTTCATCGCTCCTCAAGCGTGAATTTAATGCTCTAGACAGATCTCCGATTTTAATTACAATAATTATTATTTAATGATACTTCTGGATGACCAATGATATATTTTCTTTTTTCCAAATGAGACTATTCAATTTATAGAAGAAAACATGTCAAAACCAGATGAAATTTCTAAAATATTCAAATATAGATGGCTCTGTAAACAATGTGAGGAAAAAATTTAGGACCTCTTCACAATTTCATTTGAAAATTAGAAAAATAATGATGCTTGAAATAGATACTTAAAATTGATCATTATTACGTAAATAAAGGTCATTATCGAGTTTTAATGACCGATTGTGCAATAATGATCATTAAAATCGGAGATCTGCGTAGAATAGAACTGCTTTAAAAGATCGCTAAATTTTGTAATATATTCCAATTTCTAGAAACTAAATTCTCTTCAATTTTCTGCTCAGTGTAACAATAAGATGATTTTTTAATATATTGCAATAAAACAATTTTGGTAAGGTGTGAAAAAATCTAACAAATAGCTAACACCCATAATTAGCGTAACTATTTATGAATTATTCAATAATTCCCAAAATTTATCATATTGGATGTAGTTTCACTTAGTATTTCCGTCATTGAAACATTGAATTCTTTTCAGTGTCATTAATTTAGTATATTTATTTTTAAAACTGGAAAACAATAAATTAGAAGCACGTCGTTTACTTATGTTAATAAGATGCGCATCTTGGTTACCAAGTCTTATAAAAATAGGTGAGTAATAAAATTTATTTTTTTCTGTTCTTTCTTGTCTTAAACGAATATAGTTCTTTAGATTGACTCAATTTAAATTCGTGTATATTAAAAGTAAACTAAATTGTTAAATTAGGTTAATTTTGAGAGATATGTAAATATAAATATTTGTTTTAGAGAGTCTTCATCGATATTCATCGATTTCGTAATATTTTGACCAAATAAATTCAACAATAAGAAATTATTCAAAAGTTTATATGCAAATTAAATATACCACAGGTGTGGGAGGGAATTTCATATGAAAAATAGAAACATGTTAACATTTAAAATAAATTAATTATAAATCAATGAAAATGTAGAAATATTTAAGATTTCGTTTAGATATCTTAATTAGAATCGATTTTATGCAATAATACTGATATATATAAATTTTCAGATTTCTTCGGAATCAGTCCCGGACTGGACATACAGACAGACATATGCCCGATGGGACGGTGTCAATCGTTGGGAACTTTGAGCTGAATTATACCACATTTGTACACAAGATTTTTAGTAGGTACAACTTACTGACAAGACTCTGCTGTTGGATAAGACGTCTGGTTTAAAAATGTCTATTGATTTTATTTTATACTCATGTCCCTTGTGAACGGAGCTTATTAATACTGAAGTTTCTATAAATTTATCTATGATACAATATGAATCAAGAAAAATTGAAAGAATTCATGCTTATAGTATTTTAGACGTAGACGTGCATTGTAATAGCCACTGTCTCATTCCCCAAGCTGTTTTTCTACATATGTGAAAAATATCAGCTATATTACAGCCAAATCCTAAAATCCTTAATCTCAAATTGTCAAAGAATTATTTGTCATTCTCAGTAGATATACCGTCATTTGAGGGGAAATTTTGGAAACCGTGAGATTTTTTTCCCGGCCAATGGGAGTGCGTCATTGTTTTATGTCTCTTTCTTTCTTCCTGTGACAGCACAATATCTTTTTACCGATTAAAACTATCTTGAAATTATGCTATTGACTTCCCCCTTTTTGATGGACAAAATGCATCTTAACATTAATACACGGTTCTTGAGGTCCGTGGAAATAATCAAAATTAGTCATCATAAAACGGAGTACGGTAGAAATGAACCGGTTTCCCGAATACGGTTTCCCACCAAGATGTTTGATTTTTGCTTGATCAAAAGGCCTCCTATACAAGGACTCTTTCAGACTTTTGGGGAAAAAAATGTTTAGGTATAGAAGAGTACGGGCTACATTATAAACGCCATCTAAATTATTTTATTGCTATTTTATTGCTATTTAATTTCTTTTTTTTTCTGAAATTTTTTTCTACAATTTATCTTCGTTTTTTTTCATATTTAAAAAAGATAATCTTTAAATCTTTAAATATTTAACTACTAAACGACCTTAAAGACAGATTTTTAAACGGTTACACTTTCTTTATCTTTATTTCTTTAATATCCCGGAATTATTATTAAGAAAAATATCCGCATTTATTGGAAGTTTTCAAAAATAGTTAATAATAGTTGTAACGGATTTTTTTCTTCTTAATTTTAAAATCATAAATTAAAAAATAAGACAAATTTTTGAAAGTGGCATCTCTTCTCAAAAACTTTAAGTTCAAGGTGATCAAACTCTTTTTTAAAAAATCGCTGCCTTTTTGTTTGTCATTAATTTGTTTTCTTCGTTTTTTCTTTTTGGATTTCTTAATGTTTTTAATGTTTAATTAAAAATTACAACAATAACTTTTAAATTTTAAAAAAAAACACAAATAATAACCTTTTTCGGTTAATTCAAAATTAAAGAAACAAACAACAAAAAAAACAGCACTGTCTTGGGGAAGTTGTATATTATCGAAAACCGCTGAACCGGTTCCTTAGGAAAAACAAAAACCAAGAAATCAAATCAAATTTGAAAATATCGATTTCAATAATAAACAAAAAGTGTAGAAAAAAACTTACATTAATAGCAAGCAACGCGTGCATCTAGCTAGGAGTAGATATCAACTTGTTCCTATGAGAGATGAGATAATCGCGATGATCTTAATGGGTTTAACCTGACATGACATTGAACGAGTTAACACTTTTATGTGTGTGTCTTTTTTTAAATTGAACTGAATGTCTTGGATGGAACAAGATCTTAAAGATGGAACACGTTTAATTTTATCGGAATTAAAATTATTTTATTTCCGTCCGTCCCTATTACAAGATAACTCAAAAACATGTTATAAGATTTTGATGAAATTTACAATGTAAATTGAGTTACTTCCTTAACTTCGTATTTGGCATTGCATTTCAGCAAAATCGGTCAAGCCGGAGCGAAATTTATAAAGCAAAAGTCAGGGTGACCACAAAGTTTTGTCGGTTTTTCTTTCATTGTTTTTAGGATTTGATTGCAAAATTTGTGCATGAATTTTGTTTAAATTATTTACATGAGTTGACTACATAAATAAACGATACTATGTTAAATTTCAATGAAATCAGTCTAAAACTAGTGAAGAAAGAAATAGTTGGTACGAAAAAATAAGGCTGTTTATCTATAAATTAGAGCAAATTTGAAAAAGAGGAATTAAAGTCCCATTTCTATCATAAGGCATGAAAAATGTCCGCAATATATGCTGTGTAACGCATTTTCACATTCTTGGACATTTCGAAAATTCCTTCAGTGATCATCTCAATTGATCGACTTAGACGTCTTCCAATATAAACGCTTGTACAACCACCTTCAAAGTTATTAAATCAATGTGTAGTGGTTGTTATCGAAGGTGCAGAGTCCCAATGATTGATAAAGTTGGGAGTAATGCCTATTGGCATGAATGAGTCCTTAGATTGTGGGATTGGCCAGCCTCCCGGAGCCTACAATGAAGCTGGATATCCGTTTTGCGGCAGAGTCCCCCATAGGCAGCGTGCAACTTTTCTTAAATTTCCTTACACCGTTCCCTGTTCAAAAACAGGAATCTAATCACTGATTGATAATGAATTTTTGTCCAGATTTGATGGGGGTTCACTTTGAATGGCTATCAAAACTAAACTAATTGACAGATTAGATCTACAAATATTGGAATAAGCCAGTCAATTATGGTCTCCCTACCATAAAAGTCTAATTAACAGATTGAAGTCAATTCAACGTAGAATCATACCTTTTGCATTAACAGATCTTCCTTGGAATGACCCTTTAATACTCCGTACTGTGATAGTTTAAAATTGATTGACCTGCAATCCTTAAAAAAGCGTGGCTGATCTTGTTTCTGTCCATCAAATTTTCAATAGCGCTATTGATGCTCCTTTGCTATTAGAAAAGATGCCGCTAAATATTAATGTACGTTCCTTGAGGTCAATGGACTTATTTAAAATTTTGTACCACAGAACGACGGATTACGGGAGAAATGAACCAGTTTCTCGAATGCTACGTGTTTGTAGTTTCGATTTCATATGGCTTGTCTTGCCAACGACTTCTATTATACAGTCCAGTACAATCGTACCGGGTTTGTTATGCACAAAAACATGACTATGTGTATTCCTTCCTTCCTTGATGTACTGCAGGTAATAAGAAGTACACTGCTATTGGATTGAGTTCCTCCTTGGTATATTTCATTTACCTTGTACATTTCTTCTTTTTTTTGTTATAGGGTGGATCTAAAATATGTGACACATATACATAGTCTTCAATTTCGAAATAGGTAAAACACTGAATACACTTTTACCTTGGATACCGACAAAAATGTCATATGTAATTAATCGGAAACAAATTTTTATTCTTTAATAAAAACCGTCAACAGCAAATCATTTGTCTAATAAAATTGGATATGGTTAACATTTTTCTTTGCCATTATAAACAATGTCAACTTCTTTGAAAATTTTTTAATGAAAACTTTTCTTGTCAGTGAATTTTTGACCTTTTCTATAACATTTCCATAACATTTTTGTATTTTTTTTTTTTATTTATTCAATCAATGATCTTGCATAATATTTCTGAAATTTTTAGTTTATGACTAATTTTAATAAAATATTTAAACTCTGCTAATTCAATGTCATATGGCGTGGGTGAACGTGGATTCAAAGGGATGCAAAATTAAAATGTTTTAAATCTTGGTTCGTTTTATTAAACGATTATTGTTCATATATTCGTCGATCAATTATACCAAGTCCGGCATTTGAAGTGTCCATCTAATTCAAATCGCTGTCAAATAAAAACCACACATCTTGCAATACTAAAATTTGACATGAATGTTACTTGACATATTGTCTGTCAGTAGTAAAAATTATTTGTTGGTAAAAAGACGCGTTCTTATTTTTTGTACGATTAAAAGAATTACTTCGTACTCTCGCTCGTGGTGAGTTGCCAAATTTGGTATTCTCGGATGAGAACATACAGAACGATCGTGTATGTTACGATGATATAATTCTGGGTATTTAAGAGTCACAAGAAAACAAGGTGTGAAAAAGATTTAACTCGTGAATGGAACCGTTTAGGCAAAGACATCGCGCGAGCATCGTGTGCATCGTTTAAAAAGAGATTGAAGCTGGTGGCTTAACCACCAGCAAAAGGCAGTTACATACCATTTGAATAATTGAAAAATTAATTATGTATTATAAACTATCATTTCCATAAACTTTAATAAAACCGACCAATAAACATAAAAATTACAGCATTTTTTTTAAATCCAGACACTCTAATTACCGGACCGGGGCTCTGCCTCAAATTAATCGATATTTTGCTCTATGATGGAGTAAAATATATGGAGTTTACTTAAATATAAAATCGATGCAATATAATAATAGGTTCTATTACGAAGTTTTTCTTTTCCCTGAATTTTCTTTTTCAAATTTAAAATCGGGACAGGGAGGAATCAAGAAATACAAGACAATATTTCTATCACTTTTGCTGTATGAATGATTAACCAATAACTCCTCACTCGAAAATTTTCGGATTTTCTTTTGGGCGAAATACAGAAACAAGTAATTTTCACAACTTTCTGTTGAACTCAAATTTACACCATTAGAAGAGTTTTGTAGAGACCGGGACAAGTGGCCATCATATCTGGGTTTTTGATTATGATATTGATGCATCAAAAGTTTCCAGGCAAGTTCTCTCAATTTTGGACGCCTGATTCTGATCAAACAACGAATTTTTTAAATATGAAAGTACGTATTTCATAAATTCCTTCCTTTTCTTAAAAAGTAGTATAAATCTGAAAGGATGCAATCTAAGCCTTGCTTCCATTAACACACTACGTCACTACTGGAACTATAAATCTTATTCACAAGCTTTGAAGCGAAAGAATAGGTAAAATAGTAAATTTAAAACATGTTCTAAAAATTGGAAAATTCCGCGGGAGAAAAAAAAAATACACACACGGAAGAAAACCGGATTACATTTTATTTGTCCAAATTTTTTTTGCCACACAACAAATGAAAAATAATTAAATCAAAAATTAATTTAATAAATCAGTCAACTTTAAGATCAAGTTTTTTTTAAGATTCCGAAAAAAAAGCTTCTTTTAAATGTAAATTTTTCTGCTTTTTTTTTTTTTTTTTTCTTTTGTAGCCGGAAGTGTTCTCATAATATAGTTTTTATTGAACAAATTTTTGAAAATGTCTTAAAAAACTAGGTGAAATTTTCTTAGGCCAAAAATTATTGTTAAATAAATGAATCTTTAATTAATCATGTTTATTTCTTATGTTTCTTTTTTTTTTGATCAACCTTGTATATTCGCAATTTTTTTTAAAAAAAATCATTTAAATAAGTTTAAAAACAAAAATTATATAAAACTATATTTTGTATATAAATTAACTAACTTTCTTATACATAATTTATCAAATAAAGTAAACCTTTTCTTCCATGGGGAAACATCAACTCCGTGCCAATTTTTAAAGAAAAAACATATAAGGTCTGTTTTATTTCCCACTCGCTCTGGGGGGTAGAGCAAATTTTTACATTGAAAACAAAAACAACAAAAGAGCAAATCCTACACAACTTTCAAAGCAGGTGTAAACTATTGCACCCGAATTAGTTCAGTTTTCTACCATAAAAAGTGTATTAGCTAAAAGTTTCTTATTTCATTACAATATGAATGCTAAGCAGCGCTACACACATTTGAATTAAACCTTTCTCCTACTCCTGCTCGTTTTATTTGCCACTTACCCTGCTCCAGGGTAGGATATGGTAAATAAAACAGACCTATAGTAATTTAAAATCGGCCTATAGCACTCACCAAAGTGCATTTCAGGCTTTTCGGGAGAAGTGTCACAAAAGTACGTTGTTTGATATCTTTTACCTTTTTCTGTTCTGTGAGAGCCGTCTCGACATTCTTTGACTCTACCTGTTAGCATTACATGGATCCCTCTATTTAATTAAACACTTGTGTGTGTATCAATGGATGTTGAAGACCCACGGCTTTCTTGGAAATCTCCTTTTAATTGGTTAAACAATAGTTTCACGTGTTTTAAATGGCTGAGTAGATGCTCATTTCTCTACTGTTTCACAAAGTTTATACAATATGACAATATAACATTACTTTGTCAAAAGAGAGCGAGAGAGAGTTGAAATTAATGTAAATTGTTCGTAAATTAAGATAGTGTGAGTGAGACTCACCGTTGGAGTTGATGCAAAGAATAACGTGGTGAGTGAGACTCATCGTTAGAGTGCAAAGGGTTTAAATTCAAACGTGTGGCGCTTCATGCACTAGTGTGGCACTAACAATCATAAAGATCAAAGAATACACCCAGTAGCACATTTGAAGACAAACTACTTCAAATTTGTTGTGGTTTGACAAATGAATGAAGTTGTCACAACTAATAGGAGTCTCATATATTTCTCATATACCATATTTTGAATTCACTTGAAAGTGAGAAATTTATGATGAGAACTATATTGTGCTGTTACTGTTAAAGGTGCCTCTTCAAACTACCTATTTTATCATACATTTTCCTAAATGTTTAGAGACAATTCTAATGTCAAAAAATGGTTAACTTTGTCATATCACTTTATACCAATGTGTTCCCTCTTATAAGAGTTCGTACTATCTGAGTGGATTTTTTGACAAAACTTATACGAATGATATTCTAAAGACACCATTAATAATGTTTAGGCGATCTTCTAAGCAATAGTCATATTTTTAAGCTGTCATTTTTGTATACATGACCGAAAATGATAAGACGACAGTGCGTCTTACAGAATTCCATTATAGAACTTCATGTTACTAAAAACAGAACTCTGTATCTGTTACTTCGTTTACATGATCTACTTCAAGTCGACTTCAATCCGAAAATCGTCCATGTAAATCCGGATCGCCTTCAATCCGATTTGAGTCGATCCGATCACAAAAGTTTTTCTGATCGACTTGAAAATTTAAAATAGAGTGTATGAAAAGAGGTGAAACATGACCTAAAAAACTAAAAATTTGTTTGCAAGCATCTATGAAATTGATGTTAATTTCAAGCCGATTTCAAGACAATTTTTCAATCCGGTAAAGCTAAAAAACGCAGGTTGAGTTTCAAATCGATCTCAAGTCAATTCTAAAGTCACCATGTAAACCAAGTATGTGTCACAATTCGGGCCTTCTGGACTATATCAACGTTTTTCTTCTTTCAAAATTCGTATCAAATTTTCAAACTACCATAAAACTTTCTTAGTGTTAAACAACGTATAAGAAAGTGAAAATCAATTAATATTAATAGAAAATTAATTTGTTTTAATAGAAATCAAGGTTTTCTTTTTATTATCGTATTTAATTTCCATATAATTAAAATAAAAAACTGCATAAAACTTTTGACTGCACCCAAAAAGTATCGATGTCAAACGTTTCATCAAACAATTGTTTTGCTAGAAATCTTTTGTTTCAAAAAAATTAGGAGGCCCACGAAATTATGTTCCGATTAAAAATGGTATAAGTGAGTAAGACTCACTAATTTCCGACTTTTAACCATGAAAATTAAGAATTCAAATCTACCAAAAAAAAAAAAGAAAATCAATCATTCTCGCTGATTTATTTCAACAAATTTTTCAAGTTCGAATATTTTCATTTTAAATTTAACGGTTTTTAGGGTATTTTTGAATTCAAATAAAATTTATTTCTCATATGATTAGATCTTAAAGGACGACAACATATTAGTCTGAGACAATGGTAACCTTTTATGTTTTTGCATCCAAAGTGATTGATTTAATTAATATTTGCGGACGTTTTAGAGAGCTGCACATTTATACAATGTAGTCTCTCTAACTCAAGGCTGTTAAATTAATTTCAGCTGGAGTAACAACATCAAGTTTTGAGGGGTTTCAAATAATTGGAATAAAGAAGTTGTAAAAGAATTGGTTGGTCTTGTGCTGATGAGTCGCGGTTTTAAATAATAGAAAACTAAAGACTAAAAAAATGGTATCACGCTGTTTTCCAAAAACTGGATCGATTTCAAAAACAGTCAATTAAAAATTTTAGTTTCTTTTGAAATTTGGTGCCCAGCTGAGATTATTATGAATAAAACTTAATTTCTTAATTTATTGGCGGCGGTAGTTTTAAAATGTCATCATCTCTCATCGGAAAAAGAAATCAATAACTAATTAATTGGTAATATATTAAGATTTCACAGTACGCTAAAACCTTTCAAAAAATATTGACCCAAGACTTCCAATATATTTCAACTGCGAGATAACGAAACATTCCAAAAACTCCGATTTCCCACAAATATGGACAATGAAAACAATGTTTTGGTGGCTCCAAATGCTCAGAAGAAATCTAATTTGACTCCTATATATTCGCCAAGCTCTCTACTACTCTACTCTACTCTACTCTACTCTAATTCATTGTTAGAGAACTCATGATATAGCTTCTATAATCAAATTCTCCAGTTTATCAAACTCTATCCCGATGATATGAAACTATACGTAGAAGTGAAACACTCTGTTGATTCTCTCCATTTTCAAGTGTAGAACTATGTCCGGTACACTTTATATGCGTATCGTAGTTCTACATTAAACACTAATTTGAAATGTTAATAAATTGGACTAACTAGCCTGGCGCCCTTGCAAACGATAAAGTTCGAACGTCGTCTTCGAATACTCAAATGAGACTGCTCTCCACTACATATTCGACTCCCGTTATCACCAGAGCTAGCTGCCCCCTTCTTTTAGAGGCAGAATCCACCGGCGATCCTGGCTATATGTATGAGAAGGGATTTTATCTTATGTCATATAACCGAACAGGATCTTTTCGTTCTACACGAGGAAGATTTTAAAAATGTTTTTATGTGGTGTGTTAAAAACAACCTAACACTCAACATAGACTCTCCACCCTGTCTCGGAAACGTGATAAGTATTTTCACAATTACTTTTTCGATTATGCGCCTCTCTAAAAAAAAGTTAGTAGCATTATTGACTTGGGAATTATTTGCGATAGTGAGCTCAACTTTAAGTTACATTTTGACTCATTCGTTTATAGAGTCAATTCGTCCTAGGGGTATATAAGGCGGTGGTCCAAAGAGTTTTCTGACCCACATGTTTGTTAGATCAGTATTGGAATATGCCATTCAGGTGTAGCCACCGCATCATAAAGTTCATGTCAACAGGCTGGAATCCGTTCAACATATAGATTTTTGTGTTTCGCGTTGCGCAACCTACTCTGAGATGACCCTTTTTTGTTGCCTCCTTACTTAATGATAGGCTAAAATTATTAGGCTTACATTCTTTAGAAAAGCGGCGTGAAGTGGTTGATGTGTTCATCTTTGTTCATCAAATTTTTAATGGTGCGCCATCGATGCTTCCTCCATTTCAGACAAAATGCACCTTAACTGAAACATTTGTCCCTTAAGAGCCGTGAAGTTGTTTAAAATAAATTTTTACCGAACTGACTACGGAAGGAATTTGAACCCGATATGCACAAACAGTTTTATAGGTATAAACGGTTAAAAATGGGACATTACCACCTTTTGGTTCGTTATTATTTGCGGGTAGTTAATGATTTTCAAATACACAACAAAATGGTCCTCGAAGTTAATGTTTTTTTAGGACACTAAGGGTAAGGAGTTCAGGCTGGCATAACTTGAAAGTCATTAAAATTGACGTCTTTTTTTTTAACCGTGTAGAGAAGAAGATAAAATACATTTTTTGAGAAATTGGACATTTATTTATGGACAAGACAGAAAAGATACCAAATCGGACATTTATTTCTGGACATAGAGGAAGTATGATATAATCCTATAAAAGTTAACTACAATAAAAAAAATTATAATTTATCGATGTTGTTTCTAAACAATTCTTAATGAAAATGATGTTCACACATGGTGCCATAAATTTTCTAAAGATTTCTTTAATAAAGACGAATTTCCTTTTAGAATAAACATAAGGTTAAGGTTATTCAAAAATCAATATACTATATGAATCACAAGAATTCATGAAATCATCATTTTTTTGGAGCTGATTTGACTACGAAATTTTTTTTAGTTATTTATAAAATATTTGCTTATTTTGTTTCTTATTTTTTTATGTGATTTATTCGCTGACATTCTAACTAGTAACGTTTTTTTCTCTGTTTTAGGTAAAAATTGCATAGATTTTTGTTATTAGACACTATTTCAAAAGTAACATAAATTCTTAGCTTTTCAAGGCTTTTAAATATCAGAAAAGAAAATACTCAACAATAAAATTAATAAATTTGTTTGGAATTCTTTTACAAAATTTATTAATTTTAAAGAAATTCAAATAATAAATATTTGAAAATAAATTTCGTGTACATCCTGTGGTAGAGATACTGTGCCAGAGAGTATATTATTTTAGGTGTAAAGAAAAATTCTGTCGCTTTTGAATACTTGTGTAGAACGAAAAGATCCTGTTCGGTTATATGAAATAAGAAAAAATCCCTTCTCATACATACAGCCAGGATCGCAGGTGGGTTCTGCCTCTAAAAGAAGAGGGGGCAGCTAGTTCTGGTGATAACGGGAGCCGAATATGTAGTGGAGAGCAGTCTCATTTTGAGCATTCGAAGACGATGTTCGAACTCGAGCGTTTGCAAGTGCGCCAGGCTAGTTAGTCCAATTTATTAACAATTCAAGAAGTGTTTAATGTAAAACTGTGATACACATATAAAGTGTACCGGACATACATAGTTCTACACTTGTATGCGTTGTTAGTTGTTAATAACTATTCTGAGAGACCTGACTGAAACCAGTTTAAGTACGTAGATTAGATTATGGTAGATACATAATTTACTAGATAGTTTCTTTAAGCCTTTGGAACTGTCAACATGGTTAAAGAAAAAATCCACTTAAGACACTATGTTATGTACTCTGAGTCCCAAAAAAGAAATAACGCAAAAAACTTGTCTGAAGTATTTACAGAGGCCAAACATGTCAAAGATGGTTTTTAAAATTTCATTCAGGTGACTTTTCTTTACAAGATGAATTCAGATCCGCAAAACCGTCAATTATAAGGGGCTACACAGTATGTTGACAATAAATCCCACACATTCATTTCCGTAGATGTGAACTTCACGCATAGAATTGATCTTGACTTGGTTTTGTAGCAAAACTCTCTATTTGAGTGCTACAAATTTAATGGATAGAATTTCTATATGTGCTTCAAATTTTGCTCGTAAAAAATGGAGCCGTTTCTGAACCACTTTGTGACTGGAGATGAAAAAGGGATCGTATACCAAAAGAAGTGGTAATAAAAAGAGTCTATGCTTTCAGTGAGGAAACAACTGAAAACCAATAGAGCTCCCCGTTACACCTAATAGATATTAGATAATACTATGTTGAATTTCGGTAAATGCGATCCAAAGTTAGTATTTAAAGAAATAATTGTAGAGCAAAATTGGTCTGGCCAACTGAATATACCGATTTGAATATTATTTGTAGTAAATTAGACTAGGTTCAATGGTAACGCCTTACCATATGGCATAACAAATCAGCGTTTACCAGCGTCGTAGACATGGACAAAAATCCATTACACTTCCCTGACATCTCTGTCATATAAAAACTGGCAAAAAAGATCATAAAACTACTATACACTGTCAGTAGTTCAATTTATATACTTTAAGTATCAAAAAATTGGCTACACGCCGATTTTATCTTTCTAGAAATTTAAATTTATTAATTAACTATTTTACAAATTATAATTCGTTATGGTTTATGATACATCATAAATAATAATTATTTTTTATTCATAATATTTTTAATATTTGAATAAAATATTATATTTTTCAAAATTAACATAATTAATTCTATTTTTTTCTTGTTTTTAATTTTAATGACCAAAATTCTCACACCTTTTGATGGACGGACAGACACTAACTCAGTATATTTCTTTCATATATTATTTTTGACATTTCGATGAAATTTTACCATTTAATAAGGTAATCTAGTAGCAGGGTCGGCGCTAGACTTTCCAAAGAGAAACAAGAGAAACGAAATTTTGCAAAAGGAAAAGCTACTGAGCGCTCTGCTGGGGACTGGACCCTAAGAACAATTGTGAACATCTTAATAGGATTATTGCACCATGAAAGAACAAAAAAAATAGATATGGCAGTCTCCAATATTTGGAGCCCATGAACCCAAGAATATACAGATTACGCCTTTCCATATTTCAAATTGGTTTTTTCTGCGCACCTACGTCACAGGGGATTGATTTTTATGTCATAAAAGTATGGAAAAAAAATATTTAAAATGGCCGACATGCGCATGGTGCAATCTGCATATTCTTTGATTGATGTTTGGAACCTGTCTGGAGAAAAACGAGTCAGAAAAGTACTTTCTATGGATGAATACCTGACCCTTTTTCATATTGGATGCGTGTACTCAAAAAAAAAAAGAAGAAGTTAGTCATACTCGACCTAACCAGAGTTTTGTTCTTTATCAGAAAAGAAGCCTAGATTGTTAAACGTACCAAAAAAGAGGTGCACTGAGCTAGTATAAGCGCACGTGCTGAAATATCCAATTGTCTGAGTATAAATGCCAGCAGGAAAAGGCACTCTGTGGTTATTACGTTGATAAAGGAAAAAGATATCTCTTCTACGTGCGACCGTGCATACTTGCTATTTTATGTAGGACAGTTTTTGTCATCTTTTTAAAATTCATGCCGTCTTTCTTCAGGCTTTTGAAGAAAAGTTGAAAAATTCTAGAGAAAATATTTGACAATTTTTTCCATTTTTACCCAAAATTTATTTCTTTTACAGAAACTTAGATGAAATTAGCCTTCCCAGAAAAACGCCAGTATTAGCGTCCAGAAAAGGAATCGTGTTCCACCATTATAATCCTAAACCGCATACCGCAATGAAGACATCAGAAATATTTAATGCGTTGGGATGGGAAATTCTTAGTCACGCACAATATTCACCAGAAATTATACCATAAGATTACTACGTATTCAGATTGCTGCAAAATTATTTAACGGAAAAAAAATGTAATTCTTTCGAAAGTGTTTCTAAAGCAGTTGCCGACTATTTACACGCCAAAGAGAAGAACTTTTACACAAGAAAATAAACAGGTTACCTGAAAGTTGGCAACAAGTTGTTACAAATAATGGAAATTATATCAAATAATATTAAATATATATTTTTTTTCAATTGATTTAAATATTTTCTTGAAAATACGACAGAACTTTCGCTACGACATCGAAATTTTTGGTGTACAAATTCCTCTTTACCCAAAAACGACATAGCTTACATGTCGTACATGCCTTTTTTTTGCTAAATTTAGAAAATAAGTTTTTAAATTTAAACAAGGTACTCACCACAAAAATTCGTATTTAAATTCAAATTATACAAAACCAGCTGTTATATTTGACGGGCAGCCATTTTTCGAACTCGAAATTTAATAAAAGTATCCATTTCTAAAATCCAAAAAAAAACAAAAATTTGACGCCTGTTTTTACCCAATTATCATCGAAATTATTCCTTTTAAATACTTACACAATATTTATCAAGAATTTTCTTTTCTGTTAGCCAAAATTTCGAATCAGCCACCATATTTATTCCGTACGAAATGTCATTGACCGAAAAAAAAACACCAAACGATTTTTCTTTCATCATTTACGATACAAATGGTTCATAATTTTGCTTAGAAATCGAAGAAATTAAAAGAAAACTAAAAAATTGTGTTATTCATTCCTTTTTTCATTAAAAAAAAGTAACACAATAAATATTATATTGATAATAAAAATACAAAGCACGCGACCGTGCCAAATTATCTTCCGCCATTTTGTGTTCTAACCTGTTTTCATAACTGTTATAACTGCGATCTATGCAGGACATTATTAATTATAACAGTTATAATTTCAAATAATTTTTAAATGAAATTTCAACTTTTTTTTTTTACATTTAACAAAAACCTTTATTATTTTATAAATTAAAAAAAAAAACAAATTTATTTTTTATTAAAATGGGTTTTCTTTTTTTGTGAAGAATTCTTTTTTTTGTAATATTTAATGATTCTTTTTTTCTTAAGGTCACACATTTTATTCTGTAAAATTCGGTCCCGGTGCTGGCATATTTTCCAATTGTTCAGATAGACGATTCTGTTCTTCCACCAAACGATAGACTTCATCTTGTTCCTCGGTGGTTAATGGTTTTCGTTTTTGTTTCGCTATTAGAATTTTTTTATAAGTTTCAATAATCTGATAAGGAAAAAAGAAATAATATTAATAATTTTATTCTACAAAAAAAAATAATAAGGGGATTATTCATCGTGAGGTTCTTTTATCAATTGGGGTTTGAGCAATTTGACCCAGTAATTATTACCATTTAATCATAGAAAGACTTACACCGGCACAGCATCTTCAAATTGTGGAGCTGTATCACGAAAACTCGGCGCTCTGTTTTATCACAGAATTTTGTTTACTGATGAGGCCCATTTCTGACTAAATGGATATGTCAATAACCAAAATTGCCATATTTGGGCTGATGAACAATCCGAAGAGTATCAAGAGCTACCATTACAACCAGAGAAATACATAGTTTAGTGTAGTTTATGGGCTGACGAAATCATCGTTCCATATTTGTTCAAAAATGAAGATGTCCGTAACGTGACCGTTAGAATGGCAGCCGTTAACACACCGTGATAACGAAGTATTTGCTGTACCTGTAATTCAAGCCCGTAATATCAGTGATATCTAGTTTCAACAAATACAGCGCGTAAAACAATGGACATGTTAAGAAATCATTCCGGTAAGCAGTTGATTTCACGTTTTGGACCGCCTATATCGATCGTGTGATATCACATCTCCGGATTATTTTCTTTGAAGTTACATGAAGTCTAAAGTCTAGGCGAATAAGCCTTGAAAGCAAACATTACTCGCGTTATTGACCAGATTCCAGTCGTTAATGCTCTAACAAGTGATTCAAAATTGAACCTATAGAATAGACAACCTAAAGTGTAGCTGCGTTGATCAACATTTCTTGGTTCTTAATCAAGTTTCCTCCATTTCCTTAAGTTTTATGTGTTTTTAATTTCAAAATATTAATCCCTGAAAACCTCACGATGAATCCACACCCTACAGAACCATTTTCTTCTTACTTCATGATCAATTGAATCCAATTTTCTTTTAATTTCCAGTCTTTTTAATTCAGATTTTGCTTCTGAATGTAAACGTCTTAATTCATTACCATTATATTCAGCGATAGCTGATAGTTCAGCTAAAACACGTTTAATTTCACTTAAAATTTCATCTTCTTGACCTTTTTCAAAATCATCTGGATCTAATAGACCATGTTCGATAAGTTCTTTCTTGACACGTTTCTCGATGCTTATACCATTCTTCATCAGTGATAATGAACGTAATGTACTTGTTGAATTTGTTGTATTTTCAGAACTACTATTACTATCAGCATTTGATAAACCATCATTAACTAAATTCTCTTCCATTAATGCTGATACTAATCTTTGTGTAAGTGGTCCAGTAACACCTTCACCCCTAAAAGATAAACAATTATAAATTCGATTCTTATAGAAAGAAAAAAATGCCGGATAAAAATTTGTTTTTACATTAATTTTTCACCCTTTTTTATTAAATCAGTTGCTTCATTATTTTGTTGTTGATGTCCATGATGATGATTTTGTCGTGATTTTAATTTTGAATTTGAATTTGAATTATCTTGTTCTTCTTTAATATCTTCAGCTGCCCAAAGTGCACTATAATGTGGTCCAAGCTCTGGTATTGGTGGCACCAATGGACCAGAATATTGTTCAAGTAAATCATCTAAAAGCTTTATAAAAAAAATTACATTTTTTAGAAAATATTTTCATCCCAAATTACACAGAGTAATACCTTAAGATCTTCATTTGTTAATGGCATACAATAAGGCTCAACGGATAACCAAAATTTATTTGGTGTATCATTTTTCGGTAGCAGAAGTTTTGTATGATCTTTTTGAAGACGATGTTGTGAATGTGATGTTGCATCCATGCTATTGTAAAATATAAAAGAAAAATTGAATATATTTGATGTATATTGAAGAAAAAACTACGTTTTGTGTTCTAAAAGTCAAATTCATAACCCCCCACTCACTATTGACGGAAATAGGAATGTTTTTATATTTAGAACACTCCCGCGACCCGTCTAAGCAAACCCTAGCAACAACTAAAGACATAACCCATCCTGTGATCAGGCCTACTCAAGACAAAGATTCCAAGTTTCATGAAAATCCACTCACTATTGACCAAAATAGGAATGTTTTTTATATTTAGCACGATCCCGCGACTCATCTAGCAAACTCTAGCGACGACTGAAGACATAACCCATCCTATTCCAGACATAGATTCCAAGTTTCATGAAAATCCGATATTCATAGAATAAAGAATATTTTTATATTTTTGACCATTCCTTGGCGTCAAAAAGACTCGGCGTATCGTGTTTTATTCATTTTTCAAATGAAAAAACAAAAACAAAATACTGCTGAAACTACTGAATTGATTTATTCCATCCTAAGCAATAACTCTGTAAGTTATTCAACATGTTAGAACGGATCTGATAGATTTTGCAGCATTGATTATAGTCTTAAAGACGTTTTTACGCTTCAGACATGAACGAAAAATGTTAGACGAAGAACTTTTTAGGTTTGCTGGAAAGAAATTTCCACGACGAGCAATGATTGATCCTAAAAAACCATCAATATCAATCGGAAAATGAACACAAAGTACTGTTCTATATGCTCGGATGGACTATAGAGAAGGAAACATCTATTATGAGCTTACGTAATGAAACTGTTAGAGTAGAAATTTATTCATATCAACTAATCAAAGCAAGGCGACAAAGTGGAAATGTACCCAGGAACTCGACACATGATTTTGCTTCAAAACAATGCTAAGGGACAGGCATTGTCTGTGCCTTGAATACAAAACTCGTATACTGTTCATTCTCCAGACGGAGAAGCAGGTATAAACCTTACAAAAATTATTATCTTAGAATATGTTGAAGCAAAATTCTATTCTGATAATTGGAAGTCCTGAAAAAACGACCATATTGGACACAATTAACCATCAATTTACCTATCATCTGTATGTTGTGATTGTGCTGGTGAATGTCCTGATGATGATTTTTGTTTTGATACTTTCAATTGTGTTACAACACGATCTTTTGATTTTTTATCATCAGCGCCACGTTTTCGTTTACCCGGTGATGTTGGTTGTTTCTCAACAAAACGATTTTTACGATCACGACGATCTTCTTTCTCAAAAGCATCATATTCTGTTTTAAGTGCACGATAACGTAATGCAACTGATGATAATAACATTTCTAATTCAAATTGTATGGCATCTAAATCTTCAGCTGGTAGGTAATCATTTTTCGGACGGTTTATAGCTAAAAAAACAGAAGGAAGGAACGTTATTTTAATATTTATAAATACTTTATATATATATATATTTACCAGCAGTATATTTTGGTAAAAGTTTAGCATTATCTTGTGTTTTAATAAATGGTATTTGTCCAGTTTCTGGTGAACCCGGTGATGGTGGTACAACACCACTATGTGCTGCTGCTGTTTTATTAATAACTTTTGATGTTGCCGCAGACGATGAAGCACCACCTTGGCCATAATTACTATTACGCCCCTTTGATGATGATGCTACACTTTTTTTAAACATATTTTTCTTTCAAGTTTTTAAAAATTGTTTTACAAAAAGGAAAAACAAATTGAATTAAGTTTTTGTTTATTTTGCAAAAAAAAAAAAAAACAAAAAAAAACTTTAGATGACATAAACAAAAATTTGTTTTGTTTTTTTTGACATTTCCAACAAAAAAAAAAAAAAAAAGAAAAGAAAAATTTGCCAAACTTATTGAAAAATATGTTATATTTTTAATTATATGAATAAAGTAAACATTTTTTTTTGAATGATTATTTAATTATTAATTATTTTAATATAATTAAAAGAAAAAAAAAACACTCTTCTTTTTGTTTTGTTTTCGATGCGATCGATTTACTGCAATTATGGGAAATTTTGTTTTTTTTTGTCTTTTTCAAAACTTGACAGTTCTTGTGGGGAAATTTTTGGCTGAGAAAATGACATAATTTTTTCATGGTCGGCGGAAAAGGACATAATTTCCTTTTTTCACTTTTGGCGGGAAAATTTTGAACAAATTTAGGATGAATACCGGCCATTATGGAAATTTTTTTTTTTAAATAAATAATTGAATTTGCAATTAAGTAAAAAAATTGTATTGGATGTGGTGTAATTTACCGGACCCACAACAACAACTATCAACATTTGTTTTTTATTTATTGTCTTTTTAAAAATTTTTCTTATTTTTGTTATTAGTACTGACTTAATGTATGCTCGCTGCACCACGCTCAGCTCGCTACCCCACTTAAGGATCTATATACTGACTAGTTCCAAGTATATGACAATAACTTTGTTGTTGAGTCCGGGATATTACACCACAGACCGGAAAGTAAGTTTAATCTCCGCAGTTTCAACGTAAATCTTCCTTGTAGACAACATTACGAGTCTTATCTTCAGGGGGCGCAAATTTACAGACTATTGTAACTGCTTATTCAGCCTATCCAGGATAAACATTTTAAGTTTCATGCAAATCTATCTATTATTGACCGAATTAGGGACGTTTTTCTATATTCACCCCCAAAGGTGAACTGGCTTACCAAAACGTGGTGTTTATATTCAACAACTAACCGAAGCGACTAGAATTGGGCTAATCATAAAGTTTTTTGTGTCCCACAAATGCAAAACTATAAAAATCTTTGGTGATTCGTCAAAAATTAATGAATCTTTTAATTGGGATGTATTTACCACATCCATCACAGATAGTCCTTACCAATTTGCATCATCAAATTATCATTTATTTCATTTTTCTTTGCAGAGAACTTCTTGAATTCTTGAAATTTCAATAATGATGTCAAAAAATACATTTAGTTCAGTTTTTTGCCGATAAAAACGCTAACAGTTTTGTGGAACGTGTGGAATTATGAGATCCTTTCTTCCTGAAAGATGGAAAAAAAAAAATGGCCGATACATTTTTATTGATATTTTTTAAAGTTTTAAATATATTTATATATATTTGGAAATATCTTATAATAATGAATAATAATACATAAAAATGTTGAAATTTTTAAATAATATAGATTTTAATATTAATATACGAAAAATGTCCATCTTTGGGTGAGAAATTTTTTTAATAAAAAGAAAACCAAAACGAATTTTTTTGATGGCTAATATTTTTACCCAAAAATATAAGATTAAAAAAAAATATATAAACCATTTTAATAAATAAAAAAAAAATATACCAGGTGTGTGAATTAGTTTCTTCGTTTTTAAAATTAAAAATAAACTTTAGTTTTTTGTATAGAAAAACCAAAAATATTGTATTCAAAATAGTCTCCATCGTTTTCTATACATTTTAACCACCTTTCCGGCAATTTGTGGATACCACTTTAAAAAACACCCTTCTTCTTTTGATGAAAACCATTCAGAGACCCAATTTTCCAGTTCCTCAATTATTTTGAAGTGCTACTCCTTAAGTGCGTGGCCCATCGATGCAAAACAAGTGGTAGTCGGAAGGAACCAAGTCTGGTGAATAAGCCACAAGCGCTTCTATCATTTCCTGGATCGGTTTTGCTTTTTGTGATGGTGCATTGTCATGAAGGAAAATCACTTTGTATTGTCTCTTTTGATATTCTGGTCGTTTTTGGAGCAAAGCACGGTTCAATTCGATCAATTGTTGTCGATAGCAATCAGTTTAAACAGTTTCATCAGGTTTCAGGACTTCACACCCTTCCGATCCCACCAAACACAGAGCATTCTCTTCTTAGCAAATCGATTTGGTGTTTAGGATTTTCAAAATAATATCCACTTTTCATCACTTAGTCACGATTCGATGCAAAAAAAAAAGACTTCCTTTTTTATCTCGTCCAAGCAACAAGTCACAGATGATTTTTCGTTTTTCTTGTTACCTTTCAGTCGTCAAATTCATGAGGTACCAATTTTCCAGACTTCTGAATCTTTCCCATTGCTTTTAAACGTTTGGAAATAGTTGTTCGATCAACATTTAATGCTTCAGCAAGTTCTTCTTGAGTCTGTGTATCATCTTCATTCAATAATGCTTGCAATTCCGTGTCATTCAAACATTTTTGATTGTACTGCTGATCGTTATTTGTCTCTCACATCCGAAAATCTCTACTTTTAAAATGTTTAGACTAGTTTTCACAAGTTGTTTTCGATAAAGCATATTCACCATAAGCTTCTTCACAATTAAAACGACATGCTTTAGCAGTAGTTTTCTTTAACCTTTATGTCAACGGCAACATACCTGGGTAGGGTATGTTTTGTGTTTTTAAAACGCTGTAGCTCTGAACTGGATAATCGGATCGACTTGAAATTTCGTAATATCCTAGCCAAAACTGTTTTACGTAATAGTCCCAAGTTTGGTTAGGATTGGATCATTCGTTTGGTAGATAAAGCCCATTTACAAAGTTGCACCTTTACGGCAACAGCATACATATCTGGGTATGTATAGTACAAAACGTATGTACATACCCAGGTATGTTGCTGTTGACGTGCCTAAAGCAGTTCTGCTGTTGACATAAAGGTTAAATGAAAACAAAAAAAAATAATGATGTCTGTAATGATGTTTAATCATTTTATTTGTGCGTACACCACCATTTATTTGTGAAACCCAGAAACTAAATCACACACCTGGTAAATCTAATCATTCGACATCCAAAAAATCCTTTCTTAAGATTTACAAACGGTCTTTTATATATGACGGAGACGCAGTACTGTTTTTCCGTAGTATATTGTCTAAGATTTAATAATTTTATATATATAATTGTTTTTCTTTTTTCAATGAATGAATAGTTAAAATGGTTATCTCTTTTTTTTTAAATTATTTCTTTTTGCTTTTGCCCAATGTTAATGTATGATGAGATGCCATCATTTGTGTCTTACGACGATTGAATTCAACGAATTCTTCTTCCAATTTTTTACGAGACTCTTCTAGCTTATGCTTTTCTTCAGCATGATCTCTTTTTAATTTATCAAATTTAGCATGAAGCTGTAAAGATAAAGAAAAAACAAGAATTGTTAGAGCCTATTCCCTTCTTTTATTAAATCTTGGTAAATTACCTCTTTTTCACTTTCTTTTAATTCGGCTTCAGCTTCTTTAATACGTTGAAGAAACATTTGTCGTACCTCTTCCTCTTTAGCTTGAAGTTCAGCTAAATGATTTGAGCGTTTAGTTTCAACAGTTTGTTGAAATGATACCTAAAGAAAAGAACACACATCAAAATAGGTTCTTTGAGAAAAAGTATAACAAAAAACACTAACAGGTTTATTATCACTGTCCACATCGGTGAAACCAATCTGTTCTAAACGTTTCTGTCGATATAATTCATAATGTTTTGTATGAGTTTTTTCTCGCATATCTTCCATATTTGTTCGTATCAACATTTCACGTAATTTAACAAAATCACAATGACTTTCATTTTCAACTGAAAAAAAATAGAATCAATAAATAAAAATAAATTCCCAAAATCATTAAAGTTGAGTAAATTTCTCCTAACTTAAGCTTGGGTAGGCATTATTTATGGCGACAGGCGATTATGGCTTCTAGCCTTTCGGCATATCGCCGCATGTTGATAAATTTGACGTGACAGCTGAAATCCTGTCGCTTTCTTATAATTTTAGAACTTAATCGCCTTCCAAAATGCTTAAATATGCGGCGATCACTTTCAAATAGATTATAGGCGATAATCGCCTGTCGCCGTACATAATTCCTACCATGGATTACACAGTGCGAGCTAGCGTCGTGCGAGTTGGTGCAGACAGTCGCTGCAGGACAGCTACCGTCATTGTGTGAATGTATCATACGAGTTTCTGTCGATCCGAGGTAGAACAGCAGCTGGCGTGCGAGCTACTACAACACTTTTTGTAGCTAAGGTCTACACCAACTCACATTTTGTAATCCAGGCTTTAGGTTTCAGTGTCAAGAACTAAATCAGTTTAGGCAAGGTAAAATAATATTGATTGGGCCAGATTGCCAAAAGGACTAAAATGCTGCTGAGACTCGAGATATAAAATCCTTAGAACAGTGTTCCTTAAACAAATACATGTTGGAAAATAGTATTAGCCTAGAGTCTGATATGTAGAGCAGAACCTGTCTGACAGAAAATGTGTCAGGAGAAAATACTTTTTGTATGAATTCCTGGCCTTTTCTAGAACAATACTTATTACACAGAGTGCGGGCACTCTAAATAAGGAGGGGTTACCTAACTGGGACCCAATTACAGTACTGACTACCATCATTAGAAGCGTTAACCGGCTTAGGAAAGATACCTAGGAGGAGGTACAATATATGCCATAAAATTCTATCTTAGAGAATTTTGACTGTAAAATTATTGCGCTACTTGCGGGGATATTTTCTGAAATTCAAGAAAAAGTATAGAAAGGTCTCATTAAAAATCCTCTCTGTCTAAAATATTGGGTACTGGAACAGAGGGGTTTGTTTCTTGTCTATTTCTTACACAACATTTATTTTATCCGTTTTTCTTCTTACCTTGTACAGTACCCCATGGATATTGTCTAGCACGCATCATTTTATTACCAATCCTTACAAATTCCGTTGAACCAACAACAGCAAATGGTACATGAGAATTCATTGATGAATTTATTTCCGATACAGTTTCATCATCTGTTGGGAATTGATAAATTTGTATACCATTCGTTTGTAATTCTTGAATGATTTTTGCTTTGAAACGTTGTAATTCAGTTTTTGAGACAGTATCAGCTTTTGCAATAATTGGTATTATATTAACTTTTGTATCTAATTTTTTCATACAAACTAAATCTAAAGATTTCAAACCATGTCCAGTTGGACATATAAAATATAGACAAACATGTATACGACTATCATGACATGATGATAGTGAACGTTTAATTTTTAATTCTTCTTGTAAATATGCCTCGAATTGGGCATCAATATAATCGACGACAGCTTTAAATGAATCATCTTTATTAATTTGATCACCATAACCGACTGTATCACATATTGTCAATTTTAAACGTACATTACTCTCTTGCAACTCATATGTATGAGCTTTCAATTTAACATTTGGTAATGTATGTGGACTTGGAATCGATTCAAAACTTGTATTAAATAATGTATCCATCATAGTTGATTTACCAAGACCCGTTTCACCTAAAAAACAAAAAAAATGGAAATATTAAAGTGTTTTCCTAATTAATCTTTAAAAAAAAACTTACCAATACACATTATATTAAATACAAAACCATTTTGTACACTTTTATTGACCAATTGATCGGGAAGACTATCAAAACCAACATGTCCAGATAATTTTAATGTTCGTAAAAGATCCGGCTGAAATTTTAATTGAATTTAGAAGAAGTTAGAAGTGTTAGAAGAAGAAAATTATAAATCGAAGATTTTCCACTACCTCAAGAGTAGCAGCGGCGTGTACAAGGAAAAACCGAAAGAAGAAAATGTTAAAAGCAAGATTTTGTAACTTCTTTCCTTGCTAAGGAGTTACACAATTCTGGGGATTAACTTTAAACTGATCAAAGGCGCCATACAATTATCGAGGCTTTGTTATCAATTGAGAGATCTTATTTTATATTAATATACGAGGCTTGCTATTTATATTTCGGGAATAGAGAACAACAAAAAAAAGTATTTATCATCGAAAATGGGTTTGATTTTTTTTTTCAAAATATTCTCCATGATGATCAATCACTTTTGCATGCGTTTGAACCATTTGTCATAGCAGTTTTTCAATTCCGATTGAGATACCTCCTCCAAAACATGGTTTTTGAACGTCTTGGCGTCGAAAATCGTTGTCCACGCAGCTTAACATTGATGTGCGAGAATAAAAAAAATCATTGTGTGCCAAATCAGGGCTGTACGGCGCATAATCCAATAATTCAATGTTTTGAGTACTCAAATAGTCAGTTATTTGACGAGATGTTTGAGAGTTCATATTGTCTTCGGCGGTTGATTTTCCTTATTTCTCCAAAGACTACTGACAAACAAATGGTTATGTACCATTCAGAAATGACCGCTCTACATAGCTCGAACGGTACAGTTGCTACATGTCTAGTTATTCCAAAGAAACAGGCGAGAAGTGTGGTCAAGATGAAATTTTCAAGTCAATGTAAACAACACAAATATTGGTTTTACATCAAAATGTTCTTAGTACGTTTACGTTTAAAAAAAAAAAACGTCAAAATTCAAGTGACAGTTTTCAGATTTGACGTGGCAACACTAGGATTGCCCATTTCTGAAATATAAATAGCAGCCCCTATGTACGGATCGAATCTATTTTAGTTTGAATACACACTTAATATCTAAATCTAGGACGACACTCCTCTTTTCTATGAATGTTTCGAGACAAATTCATTGCCGGGCTTTTTATATAAGGATTACACCTGGTCTTTGATTCTTTCAAGCAAGAAGGGAGAATATCTCATCATCGAATAGTTTTCAATGCCAATTTTTTTGTCATGTTTGATTGTCAGCAATCTCGTAAGAGTAAATCATCAAAGGTAGGTAGAGTACGGGTACTGCGTACAACACCAGGCACCTTATGGGGACATTGTGATCCCTACGAGACCAAGAGTTACCCGATTGGGAAACCTATTCCTCTTCAAACCCATTTGATTTTCCTGCAAAATTTCATTAAACTGCCCATGTCAGTCGCTTGAAGCATTCCTAAATTACTGAAGAAATTGTTACCCAAAAAGTTATTACGAGCTCGAGAGAGACAGCTGAGAATTCACATAAAATGTATTTGATGCCTTCAGCCACTGCTATGTCTCCACAGTACCAACAAAGGTCTGTTTGCATCAATCTTAATCGTTTAGCATGCTTTCTTAACAGACAATGTGTCCCGTTAATATCCCCAAATGATTGTTCGTAAACGATTCCTGTTCCAGTCTATTATAAGAATCGATTTTTTCTGATTCAATTTTGGCACACAAACTTTTTGACACCAGCTTGTGTTTGCTTCCATGAGGATTTTATCCTTTATACGTGCTTTATACGCGGAGAGGGAAGGCAGTACATCAGCGATTTCGTTTTCTGAATCGTCTGCTCCTTCCTTTGCTGGCCTGTTTGTCGACTCGTTGCTTCCGCAATGGGCTGAAATCCAGCATAATCTTACATTATTCTAAACGAATAATGCAATGACTTTCTGTGATGGACGGCTTTTTAAATTAAAGCATAAAAACCATATAATTTTCTTGTAAAAAAAAAATCGATTTCTATTTTAAGAAGAAATAAAGTTTAAAGTGTTTTTTGATAAAAATACTTAACCCATTAAACGTCGTCCATTGTAACAAAAAAAAAAATAATATCAAGTTTACCCAAAACAGATTGGAACTAATTTCTTTCTTCTTTTTTTAATTAATTAATATTCTTTGATTGAAATAATTGTTTTTTTTTTTGGTTGAGCTTTATTTAAAACGGTTTTAATAAATTAGGACAAAAATCAATGGAAAATCTGTTATCAGAAATTACAGAGCGAGAGAAAGAAACACAAAATACATAATTCCAAATAAAGAATGGAATTCTTTAATAAAATTTAGACTAATGGGTAAACGCCATTACAGGCCAGCCAAAGAGAAACGGAGAGAAAGAAATTGTTAGGAAAAACCGCGATAGATGCACTAAAATCCATGCAACAGCAACAACACCGTCATTCTTCTTCTTCTTCTTCCGGTTTTCCATTTAAAAATTTATGAATGAGTTTATAATATTGGGGCTAGTGGAAAAAGTTTCTTCGTATATTCTCTTGGTAAATAGTTTTAGAATTGCATAACTTTGATAAAAATTAGTCAGAATTCGCAATACTTACACGTTCGTAACGGTGAGACATATTACAGATTAATTATTGACTCATTTTGAAAATAAATGAAAGCAAAGAATTGATGCCCTATGGTAGAAATGGAACCGAAAAACAGTGCCAAAACTAGACTTTTTCTTCATAAGTTTGTTTCTTCTTTTTCAAATCTGCTCTAATTCGCAGGTAACCTAAGCCCTAATATCATAAATCTATTCTACAAATTTTATTCAAATCGGTACATTAGTTTTTGAAGTACATCCAAAAAAAAACTTTATGAAGAAACTTACGACTATTTCTTTCCCTCATATTATCCTTGCACCAATTTTATTGAAATTAGAGCACAATGTCGCCTATTTATGGTAGCCAAGATATGCAAATAATTTCAATAAAACTGCTGTACAAACTTTCCAATTAAAACTGAAAAATCATAAACAATACTTTCTGGTCGTTCTTGGTTTTTACTTTAAAACTTCGCTTCTCCTCGACTGATTTTGCTGAAATGCAATACCAAATCGAATCAAGGAATAATGAACTTCAATTTTCAATTTTAACAAAATCGGATAACGTGTTTTTGAGTTATCTTGTTGTACACAGACCGACATGCATATATCGATATAAATTTGGATTCTCTAGACATCTATAGCCCCGAAACCCTTCTCCAATGTGTTATTTCTATGCGTTATATACTTAGTGACAAAACTAATACACCCCACCCTCTTGTAGTACCTAAGTTGTTAAAAAAATTTGTGATGTTTATGGACAACACGATGGCAGTATCAATACGTGTACAACACAAATCTGATTCA
Source organism: Xylophagus ater (assembly GCA_963422695.1). Lineage (NCBI taxonomy): Eukaryota > Metazoa > Arthropoda > Insecta > Diptera > Xylophagidae > Xylophagus > Xylophagus ater. Next base: position 43,427,397 of record OY730484.1, read on the forward strand.
AGCATTGTCAATGTGGAAAGTTTGATATCAAAGATGCACCTCTCTTTGATCGACCAAATCATAGAAAAAGTCAATGAAATCATGGAAAGACCATCATATTAGCAGTCATAATATCGACAAAGAACTAAACATTGATCATAAAACAGTTTTAAATCGTTAGATACAAAAAAAACTCAATAAAACCAATGAAAAACTTGATAGATTGAATTTCCATCTTTGAATAATTGCTCTAAAATGGAACGGAATCCAACCATTTTTGAAATAGTTTATTACGGGCGATGAAAAATGGATCACGAAGGAAAAAGATCGTTGTTTAAAGCAAGATGAAGCTCGCAAATGATGGCAAAGACAGGATTGACACCATTATGTATGAATCATGAGATTTATAAGAGATGCTACTGTTACCACAGGTTTAACAAATAGTAATGAACAACTAGAAAGATTACAAGCAATCGAATGAAAGCGACCAAAATTGATAAATAGAAAAGGCGTTATTTTCGATGAAGACAGCGCCAGACCTCACATATCTTTGGCGACTCGTGTGAAGAGTTAAGAAAGCTTGACTAGGAAGTTCTTAATCCTGATATTGCACCATTGGATTACCATTTTTTTCAGTCACTTTAGAACTCACTTAATAAAGTAAACTTCATTTCAAAAAGAAGCCACTTTTTGCCACAGGGTTTTTCACACTCAGAAATCACAAGCATTTTACAGTGACGGGATTTTATCATTTTGCCTGAAAAATGGCTAAAAGATGATTGAAGAGAATCACAAATATTTGATTTAATAAATATCATTTTTTCACTAGAAAAATTGCGAAGAAACTTTTTCCCACAATCTGATATTTTTTTTTATTGCCTTCCCCCTTCCCGTTGGAGACGCCAAAAATTACAAATTTTCATTTTTGGAGGAACAAAAAAAACAAAACGATTGAGGAAATCGAAAAAATTGTATAAATTTTTGTTATGAAATAAAAAAAAAACACCAAATTTAAAAATCAACACCATTTTTTTTTTTCTTCACGAATTTTTCACGCCCATTGAAGAAACTCTTTTTTTCTCGATGAGAAATGGTTTTCTTTTTTTTTTCTTGTAATTACATATTTTTATAGAAATAAATCGATTTAAATAGTTTTTGATTAGAAAATTTTAAATGAAAGTAGAAAATAAAAACACACCTTAAAACTTTCAACATCTAACGCTGCCATTGTTTTCTTTTCTTTTTTTGCTTTTCTTTTAATTCAAAACTTCACTGACCACACTTCTTTCTATGATGACGGCAAATTCAACACTGACTGAATTCTAGGAAAAAAATTTGTTTGTGGTGAAAACAAAACAAAAAGAAAAATGACTTTTCTTTTTGTTTTTTTTTGCGGCGAATTCAATAACTACGTTTACATGACATCTTGAAAAACTTTTTGACAATTTTTATTATTTCACAGCGATTAGAAAACTCTGAGAAAATATAAAATAAATAATTAAATATATTTTCCATCAAAAAGGATCACCGGAAGTTGTCTTGAACTCTTATCATTACAATTCTCTATACAAATACTAGCGCCAATGGTACAAAAATAAACTAAATGCTGACATTTCTCCAACTTTCACAATCACTTTTTTGACAGCTGTCAGTTTTTATCTGAAAAAAATAAATGTCACCATTCTTAATAAAACTTTTTCTTACATAATTGTAATCAAAAAAATAAGTGGAAATTAAATAATTAAACTTGAAACAACTGTTATCAGTGCCAAAACCTCCAAGAAGCAAGCTTCACGATGTACATCAGACCAATCCATGTTATATTTAGTATTACCAGATGTGATTTATAATTTAAAATTTTTTTTGGCCGAACAAATTTTATTTTTCTTTCTTTTCTTTCTGTAAATTACAAAAAATATTTTGTTTATTTTCTTATTAAAATAAATTAATTAATTATTTTAAAATATTATACAAAAAAATTTTGTTTGAAAAAACTAAATTTAATTAAAAAAAAAAAATTGACAAGAAAAAAAATTCACCATCACCGCAAAAAGAAAAAAAAAGAAGAAGAAAAAAAAACCGACTTCTCTCTCCCACATTTCACATTGCGTTGTCAGGGCTGTCATTTTTACCTGTCAAAGGTCGCCTTGGACGATTTTATAGCCAAGAAAAAAATTTAATAAATTTAACAATAAATTTTGTCCAAAAAAAGGAGAAATATATTTAAAAAAAAAAAAAAAGGTAAAATATTTAAATAAAAATAAATTCGAAATTATTTACAAAAACTTATCGAAATGATGGAAATCGGGGAAAAAGGATTTTAATTCGATTTTTTTTTTCATCTTAAGATGTCACAGGCAATGGAAGAGCAAAGATCAGAACGTGTTTATGGCGGCTGTGAGGGTCCGGATGCAATGTATGTTAAATTAATATCATCTGATGGACATGAATTTATTGTTAAACGTGAACATGCTCTAACATCGGGCACTATTAAAGCTATGCTTTCCGGTCCTGGACAATTTGCTGAAAACGAAGCTAATGAAGTACATTTTAGGGAAATACCGTAAGTTTGAAAATCTAATGTCTTTTCTCATAAATAATTTCATATTAAGTTTTTCCAGAGACAAGAAATAATTTTAAGAGATTTCGGAAGATGATAATTGTCGGAAATTCTTATGTGTTATCTTTTTTCTAAAATGAATCATAATTTTTTTTGCTTTCTTTTGAAATAATATGATTCCTGTTTTTTTTGTTGGAGAGTTCTAAAGTTCAATATTTGAAAATTGAATTCAATGAATGAGTTTGTTTGGAAAGATTCATAACCTAGAAAATTTCCCGAGAAAAGAGGAATATGGAAATTTTTGAAAGTGTTTTTTTTGTCACTGAAAAATACTGTAAAATTGAAACGGGAAATTTTTTTTTACAAAAAACCGGCGAGTTTCTTTTGATATATATTAGCGGAAAAGTTTGAACCAAGGGTGTCCAACCTTTTTGTTTCCCTGGACCACATTGGAAGAAGACATAGTTTTTCGGGCCACAAGTATATTACTATGTATAAATCCATATCATAAAATGAATGTTGTGATACTTTGCATTGAAGTTGAGAAACTAAAGCGTCAACATCTGGTTCGATTGACGTGATTGCTATTCTCAGGCAGTTCTCAAGGTGTCCATCCAATATGTTAGTTCTAATTTTACATTTAGTATGTTTCATTCTTCACTTAAGCCGCCCAGGTGACAAACAATAGAACAATGTAGCGCTGAGAGAGCAACGCAAACAGGAAGAGATTTCTGTTCTGGTCCTGTTTCTGTTGTTTGTCATTTGGTAGCTTTAGCAGCGCACACACAACACAAAAACATTCCTCAGAAAAATGGACATGCTTCAGTAACTTCAAATATTTTCGGGCCGCGGGTTGGACAGCCTTGGTTTAAACTATATTCATTAGGATTTTTTTAAGAATTGAAGAGGATCTTATTTAATATTCTGCACTTTTTGTTTCTTAAAATGGATGCACTTAACAGATGGGTTATGCGCTAATAGGAGGCCTACACGCGTTCAATGTTACAAATGATGAAAATGTTCGTCAAATAATATTGATGAAAATTGCCTCCACACAAGAGCATTGATTGAAGAGCATCCAAACGATCAATGTTACTTGAAACATGAATCATTCAAGTAACATTGAACGTATGTAGGCTCCTTATGGCAGGTACTAACTACAGCGCATTGATACTTCCTATATTTTAAACAAAAAAGGCGTCTAAATTCTAACATTCGTTCGTTTAAATCCGTGGATTTCTTTTAAAATAAGTTTCCATCGGACAGACAACGGTCTTCCGAATGTAAATACACAAGAGTTTTCGATTTTTCCTTCAGTAACTATAAACTGAGAAAGATCCTATACAATTCCTCATATCCTATCAATGATATGATGTAGTAATTTCCCCCTTCTTCAGGCTCGATTTGAGGTGTATTATTATTATGAAAACTTTTTCATGCTTGACATTTTCTATCTATCTAAAAAGGAAAACTCTTCAGTAGGTGGTTTAATAGATAGACAGGACTACAACTAATGTGGTAACAAGGAAAATGAAAAAACTAATGAATCAAAGTTCAAGCAAAAACGTAAATCTGCATGGCCCTCGTGTTAGGAAGTTAGAATGAATCTACTGTAAAGGTCCCAGAAAATGTCTTGTTAGTCACTTTTGTGCCACCCAAAATCCATAATTGGAAATATTTTAATAGTGGTTCTAAACATTAAAGAGTTTTTTCATTAGGGACATTCCTTTTGTCGTGTTCTTAAGTACTTTTTGATGCGAATACAACTGTTTTGGAAATTCAGTGTAATCAACTTTATCCAGTTCTCATATTTGCAAAGTAATTAGTCTAATAGCTTCATTAAAATGTAGTTTATTTGTAATTTTGTTGTTTCACTATTAGCTCTAGACATGCCTGCCCGGCTAGCACAAATCCATAAGGCTTAAAATTTTGGAATTACACATTCCTTAAGTCTTTCCTTCGTCAGAGAGTCTTTTTTATTTTATGGCTTCTGAATATTTTGTATAATAATTTGAGGAAGTCAAAACAAATTCTTTTCAATTTTGTTTTTAAAATAGACTTAATGGCTTCTGAAACAGCGCATGTTGTTTTTTTTTTATTTGTGGGAAACAGTTAAACGTGTAACATCATATTTGCTTGCTTGTCAATCGCACGACGTTGTAGTAGCACTAAATTAAACCCATTATCTCGTTTCTTGAAACTAATGAAATCCTCTGGTTTATATCCTGGTCTCGGTTTTTCCCTAATAGCTATTTTTCCTTATTACTTGCATGTGTCTTGATTTTTCGAAAGATTAAAATGCTGCATCAAATCTTTAGGATTGTGACAGGGCATTGCTTCTTATACAAACACATTTGGAGGAATAAGGGTGGCTAAGAGTATCTAATTTTTGGAGAGAAATGAGTCAGTAAAAACACTTTATTTGTGAATGATTAGTCTTTTCTACGTTGGATACGTGCACTCTAAGAAAAGAGTGATTAGCTAATTTGGACCTAACTATGATAGTATGTCCTTTATTAGACAGAGAAGGTTTGGAAAAGGCATCAAGCTTCTCAAACGTATTTAAGAGATGATGTACAATGGGTTAGTAAACTGCCTACGTGCTAAAGTTTGCTATTCTGCGGCCTTCTCCAATACAATACAATTTTGTCTACAAACCAGAATTGTGAAATTAAAAGGTTAGATTAGGTTATAGTGGCCGTTAGGCCTCACATAAGGTCCACATAGCGATACCACATAGTATATTGATCTACGAAATTTCCCACAATTATGAAGTCAAAAACCATAGTTCAAACTCCGGATCGCCGAAATTTTTAAAGCTCGTTCTTCGGCTCCAACTCTATATTCTATTGCAGTACCGAAGTAAAAACACAGTTTTTGTGTGCACATGGAATTCTTAATCACTGTTTCAATGTCCAACTTACCACACGACTCCATTGGACTTATTTCAAGACATAATTTCAGTCGGACTGAAAAAAAGTCTAATGGAGATTCGAAAATTTGGACTTTTTTGTCAGTCCGAATGAAATTATGTCTTGAAATAAGTCCAATGGAGTCATGGGGTTAAATCTTTCGGAACTGAAGTCGTTAAAATGTGTATTCTAACTACGACTACGATCGAAAAACAAATGTGACTCCTTGGTGACTCCAGAATCTTAGTTAATTTACTACTAACCTTTATATTTTTTCCCATAATTTTGTGTTAAAACTTTTCCCAAATACTTTCTTTTAACATTTTAATCAATTTTCTTTCTTTTCCATTCCATTTTCATTTTTTAGATCACACGTTCTTCAAAAAGTTTGTATGTACTTCACATACAAAGTACGTTACACAAATAGCTCAACAGAAATTCCAGAATTTCCAATTGCACCAGAGATCGCCTTGGAATTATTGATGGCTGCTAATTTTTTGGACTGCTAAATTTTAATTAAATAAAAAAAAAACCAATAAAAAAAGAACAGAAATAAAATCTTATTATTATCATTTATTATTATTAATTATTATTTTCCTTTTTTTTTTTTTTTTTTTGTTTATTATAATTTAAATTAGAGAAGAAAAAAGAAAAGAAACAAAGAAAAAACAAAGATGGACGACGACACACGAATTAAAAACAAAAAGAGAAATTTTTATAGCCATTTTTTTTTTTTTTTTTTTGTATATTTTAAAAATTAAAAAAACTAATTAAAGATAGATTTTGTCTGAAAAAAAAAACTAATTTAATTATTTTATTAATTAATTAATTAATTATTTTTTCTTGAATTTTTAATGAATTTCTTTCTTTTAACTATTTCGTTTTTTTTTTTTCTGTTTTGGGGTTTTTTTTTTCGTTGTGAAAAATTAATAAAAAATAAAAAATAAATAAATAAAAACATTTAAGACTTTAAATATTAATCTTTTTAAAATATTGCTAGTGCTAATTAAAAACAAAAAAAAAAATTTAATTAATTGAAATAAATCAACTTGCTTTGGAATTGGATCACATAAAATTTTTAGTAAAAAAGGTTTTTAAAAAAAAAAACCCCAAAAAAAACAAAATGGGGGAAAAGCAAGAAAAAAAAATCAAATCAAATTTTTAAATTAATTAAAAGAAAATTCTATTTTTTTTTTTTTTATTTTTTTAAAAAGAAAAGTGACAACAAAAAAAAAAAAAAAACATTGTAAAGTTTATATTTTGATTAAAAATTTTCATTTAAAACAAAAAAAAAAAAATAAATTAATTTTCTTTCATACAAAAAAAAAGAAGAAAAACAACAAAAAATTAAGTCTTAATTAGTTTTTCGGTGGAAGGAAATGTGGAGACAGTTTTGAAAGGGAAATAGTTGAGATATGTGGACTCCTCTCTGTCCGTGTAAAAAGCGCGCATGGATTAAGGATGAAATTCTCAAGGAAGCAAACACTCGTTGGTGTATTATATAAGGGGACAGCTGGATCAGAAGAAGTTCTGGAAAAGGTCGATTATAGAACAGGAATAAAGGTCCAAGCAGAATGAAAGGATCACGACCCATTAAAATTTTTAAAATATACGTTTTCCACGATGGACTATTTTTAATACAATCTGAAAACTGAAAATTGTGAATCCGTCATGGATCCATCATTCTGTTTCCCGCATAAGTTGTGCACGCTAATTCGGATATTATCGGGTCTACACAGCCTTCTAAGGAAACACACCTAAAGATTAGGATTGGTACAAAGCAATCTCTGCCGATACCGTGGAGACGTAGTATGTGTGTTAATGCTCAGCTCTCTCCGGAACTCACAGCAACATAGTGGGTAGCTAACATTTCGACAACTTGGGATTGCTTCAGTCATTCGATATGTGTAGTTAAATGCTTCGAAGTTGTAGAGGAATAGGATACTCTCATTCTACCAGATAATTCTTGGTAGGAATCACAATAAGCTTATAAGGTGTTTAGCATTCTACGCGAGTACGCCCAATCTACCTAAACTAAATTTATCCTAGTTAAGCGGACATACGAAACGAAAATAAACGCATTCACAAGGATTTGAATAATTCTTTTTTCTTGCTTTCTGGAATAGAATTTTATGCCTTGTAAAAGAAGGAACCCGAAAAAACAGATTCTGTTTTTAACAAACAATGAAAATTTAGGAAATATTAAATGGTCTTCTTGTTTCCCAAAAAAAAAAAAAAATCTGCATTTTATATCAGTTCTCAAGGCACAGGTCGGAAAGAAAAAAGTTCAATCTTTAATATATTGGTCATTTTGTTCGACAATGAATTCATTCAATTTCATAAAACTTGTAAATCTTTTTCAGCAAAAAAAAAAAAATTCTTCCAGGTACGTTTTCACAGTGTTGTCAAGGGTAAACGTTCTCCCAGCCAAAGACTTTTGCAAAGAGCGAAACATATTCATAGTAGTTTGATGATGCAACGTCAGGGTTATATGGTAAGTGTTATAGCACATCGCAGCCAAGTTCCAATAATTTTTAGCGAGTGATCAAAGAAATATGGGACACCTTGCGTTGTCATAATTCTGGATGTTTCTACTGTGTTATAATTAAATGAACCGAATTGATCATTGTCCAGAATATCAAGTTGAGTTTCTGGTATATCAAATCCACGACAAACAAAATAAATTAAATGGAGTTTCGACTAAATACCCCATTGAGCCCCATAACCCTTTGCCACGCCTACTATTAATACATTTTCTTAAGATTTTAATGAGAGCAACATAAAAAACTTTTTTTTTTATGATAAAAAAAATTCATTTTCAACCCGAACAGGGACCCTATTTGGTTTGTCTTTTATTCTCTAACTAGACAAAGACTTGGTTCGACAAGATGAATCGAGTCGAGAAACCAAATACGTGGCCCCTGGATCGAGTATTCTGCTAGTTAAAAATAATTTGAATAAATTAAATATTTTATTTAACACATTCGCTGCCAAGCCTATATTATATGAAGCCATCCCCATTGCCATTTATATTTTGAGTGGTATCGTTTACCAAAGTTCTGTTATTACTTGGTAAAAGCACATATATTATCATACATAGTCATTTGCATCCATAAAATCAAAGACGAGTCTAGTCATCGTTAGCAATGGGAAGGCAACAGGACTCGACATCCTTTTTCTTATTTGCGTACGTTTAAGAAGAAAAAAGTACGACGAGTATACTCGTCTTTGCAACGCATAACACACTGCCAAAGACGAGTATAACCGTCCTTGGCAGCGAATGGGTTAACTATACAAAAAAAAGGTTTTTTACTTTCACATAAAAAAAATTGGAGAATTTGTTCAAAAAAACAAAAGATAAGTACGAGTTAATATTTTGGCTGATCGTAATAGGTGGTAGCTGCAGGACAGCTACGTCAATGTGTCCACCCACAAGACAATGTAAAATTTGTCCAATTGTATAAAAAACAAAAGAAAACCTGTGGAACACCTTTGATTCCAATTATGAAAACAGGAATTTTTAGAAATGCATCCTTACACAACATATTACGAAAGAAATGAATATGGAAAAGATAACTGAATTAAAGATGTACGTTCGACGTACAACCAAGAGATACTCTACTCCCAAGGACTGCTACTATTACTGGATAAACAACTCGTAAACAGTCGAGTGCATGCAGCAACTTGCATGTCAGTTGGCTTGACAGTTACTTGTCTATTCGCAAGGACAGCTACTAGCGCTGATAAGTTTAACGTTAGTCCCCCAAGCAATCATGCAATAATGAAAACACCCGCAATTTTTGAAATACTTGTTTTATTTTATATTAATTTTATTTATTTTTTATTTATTTTTTTTTTTTTTGTTTTATATTTATTAATAAATTTTATTTTTGTTCTTTCTTGTTTTAGCATTAATTTTTATAATAAATTAAAACTTCTTAGTTTTCCTTTTTTCTTAATTTTTCTTCTTTTGTGATACTTAATTTTTTTTTTTAAATGAGTAAATTTCTACATTTTTTTTTTTTAAATGAAATGAATTTAATTTTTTTTTTAAGTTTCTTAAATTAATAATTAAAAACAATAAAAAACAAACGTAAATTCCTTTTTTGTGACGACAAAATATAAAACTAAGTGAAATTCAATCAGAAAAAAAAATAAAAAATAAAAAAATGGAATTTTTTAAAAGAAAATTAAAAAATAAAAACAATAATTTTTTGTACAAGAAATTAATTATTAAAAAACAAACAAGAAAAAAAACTCAAGTCTTTAAAAGAAAACAATAAAATTTTTAAAAAAAATTCTTAAAAAACAAATTTATTCTTGAATAATTAAAAAAAAAGAACTAAAAATGAAATTAATTAAAAAAAGAAAACGGACATTTTTTTGAGCTAACTATTTTTTTTTTGTTTTGTTTAAATTTTATAAAACTTTTATTTTCAAAATATTTTTTATTTTTTATTAAAATTATTAGTTTTAATTTTTTTTTTAATTTAATTTAATTTTTGTGAAAGCATACAAATGAGTTTTCTTTTCCTTTACTTTTCTTTTTTTTTTTAATTAATTTATTTTTAATATTTTAATTTTTAATTAAATGTTTTTTACTTAAAAATACTAATAATTTGTTTTTGCTCTTAAATTATTATTTTTTTGTTTTTTTTTTCTTTTAAAAGAGCTGACTATAATTTTTTGTTTTTATTTTTTAATTTACTAAAAAATAATATTTTTTTTTCGCGCGCAACAAAATATTAAAATCCATTTTTCGAAATATATAAATGCAATAAGTTTTTCTTTTTTGGTTTCTTACAATTAAGTTCTTTTATTTTTAAAATGCCTTTTTTTTAAGATGTATGCCATAGAAAGCAACAAAAAAAAAAACACGATAAAATTCTGTAAGGCGACAGGTGACAATCGGTTGTCACTTGAAAGTGATAAATTTAAGATGGCAGCTATTGATTTGTCACTTATAAATAACGTTTAGGCGATATTCTAAGTATTAAGCTTATTTTGAAGCCTTTGAAAATTATCAAATTGTCACAAATTACAAAATTCCAACTACAGCAGAAGAATTCTGTAAGTTGTGACAGGTGACAATCGATTGTCGCTTTCATATATTTTTCAAAAACAATTTGTCACTTGAAATTTGATAAATCTTAGGTGACAACTATCGATTTGTAACTTACAAATAATTTTTAGGTGATATTCTAAGTATTAGCCTTTTTTTAAAGCAGTCACTTTTGAAAATGACTGAGAAGAGATAATGGGCCATCAGTAATACAGGTCCATTATTCTAGATTTAGCATACTTTTTACAATTTAAAGAGATAATATTTCTGCAGATTTTCTCGGTGAACGAATGCGTATAATGCCCATATTATGTATTATTAAAAAGACTCAATCACTGTCGCTTTACAGAATTTTACTGCAGGAGTTTTCTGAGCGCCAGCGTCATTTGGCGAATGAAATGTTTTCTGCAGAAAATTATTTTATTTTGTGTGACAAGTGACGTGGTGACACTTAATTTTTTTTTTATTAGAAAATTCCAATTCTATTCCTTTTTTGTACCATTTTTTCTTTTGGTTATTATACATAGTTTTTATTCGAGTAACTTGCGCAAATAATAGAAAGCCTAAAGATAGTAGATACCATATAATTCGTTACAAATAAAGGTATATTGATTTATCTCTCACGATCACATGAGATGAGAAGTTAAGTCTCAAAGTCTTGTTCGTCTTTCTTTTTAATCATAAATCGAAATCCCTAGGAGACAGTTCAAAAATGCTACCAAATATGAAAAATAATACAATTCTCTGAACACATCATTTTCAAATTGTTGAATTTATCGCATTAGCTGAGAACAAGTAAAAACATTGTAAAGGGATTTTCAATTGGGACACTACAAATGTTTCCCAATAGGGACGGCGAACCACGCATAATTTTTTTTTGTTCTTTTGACATTTATGCTCGTGAATAGTTGCCATTTCATCATGGAGCAGTACACACTTGAACAACGTTTACAAATTATTACAATTTATTACCGAAATTCTGAGTCGGTCGCCGCAATTTTGAGAGCATTACGACCAATTTATGGACGACATCACCTACCCGCCTGTTCGACAATTGAAAATTTAGTGCGAAAATTTGAATCGACATACTCGCAAGATCGCATGCATGCAATGAAGAAAATATCGCGGCCGCTGACGCTTCATTTCAAGAAGACCCAAGGAAACAGTGTTGTCATTCTTCTAATCAAAGTTACCAGCGGATATGTATATCAATGGTGCCAACAGTTGTAATTCGATTTAATAGAGCAGATAGAAAAATTTGTGAACATTGACAAGATTTCTTATGTTTTAGACCAAATATTTTTGTGCTCAAATAGCTATTTAAAAACCCAACTTCCACATTGAAAATTGTCAACAAAGAAATTGCATAAACAACCATTTGCATTTATTTCTCATATAAGAAATTGTTGGGTGGAAAATAAAAGAATTGTTCCTAAGTTACACACCCACATTGACGTTTCCAATAAATGCATGAATGACAAACGAAACCAAATCAATATTTTCACGTATTAAAAAGTGTCTTGGATAAAAGAATATGATCGAAAAAGAAAAAAAATAACTAGTTGATAAAAGCCAGAAAGAGAAATACGGTTTTCGAATCCAACGAACAAAAACTGTGTGACTAATGTTTCTGATAACAGATGGCGTAGTTTTATTTTTATGTAGAAATTTTATTCGACTATTCTTCTCTATCTAAGTATTTACTCTATGGTTAATACACATTCCCTCCTATCCAACTATTAGATTTCGAGATTCTATAGTTTCTATTTAAGTGGAAATCAAGTCTTTTGCGTAATATTCAAGTACAATATTTTTTTGTTTACAAGGCATTTTAAATGTTAAACGAGTTCCCTTGACATTGTATTTCGTGGTGTATCGTTGAATCATACAAAAATACACCACGGCTTACAAGGATCAAAGGAAGACCAGCTATTGTTCTTTCTTTAATTCATTAGTATAGTGTATTTATTATCCTTAAGTATTATGTAAAAAGAGACAAAAAAAGCACCCTACATTTATAGAATAATTACAAATCTTATTATATACTATATATATAGTTATATTATATAAACACAGCATTAAAAAAAAAATTAAAATTTTTTAAAAATCCATACAAGTCTTTTTTGTATCAAAAAACAAAGCTTTTTTTTGTATATAAGAAGCTACAACTCTTTTATATATATAATTTATAATTATGGAATTATTATCTAATTATGTACTCCTTCATCTCGTGTGTGTTTCTCCTTTTTCTATTCTTCAACGTTTTTTTCAAAAAAAACAATAATAAAATAATTAATTTTAATAAAACAAAAATATTATTGCTTTTTTTGTCGTTCATTTATTATTATAATCAATATTTTTCTATTGTTGGTGATAAATCATTGGTGAATCATTGGTGAATAATTTGTGAACCCATTGGTGTTCATTTGATCGTTTACAACACTCTATGTATATTTTATTTGCTCATCATTGCATACTTTCACACAAATATATCTTAGGAAAGCTTATGACGAGTTATACTCGTCACAATTGTAGTAATTTAAAAATAATTTCAACAATTTTGTTCTGTTTGAATTTTATTATTAACAACTGCCGCAGAATTACAATATAATTCTGTTGTCGTTGTTGTAGACGTTGGTGATATCATTGTAGTGGTTGTAGAATCTTCAACAATTTTTAACTCATCAAATGCATCATCACCAGATTTTTCCTGAGATGTTTTATATGCTTTTATTTTATGTTGAAGATTTGATGGTTTCGATGCAATCATTGGTTTCATCGATGATGATGATGATGATGACGTTGTTATTGTTGATGATGATGATGATGATGTTGATGAACAATTATTACTACCACCAATAATTTCTAAATTTTTTATTTGTTGATTAATAATACATTCGTTATCATAAATTCCAGTTAAACTAGATGGCGGTGTCGATTGTTGTTGAAATTGTTGTTGCTGTTGTTGTTGTTGAATTTGTGGAAAATTCTCATAACTTTCACCGCACATTATTTGGTAACCTTCTTCATTTGTGCTCATTATAAATTGTGACTGTTGTTGGTGGTGTACTGTTGTTGATGTTGTGTTGTTTGTTGTTGTTTGTGTTTGTTGTGTTGTGAAATCTTGAGTATTTTGTGACATAGATTTTTGTGTAGTTTGTTGTTGTTGTTGTGTAAGTGTTAGTGTTGGTGTTGGTTTTTGTGTAAAAAGTTGTGAAAATCTTAATCGTATTGAATCAACAACATCTAATAAATTTTTAGCATCCATTGCTAAAACATGTGCTGCTGATAGCATACTCCTGAATGAAATTAATACATTAAAATATTTATATTTTACGTGTGAATAAACTTGTGGTAAAACAATTACCATCAAGAAAACATTTTTAAAACAAATGAAATGATATGAACAAAACCGTAAAGAGTTGTACGTTATAATTTACACGATATCAAAACGAAATCATGACATACCGAAAGAAATTAGATGAGAAAAGGCTATGTGAAATAGAACTGGAATAGGAAGCTCATCGAAATACCATAAAGAAAAAGATATATAAAATGACATCAAATAATGAAATTATAAAATGATATCCATACCAAAGAGAATCCGAAAAGAAAAGCCATAAAAATTGTATAAACAATGAGCAAAAAATCACCAATACACCGACCCGACCGCTATGAAACTTTCCCGATAGTGTTATTAGTTCAAAATTTAACGAGATCTATTTTAAGTCCGAATACATGAATTTCATCGAAATCGATTCAGTAGTTTGGCTTCACAAAAGGTTTATACAAAAACATTTTTGAATTAGTGTTGTCATAAATGAATTTTATTTCAAATTTAATCAGTTCTAAGTTGAGCCAGCCTTAATACATAAACTGTGCAAATTTCATCAAAACTGTTGTTACAGTTTCGGTTGCACAAAAAGTGGACAAAAGATTTTCTTAAATAGTGCTGCCACAGTCGAATGTAAGTTTATCAATTCCAAGTAAAGGTAGTCAAATACATAAGCTACATGAATTTCATTCAAATCGGCCAAGTCATTTAACGTGCACCACTCTCATACAAAGTTTGTCGTTTTTTATTACGGCAAAAGTGGTGCCAAACAATATTTGCTATAAATCAATTTCGCTGAAAAACGAAAGACATCTAAATTTAGGTGCAACACAAAAACTGTCAAAATTTCATTCAAATCGAGACAACCGTTTACATTTTATTCGAAATTTAAATAAATGGACCGATGGGCTGACATGTAGCTCAAATTATGAAACGAATTTTGCAGTTATTCCTATCTCTCCTATCTTTTCCAGAAAAAAACTTTTGCACGAATATAATACATACGTTTTAGCAGGAAATTAGAAATAGTTTCCGAAAACTAAATTATATCAAGAACGCCTTAAAAAGACCGACCATAAAAGAATTCTCGGAAACTTAATTTTAGATGATGAATATTTTCGATAAAATCATAAAAAAACTAAATGAAAAAATAAAACTTACTTCCGATAATCGACATCCAAAGTTGTATCACTATATTGTTGTGCCAAACGCATTGCCGATACTAATTCATACATATCTGTGGATAGCACTTTATGTGCCATTTCCACTTCCCTGCAATTTAAAGGACTATGAAATTTAATAAAAAATTCTTTTTTATATATTTAAGCTTTGAAATACTTATGTGCTTGTGGTGGAAATATAGCTGATAGAGTATCAACAGATCCTAAAAGATTCCGTAATTCAACACCAACATTTTTGACTAGATCTAAATATTCTGAAGCATTTGCTCTTTCAACACCTTGACTTAATGTCATAATTGCTTTTACAACATTTGTTGTTGCATTATAAACCACATCATTTGTTCGATCGATTTGTAGGGTTTTATTATGGCTATCAGAACGTGTATATGACGACGATGGTGGTTTATATATTGTTTTTTCATCTGCCGATGATGATGATGGTGTTGTACATCTTTCAATTGATGATGAATGATTTGATTTTATTGTACCAGGATTTGATCCAGGCGTATGTGGACGTGAACCACCGGTCGTACTTGTCGGTGTTTGTGGTAAATCATTTGTTGCTGCAAATGATGATGATGATGATGATATTATTGTTTGTGAACATTTTGGACTTTGGTTATTTGTATTATAATTTTGGGTTTGAATTGAACCATTTATATTATCGATTTCATTACCAGTTGTAATTAAACTTAAACGTTTTTTCTGGAATCAAAAGATATGATTTTATAAATATAACACATTCGTTGTTGAATAGTAGAAGTATATTTTTCTTACCAAATTACTTTCTTCTTGTAGTAACCATTTACTATCAACTTCACTTTCCATTTGTTGTTTACGTAATTTTGCTTCTAAATCTTCTTGAATTGTTTGCATCTGGAAAAAAGATAGTACGTTTATAATTAGGAAAGTTTTTATAGTGGTTTATTGTGGTTTATATCATTGTATATTTTGTTGTAGAAAGTTACAACGATATATCACGTTCTTACAATAGATATATACATCAATAAATAATAAAAACTAAAATATATATAAAATAAAAACAAATCTATTCTTGGATAAATAATAGTAATCATAAAATTATATCGAAGCTATTTGACGGGTGGTAATTTGATATATAACCGAAACGTTTCAACAACTAAGAATTGGATGAAATCAAAAACTTAATAACAACAACTAAATATTCATGCTTTAACTATTAACTAAAAAAAAATCGAAACAAACAAAAGAACTTATCAAATGTTGTGCTTTAATTTAATTGAATCGATCATTTAAGAACACACATTGTTTCCAATAAATATGATTATCAAAGGTGTTTCGATATTGTGTGTAAAAACGATATGTTTCCGATCATCGGAAGAGATGGATTTAGAGTCTAAATCCATCTTTTTACACAATTTGAACGAGTACAGAACTACAACATAAGTTTGAAATGGAATCGTGTAATTCGATTAAGAGCAAATAGTATCAAAAAAAAAAAATGACTGCCATTTCTATACTTTTTCGATACGATTTGATTCAAATCGAGTTACACAATTTCACATCAGACTTATCTTGTCAGAATTTCCGCTCCCAGATATAACCTAAAACTGAACATGTCGAGTTTTATAACATCTCTAATTTGCGCAAAAAAGTCAAGTCTTTATTCAGCAGCTACCGGAAGTTTTGATCAGACCGAACACAACTTCTGATTCTCAAGTCGAGACAAATATTATACTTTAATCAATTTTCATTTAAATCGCGTTCACATCACACTTCATTCAACAAGTGACGTGACTACAAAAATATATCTAGGATTTCAGCACATAACTTGTTTCAAACGGAAAAAATCACTTCTTTTTTTCGACCATGTTTGTTATTCATTCATTATTATTTTTTTAAAATTCATTTTAGGGTCAGAATTTCTTGCATCATCCAATAATAAGAAGCAGCAAATTCTAGATATTCACGATCAACATTTTCTATAAACAAAAATGACAATTTAAAAAAAATCTACATTTTTTTGAGAAATGAACAGAAAAAATTCTGACCTGTTTTTTTGTTTTTCTTGAAAAACGACAACGCTATATGATTTTAATCATACAAAATCTCAAAATGGATGTTCAATTCAACACTTTTGTCGTTTAATTCTCTTTTTAATCTTAAGAGTTTTATAGCATTTTGCTACTTCAAATTTACGCTCTGTGCAGAAACCATATAACTACTAAGAAATTTCAAAAAAACTAACTCATGGAGAAAGATCACAAGGTGATCCAATCTATTATTTTACAAATGGGAGAGAAATTAGTTGTTTGGTAGAACACCAATGTTTCTTTATTCCTATTGAATTTCTACAATGACCAATTCAATTTTAATTTGCTACTAAAAACAAAAATAAATAAATAAATAAATAAATAAAACAACAAACAAACAAAAAAAGAGCAAACCAATCAATCAAGAAATTAGTAATCAAACCTGAGGGCCAGGGCCAGTACTACATCCACCACTATTTAATTGTGATGAATGTCCATAATTAGAAGGACCACAATTTTGTGCTGTTAAAATTTGTGTTTGCTGTTGTTGCGGTTGTTGTTGTTGGGTATTATTAGGATTAATTAAATCAGTTTGATTACATTGTTGTTGTAAATTAGAATGGCATGGATGATAATTTTGGAATAATTCTTTTGATGGAAGATTCCACATTCTTGGAGCCATTGGTGTATAAGTTGAATTTTGAGAATATTGTGGTTGTTGTTGTTGTTGTAGATTATTTATAGAAGTTTGATATGATGGTGTTTGATAATTTTGTAATGAATGAAAATTATTATTACTTTGTGAAGAATTTGTTTGATTATTTAAACAAGATTTCGCAAGACTTTTATTTAATGCTATACTAGCACAACTTTTAACATTTGCACCACCAAAATCATAAATTTCTTCTTGAAATGGTTCAATTTCAAGATTTTTAACAACTTGTGTACGATATGCATAATAACTGGGATTCCTTTCTAAACTACCAGAACGTGAAACAGTAATTTGCTGTTGTTGTTGTTGTTGTTGTTGTTGTTGTTGATTACGTTCTAAACTACCATTACCACGATATGAACGATTACGCATCATATCATATGCACTTGACATTGATTGATTACGTTCTAAACTACCACCTTTTGAACGTATCGATTGGATAATTTGATTTTGTGATTGTAATTGTTGTGATTGTTGTGGTGGTGGCAGTTGTTGTTGATTTCTTTCTAAACTACCATAAGTTGTACGTGCACGTCTTTCTAAACTAGACGAAGATGATGATGATGATTGTGGAGTTTGATTTGGATCAATAAAATACATTTCTTGGGGACCACAATAACCAACACCACCACCACCACTACCACCGCTTAATTGTCGTGTTAAAGAATTTGAACGGGTTTTTGTTAAATTTTGTATTCTTTCCAATGAATTCATACGTGTCTCACCGTTACGATCATAATCTAAAGAATTTTGATTATCTTGTGTATTATATAGAAGATTTGCTTGAATAAATTGATGTGGAATTTGTTGATGATATAAAATGAAATTATTATTAAATTGTGGTATAATTTTTGGTAAATTTTGTATATTTGAAATTTCATTCTCAGATTTATTATTATGCATCGGTTGATAGGCTGATTCCAAAGAACGTGTTGTTTGTAGTGGCTGTGATTGATTAATGGATGATAATGATACAGATGGAGATGAGGATAATGAAAATGGATTTATAATTTCACATGGTATTGGATAATTTGATGATGGAGGAGATTGTATTAGTCCTGGATTACCAGTTAATATTGTCGCGATATCTTGTTGGGACGCGTTATTATATTTTTCAAGAGTATTCGATTTTGATGATGGATTACTTTTATCATCAGAATTTTTATCAACAGTTTTTATATCATTATTAGTAGTAATTTGATCGCTAACAATTGGATCCAATTTTAAAATTTCCGCTGCTGGTAATTTCGAAGTTTTTAAACTAAGTTCACCAGTCGGATTTGTTATATTTGATAGATTAGTTTTAGTTTCATCAACATCTACAGCTAATGTATTAAATACCGATGCTGGTGTTGTATATGTTGACGGGTTTAGGCTACGATTTTCATTCTCCATCATTAAACGTGCTAGAACAGCTGGATTTTGAGCAATTATATATGTTTGTGGTGCACCTTGACTATCATCATTAATTGAATGTGGTAGAAGCATTGAAGTATCTGTTTATACAAAGAAGAAGAAAAAATTAACTTTCTTTTATTCTATTTAGTTTTAGTTTTTTCTTTTTACCATTTTGAGGAATTCTTGTCGGTTTTGGTGGTGGCATATCATCACCAGCACCCCATGACATAGCTGCAACACGCCGATTTTCACGACGCATAGTTTCACAATCACTCATACGTTCTTCAACTAAAATTTCACTATAAAAATAAATTTTTATTAAGTATTCTTATCGAGATCATGTGTTTTTTTGGTATCTTACTATAAGGTTTCTTTAATATTTTTAAAATCTGGACGTTTTAATGGTTCATATGCCCAACATTGTGACATTAATGAATATAAACGTGGTGGACAATTTTGTGGTAATGGTAAACGTTCACCATTTTCTAATTTACCAATAACATCACTATTTTTAATACCTTGAAATGGTTTAACGCCAAGCATTAATATTTCCCAAACGCATACACCTAAAAAATGACAACATTTAATTTGATTTTAAAGGAAATTCATTTTATTATCAAAGATATCAATAAAGAAAAGATGTAGAAAGTTAAAATAAAACTTTTATTTAAAGGAAAGATAATGTAATGTACAGATCTCCATTCTCCGCTCTTTTGAAATGAGATGTAGAAGCTCTCAAGTACGTACAAGATAGAACAAGAAACATGCTAAACTGTATAACGTTAACTGTTCTAATTCAGATAACGTCTTTCTAATTCCGATCTTCCTTATTTATTTGTACCAATATTAATCGGGTACAGGTCTTAAAAGGTGAACACTAGTTGAAATACTGTAACTAATGTTGAGCATTTTAGGTTTGTAACCAAAGTTCTATTCATTAAAATTAAAAATGTCGGAATTAAGAAACTGTCGGAATTAGAACACTTTACGTTACGTGACATTAGGCACAAAAGTTGTCACGAAATTATTCTAGAGTAGAGTTCCATTTGTTTTTTGACATAAGTAAATTACATTAGATCTTATTGCAAGAACTTTTTTAGCCTTCTAAAAGGTTCTATCATAAGATCTATTAAATAAAAGCTTTTTAGAATTTAAAGGCGTGTCCAAACTAAGCGAACGAACAAGAACTACACACATCCTTTGCTCAAATCGAAGTATAAGTAATGATAAAGTATCCAAAGCCAGCGAAGCAACCAGAATAAGTTCAAAAAACACGTTGGAATAAGTGCAGAAGAACAAAATCTATCAGGAAGACAGAAATTTTTTTAAAAACTCTTATTTTTTATAGTATTTGGTGCATTCCCATATAAATTTCAATACGAGCTTCTTTGCTATCTATCTCAGCAGTGGTAGGCAAATTATTTGCAAATTTACAGCCGAAATCTGGAGTGGAATCGTGTAATTTGATTGATAGTAAAAAATCGTATCGAAAATACATTCCAATTCCTATGCTTTTTCGATACGATTTGATCGAATTCGAATTACACGATTTCACCCCTGAAAAACGTTGTCATGGCAGAAATAGGATAGGTTGGAGTACTTAACAATTACTTATTCTTTGGCTCAAATGATGCTCAATTGATGTGGATACCTCACTGAACGCCAGCAAGTATCCTTTTGTTTATTCTTGCTAATTGATTATTGAGTCAAGCTCGATCGTTTGATTTGGAGACGCATCTTTATATATCTTTATACATTTATATCTTTGTGATTTTCTTTTTAAAAAATTTTTTTACCAAACATCCAAACATCACTTGCTGTTGTAAAACGACGGAAATTTATTGATTCTGGTGCCATCCATTTAATTGGAAGCATACATTTACTAGAATGATAATATGATTGATCTTGTACCCAACGTGATAATCCGAAATCAGCAAGCTGGAAATAAAATTTTGTAAATTTTTTTTTCTATATAAATAAGCAATCTTTGGATATTATAAGTCATTTGGATTTCTAAATTATATCTTATTTAATATATACTATTCAAAATTTTCAGTTTTTTACATACTTTTATACAATTTGGTGAGCTAACTAAAACATTTCTTGCAGCAATATCTCGATGAACGAATTTCTTTGATTCTAAATAACTTAAAGCAGTTGAAAGTTGATAGCAATACATTAAAAGTGTTCCCAATTTTAATCTAGAAAGAAAACAATACCAAGAAATTATTAAAAATGGGACGTTGTTATCCAAGAAGCGTTTGTGAATTTTATATTGATATTAATAATTCAAAAAATGATGAAATTAAATATCAATTACAAAAGAAACGTTTCATCTGTAAAGATGTAGCTGTTTGGCGTGACATTAAACAAATTAATAGATTAGTTAAAGATAAAGGTGGAATTTATTTCCCATTATGGGAGATGAGTCGAGTTCGTGAGAATTCTGAATTATCAGTTCCAGGTGCTAGTCGTTTTATAAGATTATTAAAGAAACCACCAAATGGTTTTAATTATGCTGTTGAACCGATGGATTTAAGTGAAGTTCGAGCAATTAATAAAATTGAAGAAGATGAAGAAGAAAAACAAGAAGAAATTTTAAAGCAACTAAAATTAGAAAATAAGAAAAAAAAATAATTTTTTTAGGACAAATAAATAGTATATAAATATTTGAAGTTTAATTTCTTTTAAAGGTGAAGGTTATCATTGGAAAGGTATTAAAAGATTCAGTTTCTAAATTCGTAAGTTGTTTGGAGTCAATGAATGACAGGAGGCAAGAATACGCCAACTTAGATTTCAAATTGGTTTTTTCTGCGCACCTACATCATTCGAGATCCGAAATACATTGTGTGAATGAAATGGGGTCGCATATGATGTCATAAAACCATGAAAATAAAAATTCAAAATGGCATGGTGTAATCTTCTATTCTTTCATGCATGTTTGGAGCCCTATTAGGATTTCTTTGTCAAGATGAGAGAGTCGTATGTGAGTTGTAAGGAGAATTCACATCGTTGCGATATAAAATACTTTCTAACTGTGTATGACTGGTATTTAGGGCAAATGTTTATACGAGATATTTCGTACAATAATTGGCAGCAATTCATCATTACAACGTATGTACCATAAATTTAAAGTGAACTATCATTTGATTCACACAGTTAGGAAGTTTTTTAATGTCTCAGTGATGTAAATTGATCTTAAAGGGCCGTACGAAACCCTCGAAAACTTTCTAATTCTTTTTTCTGGACAATTTGGTATAGAAATTTCATTTGTCGAAAAAAAAAATCGGAAATGGGATCATATAATTCGATTAAGAGTAAATCATATCGAAACTTTTTCGATTATTATTATTATTTTAATGAGATCAGTTTTTAAGAAAAGCAACATCAAAGTTATGCTGGATTTTTCCAATTGACTATTTTAAGATGAAGCTTAGTCTAAAAAAAAAAAATGTCAATCAATGACAGTAAAAAAGAGCTGCTACGACTAGAATATAATGTGAGAATGTACGAATCGAGTGTCTTTATAAGAAATTGAATTTAGGATTAATATTTAAACAATTTTGCAGTTTCTTTGGAATTACTTTTTGGCTAAATTAATGGGGCGAAAAAGGCACCTAAATGTTGTAGAAATTGCCTATCTAACAAGACTTATCAAAATACGTATCTATTTAAGTCATATTTTAAAAGTGTCACATGAAAATTAGGCTTTTTAAAGAAATTTTTCTAATATGAATAACAGACGAATGTGTTGCCCCCCTTTAGTTGTTTTATATTAAGAGATTAGATAAACTTTTAAATATTTTCTTAATAAAATTATAATTTCTATTTTAATCATACTTATTTGAATGCATTTTTAAATATGCTCGAAGTTCTCCCAGTCTTGCTAATTCCATAACAATCCATATTGGTGATGTACTACAAATACCAATTAGGCGAATGATATGTGGATGATCAAATTTTTGCATAATATCTGAAAAAAAAACATGAATTATTAGATCAAATATATTTCTTGAGGAACTTGGTTTTTTCTTACAAGCTTCTTCCAAAAATTTCTCAGTTTTTGTATGATCATCATCTGGTTTACATGTTTTAACAGCCACATGAATAACACCAGTCCGATTATTATCATTATTATTATCATTACTACTACTTGTTGTTGAATCATTAATTGATTTTATATCATCAATTGATTTTCTTGATGATGATTTATGTTTACTACGATATGTACCAATATGTACATCACCAAATTGTCCAACACCAATTGTATCATTTAATGTTATTTGAGATCTATCCAATTCATAATTTCGAACTATGAAAATAAATAAAACAATTTTGTTTTTAATATAAACTCAATATAGTCAATTTTTTGGTGCCCTATAGCAGAAATGGGACAGACAAACAGTCAAAACTAAAAATATTTCAAAGCTTTTTCTGTATAACTTTATTTCTTCCTTTTGCAAATGGCTCTAATTCGCAGGAAACCTAAGCCCTAATAACATAAATGTATTCTCCAAATTTTATTCAAATTGGTATATTAGTTTACGAACAGGCGTATCTTCTCCTATGACTGTTTCTTTCTCCACTATCCTTGAACCGATATTACTACAGTTTAAGATACTATCGTCTATTTATGTTGTCAACCCATGTAAATAATTTAAACAAAATTGTTTGATAAACTTCCTAATTAAATCCGAAAAACTATTTAAAAAAAACGACAAAACTTTCCGGTCACTCTGGTTTTTGCCTAATAACTTCACTATCTCTCTCGGTCGATCTTGCTGAAATGTAATACCAAATCGAGGTAAGAAATAAACAAATTCACATTGTAAATTTCATCAAAATCGGATAAACCGTTTTTCAGTTATCTTCTACACGGACGGACGGACGGACATGTATAAATCGATATAATGATGATTATTTCTATACGTTACACAAATGTAGTGGCACAAAACTAATATATCCTTCTGTTAGTACCTATAATCATATAATATAAAAATTCAATTAAACAACATACCTGCTGGTGTTGAATAATCACCTTCCTCTTCAGCAAGACCAATTTCTGCATAATCTTCATTAAGTATCGGAGTATTTGTTATTGTTGTCTCTGTACAACTACTGCTACCATTATTATCATTTGATGATTTAATATCTTTAAATTGTTTATTATTTGATTTTTCTAATGAATTTGTTGCACTACTATATGGTGTTTGATGTGAACGATCCCATAATGTTATATCACTGTTACTTGTTAAACGACAATAACCATCAACTAAATCTGCTATACTTTCGGCAGTCTATCACAAAAAGAGAGAAAGAAAAGCAATTAATATCTTTTAAGAATACCAAAAATTCTTTACATTTAAACCATCACATGTGATTGCTAAATCTTCATCATTTCCGCTAACTTTAATTTTTAATTGCGTTTTAATTTCACGACAATTACATGTACTTTTCTTTTCCATTGATGTAGATTTTTTACTACTTATTGGACTACTACTATTGTTAGTATTTGATTTTTGTGTATTATTTATATCACTATTATTTGTTGTTGTTTGTTGATGATTATCTTTGGATAAAATATAAGTTTTAATTCTTTCAATATCATGAAAATCAGTAACTTTTGTTAATTTTGCTTGCGGATGTGTTAAGTATGAGATTCCTATTGGAAAAGAAGAAACAAAAAACAAAGAATCAAACAATGTGTTCTAGAGAGTATCTAGAAGTCTAGATAATATATTTGAAATAGAAAATTTACCAATATGTGGTCCAATTGCTAAATTAACAGCAATATGCCATGCTGAACTTAACGTTACTGTAAACTGTTCTTGATCGAATGTGTATTGTGACCGGAGAAGTTCGAAAAATCTAAAAATTAAATTAATACAAATAAAAGAACTTATCAAATTCAGCTTCATATTCTTTAAGATCATTAATGTTGAATGGACTAAAAAATCACGGAAAAGTGCCGGAAAAAAACAATGATAAATTCAATGAAACGAGACAAAATCAGAAGTGGGATCATGTAATTCGATTGAGACTAGATCGTATCGAGAAAACATTGCTATCCCTATGCTTTTTCAATATGATTTGGTTCATATCGAGACGATTCCACTCCAGTATTTTAATAGAATCAAAATTGAGCGTTAAAAATCATCAAACGGAATCGGGTGGATAAACAAAATGAACTGAGCAGAAGGCCCTAGTTGTTTAATAATATTTTTGTTTTCCCATGACAAGTGCGACTTCATTTATTACATAGAATTCTTATATTTTTATTATATTCAGCTTTCCGGATATAAATTGATAGAAGCTGAATTAATTCAGCTTCATATAAAAATAGCTGAATTTAGCCGCAATAAATTCAGCTTTATATTTAGAACATAGTTTAATTAATAAGACTTCAATAAATTTAGTTAAATCGATACGATTTAGATTTAATAAATTTTCAAATAAGATATAAACAATTCAGCATCATATTCCGCCAGCTGAATTGATAAAATTTTACTTAATTTTACTTAAAAATGAGTAAATCGGTGAAATAATGAAGTCATATTTAATGCAGATTTATTTTAAACTAGTAAAAAAGCCTGCTATACACCGGGACTCCAAAAATCGGATGGAAAATAAGAAATTAGCTACAGAGCCACCCACTGACAGATACGTGCTTTGTAAAATGCTTAAGCTAGACTATTAAACTGTCGTATTTTGGTTGCCAGTTTTTGCATGGAATGGATGTCAGCGAAGTGTCGACGGACAAAGTTTGTCAGTGTGCGCTGACAAATGAAAATTAAGTGAAAATTTAATTTTGTGAATTATAAATATTGGTATTATCAAAACAAAACAAAAGATGGAATTTTAAATAACGTCAAAACGGTTTGAACAATTCTATTAGAAAGCACCGGATTTTTAAGTTGGATCGGCATATACCAAATTTCCCGGAAATGAGTTGAGAGTAGTGTCCAGGTTTTATAGTGACAAGGAGGCGGAGGAGTAGCACTCTCTTGCATTTTGTATATATTAACATATTGTTGACCGGTGACGAATTAACTCGCCTTTTCATTCTCAAATGTCGTTGACGAGTTAACTCGTCATTATACTTGCATTAATAGGCGGAGACATGAAATAGTTTCTGTGTAAAATTTGCCGGTCAAGATAGATAAATAGATGCATTTTTTTTTTCAAAATCACTTACTTAAGCATATAATCCATTTCTGTATAATTATAGACCTTCTTATAACCAGTTTGTATTAATTTCTTTAAATTTTTCTGCTTAATTGTATGTATCACAGATTTTGGTAGAAAATTACTAAATCCAATTTCTTTTTCTATATAATCTACATGATGTTTTTTATCCGATGTTTGTTTAATATCCTTATAATAATGTCTTATGCCTAAACAGCATAATTGTATAGCAATATCTTGATCAATTGATGGTAGATTCGATTGTATATAATCTTGTTTAACTTGATCAAAATAAAAATGGCAAGTTGTACGATCTTTTTCATATAGTTCATTAAGACTTTTTGGTATATAACGTACACGTAATTCAGCACGCCAAACACTATTCGCATGACCGGCAACATTATTTAATTTTTGTTGTAACTTTTTCGTTTGTAATGTTAATTTATCATTATTTGGGCAATCAGCATTTGGACATGATGGATTCGATATGTGTGCAACAACTTGGGTTATTGTTGTATCACGTGGCATCCATAGCACTTCTTTTGTTACCATATTATGTAAACGTAATGCATAACTTTGTGGATTTGTTTTTTGTCCAGGATTCATGGAATTAACAATTAAATTAATTATTTGTCGTACATCTGAAGCTTCATCGAAACGTATCATACGAAAACCATGATTTGGTAAATGTACATGAAGTGTTGGATTATCTGATTGTGCTTTTAAATAAAGACAAAAAATTAAATATATTTCTAAGCATATCAAAAAAAAAAATAATCCTTACTTCCATTATTTCTTGATGGACTAAAATGTGGTGAATGACCACGTGTTATATTTAATTCGGACATTTTTGTTGGATTTCTTTTCGTACCACCAGGATTTACTTTACCATCCCCACCAATATTTCCGCTGGCGCCCACGCCGCCACCACCACCAACACCCCGAAAATCTGCTGCACCAACACTTGATGTTCTCCAATGGAACACTGTTTCAGCTGAATTATTATATGAAAATCTTGATCCCTTATGATGAGGACTTTGGCCTCGTGATGGGATCTCACCTACTCCACTACCACCGCCACTACAACAGGATCCATCATAACTGGAAAAAAGAAAATAATTAAATTAAATTTCATGTTTATTTTATGAAAATTTTGATTGTTTTTAGAAAAAGAAAAATTTCTTGGTAAAGCACAGTATGGACGGACTTCATTTGTTATCAGTTGCCATTCTTTTACGATTTTAGGGTCAGAATTTTTTCCCATCGTCGAAAATTAAGATGCAGAAAATTTTATATTCATGGACAACATTTTCTATAAACAAAAACGACAATTTTGAAAGGTTAACATCTTCTTTTTGAGAAAAAAACGGATAAAATTCTGACCTTCCTTAAAAACTGGTAGTATAAAATGCAGAATTTTTCGAGTAACAAAAACTATATTAATTTTGAGCGAAAAAATAACATTTCTTTATAATATTTAGCGTAAACCATCATTTTTTTTTGATTTAGTTAGGAGATACAATTTCTGTTCTTTTTTTTCTCTTTTTTAATGTACAGCAACTTTTACATCAGAGTTTATTTGTTGCAATTGTAAATGTTCCGAGTGTTGTTCACAAACGTAGTTAAAAGTGTTGCAAAACCTTAAGTTTTTATGATGCTGCAACCTTAATTGCTGTATTGGAAAAAAAATTAAAAAGAAATTGCAGAGGTTTTCACATAGCATGTAGCTTTTAATGGTTGTAACATCATCGCAGATAGTTGCTTGTTTTTCGCTATTGTGTGGTGCAGAACAAACCCCTGGACATATTTCAAAAAAGTTCATACAGTTTATGCATTTGATCTTAACATAGAACTGATTAGTTTTTGGGTCACATTCACACGGTCTAAGAATACTTTTTGTCGAAATATAGCCTATTTTTGCACTCGTTGTATAATCGAAATTCCGTGTCAAATTTTGATGACATTTAGACTGTTTGTGTATTAAGACCCAAGTCAGATTTAATTGAATTTAAAATTTTCATATGATTAAAATTCAATGAAATTCTGCTAGTTTAGGAGTTTCAACTTATGTATCTAAAGACGATTGTATTTTTCATCAGACTTTGGTAATTTGGTCTGGTAAATTTCGAAATGTGTTTTGAAACGCGAGCACAGTAAGGTATTCGATGACATTATCAGGAAAATTTCATAGCAATCGGTGCGGAATAGATTGCTATGATTTGTTTTGCTCATTTCTTCCTTTTTGCCTTTGTTGTAACAAAAAATTGCTGTCGATTATTTCGCTCGAAGTTCATACTATACTTTAATATAAAATTTCACCAGCAATTTTAATAAATACTTAGTAATTTTCTGTGTAAATACAAAATTCATGAAGCATGTAAATTTTTTATTTATAAGAAAAAAAAAAAAGGAAAACAAATTGAGATATTTAACAAGAAAAATTAACTTCTAATTTATGGTTTTTTTGCATGCCTTAAAACGTGAACTCACGAAGGCCATAGAGTGAAATGAAAAGGCTAGTCTCTGGTCGCGGTATTTTTCTGTTCTGGTAGAATAAATTATTAACATTTTTTCTTTTTTTTATCCAGGTGCTTAGATAGAATACTGGCTATTAGCAGACAGTTTTTATGTACATTTTAATTAACATTCCATATACTAAAAAAAAAAAAAGAAAACATGGAATACACGATATACTATATTGTGGTAGGATGCCGTAAATTGAGTGAAAATAATGTTCAAAATAAGAGATATTTTCATGAATAATAAAGAAAATTACGAAAAACCTGGTTGTCGTAGGTTTTAACAAAAAAAAAAAGGAGGAGAAAAACCAGAACTATATATGTTATTTATGTTTTATGTTGCAGAAGTTATAGTTTTCTTAATCGAGCAGATATCAAATTACCAAATTACCAGAAGAACATAGATAACGAACGGAGAAGATATCGAAAATATTTGTTTCCCAAGTGAATATGTTAAAATCATGTTCTTTATAATAGGATAGACCAAAAAGTCATTGTATTACATTTTACCACGTTTTTATTTTTTTATTAACTCGCTCTCTTGTTTGTTTGCCCAGTACAAATCTTGCAATCGATTTTTAACTAACTTCCCGCCGACTGGCTAGACATTTAAAACTTTTAGAATAGCTCAGAACACGATGACAATGCATTCTTTTAATACTTTTAGCCATCTATAAGCAAAATTGAATTCATTTTCAGTAAATTTTGTTTTGTATGGAAAGTTAGTTCGGAAAAAATCCGCAAGGTGGCGGTTTACATAATTCAACAGAAAATTTAAAAACGTGGTATATAAAAAGTTCTTTTTATCTTGTAATTATTTGTGCATAAATAAGAGGCGAATTTTTCATGAGAAACCCAAACTAAATTAGACTAAAACAATAAAGATTTTCAATTGATTTTTGTTGTGTACTAATATCCCTATACATATTATAGATTTTGCTTTTTTGATGTATTCTTCTTCAATTTTACGTAGAAGACTGGATGGACATCATACTGCCCAGAACATGGGTTGGGTATCTAGGTATACCAGTCTATATTAAAAATTTCTTAAACCATTGTATTGAGCTATTTATTTATGTAATTATATATTCACCGTTTTGTTTCACAATCTTTCGCCATTTTTCATACAACTTGAAGATTCCATTCTTCCAGAATTTCGCAACAGAAAACTGGTGCTAATGTCATCCAAAGAATTAAGGTTCTTTGCGGTTAAGGAAATTTTATATTAGGAACTAAATATCTGATAATCCTAAAGTGCAATGTAATTATTGCTTGTGAGGCATTTTTTGACACATTTTCGGTAATAGAAAGGGGATCAGTTTAACTCGAAAAAGTCCTTAAACATTCTTACACAATTTGTATACAAGTCATATATGTATGCAACGTTAATATGTTGATCTATCTTCCAAAGTTATCTTCAGGAAATCGCCACGAAAATTTCCCAACAACATAATAAATATCGCTCATTAAAGCAGTTCTGCAAAGACCGAAACAATATGATAATCTGATGGTGGAAGATCAGAAGTGGGATCGTGTAATTCGATTAAGACTAAATCGTATCTTAAAAAATATTACCCCTTCATTCCATTCGATAAGATTTGGTACAAATCGAGTTACACGACTCAACTTATGAATACATAAAAACTTCCCAGCTAGATTCTCTCAATTTTGGACGAATGATCAAAGTTATAAGTGGACTAAGTGTTATAATATCATAATGAAGTCTAAAACTTGTGCAATTCAGCAAATTCAATTTGTCAAGATTCTGAGCGAATTTCTTATCTCTTTAAACGCCGATTCGATTCGATCAATGCCTTTATTTGGTTACTCATCTCAAAAATGAAATGATTTTTTGGCTCATCCAATAACTTTATTTCCTAAATATTTAACCCTAAAAAATTTTTGAAACTAAAACTAAGAAATCTCTTAATTTACGTAAGATATATGAATGTGGTGGCTATATTTAGCTAACCAAGAAAACACAAAAAAGATAAAAGAATAAATTTCAGAAAATAAAATCAATATGACTCTCAAGGGAATATATGATTCTTCTGAGTAATCCGCATAGTGCCAGAAAAAGCTGCTGTTTAAAATATAAGTGATGGAATTTATAAAAAGATGTGTTCAGCAAATATAAAATCTGTTTCGGTTTCATTATAATAAATATTCACACATATTATTTAAAAGAAAACACAGAAATTATCACCTTTATGCAATCATAACAGACTCTCGGCTAACACAGAGACTCGGTTCGGTGCGCGCAAAATATTCTTTTTGTGGAACAAATTTTAAATATTTTCAATAAACATTGTCTCAGGTAATAAATATGTTAATTAGCAATTAAATATGTCAGACGTTTTGATGAATGAATCTAGTTTAAAATATGTACTAAGAAAATATTTCCAAGAAATTTTATATTCTTAGGAAATCTATACAAGATGTCTCAAAAATGCACTGCATTATTGAAATATACTGAAGAAGAAGAAAGGTAGGTAGAGTACAACACCAGGTATCTTATGTGCCCAAGAGTTACCCGATTGGGAAACCTATTCCTCTTCAAAGCATTTGATTTTCCTGCAAAATTTCATTAAATTGCCCAACTGTCAGTCGCTTGAAGCATTCCTAAATTACTGAAGAAATGGTTACCCAAAAAGTTGTTACGAGCTCGAGAGAGAGGTGAGCATTCACATAAAACCACTCCTATGTCTCCACAGTACCGACAGAGGTTTGTTTGCACCAATCCCAATTGTTTAGCGTGCTTTCTTAACAGACAATGTCCCGTTAATATCCTAATGATTGTTCTTAGATGATTCCTGTTCCAGTCTATTATAAGAATCGACTACTTCTGATTCATTTTCGGCCACAAACTTTGGGTGGGAATGAAAGTAATTTCCAAACTTAATTTTTCAGTTAAGATCAACTAAACTAAAATGTTTTCTTAACACCCTGTTAGTTAAAAAAAGCAAAACTTAATATATGAATAAATCATCACCTTCGTCTATAAACCCAAGTTTTGACAGCATCCGTAGAGCCAACACTATGACGTTGTTTATCATGGATTATTGACCGTCGTTTAAAATTACGTGATGCCGCCGCCATTGGTAAATTATGTTGTGGTGGACGTTTATTACATGTAATTATAGGAAGTAGATTTGGTAATAATATTTCTTCTTGTTGACAAGGAGGTGGTTCATTGAATTCGTTGTTGATAATTTCGTTGTTCATTAAATTATTAGAATTACAATTAGAAAATAGCAAATTGTCACTATTTTTGTCACAGTCAATTTTTATATCATTTAAATTAGTTTGTTTCGTTTGTGACAAATTATTATTACTTAATAAGAATAAACTCGTTGTTGTTGATCGTTGAGATGATGATGATGATACACCACGGGTCATTAACATTTGTTTTTGATCATCATTTAAATTTGAAACGCTTGAAAAGAATTTCGTTTTATCACTTTCACTTATATTATTGTCACGATTATCGAGAACGTTGTCGATAATATCGTTATTTTGTTGTAAATCATGATTTTTTGTTGAAATTCCATATAAATTTGGTTCACTTAATGAATTTGATGAATTCTTAATTAAATTATGATTACGAAAACTTCGATTCTCATCAATTTTTCTCGTGGTTGATAATGAAGATTTTCCGTTCGATTGCGTTTCGATAGAAGTTATTGGTGTCGTATTTCTTCGACGATGTTTTTTCCAAATGAAATTTTTTTGTGAATTATTTTTTTTTAATAAAAAAAAACGTTTTAATTTTGTAATTTTATCATAATTATTTATTGTATTTTCTTCGTTAATGGATTTTCTTATAGGAATTTCTTCTTCTTCATTGGTTTTTCTTATACGACGACAATTCTGAATTTTTGTTGTATCAATTTTATTGAAATTTTGATTTTTTTGAATTGAAATTTCATTAATATCATAACGCATTAAAATTGGATAAAATTTTGAATTATCAACAATTAAAATAGAACATTTTCCATCATTATTTATTATATCAGGAGGTTTCTCATCACCATCGGTTTTTCGTAACAATAATGGATCTAATTTATTTGTATTAACTAATAATAATGGTTTATTATTATTCGTACTAATTTGTGGTAAAATATCACGATTAAATATTAAATCTTGATCATTTTTATCCGTTTCTAATGAATGTGAACATTCAGAATAATAAATTGATTTTAATAATTTCGAATTATTAATATTCGATGATTGGATTGGATTTGTTGTAGTATCAATACCATTACGTTTATTATAAATATCATCTTCTAATTTTTTAATTAATTTAATATCAATATTTAAATCAGAATTTTTCGCATCTGAATGAAATCCAATATTATTATCCGAAGAACGTATTACAGATGATGATGTAAAACGTTTTGTTAAATTAAAATTTGTTGGTACACTTAATGGACGACGAAAGATTTTCGGACAACGTCGACGATATTTTATACGATTTTTATCTAAATTAATAATATTATTTGATATTATTATTGAATTATTTTCATTGATTATTGATTTTTTATTACAAATATCTGACATCATTGATTGTTTGGCTTTTGTATGTTTTTTTAAAAGGAAATTCACGTTTATGACTAGGTAAAAAAAAAACAACTTCCGCCCACAAAATATATAAGATTTTTTCTTTCTTTTTTTAGTTGTTAAGAAAATTTCTTAATAATATGAAATAATTTTTAAAAAAATGGCACATAAAATTAAAGATTTTTTTACAACATTTTTACAACACAGGCACGTATATTAAAATGCACAATAATTATATATTAATAACAAGTTATTAAGAAGAAAAACAACTAAAACAACTAAAACAACAAAAACAAAACAAAATTCCGCGTTAAAAGAGGTGTTACACCTCATATTTTTCTTTGGATTACGATCCACAACAAATCGATGTCAACTACATACTAACAAAGTTAAACTATTAAAGTTGACTCATTAACGCCAGAAGAAACAAAAAAAAGAGTGTATCCATCCCATTTACTATATATAAAACTATCAGTTGTTTTTTTTTCTTTTTTCTTAGTTTTGTTTTAAAGACCCGCGAGTATAAGAGTATAATAATATCGCGATATTGTTTTATTTAATCCATACAATAAGGCAAAAAAAAAAAAAACCAAGATCTTTGAATAGAAAATGTTGAGAAAATCAAGTTTTTGAAAAAAGCCTCCACAACAGAGCAGGCAAAAAAACAAAAAATACGACGACTTTACTTACAAAAAGTTGCGGATATTTTGGGGACACAAAAATTACATGTTTACAGATGTGTGTAATTCGAAGAGGCGGAGGAATAAGATGTAAACGTGTTTATATAGATAGAGAATGTTTTCAGTTTTATTTAGATGCAGGTTTGGCTTAAATCTTTTTCCATTGAGACACAACATTCAACAAAAGTTTCTCATTCAAAAGTTGAAAATCTCGACAAAACTTTTTATTTGTAAAACAACAAAAAACAGAGGTATGTACTCGTGGATGGGCCAAAATGTTATTGAAGATATTGAATGAATCCAGCCGGCAAGACACAAGATATCTGTCCAACCCGCGGCCCAAACCAAATATCAACGCAGCCCGAAAATTTTTAAATTTACTGAAACATGTCCATTTTTCTGAGGAATGATTCGTGTGTTGTGTGCGCTGTCGTCCTAAAGCTGCCAAGTGACAAACAACAGAAACAGAAAGGCACTTTCGTTCTGTAGTAAATTCTCTTTCTGTTTGTGTTGCTCGCTCAGCTATAGTAATATACTTGTGGGCCAAAACAGCATGTCTTCTTCCAATGTGGGTCATAGAAACTAAAAGGTTGAACACCCTTGGTCTAGAATTTTAACATATCGACACACACAGAAAAATGTTCGACAACTAAAACTGAGTTGTAACAACTGTAGCTAATAACTCTACAATATTTCGGTTTAGATCGAGCATTGATAAAAAAAACGAACATAATAGTCTTGAATTGATAAAATCGCAAAAGTGTTGTGTTTCATTAAACTACAAACAAGTTTGTTGATAACTTGTCACAATTTGACAGAGTTTGGCTGGGAACTTCTGATACATTCATTGTATATAGTGCTGAGCTTGCACTATGAGACTACCAACTTGTTTTGGCATCTTCAAAATTTCTTTAAAAAGGCAAATTCGGGTTTAATAAAAACCTATGAAAATAACTTGTCTCAGCTTTTCGACCAGCAAATACAGAAGATCTATATTGATGAGATAATGAGCCTGCCAGAAAAATGGCATCAATTGAAATTGATAATATATAAAGTTGAATAAAGTTCTTGTTCCTCTTGAAAACTGAAAAAAAAACCAATAACTTTTTGGGCCATCTAATATAATGCAATATTTATACGAACGGGATTTCTTTCGTTTAAGATTTATTGATGTAAAGACAATAAAATAAAAGAAACAAGAAGTCGTCTTAATAAACTGAAGAAATAATAAAATTAAAAAGTTAAAATTTGCTTTAGTTTTAACAAATGTTTTAAAACATATCTTTAATAGCGTGGTCGATGTGTAAAGCATGTTTAGGGCGTGTGTCAATTTCATACTTAATTCTATTTTCATTCATTGAAAGCCAAACGAAGACCTGACCTGCAAATTCCTTGTTAGGCATGAGTTGTATTCTGCTAACACCTGAATTTTAAAAGCCTGGGCTTTACTGTTTCTTTGAGTACTCACATTGAAGTTGACTTTTTGGAACGAGAAAATGGTAATAACGTAAACTGCCCTAACTCCGATCTCCATTATTTTTAATAAAAACCGCTAGATCCGGGTTTAAAAACGGCCAACACTATTTGGAATAATACATACTGTAACTATTGTTCAGCTATTTAGGCTCGTAACTAAACTACTATTCATAAAGTTAGAGAGGTCGGAATTAGGATACTTTAAGTTTTTGATTAGTTTTCATCTTCATCGAATTCTGGTGGCTATTTGTACGGATTATTTGATCATTCTACTCTAAAATTCAGTTCATTCAAAAGAAGTTTTTTATTCCAACAAAAAAATAGTCGTTTAAACTTCAAAGAAATGTCACAAACTAAATTTGAAAGCTTATATACAAAATACATGTGTTGTCAGGAGTGGCATTCTATTCGGCATTTCGCAAGGTGATATCGCCGCATATTGATGAATTTGAGGTTACAGCTGAAACCCTGTTACCTTCACATAATTTTAGAACTTAAATATCTTTCATAATGTCGAAATATGCAATAGTGATCACTTTCAAATAGGTTATAAGCGATAATCGCCTGTCGCCTTACACAATGCCACTACAGTTTAAACCAACTCTTAATAGTATGATTAGAGCCATCTCTCGGAAAAAAGCGAAATCATATGCTTAATCGAGAATTGCCACATAACATTAAAATTTGATAAAAACCTAAAAAAAAATATTATTGGCAACATATTTTATATTTTTGCCTCTGCTTTTTTTTATAACATGTATTTCAGAACAGTTTTGTCAACAACAAAAAGTTGTTGAAAGATTGTTTTATTTGTTATTATAAACTTTTGAAAACTTGATTTAAAGAAACAAGTTCCACAACACTTGCTGATTGAAGAAGTGTGATTGGGATTTAAACATTTAAGTTTTTTTTTCTTGTTTGTCTCGCGAAAAATCCCTTTAAAAAAAAACGTTCTTTTTCTTAACACCCACTTCCCTAAAAGAATAACATAATAACTAAAAAAGTAAAGTTCATGGAAAATTTTTTCATATTGAAATTTTGATAGTTTCTTTTTTTTATTTCTGTGACATACTACATGAATTCTTGGTGTCCTATTAAAGAATTTTATGCTCGATTAAATAATGCAATAGTAGAAGCGTATCATAGTTTGAATTTGTTAAGTCTCTTAAATTTGGGTCATTCTCAATTAAAAATGATGTAATTTAATGTACTAAAAAGTTTAGATACATGTTTTTAAAGCTTGTTAAAAAAAGGTACTTTCTTATTTAACAGATGTTTTTTTTAATGCGGCGACAAATATTAAAATGTTTTTAATAATTAATTAATTACTACAAAAAAAAAATGTTTAATTAGAAACAATTTGTTACAAAATGTTGTAAACCGTATATTAAGAAATAATTTGCAACATTTTCTTAGCAACATTATGACGAGTGACGAATTCAAGATTTCTGGTTCGAATTTTTTTTGAATAATATTGTAATAGATTTATCAAACGGGTGTGGTCATTTTTTTGGAGGCATTTAATCATAATCCAAGGAAATTTTTGCGTAGACTTCACCGAGTCCACACAACAGTCTGCAAAGTGATGAAAACAGTCCAAAGCGAAAGGTTTTGGCCACCATTTTTTGGGATTCGCACGGAGTAATTTACATAGACTTTCTTGAAAAAGGAAAAACAATATCGCGGCCATATTATGCAATGTTGTGGTGCGGTTTGAGTGAAAGAATAATGGAAAAAACGACCACATTTAGAGAAAGAAAAAAGTTCTTTTTCATCATGACAATATACCAGCTCACTCATGGGTAATTGAAATAACAAAATTAAATGATATATGTATGTACATTGTAAATTGCCTCCCCATCCAGCCCCCAGCCACAATTGTCTGCTTCCAAACTTGAAAATATGGCTTTAGATAAGAGATTTCATTCAAATGAAGAGGTTAAATGCGAAACTGAGGCGAACCATCAGAAATCTTATTATACAAAGTGTCTGGAAATGTTAAAAGACCATTAGACTAAGTGTATGGAGCTAAAATGAGACAATAGTAGCTGCGTTTTTTTCATCGGCGTCAGAGTCCAGGTCTGCTTCATAACATGTAAAAGCAAAAACAACATAGCCCAAGTATTTATCGTGAGACCCCGATAGATTTTAGTTACGTAAAATTGCAAGAGATGGCGCAGTCATCGTTTTCCATATAAATGTGGATATCGTAATAAAAGTCTCATAATCAATTCCCTAAATTTGTGAAAAAAACTATTTATTAATATCATTTAATAAAGATTTTTGAGAATTAGCTAGTATTTCTTTGATTTAAGTTGAGGGAAAAGTTAGGGGGGAAATGTTTACTCAACTCTAATTTAATAATACATAATTGTTTCATAAACATATATCGATATTATAACATTGAAATGCTTTTGGTATGGCATTTCCGTAACATTTAATAATTTGATGATCTATTTTAGTTTTATTAAAAAAAAAAAAAAATATTTTCAAAGATCATAATCTTATAATGTCAATTCATTTTAATAAATATGGAAAAAATGTTACGTAAAATTAATTATAAAGAAAATGTGGGTGTCCAAAAAAGAAAAAAGCAAAAACTTAAAAATGTGTTTAGTTTAAAAAACTCTCACTTATTATGTTTTCATTTTCGATGACTAAAAATAATGACCAATGCTATTATTATACTCGTAGTTGCATATATAGTATTCTTAGGTTTACATAAAAAATGTAGTATTGCAAAACTTATGTAAGTAAATTTTTGTTTAGTTTTGAAATGTTGAGAGACAAAAATGAAGTCTAGAAAATATTTTCATAAATTATTATAATAATTACTTAACCTTTAGAGAAGGTCTTTTCCAACATTAAAAGTTCAGTAACATTTTTGAAAACACATAGAAAAATTGTCACAACTAAACTTCAATTGTTGAAGCTTAACAATTTTTCTGTGTGTATGTTTCTAAACAATTATGTATATAAACAATTCAATACACCTGTTTCATCTTAATTAAACTAGCATATGACAATCATTTATCATCCCTTTAAAACTATTAAAAGGGCAATGACATTTTTATTATGTTATGTATATTATTCAAATAAACATATTATATAGACACTCCCTCAGTCCAAAATTATGCTATATGTTTGGGTAATAGTTTCCGATTGTGGAAATGCCAACTAATCTAAATTAAGTTCCCTTGTTTGTTTTTAGAGATATGGTAATATTGAAAATTCTACCTATTACATTTTTCTTCTTTAATTCGCGTGGAACCTAAACAGAGAGTTTTGATATAAAACTAAGTCATTTAATGTGATCCAAAATAGTTGACTGATGAATTCTAAGCTTTAAGCAAACATCTACAGAAGTTCATGCGGGATTTATAGGAGTTTATCATTGATCTTGATTTGAATTTATCTTTCAAAGAAGTCACCCGAACGATATTTTGTAAAACATCCTTGGAATTATTGAGCTGCTACTGTGGCCTCTTTAAACACTTCACAAACATTTTTAATTACCTGCGACGCCATTCTTCCTTTTTGGAACTGATACAGTACACAGAGTACACAGTTCACTTATCTTCAGTCATATTGACGATTCCAAAGATTTACGAAAAAAATGCCAATGGCTTAAGTGGACTTTTCTCTAGTCATGTCTTAAGTGAACTTTTTCTTCAGTTATGTCTTAAGTGGACTTTTTCTTTGGTCATGTTAACGATTTGAACTGGTTTTAGTCAGGTCAGAATATTTACTAACAGCCGACAACGTATACAAGCGCATGTATTCAAAAACGACAGAACTTTCTGTTATACCTAATACGTTTTATATATCATAATTTGGGACAGATGGAGTATGATACTCCAGATTACAATCATGTGTGTCTATGAATGATGTAATATATATATAGTTATGTCAATTGTCATATAAATAACATATATAACCCAATTAAAGAATTTTCTCATATATATAATTCGAAATTACCGCATTTCTGTGCTCATTATGAATTATTTTTGGTTTATTCAAATTGTGATAAATAAAAACAGAGAGGCAACTTATCATAGTCATACTTCTACAATTTAATGTAAATATTTGCATTTCCTAGTTTTTATAAATAATAAAAAAAAACAGAAAAACCATTTCAGTAAATAAGTACATTGACATTTTTATGCAATTACTTTTAAATAAAATGAAATCAAAAACAGATTTGTAGAACAATTGGACAGATAAGTAAATATATATATAGTTTGGAGACAAAAAAAGAAAACATTTTTGTAATGAACAGACTACCAAGTGTACAAAACAGATATCTACAACACTTGGGAAACATATAACTAGTAAACATAATTCTGATTGAAATCTTAATTTGATCATTACGAAATTATAGGAATAGAAAATAAAAGAGGTGTATAACCATTTGCTTAAATAGTACCCAAAATTTCTAAATTTATTTCGTCTCCTTCAAAGAAATAACTTTCCACTGCAATACACTTATGCTAAAGTTTTTTTCCAGCAATCATCTCTGCTAATTGACTTATGGCATGGCGTTGTTAGAAATGTGCAGCGAAGTTTCGTTTATCGATTCAAAACTGTGCCCACGAAGTGATTAATTTAACCGAAGGATAGTAGTAGTATCACATATTGACAGATGACAATTGACAGTCCGGCAACATGAGGCCGACTCGATGAGGTCATAACTGACGACAAACGACAGATGATGATGACAGATGACAGTTGACAGGGAGAATGCTATTGGAGTGACAATATGATGCTAAAATAGCGAAATCTTTTATATACTCGAAAACTTTTTGATACACCTAATATAGTATAATAGCCTATGGTGAGGTCTTGCTTATATCTATAACATTTAACCACCGAATAAAACTCTGATATTTGAGAATAATCTTGCTTTCGTAGTGTATAAAACGGTTAAATTTAGAAATCACAAAACCGTTTACACATCATTATCGGACAGAAATTCAATGAACAAATGTCTGATGTAAACGAAGATAATCTTTCATTTTTGAAACACATTTTAAACAGCTCTGAATTTATGACAAGTTTTTAATTTACTTTAAAAATTCTTCTAAAAGTCTTGATACATTTTCTTTTTAGTAAATAGTTATTTTTAAAACTGAAAATTGTACAATAATCCGAGGAGTTACTATACTTATATTTCTTGACGACAGATGCATAATCAGAAAAAACAAGCATTTTGTAAATTTATTTTCTAAAAGCAACAAATATCTAAT
This sequence comes from Xylophagus ater, assembly GCA_963422695.1. Taxonomy (NCBI): domain Eukaryota; kingdom Metazoa; phylum Arthropoda; class Insecta; order Diptera; family Xylophagidae; genus Xylophagus; species Xylophagus ater. The sequence continues at coordinate 43,468,213 of OY730484.1, forward strand.
TTTATTTAATTTTAATGATTAAAATTAATTTCTCACAATCTAAAAATAAGAAATAAAAAATATGAGGCATAGAAATTTCCCATACTTTTAAAAACATAAAAGGGACAACAAAAAAAGAAAAAACTTTCTTAAAATAGAATTCTTTATATTATAACGAGGCGAAAGTCTATAACTTAAGACTGAATTATATAATAGAAAGTGCCAACTATATAACATTAGATAGGACAGTGCTGGAATATGCTTGGTCTCCCTAGCATAAGGAGGTAAACATTGAGAGAATCGAGGCTGTAAGGCCTAGATTCGTTCGCTTTAGAGCAATGCAACAAAACATCCTCCTTACTGTAATCGTCTTCAACTAATTAACCTTCAGACTTTGCAGAAACGGCATGATGTAGCTGATATAACCTTCATTCATCAAATTTTCGTTAGTGGCATTGAGTCTTCGAGCCTCCTCAAACGCCTAAAACTAAAAGTTAATGATCTATTCATGATCGACAGTTATCACATCCGATTATGGATGGTTTGAGCCGACTTCAAGAATTCTACGGAGTGTTAATAATAATTCTAAACATTTTCACTTTTCGTTGAATAAGCAAAAGTTGAAAGGTCTGTGGGCATGTAATTGGGATGGTGTTCCATCAGTTGTTGACCATATGAACGATTGCACTTATTTATATTTCCTATATCATATTGTGTCAGTGATTTGGTCGGGTGAAGGTTCGATGATGCTTATTCCTGCTTATGCACATTACAATTAGTTGAACGGATTTGACGTGCTTAAGATAGCATTCGTTCGTTCATTTTCTTTTGTCTTTCTCTATGCTCTTGGCTCTGCTCTTATTATAATTTGGGCTTTAGTTATTTTTTATTTTTATCAAATTAAGCTAAAAGATTTAAATCGTCTGATAAAAATATTTTGTTTTGGAGAAGAAAAATTATATATAAATATTTTTCCCCGGAAATGCGTATTTGATGTCGTCGTATTTTTTAAGAAAAATATATTCTAAGGGAATTCCATAATAAATTGTTATTTTTATTCTTTTGGGAAATTTTAGTTGATATAGAAAAAAAAATTAATAATAATTTTTAATCTCGATAAACGAAATTTTACATTAAATTAAAATTTATTCATAAGAATTAATTAATTTAATGAGAAATATTGATCCATCAAAATTTATATCAAAATTTCTTAAAAGAATATTTTGAATAAATAAACAGAAATTAAAAAAAAATCCCTTTAAGCACAGCAGTAATACCATCTTCACCCTGGACTCGTAACCACTTCATTGACTACGCTATTCTGACCATTCCTTGTTTTTTTTTTGACTCTACATGTCCTAAGACGGGATGCTATTAATTTTAGTTTACCAATCAATGGTAATTCAGAAATTTAAAAAAAATCCCTTCAAACATAGCAGTCATATGACGACTTCTGACCATTCCTTGGTTTTTTTTGACTATATTTCCCCCGACACTCCCGGAGATATATTTCATATCATAAGTTGGTCTATTAAGAATGTACAGTCCAAATTTCATAAACATCCGCCAACAAATTGACTGAATTATCATAATTTTTTGGAAGCAAATTTAATTTGATGAATATCAGAAAAAAGGCACCGTAAAAATGGAATAAAAAGTACATAATACCGAATAAAAAGGGTACCAAATTCAACTGAAATCAATTCTCTGGTTTTATCTTACTAGGGGCACTGCTCCCTGATCGCTTCGTGAGCAATAACCGCATTCTTTATTCATGTCGCCTGTTTCTAAATATTTTAACGGGTTGGCACGGTTCATACACGCCTAACATATGTAAGTTTTTGTTTTTTTTAGCGATTTTTCAGATGCTAAATTTTCTATTCTTCGTTTTGAATTTCTGACTTGTATTTAAATTCATTTGTAAAAGTATTGAATAAATTCGCCTAAAAGCATGCATATTTTTAATTGTAAAAAAAACTATTTTATATTATAGCGGGATTCGCCTAAAAGTATGCATACAATTATTATGATTCACTTGCGGAGAAAAAGTATTTTATATAATAGAAAGAAACATTTCTATATCACTACAAAAAAGGATAATACGGCAAATGAATAAATAGCTGAATAAAAGATAAAACATTGAAAATATTCTTTCTTATAAAAAAAAATTATAGTTTCTAAATTTTTATGAGAAATAAAATACTATTAAAGACTACAAAAAAAGATCAAAGAAAAGAAAACAAAAATTAGTTAATATTTTATTCGAAATTAATTAAGTTGTAAAAATCTATTGAAAATAAAATCTTTGGCGTCAAAAGAAAAATGAAAACAGATCTGTTTCTGTTTTCTGTTTTAATAATATTTATGAATATAAAAACAGATTATTTTGAAAACGAAATCGCGATATCTATTTTTGATTTTATGCAAAGACTATGATTTTTTTTTGTTACTTTCCCACTATTTGAATAAAATAGTTTTTGTTTTTATGTTTTGATTAGAAATAATATCTGCAAAGTTTTTCGGAAAAAAATTAAGAAAATATTTAACAGATAAATAGAAAAAGTAGATTTTGTATTCATTTATTTACAATCAAAGGCGTTTCCAGTTTTACTAGATTTACTTTTGTTTCAGAATAAAAAAAAACGCTGAAAATAAATCTTAACATTATGTTATTTCAGATAGTCTATTTTATCATATGAGATCCCTCAGGACAGTATAGTATACAGTAAAATGATTTTCTAATAAAATGTGAAAACTATCGAGTGACCTTGTGCTTATTTTCAGAATTATACGACATTTTGTTACCGTCCTGATTTTTCTTTACAATGGCTGTGCGGTTTTTCTCAATAAAAATATATATTGTAGGAATAAAAATTAAATACAACTGAATTTAGTTTAATAACAATTTAGAGGTTAAGAAAAACCAGTTGTAACGATTTGAGAATATTAGAAAAAGGCAAATGAACAGACTACTAGAAACAGTGTAGAATGGTCTAGTTGGTTAAGACCTCGACCTCGCCTCTAGAGACTGATGAGACACGGGTTCGAAACCAAGTTTTGGTTCTTCACTAAAATTTAAAACAAATTTGTTTTCCCATTCTTCCTTTGGTAAAGAATATTTATGCTCTCGCTTGCTACAATTATCTTATAGGAAAAAGGTGGTGGTGACATAAAATATACTTGGTTTTATAGGTTCTTTCCTTCTAATGAAAAATATATATTTTCTTTGTCTATTTTGTACCGAATTTTTTGTTTCTTTCATTTCCCAAGGAGATATTGGATAAAAGGTTATCGGATCCTGTCTAATTTCTCTTCAATTCATAGTTTCTTATACTGAAACCTTAGTATCAAAACTCGTTCTTTTTGTAATAAATTTAATGTGAAGTATTAGAAAGTTTTGATACTAAATTTTGGTTGCGACAACTGAATTTTCTGTTGTCGCAACTCACAACTAGCCAATTATAGTTGCAACAACCAAAAATCAGTTGTCACACAACTAGCCAAAAACTTTATAATTTGTCTGTAAGCAAGTTATTAATAATTAGGGCCATTTTAACAGCAATTTTCAACTAGTTTCTTTTTTAATATACCTTTCTTTTGATAATAAACAAAAAATGTTTTTGACTATCCCGGAAAATCGATAAGGAAGAAAATCATTTTATTTACATGACTGAATATGAAATGTACCAAAAAGAATGTAAAAGTAGATTAAAGTTCAAGAACCGTTTCATTTAATTATACTAGATATAATTGGATGTAAAATAAGAGTTCTTAATATAGAAGAAAACTTAAAGACTCATAATAATAATTTTATATCAAGCGAATGTTTCTTCTAGTTTTTTTTTTTCTTATTTTTAATCGTTAAGAATTTAATTAGCGCACTTTTTCTCTACTAATTTTTCTTTTTTTTTTTCTAAAGTCTATTTTTAAATTAATTACATTCGTTTTGAGTTCAAAATTTTAACAAGAATTATATTTTTGTTTATGTTTTTTTTTTTTTTTTAGACTATGTTAAATAACATGATTTGAAACAGGCACATATGTAAACATACATAGAGAGAGAGATTTTAATGACTCCGATATTCCAATGCCAGCTGATCAACAGAAAATATGCAAAATAAGAAAAAAACAATGATACTAAATTAGCCATTACCTAAAAATATTCGATGGTAACCATATATGAACGTGTCGGAATGTGTTGACTTTAATTATTTTCACGTGCCGCATAACATAAATAATGTGTGAAGTTTTTTCTTTTAAAAAACGATTATCTATTATATAAAAAGAAACATCTTAATTAAGTTAATTGATTAATTTGAATGCTGGAGAAGAGAAATTATTTATAAGATCATTGAAATAAAATCTGAGTCTAAGATGTTGCCGAACATTTTTCATTTAGTATACATATTATAATAAAAACCTGCGCGACGACCGACGATTAGCATCAGGGAAAATGATAAACTGATGGAAATAGATACTACTAAGAATATCATGTAAACTAAGAAACCATATAAATCGATGGATAAACGCAATTTGGATAAGCAATAATCAATTATTGCGCTACAAATAGATACGAACCATAACCACAGCAACATATACAAGACTTGTTGTTGTGGTTACACGATTTAAGATTGGATTCACATTATATACGTCGAGAACTTTATTTCAAACATCAAAAATATAGTATTGTAGTTAATCCGGTAAATAAATTACATTTCATATTGTTTAAGACAGGGATTGGTAACATTTTCATTGTGGAATACTTTGCCAGCGGGAATCACTTCTGATTTTGTCAGCATACCAAACTGATTCGATTAAATCGGGAAGGTTGCTTTTGATTCGCGCATAAATTCCAACGGAATTTGGTCCGATTTGGTCTTTTATTGACCGAACGAACTGATTTCGTAAATACGATGTGCATTTTTCTTGTAGAGTAGTTCCTAATGGCTTGATTGATTTTTTAGAAACCAGATCTCGCTAGGATCAATGCCATCCATATTTTTAAACAAATATTCATTGATCATGGTCCGTAAACGATCTTCATTAACCATTACGTGAACTCCTGCTTCATTTTCAAAAAAAAAATAAGGAGCATTGATGCCACCGCACCAAACTATGTATTTTTCTGTATGTCTCTGAAGTCTCTTCTCGATTCATATGACTCCAGAGCCGGTAATCTTGCTTATTAACAAAAACCCATTTAGACAAAAGTGAGCCTTGTCACTGAACACAATTTTTCGATAAAAATAAGTCTATAAGTTTCGCGAATCAATGACCGATTTTTAAAGTTAATTTGAATAATTTTTGATTATTGATTCAGCGTGAATGATTTTTTGCCACAATATACTGAATATAAATATGAAAAACAGCTCGGATTGGCAGTTATCACTATCGAACGTAAAAGTGTTACAATATCTAAAACAATGAGCTAAGTTACTACATTATACAGATTAGTATAGGATATTTATTAACGACCAGGCAAATGATATATATTGTATTTCGAAAAAACGAAGAAAATATCACTTTTGGAAGTGTTGCCGACCTCTGATCTAAGTTAAACATAAAATTTAGTTAAAGTTGATATGAAACAGCTAGAAAAAAAGAACTGATACTATATCTAAAGTTAAAAAAAACACGTCTTATCAAATTAAAGGTTATCAAACCAATTTGGTAACAAATTCTTTGGCTAGTGCTACCTCAACATTTTATGGCTTAGCATGGAAATATTGATAACAATTTTATTTCTTTTTTTTTATTTTGTATAGAAAGAAGTAGTTTAGTTAATGCCGAATCGAAGACCTCTTAAAAAAAAAATGAACAATAAATTCTTGTTATCGAATTGTGTGAACAAGAAGAGTTTTCAAGTGTTCCTATATTAATTATGTAACTTAATATATAGAGCTTAACCATGTTTAAAAAAAGATTCCCATATTAATAGAAATATTGGATAAGCCAAAAAGTCCCACGTATGAAAGACGAATTCTATGCATTATTCATTTTCCTCGATAATCTTTTGTCCTGGCCAAATCTCTGGATTTTCTGAACGAATAACCGAGACAAGTCATTTTTACAGGCTCCCTTAGAACTCAGATTTACATTATTAAAAAAGTTCTCCAAAGGCCGAAACAAACAGTAATCACGATTATACAGTAAGGATGCATAAAAAATTCCTAGCCAAGGTTTCTCAATTTTTAAAGAATGACCAAACATGTATTTTATGTTATCATTATGAAATACAACACATTTTGGGAATCACCTATTCTGGACGCTCCTTTTTGACGGCTTTCAGCGCTCGATTTCGAAATGTTAAGATTCCGAGCAATCTCAAAGGTGTTTTTTTTTTTTGTTGGGAAAAATAAGAACGATTACCATACATTTGATATCAACTTATTTAAGCACTATTATTTATCGCTGTCTAATTTTAACAGAGTTTATTTAGTACTGCGTTCAAAATATAGATGGCACAAATCAAAACTTTTTGCTCTTTTGCTCAAGCAAAAATCAAACACCTTAGCGTTATCATTAACTGACCTCAACATTCGGGAAACCGGTGCGTTTCTACCGTACTCAGTTTTATGATGACTAATTTTGAATATTTCCACGGACCTTAAGGACCGTGTATTAATGTTAAGATGCATTTTGTGCAACAGAAAGGGGAAGTTAATAATACCATTAACACACCTCTAATGTCGTTAAACGCCGCTTAATAGCTTTGTTTTTGTCGTCATATCAACAACGTAATAACTTGGTGACCCATTCATTAGTTGGAAAAATTGAAGAGTTTGATATAGCCTAAAAAAATTGCCCAAAATCAATATGAACAAAATCAAAAATATTCCAATACCCGGAAGAGGACAAATACTTATTGATTTATTACAATATTTTATTTATTCAAGTACATACTCAAATATGTACAAGAAGAAAAAAAAATGATTTCGATTATAGAAATTGTAGAATTTATTCACAATCACGAATTCAATTTGTAATACACGACGATCATCAAATGACCATTTTTGTTATGATTATTGATATTTCCATTAGCATGATATCATTATTTGGATGCCATCAGTGACATGAGTTGATTAATTTAAATGGATTCAATAATATCTAAATGAATGAAAAAAAATAAATAACTATCATTTTGATTGGAACACACTGCTATGCCACTGTGACCGATGATCTTGTCAAGAGAATCACGATATAAATATAAAATACTCATAAATATTATATGATTTCCATTTATGGAATCAAAGTCGTGCTATAATCATACAAGATTTGTGAAATTATGAAATATAAATCTTATAGAATCGAGCTTAGAAACGGTGAAAAACATGAAATTATGCTCACACCTTATGTACCATGAGCTTAAACAACAGAATAAATGATTGTACAGACTGAATAACACCACTCTGGAATTCCGTAAGGCGACAGATGATAATCGAATATCGCTTTCAAATGTTCCAAAAGATAATTTGTCGTTTAAAAGTGATAAATTTTGAGGTGACAACTATTGATCTGTCACTTTCAAATAATATTTAGCTGATAGTCTTATTAACCAATAAGATATCCTGTTCTGTATATTGTACTTGCGTTTCTTTTTAATATTGGTCCATTGAATTAATTTTGAAACATGTTTATTTAAAAGAAAATATTGTATTCTATTCTAGTATTATATAGCAACAATTTTTTTCCCATCTTTTCGGCATCATTCACGATAAACAGTTTGGAAATATGTAATATGACTAACATCATTACTTCGACCACACTCAAAATTAATTCAAATACTCAATAGTAAACATGAAAAAAAATTGAAATTGGACGGTTTTCCTACTTGTGGAAAACACTTCATTCGGTGTTTTGCACAGAAACTTTATCTTCAAATTATAAATTGCCTATTTTCAGGCGTATATTAAATTTATTTCTGATAAGGACAGACATATAATAACTTTATTTTAAAGCCGAATATTTTGAAAATGTCGCATAATAGAATTCCCTTTTTTTATTATTTCCATAAACAGCGCATATTTTCAACCGGAATTAAAACAAAACATTGAATTTCGTAAATATCAATTTCATATGGGAAATGTTGTTTCGCTTGAATTACTGCACACTATGCTTAGTTTAAGAAAATATAAGTACAAATTGTTTTGGACACGGAGAGAACGTTAAATATGTATGTTCGTTTTTTGTAGAAATAAAATAAAATATATAAAATTCTCATAGTTAATTTCATTTTACTATTTTTATATGAAATATATTTGCACTTTTTCTAACAAAAATTCGAAATTATTTTGTGACACGCAACATATTTAATTCCTCAGGATTTGAACGCATGTTGCAAATATAAATATCCAAAAGCATGTCATTTTTCTGTTAGTTATTAAACAATAATAATAAAAACATATTTTATATTTATTTTACGAAAATTTCCTCTTAAATCATTTGCAAATTGTTTTCGATTTTTCAACTCCATTAAATTTTTGTCAAACTAAAAAAGCAATAAAAATCTTGTGATTGATAGAAAACAATTTTCAACATGTTGAAAATCTTCTTTAACAACAATAATTAATCATTGGCTAACAAAAATGTTTGGTATTATATAAAGAGTTTTGTTTTGTTTTCATCACTTTCTTATAGTTTAGTCTAAACAAATTCGAAGTTTTATTGAGTTTCAGGGAATCAAATGGTATAAATATATATATGTTCTTTTATTATATAAAATATTTTTCTCCGCAAATGAATCATAAATAATTGTATGCATACTTTTAGGCGAACCTCTCTATAATATAAAATAGTTTTTTTTTAATTAAAAGTATGCAAACTTTTAGGCGAATATATTCAATAATTTTACAAATGAATTTAAATATATATAAGTAACAAATTCAAAACGAAGAATAGAAAATTTAGGATCTGAAAAATTAGATTATAGGCCAATTCCACTAGCATAATTCCACTCGGGCGGAATTCCACTTGGAACAATTTAATTCAATGTATTTAACCCCCTAGTCTGTTATATGAATATCTTCTTGGAAACATTAGTCAATTTAGTGATAAATAAGGTGAAAAGAAAATGCGAAATCGTCAACTTTTTACCAACTAATCCAACGAGAAACACTTATGTAAGCAAAGAAAAATTAATTTTCGAAAAACCGAGATCTGGATTTGAATCAGAGTCTCATCAGTTTCTAGAAACAAGGTCTAAACACAAACTCCGACCACTCCACACTGTTCAATTTGCGATTTCTATAAATTCTAAATTGTATTCAAACAATACAACAGTTTATTCGAAATATTATAAATGCACAACCTTACAATTTTAATAGCAATTAATTGGATTAATTAACTATTTCGATATATCGATTGGTGTTTATATGCACTTAATTTCATTACGGAGAAAAGCTGAAAAACTGTTTCAGAAAAATACTTACAAAACTGAATATAGGCGCGGTGGCAATTTTTCTACGCAGTCATTAAAATGGATTTAAGTGAAATTTTTTAAAATGCATTTTCCCGATATTTTTTGATCAGAGTAGTATTTATATGAAAATTAAATTCCAAAGATTGTGTAGAAGAAAGTTGAACATTTTGTTATATTAGATATTTTCAAATAAATTATACTCTTTTTTTCAACTTTTTTTTTATTGAACAATTTCAATTCTTTAGTTTTGATTTGCGTGAAAAATTATTATTTGGCATTGAAAAGCGTGTAATTAAGCTGTTCTTGACTTTAACAAATCATGATTTTTTATTTGACGTGTTTTTTTATTTGGGGGCCTATAATTGTAAGAATATAATATTTAACATGAATAGAAACAAAAATTGCCAACCTTTTGTATTATTTTTATTAAATTTAAAATCATTTGATTATAGTTCTTTAACAGAATACCTTTTTTGGATACAATTTTAACAGGTACGACCGTTTTGTGTGAAGATGAACAATTTTTCATATTCATGAATATATTCGCATACGACTAAATTTGAAATTAGAAACTCATTTAGATTCCTAATTTGTGTATGGAATTTAGAGTACTCGTAAGCTAAATCATTTAGAGACAGAGTTATGTTTTTTCGAGCAAGTGAAAACTCGAAATCCTGGAGCGGTAGCAAGATCCATCCAATAAAATTTACGCTATGGCCCCCAGGGCTATGGAATCAGGACGAATCACATTCGTTTTAATGATAAATTAAAACTGACATATTCTTTAGTCATTTTGAGAGAAAACACAAAAATTACTTGAACATAAATTTTTCAGAAATTGAAATTGGGAATACTTGGCCAATTTCCAAAACAATCAATAAATTTTTTTTCGATAATTCGATAATCAACACAAAGTTGAATCACATAGGTATACGCTTGGAGTCTTCATTTATATAATTACTATTCCAATTTTCTGTCTGACTTGTCTGTCCTATTTATCGTGCGCCTGAAAATAGGCAAATTAATATTTTTCTGATATAAAGGAAAGGGCACTTCGTTTATCCTTATTCTTGTGTGTGTCCCTCTAATCACGGCTTTTAGAAGATAAAAACGTTTTCACACTCTTCATACGACGGTATATCTTGCTAGTTAGTTATTGGATTCATTTTATTAATGACAGATAAATTAGTTTGTCACAGCTTTCTTTCGATTGCAAAAATAAAGGTTATAATGTACGTTTATGAGCATACCGAACCGATTAAACCATTTTAGTCTACACATAAACGTGCTGATAGATACTATACTATACCTATCATGGACACATATTATTTGTATCTGTTTTCGAAAGATATAAAATCTTCTCATCCCATGTAAACATATTAATAAATGCTATCTTTTCTTCTTCTTTTTTTTTATTCATCTTATCTACTAAGTTCTTATCAATATTTTCTCCCCAAAAAAAAGGATTCTTTGTTCATTTTCGGTTTTTTCTGTTTGACAAATATTTAAGAAAGTAATCAAAAAAGACCACATGTGTTTTAAATATTTACTATATGAAAAAAAAAAAATAATAATAATGTTGATAACATTATCGGAAGAAACCTTCAACGGGCACAAACAAACAAACAGAAAAAAAAGAACGAAAAACGTGTAGGCCTAAAATGTGAAGGAAAAATTCAATTCATATACATTTTGGCAGTAAAGTAATAAGACACCACATCAAGTTGAGACTTGTCGAAAGATAAAAATCTTCAACATATTTATCGTTTGTATATTTTTTTATGAAAAAAAAAACGCCAATGCACAATCACCAAATTCTCTATAAATCGAATTTCCATTTATAGAAAGAAAAATGCAAAAACTGTCACTCAAAAATATATATAGAAACTTAAAATCGGCATATAGCCAATATTTTGATGACCTGGGATGGTCTCATTTCTATCCCGTAGTTAATAAATCTATAATTTAATGAATTAACTCTGAGCCATAAGTATTGGGTGGTCCTGAAAGTGTTTTCGGTTTGATATTAGTATTTTTCTTTTATGTTTGTGTAAATGTTGATCGGTTGTGTTGTATATGTTTAGCAACATTTTAAAAATGTAAGTACAAAGTGAACATTTTCGACGTACATATTTTATTTTTTTATTCCAAAAGGCAAAAGCAGAAGCACATAGAAAGATATGTGCTGTGTGTATGATGATGATACACCAACAGAGAACACACATGCTAGAATTGGTTTGTAAAATTTCGTTCGGAAAAATTCCCAGTTCAAGATGCACCGCATCCTAGTAGGCCAACTACGATTGATGGGGACTAATTAAGTACCTTGACTGAAGCTGATCGACAAACAAATAACGGTTTGTAAGCTTACAGAAAAATGAAATTCATCCAAAACAACTGCTGATGACCACTTGAGATAGCTTAGGTACGTAAAAAATGTAACATTCCTTTCCCGGTTTTACTGAAAAACAATACCAACTTATATTCGAAATTTCAATCAAATCAGACAACATGTTTTTAAATTATTGTATAGAGATGGACAAACAAACAGACAATCGATATAACTTTTGATTCTCGTATTCGGACGAAACTAATATACTCTCTCCTATACCATAGGAGGACATTAAGAAAATGTTTCTCACAAAATATGTACGAAACATTTGGCACAGTTTGGCTTCAATATATTTTGGACGCGTGCTTTTAGTCATATTCTAATAATATATAAACCACATCGGTTGTGGGTAAAGGAAAACAAAAAACATGATAATATTGGCATGACCCCTTTTCCTTATGGTTTTTTCGATGTCTGTTGGCATTGGGTCGATTATTTTGTTTTTATTAAAAGTTCAATTGCCGGTACTACTCTGTATATATTTATCTAAATATTTTTATAGTTCAATAAAGAAAAAACAAACATTGATGACGAGTTGAAGATCAGTTTGTGACATTTTTAAGGCAACAACCTTAGAACAGCTGTTTGAATATATTTATTTGTTGATAATAACTAATGTACGATGATCCGTCCGTTTTCTATATAAATGACGAATGGATGGATATTTAAAGAAACGACACAAGCCTTGATCATATTTTTTTTGTGTTGTTTTTAAATGTATGTAATTAAGATGTGTAACAAAGTAGAACTAAACGACGACATGTGGCTTGTAACATGACATGATGTCTTTGTTATTTGGTTGCAATGTGCAATTAGTTTTTTCTGTTCCTTAGTTTTTCTTTCATAAATATGCTAATTTTGTTATCGATACCTTAAACAATAGTGTCTGTCTCTCACCTGTAATTTATTATGGATACAAACATAAATTCAATTTTAAAGAAAGGAGTAACAAATATACAGAGTGTATCGAATTTTTGAAATAACATAAAAATATTTAATGTTTATAAAAAAAAAGCGTATTCAGGCACTATCTTTCTGCAGATAAAAAAGCATATATACATTACTAATGTCCTCTACCAATCTACAAAATCCAAAATTTTGAGAAATGCTAAAGTTATGACAGTCGTAGTGATAATCCAAAAAATTGTATGCCATAAAAGGAAGTATAGAACAAAGAATCATTATCGAATTCCTCGTTAAGAGTGCAAAAACCTCCATCAAAACGTACAAAATGTTAAATAAAGGTTATGGGAATGCTTGTCTGTCAAGAGCATATATAATTTAACGAAGATCAAGAAACATGCACGGGACGGACCATCTCGAATGTCTCGCAAACCTGAAATGATCCAAAAAGTTCGTCAATTCATTGCCGAAGATCAAAATGTGTCAATCGATATAATAGCAGAGGCATTAGGGAATACCACACGGTACTGCTAATACCATTCTTACTGAAGATTCGCAGAAAAAGAAAAGTTTGTACCCGATTTGTTCTACACAATTTAAGAGACGATGAAAAATTTAACAGAATGAGTCATTAGCACAGCAGAAAATCATTTAAACTTCCTGAAATCGATTGTGACTGATGACAAGACATGATGCTTCCAACAAAGCGTTCAAGTTCCTAATGGCTGTCGAAATTATAGAATAACAATTCCAGTCGAAGAGCTTCAAAACTCATTCCAATCACTCTTTAGATCATTCACAACGTTATATAGACTCGGAATAATAATAATTTAACGAACTAAAATATATTGAATTTGTTCAATAACTTTATTTTGTCGCACAATCAACAACAAACAACCCAATGACTTTCTCCGATATAAAAAAAATTCCTTAAAAAAGTTAAACATCATTTTAAAGAATTACGAAACAACCTGTAATTTTTTAAATATGAGGATTTTGAGAATTTTTTTAAATACTTGCTCCGGAGCAGAACAAAAATTTTTACCATTGAAGAAAACAAAACCGCTGGCAAGCTGTTTCGTTGTTATTTGCAATATTAAAAATTTGTTCTGGTCCGAAACACAGCGATTATTTTATTTGTCTCTTTAAGAAAATATGTTTTCTAGTTCTATTTTTTTTGGGTTTTACTTACGTTTCCAAATATTGAAAATATTGATAAACTGGACGTCTATATAAAAATCCTTCAGCTTTTTCAACCATCATAATATTTTTATAAATGTTGTATAAATGATCAAAAAATAAAAATATGTTTATTTTATTTATTTGAATATTTTCGAAATGAAATTTCTTTCAAAATAATATTAATACCACAAAACACTTTCAATTTCATTTCGTTGTGGTGGACCTTGTTTTTTTTATGTTATTGTAAATTTATGTTTTAACATATGTTATTCAAAAGAACAAGTTCTTTTTTGTCACTTTTTATAACACTTTCTTTTTCAGAGAAGGAAACATTAATTAAGAAAGGAGGAAAAAAAACACTTTCAAATAATTAAATTCTTTTTAACTTCTTCACCAAAAAGAAGAACACATATGTTTGTCATTTTAATGTGGCTACATTTTTTCTTGAGTTCATTTTATTACTTAACAAAAAATATGTGCACAAAAAAACCTAATTTAATAAAGATAAAAAGAAAAGTATTAATAATTAAGATCTTTCGATAATCATTTTTATTATAATTTTTATTCCTTTCGGAAGGAAATTGTCTCCTGGACAAAATCAACATGAATTGCGTTTCGAGAAGTATCTTTTCAAATAGTCTATCAATACGATTATGCGAATACCGATAGTATTGAATCATTTTTAGTCTATGCATAAATGAAGACCGAAGCGGTACGGTTGAGCCATTTTTAGTCTATACATAAATGAAAAGCGAACTGGTCCGATTGTATCTTTATTGGGAGCAAAATATGAGTAATTATAAAAAACCCAAAGCTAGGTAATAAAAAATTATACCAATCAGAGCGAAGTAATAAAAAAATAACAACAAAATTCACGTTGCAATAAGTGGAAAAGAGCACGGACAGTTTTTAAAGTCAAAATGTATCAGGAAGAGGGAGAAAGAATTTTTTTTTAAACTCCCGTTGAGCACATGGCATAACGTCACAAACTCTTAGAACTCTTATTTCTTTCTAGTATTTGTGCATTGATATACGTAAATTTCAGCATGAATTTGTTTGTTCACATTTTGAAATTATAAAATTAAATCATATTTCTCTGTCACCCATAAGTACAATATGTAGTTAGCAGTGAATAGAAAATTGTTTGAAAATTTTGCTCTGTTACTCTAGTAAAATCGATAAAATTGTCGACGACACGGCAGGGATAGGAAGTTGGGATTCTCTATAATTACTCATACTTCGACTGGGAGTTATTTTATTACGTATCAAATCAGAACGAACTGGTTTGGTTCGGGCATAAACGTACTTTTTATTTTTCTAAGCAAACCGTACAAAATATGTTATCCAAATTGAACGAATCATACATGCTAGGAAAGTCATCTTACAGTCAATATTACAGTTACTTCGTTTACATTGGTGACTTGAAATCGACTTGAAATACAATTCTGATTTTTCAGCTTAACCAGATTAAAAGATTGACTAGAAATCGATTTCAAATTGTGACAGACGCTTAGAAACAAATTTTTATTTTTTAGGTTAGGTTTTGCCTCTGTTCACACTCTGATCTGCGTTTAGATGGAAAATTTAAAGTTCATAAGAAAAATTTTTGTGATCGAATCAACTCAATTCAAATTAAAGTCAAACTTGGTTTACATGTACGATTTTTGGATTTAAAGTCGAGTTTAAGTAGATCATGTTAACAAAACAAATAAGAGTTTAAATCCAGCATAGAACTTAAGTCGAACTTAAGTTAATAAATTAATCTCACAAACTTAAACTGCGTTTCGCGAAATATTTTAAGGGTTTCATGAAAACTATATTTTGATTTACATTCTAAGAAATTTGCGAATACTTAAGTAACAGTTACAAAAATAAGATGTTACAAAGTCATCGACTTGCACATACGTCCAGCCAATAACTTTACAATTTTTCTGTGTGCACTGTATTAAATCAGTACGAAATCCTTGATCATATATTATCGTTTCTTGGGAAAATTGATTTTCTCTCTTTGACAGAGAAAATTACAGAAATGACCCTCACCGCTTTTATTTTCAAACATTTTCACTACATTGATTTCGGGGGATATGGGTGAACAAATTTTTATTGACCAATTTTTATTGTAATTTGAAATTTAATCACAATAAGAAAAAAATAGGGGTGATCTGTATTTAATAAGAATTTTTTGTTTTGTCTAATAATAAAATAACCTCGTCGTCCACAATATTATTTGTGGTGATTTTCGTTCCGAAACAAATCAATAGAATTTTCTCATTAAAATTCTTCTATTTTTGGTTTGTTTGTTAACAAATTAATATCCGGTAATTTGATGAATTTGAATTTGATCGACCATGGATCAATTTTGTATACAAAATATATAGAATGGTTCAATGCTGGCGGATTATCATGATTTATTTATGGCCATAAATAAAACGAAGGATCATTTCATTTTTCATATATAAAGTGTAATTTTTCGTCACATATTATATTAAAATTTTTCAAAGGAAATTAATTTTCCCCCAAAAAAAACCGATAATAAATCAAGGATTTCATACTAATTTAATGAAGTGGCACATAGAAAAATTGTATTGGCTAAAATTTATAAAAACTGAAGTAGGATATTTTACTAGGTTTTTATTAACTCGCTTTCTTGTTTGTTTGTTTGTTTGTCCAGTACAAATCTTGCAATCAATTTTTAACTAACTTCCCGACTAGCTAGACATTTGCAACTTTTAGCTCAGAACACGATGACAATGCATTCTTTTAATAATTCAATTTATTTTCATACAGCTTAATGCAAGCGGCAGTCAAATATATCCGCATATCTTTAGTTCTGTTGATAATTTGATGGACAAAAGCAATATCAGCCAATTGACGGCTCCTCCTTTCCAGAGAAGGTAGCCCAATCAATTTTAATCTGTTCCCATATGGAGGCAATAGAAAGGAGTCATTCCAAGGAAGGTCTTACTAGAGTTGGGTTTAGTAATAAAAGGATTCGGAGGTTTGGTACAAACCGATTTTTGGCCGTACTGTGAAGACATAAGTGCGGCTAAAGACATCATACACATCCTGTGTTAATGCTCAGCTCTCTTGAACTTGGAATAACATTATGGGTAGTTGCTTTTTCGACAACTTAAGATTGCTGCAGTTATGACAAAAAATTAAATGTTCCGATAAGGAATCAGATAGTCATTCTATCAGGTAATTTTTGGTCTCGTATGAGGTTACAATGAGGCCATATAAGATGCCTAGTTTTGTACGCAACTAACTATAATCAAATAAATTTCTTTTAACAGAAAAAAAATGGCGAAATCATATGCAACCTCACAGTATTATTGATTGGATTGAATTTGATGTGCTCTTTTCATATCAAAATGAAAGTAATAAATCAAATTTTAATCATAAAAAAAAGAATTCTTGATAAATTTTACAAGTTCATGAATAAATTCATTTAATTTTTTATTATTAGTGATAATTTCTTATCACATTTGGGTATGCGCAAGTGACTTTAAGAAAGAATTGCATTTATTAATGTGAGAAATGATCTTCAATGTTTGTAGTTATAATTACTTCTTTTGTTTTATTAATCTTTATTTAAAATTAACAGAATTTTAACATTTCATAGGAAAAAAAAAGGTCAATTAAATAATGTTTTTTTTCTCTTCCAAGTTAAATACGCGCGCGCATTTTTAAATATAATTCATGTCTAATATAAGCAGCCGAAGCGACTCATCATAAGTCATGTCATATAGTATTCTTGTTAACACGGACAGAAAAAAAAGAAGAAAAAGACTAATAAATATTGTATATATAAATGTGAGAATGAATAAATAAGCACTTGGACAGGAAATCAAGAGATTTCTGACTTCCTTTCGGAATATATTTATTATATTGTAATTATTTTCACGATAAAAATACTAGAAAAAGAAATATCGAAATAAGAAAAGTTAAAAAGTTAAAAAAACACAATATTTTTGCGTTTTGTTTACTAATTTTTTAAACAGCAATTGTTTAAAATACATTTTAAAATGTATTTCTTAATGTTTCAGACACATTGTTTCGAAACATTAACCGCTTTTCAATCGAACTCTCTTCCAAAAGAACATTTAAGTACTTGAAAATTTAATATTGAATTATTTGAATTGGGTAAATGAAAAGTACCTAATAGGCGCTACACTTTAAATACATGTAAATACTTGAACACCAGCTACTAATATTGAACAACAATACCATTATTACCATAAAAAAAAGTTTAATTAAACATTTAAATTAGGATATGTCTTGTTTATAATTTTTTGTTTGAAACAGATGTATTAGGCGTGTTCCGGAACAGAACAGCTGGTAAAAAATTGGCGAGGAACAAGAGCAACATAAAATTTAGATGTTGGTAGACTTGGCGGTCAATCTAAGCATGGTTTAATGGAAATCTAGCTAAATTGGTTTAGAGAATAGAGAAAAAAAAAGTTTCTTAAACATGTTTAATAGAAATCAAATTATTTCCTTTTTTAACTATGTTGCAGGAACATGTTGCACAACATTTATGCATGTATACGCATATGGGATCTTTTTGACATATTTGTGTTGAAAAAACAGTTTAAAAACGATTGAAGATCCTTTTTCTTTATCAATATAAATTTTTACACCTGCACTTCTCAAAGATGTTGAATAAACATTGTTACCCGAAAAATGTTTACCGACAATTACTTTATTAGAAAAATTGTTTTAAAACATGTTTCAATATTTTTTTTTTGTCAACATGTTGCTGAAATTTGTTGAGAAAATATTTTTGTATTTTCTGAATGCAGCTTAGAACTGAATTTAGAGATCATAATACATCGAATTATTCGTGTGGTTTTCGACTCAAATTCTTGAGAATTTTTCTTTTTGAAGATTCAAATTCAAAGTATGAAATGAAAGAGCATACGGCGTATGTGAACACAGATATACAATTTCAACCAATCCATCATCATTTCTCAATCCATCTATACTCCACCTTAAAGTGACCGATTTGGTGGTTTTATAATTTTGAATATTCTAATTAAGAAACCTTCCATTCCAATTGATATTATATGGTCAAGAAAAACTTGTACTTGATTTCCATAAAAGAAAAACAAATTATTGACATTCTTTCTTTATCAAGAAAGAAAGAAGAAAAAAAGAATACGCGTCTAAATGCATGCATAGAGCTCCAAAAGCCTATATAAAATTTATTTTAATTGTTCATAATAATATATATCGAAGACATTATGTCGTCTCTGGGCACACACAACCCGTGTAAAATTAAAAATAATATAATCATCATAATATTAATTGAGAAATAGAGGGCGGAGACCTTTCTATGGTAATAAGGCAAAATATGTTTTTGATATTATTATTATTTATATTGGCTTTAATGTAATAAAAAAGCATTAACGCGAACGATAGCCTGTGAGTGCGTGCGACAACAAAAAAAAAAAGAATAAAACAATATGTTTAACCTTAAATGGTGTCAAAACAAAACGGATGCCTTTTTTTTCTGTTGTGTGTCCCAAAAAACATATACGGTGATGTGTTATGTGCCAGCCAGAAGAACTCGTCATAGGCCTTTCGTCGTCTTTCTTTTTCCATTTCTATATAGTAAAATAAGTGCAATGACTGCGATGATATGTGCTTTGTTGTTTGCTTTTTTCTTTTTTTGAAATATATAATTGACTCTTAACAGGCTAATTGAATTTCAATTGATCAATGCCTGCTCAAATTTCCAAAAAAAGAAAAATTTGATTATTAGAAATATCGATTTTTATAGAAATAGGATTTTGCAAAATAAAGAATTGAAGGAGTTTTAATAAATGTTGCTGACACATTGTTGATTTGTTTTGGTGATGGAATGGTGTCTGGGAATTTATTCAAACAATGATGAAATAATTTTTTCTTATTTAATTTATAATTTTGAAATTTATTTGACAAAACACAAATTCAATTAAAATGAAGAAATTCATATTTGATTGCATTCAATTGAAAGGGTCAAGTTTCTTTGGAATAAGACTGTGTGGCCTTTTCTTGTGCAACATTTTTTTTATGAATTATTTCATCATAAAATAATTTCTTTTCTTATTTTTTTCTTATGAAAATTTATCGATAAAATTTTGTAACCCTTTTAAAAGTACTAAGTCACACCTTGGGATTTTTTTTTATTAATTTGAACTAACATTGACACGAAAAAATTGTAATCCAATTTTAACACAGTGTTTAGTGGATTAAAAAAGACGATATTTCTTTTTTCTTTTTAGGTCATTGTTAGTGAAATGGATGGAAGACTCGTGGGATATTTTTGTGTCTAAAGAATATTGAAAGAGTCATGAAATTGAAATAACACGTCTATTTTTGGCGCAGTCATAACATGAAATCACTATCACAAGTTTTTTTTAAAGACTAATCCATATTCTGAAACGGTCATAACTTACAACTGTCATAAAAAAAAGATGATAAGCTCTGATCGGAAGTATTTTGAATCATAACGAAATGTCAAGAATTTTTTAAAATGAATTTCAGTCAAACCTTTTTTTTTGTCGAAGAGAAGACCCTGTACTTTTAGACCTTACGACCCATTGTGCTCCCTGGAAAAGACTGGACACCGTGTGTTATGCAGATTGTACAGGTGAGACCAAATCCTGTCGGAAATTATTATTACCTCGAGGTAGGCTTTGTCTAAGGTCGAGTGTTGTTCCATTTCTGGAAACATTACTGTTTTTTCGTTGAGAACAAATTCCGGGTATCCGACAAAGCCAGAAAAAATTTCCCGACAATCGTTTTGCGTAAGTCTGCCAAAGCAAGCATAAACCTAGAACATGTAATGAAATTTCCAGCTCCGCATTTGCGCCCGATGGTGTACAAGTATTTCTGAAGGCAGTGAGTGCTTCGTGAAGACAATCAGCAGTACTCTTGTCTTGTCCCTGTCCAGTTTCAATAATGAATATCTGACGAGGCCGGGTTCTATTATTCATTTTCTTGGACTATCTTAGGTATTGATTCCGCAGTGAAGTTTTATCTTTTTGGATATAATAGCGGCAATTTGTTCGATGGTTACAATTTGATACATTTAGGGGAATTACAGGATGATTCATATTTAGATAAAATAAGAATACAAAAACGGTTGCATTTAGAATTTGGATAATGATCGTCGAATTAAAGAATATGACAACAGTTTTCTGGGAAATTTGAAAATAAAAAAATTTAGGTGTTCGTATATGAAAAAATTTAATGATTTACAAACACAATTAGGCACTGTTTTGTTTATTTTATAGCATTAAAGTTTTATTATTATTCAAAACAGAGTTGATAGTACTATCGTTGATAGCAAGTAATTGTGAGAACTTGAAGCATCTTTTTTTTCAATTCTAAATTGATTTATACGAATTGTAAAAAATTCTCTTGGTGGAGAAATTGTATTCAAACCTCTGACATTTTCATTGACAGTTCTTAATAGAATCAAGAAGCATTCAATACACTAGAGAGTGCCCACCTTGTATTAATGATGAAATAGACTTCTTTGCAGCGCTGCAATGTTGCTAACAATTTATACACAAAGAATTCTACATTCCTTTTCCCTTTGATAGAAAATCTTTATCTTTTAATATGTGTAAAATATAAATATAGTAGATAATATGGAGTCTACTGTATTTTATTTTATTATATGTTTGTGCTTTTAATTTTCTGATTAAATTTTATCAAAAATATTTTAATAGGAAAGAGAAGTACGTAAATACGTGAATTTCAATGAATATCGCGAAAAGTATAGAGACTGGCAATAATTTCGTAATATTCTTTTATGTTGAAAGAAAATATATATTACTAATCGATTTCGTATTAAAAAAATTTTCCAATGCAATAAAATCTATTTTTATAATTAAATATGTTTTTATCAAAATATTCAAGTAATTAATTGAGATTGCGAAAATATTTTGTTATCGGAAATTGATTTTCGAATTGCATATCCAACATTGACAACATTTAAAACTTATGTTGAACTAAAGGGGTTCTTTAAACTTAAGACACATATTGTCGCGATAAGGAAAATATTTTTTATAATTGCTATTAATTACTAAAAAGAACTAATTTCTTAATATATTATTTCCACACTGCGCGTATTGATCGAGTTTTGCTAAACACAAAAGGATTGTATCTTGATAAGAAAAAAGCCGCTACTACTCCAATCTCAATGTCTTTTTTTTTGGGCACTCACCCACACAAAAAACTTGAATTTTTAGAAAGAGTAACTATCTATCTATCTAAATAAAGGATAATTGTACCAAATTTCAACTGCTGGTCAAATCGCAGCCACTCACTATATCACGAATGTTCTTCAGCTTAAAACTTTTGTTTGAGTATCAAAACTTAATTGCCCTCAATTTACTAAAATAACCGAAATTAGAATTATGATTTCATTAAATGTGTGTACCGATTTTACTACTAATTGAATTTTATCTTCAAGTTGAAAAGTAAATTAATTTCGCTAAATTCTTCTGTACGGAATATGCGGAAACACCCTGTCAAATCGCAGTTTACAGTGAATTGACATAGTTTTTTTTTATCAAATTAATTTTACGTATTATCAAAATAGAAACCGAATAAAAATCAATTCAAAAAATGAGTCGGTGTTATAAGCTTTTCCTTTAACTATTGTAGCTATTCTATGAAGCTGCTTCTCTCCAAGTGAGATACAATCTATTAACCCACTCCGGATACTAAAATTCCTAAGAGAACTAGGCCTGGGAGTGGTGCTGTAGAATGGGAAGTTAACCTAACTATTGGACAGAAAGAAAAGGGTGTACAATAGATCTTAAAGGTCGCAGTCGCCATGAAGTTTTCAGTATTGGAAGTAAGATTCTTTTTCGCTTCTCTTATATATTGATGGATTTTGATTTGGTTGATGTAAAAACAAAAAAGTATATTTGGAGCCAAAACTTTTTCATATTCTTTTAGAGACCAAATCATAAATTTAGTTGGATTAGTTTATTAAAAAATATTGAATCTTATTACCAATTTATTGGACTTGTTAACTTTGGCTTGTAGGCAAAGAAAAATACACCAAGATCTGAATTTAAACCAGAATATCTCATTAGTTTTTATAAACAAGATCTAAAATCCGACTCGGAAAAACCTTTCAATTGTAATACCAATTACTTACATTTTCGTATTTAAACCACAATTTCTACAACTCGTACAGCTCGACCATCCTGAAAAATTTGTTTCTAGAGCAACAAGATCTAATCCGATTCAGAACATTTTCGACCTCCAATATTTATACAACTACAAAAGATATAACACTAAGATTAATTAAGATAATACATCTGTAGGCAAAGAAAAATAAATACATGAAGAACAGAGACCTGAATTTAAACCAGATTCTCATCAGTTTCTAGAAACGAGGTCTCAACCAACTTGACCATTCGTAAATTCTAACTATTATATTATTCAAACAATACAACAGTTATTCTATAAAACCTTTCAACTTCTCAATGCCAATTCATTTATACTCTAATTTTAACTCCACACATCTAAACAAGCCATTAGCGAATTTTAAGAAAGCTATTTAGAATGAGCTGAAGAATAGTATGTTCAATCAATTCGAGTTGAAATTTCGAAATTGAAAACACAATTAAACCTTTCATAAATAAACTGAATTGAATTCCACACAAAATAAGAAGGATGTGGTAAAATTTTGATCTTAAGTTGAACTTTAATTTTGATTGATATAAGGAACTTGAAGAATTGGAGGAGTTAACTGAACACAGCTTAAACTAAACTAGACTTAACTCAAATTAGGTAACACATTGTATAGTATATAGAATAAGGAATACTAGGAATACTATAAGGAACTTGAAAATTTTGGAGTTAACTGACCACAGCTTAAACTAAACTAGACTTGAGACTAAAATTAGGCAACATACTGTATACGTATATAGAATAAGGAATACTATAAGGAACTTGAAGAATTTGGATCAGTTAACTGAACACAGCTTAAACTAAACTAGACTTAACTCAAATTAGGCAACACACTGTATATATAGAATTTCGTCAGTAACGTTTCAGAGTTTATTTTTTCTATCTTCTAAGACGTAATAATTTTTCTTGAAAAACAAAAAAAACACCACTTTTTTTCTATTTTGGATAAGAAAAACAGAATAATTTATGATTCAGAAGAAATTTTTCGCGAACCGCGGATATTTATAAAAATTAATTTTGAAAACATGATTTTTTTATGCACAAAAATTATGCACAAAAATAAGAAACCGGTTCAATAATTCTATTGCATTTTATTTAAACACCTTTAAAAATTTGTCACTATTTTAACTCTTTTTTTTTCACTTCTTTTTTTAACTTAATTTCACCTTTTTTAAATTTCACCAAAAAAAAACCACAATTTGTTTAATAATTAATTAATTAAAGATAACAAACAAGAATATGAATAAATTAACCGCGGATAAAAAAATCACCGGTGTTATTCAAATTTTTGAATGAAAGTTCCGCGAGATTCTAAACTCGACTAATAAAAGTAATGTCGCGCAACATTAGTATAGTCGATTTCGTTGTGTTTCATTATTATTATATTTTGTGTGACGACTAAACCGACCGGCTGACTGAACGGGAATTGAAATCTTTCTTGACTGAATATAATTTTTGGTATATCAGAGAAAACAGAAAAAAAAACCATCTATCCCTGTCCAGTATAATATGCCTCTGTTTTTCTCAATCAACAATGTACACTGACTCTGAAGACTCTATGCATGCACATTTATGCGCCACATTTTCATAATAACAATACTGCCAGATTGAATGGTAAAGAAAAAAAATATATGCATATATGTATAGATTTCCCATCATTGATTAGTTTTCGTGTTTATTTAATGAAAAATTATTGTAATCATTTGATTAAATAATTAGTTAATTAGTTTTAATGATAGACCTTTTTTTCTAAATGTTTAAATTGTATTTTTGTCGAATCTTAACATTTTTTAGGCGAATTTCAGGGCCAAAAAAACAAAAGCTACATATTTAAGGCTGAACCAATGGCATTTTACTTTTAAAAATACAATCAATGTTACTTGTTATAAAAAACTTGTAGCTTGTAGCTTGTAACTTACAGCTTGTAGCTTACGAGCATTTGTTTCCTCCACCATAAGACTGAGTATGAACTGCTATATCATCAAAACCAATAGCATTTTACTATTAAAAATACAATCAATGTTACTTGTAACAACAAAGTTGTAGCTTGTAACCTGTAACTTACAGCTTGTAGCTTGCGAGTATTTTTTTTCTCCACCATAAGACAGGGTATGAACTGCTACACTATCATGATAATATCTTGTGAAATAACTTTATTCAACACTTTCAAATCAAGAATATTATAAAGCATACGACAGACTAGGAATTTTAATTCTAGTCTGTCATGAACAAGATTTATGTATAAATCCAGGATCAACTCGATTGAGGATGAATTCAACTGAATTTTCAGTTTCTAAAACACAATCAAACGTAACGTCAAAATCTAGATAACATATCCTAGAGACTGTTGGAGATAGCTAAAGATAAGACAACTTTTTTCTTGACCAGCTTTTCATTAGTTAATACTGTTGACTGGATTTTGGAACAAGTCTACTATAGCTAGGCAAGTGTTTTAAATTCTTTTTAATAAAATGACTTTTCGACCTTTCGAAAAAAGTATTAGAATCAAAATTTAGGTTAAAGTTTTCCTAGCTTTCACACGACTATACAATTTTATAGCAGTTTAATATGAAACTAGAGCTCAAGGGAAACAAATCAATATCCAACAAGGTTTGGTAATGAATGTGTCAAAGCTTCTCCAAAAAATTCTATGTGAAGAAAATTTTAATAATATGATTCCTTTTTGATCTGGCAATGATATTATACCATCATCCTGTCTGCAATATAATATTTTTTCATGTTAACTTTATTATATCTGACTGTTTATTATGTAGAATTGCGCAGGCAAGCGTTTCAGATATATATGGTATATATAAAGATATATAAAAGTCAATCGTTGATTGTGGTCGTGGACATCGTCGGTCGTTATGTTCACCCACCAGTAACAAATCCATCTGACAGAACAAAAAAAAAAAAAAACAATAACTAAAATAAAACAACTTCCCATTCACCATCTTTCTTTGAAGAGAATATTGTTGGGACGGGACCTCATTGGAAACACCTGGAAGTGTTCATTTTGTATTCAGGTTTTGATTCTCATTCTCTATCTAGACAGAAAACGAAAAAAAACCTGCAAATTTATAATATCACATAAACTATTGAGAAATTCCCCAATTTGACAATAGTGTTTCTTTAGATAAAAAAGAAAAAAAATCAAAGGAAGAACTATATAGTATCGGAAATGGAACAAGATCCCTGTAGGAAATCGGATTCAGAAATTACATTTTGAAACAAGCTCTGTAATGCATTACTATTCTGGATAACAAATTAGATTTTTGGTAATAGAAAAGATAATGCAGAACAATGAAGATACAACACATCAACATTAACCTGTAAATTCATGCATGGGGTTACGTGGAAATAGTCGAAAGGTGTCAGATAGGCCAATTTACAGAGCAATTTCTCAAAATCACATTATCATTTCCATAAATCGATAGTTTGTGTCGCTGTATGGCATGTAGTGTCATCAATCTTAGCAGGATCAATGCCAGACATATTTTCCAACATATATTCATTGATCATGATCCGGTAACCGATCTCCATTGACCGTAACATAAATTAAACACTTTTGTTTATTATATTGGGTTTTGTTGCATTATGCAGTGATTATTTGGTATGAAATCTTTCCACAGTTCGATTGGATGGCTTGCACGATAAAAATCACGAATGTGTCCTGCGAATCGACGACCAGTTTTCAAAGTATATTTGGATAATTCTTGACCGTTCCTCAAGCGTGAGTCCATTCATGATTATTTGCCAGGCTTATATTAGGTAGAAATATCAAAAATAAGAGATTGACTGAGTTATCCCTATAGGAAGTTCTAGGCTTTCAAAAAATCCATCACTAATTCTAAGAGGACCCGATATAGACTCCTTCCTACAACTACGCGTTGAAAACATAAGATTGGGTAAATGTGAATTAGTTTTCTTTACAGATATACATATACAACTAGTTCTGGGATGAATCCCATTTCCTACAGGGATGTTTTTCTTGGATATTCTCTTCTTTTTTTTGAGAAATCGGGTTAATTGACCTCTACGGGGGAGAGCTTTGAATTCGAAAGTTCCATTTATTTGGTTTGATCGTGACCTGCCTTCATGAAAAAACTGGGAAAAAAAAGGAAAGAGAAACAAACGAAACAATAGGAATTTTTGGGTGCAGCAATTTTTATTCTTTTGCATTATTTAAAAGATGGAACAAACAGAACATAACACCTTTTTCGAAATGTGTCAATTAGAAGAAAATACTATATTCTTATGATATGTATATCTTCAAAATCTTCTAGAATTTATGCTGTCCAAAGGAAGGGTGATCCGTTTTCTAATGTTTTAATGAAACCAACGCCCAAGTAAATATATGTATGTAAAAAAAAAAGGGAAAAAGAAAACAAACATTATGATGTAATCGAAATGTGTTCGGAATCCTTATGGAAAATGTGTACATCATTTTCTTTTTTTCCGGAGTTTTATTGATTTTCATCATGGCAAGAGCTTTAGGTTTAGGAAAATGCGAAATATATGCGCCATATGAATGGGAATTTTTGTCCAATAAATAATAGATTATTAGTGTTTTTCTTTTTTTTTGTGTGGGCGGGAATTTCTGTTGGGTAGAAAAATTGGAACAAATTTATATTTTATAGTTTTGCCGACAGAGGTAGGGATTTCATCGTTTTGGATGGGTCGAAAAAAGTGGATGAAAGGTGGATTCTTTTATGGGAAAACAAAAGCTTTATTAAACAAAATATTATTCATTTTGGTCGATGACTTTTTGCCATTTACGAGACAGAGCCATTATCAAGTCACTGTGAAACTCCTGAATTTACTAGGCGAAAAACTCCCGAGAAGTTATTTTTTACACACTTTCTTAGATGCATCCAAATTTTCCAGCCAAGTTCTTCCAATTTTTAGACAAATGACCAAACTTGTATGGGGTCTAGCATAATCAAACACTTTTGCCATTCACAAATTCAGCACGCTTCTGTTTGATAAACCATCAAACCGATGGTTTTCAATGCTCGACTTTGATATGGCAAGATTCAAAGCAGCTTCTCGTATCGTTTGATTGGATTCGGTTAATTCCTTTTGTCGTCATCCACAACTTTTCGATCCATCCCATAGATTTATTACCACATAGAGTTTACAGATTAACTTTAAAAGAGTTTATATATGATAACAAGCAAAAGAATGAATTTAAACAAAGATGCGAATCAGGATTCCCATTGAAAATGTTTATCATTCATTTCTGCATCAATAATTTAATCAAAATTGGATTTCAAACAGACTGCTGAAACCATTTATACCGGGAAAGAAATATTGATTTTTCACTTAAAAATGATTTCAATTCAACCTGTTTAAGTTTTATTCCCAAATAAACAAAAAGAGTTTACGTTGCATCCAAAATATGAAATGCACCTGAATTTCTACTTTCTTTATATTCATAAAAATCATGTTGTTGTTGAAAAATTAAGATGTAGAATATTGTATAAGGAAAGAAGAAAATATGACAAGAGAAACTGAAGCTGATACCCTGCCGGATAATAGAAACGAAAGTCCTAAAGCAATGGCACCCAATGCTTAAGATTTAGAGAGCTTATACTTCCCTCTGACATATGGCCACAGTATAAGTAAATAGTAAAATGACTTTCTAGGCAGATTCGAAATCTGACAAATGATCTTCCGTTTAGTTTTACAATTAGACGACATTTTGTTGCCGCCCTGATTTATTATACATTAATTTTTGTTTCCCTATTTTATTCATTTTCAAAAGAGGTATTGAGCTGATAGTCTCTAATTTCTCTTCAGTTCCTAGTTTATATACTGTCTTTCTTATACTGAAATACAGTTGTAAGAAACTGTGAACAGATAAAAAATCACTGTTCTTTTTAAAGAACAATCACAATCTGATTTTGTTTCTTCCTGAACATTGTTTGAGTCATCTCTTTAAGAAACTATGGAAAACAGAAACAAGTGCTGCTATCGACTAAATTAATGAATTTCAATAAATTAGAACAAATTATAGTAGAGCTGGCGTGTGCAGATGTATTATATGCTTTTTGGTATAACTCATCTCACGTTTGAGAAGCTATGTAATTCATACCAAACTATGGATAGAGAAAGTCCCTTTTATATTACATTGATTTTTATTTTTGCACATTTTTGATATACAATTTTTGTGAAGTGAATGTAGATCCTTTCACGCTCACATCACATATGCTAACATAATTTTGTTATTCATATAATATTTTCTGCTACGAAATTATGCAATGCGATTTTATGCACGTAATCAGTTTATGTATGTGTTATTTTTATTTATTTATGTTTTTTCAGAGAAGTTTTCATATTATGTCAGGGAAGAAAAAAAAAGAATTGAAATCTGTTGAAAAGGGTTAGAATCTTTAAAAGTCTGAACTTTATATTTAACTTCTTAGAATAAAAAACCAAACAGAATGTCTCTCACAGTAGATTGGATATGAATTGTTATTCAAGTATTTAAAAGAAAGGAAAAAAAAACGGCTCAGACTAGGTAGAAATGGGATTTTAGCATTTTATTGGATGAACCAAAAAAATCGTAGCATTATTGATGATGATGACAAAATAAAGACATTGATTGAAACTTTTGATGCATCCACTAGATAGTCTTGGAGACCTACACACAGAAAAATCACAATTGGAGTTTAGTTGTCACAACTAAGTTTTCAGTGTTCACAACAAAAAATTCAGTTGCCACAACTAGGCCAGAAGCTTTGTGATTTTTCTGTGTGTATACTCGAACTCAATTAATTGTGTGTTTAGTGATATACGGAAATATGCGAAATCGATTCGAGTTTTACAAAATCGCTAGTCATCCGAATGCGAGTGAATTCATGAATGATAACCCTTTCTGTTTATGTATTTACTCACATAAAAACTTAAAACTTCAGGGATCTAACAACCACTAAAATATTCATCATAATCGAGTTTCTTTCGTATACGAAATTCTTGGTACAAGAATACGACATTTTAAACTAGTACGAAGTGGAATGATACGAATCGACTCAAATAAACTCAATTAAATTCGAGAATAGGCCTACAAGAATTGCATCATTTCAGTCTATGTAGAAATCCTTTAATCGTGCAAATTTTAGTTAAAAAAAAACCTTGTTACGATTTTAATCCAGAAAACCCAAAAGTTTTACAATGACAACAACTTTTTGGCTCATCTATTAGAAGACGACTAACATTACTCCTTAACGAAAACATATTATGGTTAAAGGAAAGAAATTTATGTGAAGTGAAACTTCAACTTTAGGACAATGTTTTTAAGTGAATAAATCAAGAACTTACCTTGTATAGGACTTGAACGAGAAAGCACTTACAGATTCTGCGAGGGGGATGAAGAAACCCCAAAGTATATTCTTTCCGATTATGAGGCACTACTCTGTAGGAGAAGGATACATCTGGGGGTATACTGCTTCTCCCCAAGTGAGATACAATCTCTTAACCCACTCCGAATACTAAAATTCCTAAGAGAAATAGGCCTGGAGGAGGAGGTGCTGTATAATAGGAAGATAACCTAACTATTGCACCAAAGAAAGGGGATACAATAGATCTTAAAGGTGGCAGTACAGGGACAGCTTAAAACTTAATCTTAATCTTAATCTTACCTTGTTGTAATTGTTTATTTGTTGAACTTTTTAAATGTAGACAATTTCTTCTTTGCTAAAAAGAAAATTCTGAAATTAGAAAAGAAAATTTGTTTTCATTAAAACTTGAGTATTAGAAAATTAAAAAAAGAATGTATTTTCCAAAAGTTGTTCGAATTGTAATTTGTATATTCCAGAAAAAGGTGTATGAGTCTTAGGAAAATCCAAAGTAATGTAATTGAAATGGTAATTAGAAATTCGTCGACAAGTTCAAAGCTTTCAGAAAATCACTAACGGCTACCAAAGTTATGAACGTTCTCCAATATCTCTAAAACGAGGGCTGTCATCTAAACAAGTCCTCAAAATTGTATCGTTATCGGTTGAGATTAGAAATTAGAAATTTAAAATCATGGAACAAAGAGCTGTTATTAAATTTCATGTAAAACTTAACACAACCGTCACAGAAATGTACCAAAATGATGCAAACAATTTATGATGATAATTCTTTATTAAAATCAAAGAATTTTGAGTGGCATAAACGATTTTTGGAAAGCAGAGAAGCCCTATCCATACCACAAGCCAAGAAAACAAGTAAAATTCAATCAAAAATGATGATCATTGTTTTCTGCAACAGCGAAATACATCATCTACACGGATCAACTGATCAAGCAGTTATTGGTGATATTTATTTGGAAGTCTTACAACGATTGATGCCCAGAATTTATTGAGTTCAACCAGAATACTGTGACAGCTGGTGTTCGTTACATGATAAGGCAGCGAATCTCGATTCTTTGATTGTTTACCAATTCTTGGCAAGAAACGGTATTCATCTAATGTAGCACTATTCCCAAATATTAAAATGAAGTTGAAAGAATGCGTTTTTGATGATATTAAAACCATTCACGTCCTTTTCAGGCATATATCACAAAATATCTTGAAGTCGTTGTAAAAAAAAAGAGATCGAATGAATTTGACAACACGATTATCGAGATTACGATTGTCTTTATCGAATGATATACGAATTTTTGGTGTGAATTTTCTTGAGAGTAAAAAAAAAAGTGGAAGCAAATCGAAACTTTCAACTTTTGAAGAGAAGAGTAACAATGGAATCTTAATTTCAAAATCAACATCTAACAAATATGTAAATATTATGTTTGTGTTATGTTTCTTAACAGAAAATCAATCAATTTTAAATATTTAGTCTGTATTTTCTTCTTCAACCTAATTGCATAGTTACCTAATTTTCACGTTTATTTTCCAGTTTAATAAAAACAAATAATATTTCCCATGAAAATGCATTTTCAAAATGTAAACATAAAAGAAAAACAATTTATCATGTTCAAAATTAAAGCACAACAAGAAAAAAAACTAAGAAAACCTCATATATGCCTGCTATAAATACTCTCGGCGGTGTTTACATGTTGTGAATCTCAGATTACTAAAGGCACTTTGATTTATGATTTGGAAATTGTTTTTTCTTTAACTTATTCTTTTTTTTCCACCTTTAACTCACCTTTTTTAATACATTTTTTTTCCAGTTTTATTACATAAAAAATTCAATTTAATTCACATCGGGAAATTAAGTGCAATTTTGAATGAAAAAAAGGCCACATATTTACTTTAAAAAGATATATACTTAATCAAAAGAAAGGGAAAGGGTTTAATAAGTACAGGGAGCTTTAGTGGATTTAATATATTTGACACATGACAATGAAAGAAGGTAAGAGTACACTTTTCCATGTTTCAAATTGAATTTTTAGGCACACATATACGTCATCAGTGCCCATGGTATACATTTACGAATCACATTTCTGCATAATTGTGGTTCTATCTCATGAATTAGGCGTTCGATATTGGTTTTGAGTTCTGTAATTGTTCATGGATTATTGTTACAAACCTCATCTTTCACGTAGCCACATAAAAAAAAGTCCAATGGTGTTAAATTGCAAGATCTTGGTGACCAATTGACATTACTTCTACGCGAAATTAAACACTTCTACTAACAGCAACAATATTTTCAGTTGAACGACCGGAACGAGCATGTGTTGTGTTGTTCCTGACGAATCAAAAGGAAGATTACTTATAGTAGCAGAAAGGAAAAGAGAAACTTGTGAAATATTGTTTCATTTTTATAGCAACAGTCACGGAACTTTTGTGTCACTTCACTTGTATAAAACCAAGAGAATGTAATGAAAAAATCATATTTAAATAATTTATTTAAAAGATTCAAATCCTTCTGGAATAATGTCGCAAAGATCAAATATTAATTGAGATGGTATTGCATGAATAATAGAATTGGTATGTAATTAAAATCTGGAAAATAATGACTTAAACAAAAGGTTAATTGGATGAGTTTTAGGTGAGACGACATCTTAAAGAATAATAAATATTTTTAATGAAAAAAAAAATTGGTTTAAAAAAAACCACATCCATTTTAACAGGACTGCAGCACCAGCAATCAAAATTCATGAATCCGATTGCACCTTTTTTTCAACTACACCAACTCCGACTTAGACTTCAATTTCTACAGCCTCGAATATTTAGAAAGGCGCAAAGATCGGCCAAAAAAAGTTTTAGCCTCAGTTTTTTGGGATGCGAAAGAGATTTTGTTGATAGATTATCTTCAAACCGGTAAAACAATTAATTCTGAATATTACTCGAACTTATTGGACCAGGTCGAAAAAAAAATTCGTGAAAAAAGCCCGGTTTAAAGAAGAAAAAAATTTGTTTCCACCAAGACAATGTACCAGCTCACAAAAGTCAAAAAACAATTGCGAAAATCACGGAATTAAAGTACGAATTCTGAGAACATCCACCGTATTGGCTCCTAAGGAGTTCCATCTATTTCCAAACCCATCAAACGAAGAGGTGATAGCTGCTGTAGAGGGGTATTTTGCAGGCCTTCCAGATTCTCACTTCAAGGATGGAATCAATCGATTAGAAAATCGTTGGAACAAGTGCATTAAGGTTCAGGGAGACTATACTGAATAACAAATTATATTTCGAATCATAAAATTGTGTTTTTCTTATCGAGCCCGAGAATTTTTTGACTTTTTTTTAAAGAAAGTTAGGATAATATTTTTTTAACTCCGACTTCGACTCCAACAACTTCGACTCTGACTTCACAGCCTTGGATTTTTTTAATCTCTAGATTGTTTTAAATAGTGGCATCTTATCGTATGACACGATTTTCAAACAACTTTCTTGCAGAATTCTTCGGAAACCCATCCTACGATAGTACGTACTATAATTTACATTATTTTAAGAATTTCCATCATTTCCAAACTCTTTTTACGATGTTTTCTTTTCTTCTTTTTTTTAATCAAATTCTAATACGTTGTAAAACTGTTGTGTAAACCTTATGTGTTGCTTCGTATTTATGTGACTAATAGAATTAAATACACATTTAGTATTTTATTAAATTAATGAACAGCAAAAATGGTGTAACTTTAAACTATTTAAAGAAAAAAAAAATTGAATTAATTCCAAACATTATTGGAAATCGATGAATATGATTCAAAACGACGGGGATTTATCGAAACGGTTGTGTCCGGTTTTGACGGTAAGAACAAATATTTAAATTTAATTTTAACTTCTATACCCTCTAAAGTCAGAGTACAAATAGAAAGTGAAATTGGACCGGATCGAGGACATACATAGAAATGAAATTTGGGGAGAAAAAACTATTGTCTCACGAAAAGCAGGCTCTTATTTAGTGAATTAAAAGTTTTAGAAAAGATCGTAATTACAAATATTGGATGGGCCGAAAAGTTATTGTGTTATTGAAGACAGCAAAATAAAGACATTGCTAGAATCCAACAATCGGTGTTTAACGCGACACGAGAGATTTCTCAGAATCTTAACATATTGAAATCGAACGTTAAAAACCATCAAAGAGAACTGTCCAAAATTGGTGAATCAAAAACACTGTCGGGTAGCTTACTATATAATCTTTAATCATCAAATGTATGTTACTGCCATTTTCAAGCCTCCTCGAACCCTAAAAATCAAAGCTTTTAACACGCAATATCTCGACAGTAATCACACCAACTATAATAGATGGTTTGAACCTAGGCAAAGAATGCAATCTTAGACTTTTTGTTGAAGGAGCAGAACCTGTAAAGTCTATAATTTACTAAATCTGCTATTGGGCATGTAACTTATTGTTGGTGTTCTATCAATTGTTGACCATATCGGTTAACAAAGTTGCCTCTGTAGTCAAATAATTGAAAAATTCGAACTTTTCCGATAATATGACAAATTAGTATTGAAATAACCAACTCTAATGTCTCTTGGGTCACTATTGGCACATACAACTTCGAGGTAGTTAAGAAGTTTGCCTATCTTGGAGCGAACGTTAACTCCACAAATGACATCAATGTGGAGATTCGACGTAGAATAATCATTGCAAACCGCTCAAAACTCCTCTCGCGAAATTCAAAAATGCAACTTTACAAAACGCTCATATTTCCGGTACTTTCATACGGAGCAGAGTCTTAAACAATGCCCAAAGCAATTGAGCAAGCACTTAGAACCTTCGAGAAGATACTTCATCGTATTATCAGTCCTTGTCAGGAGGATGGAGTCTGGAGCAGAAGATATAATTCCGAAGTATACAAATTATACGGTGACGTGACCTAGTTCGGAAAATATAACTCATAAGGCTTCAATGGCTGGGGCATGTGGAGCGAATGAACAACAATGCTCCAGCGCTAAAATGATCTTTGAATCCAGACCTGAAGGAACACGTCGCAGAGGGAGACTAAGCCTCCGTTGGAGAGACGAGGCCCTAGCAAACTTGAAAAAACTGCGGATCTCCAACTGGAGAGACTCTGCCCGGGACCGGACAGGTTGGAGGAAAATACTTTTTGGCCCATTCCAATATATTAATTTCATTTGGTATAGAAATTCCAATAAAAGTTTTGCAGTCTTTTTTTTCTAATTTTAAAAATAGCCATCATCAAATAACAACACACACAGGAAGCCTATTTAAGAATTCAAAAAGCGCGACAACAAATTATTGATTGTGATTGCGCGACGCGGTTCGGTTGATGAACGTTGAAATTTTGTTGTCTGGAAGCAGCAAAAAAATCGCCAATCATTTTATTATTCGTCGTAGTCAGTTATTACTGAATTAATATCAACCGATTTAAATTCAATTACTTTTTCTCTTAAATAATATAAAAAATAATCATTATATATGCAAAGACAGGGCGTAATCCTAATTCGGTTAGGATTTTTATTTCTATATTTAATGTCTTGGGGTACATTTTTATTTTAAAGGTCAAATAAGATATAAATTCCAGACAAGAGACTGGAAATTAAAAGATAAATAAGATTTTTGTTGGACAAAATAAGAAAGAATTTCATTTTCAAGCGAATGAATTCGTCACTCAATTTCTAAAAATAGTAAGAAAGTCATTAATTCTTTGAATTTCCGAATTATTTCCGTTTTTAAATAAACAGTTTTTAACTCCGCTTAAAAGAAAAATTGCTGGCCTTATTGGAGAACCATTGGAAATTCTTACAAACAAGTCGCGCCATACAGTCTAGTATTTTCTATAACATAAAAATAGGTATCATATTTTATAAGATATCTTGTAAAATTCTTATATATAAGTCTCAATAGGTGTCGCAGTGAATTACGAAATCCGTGATAACACAGGTTCGAATCCCAGTGTCAAATTTGAAAGAAAGAAAACAAATTTGCACTTTTCTTTAATTGGAATTTTTGTGGGCGCACAGTTTTCTGTATTTCGGAGGGCATATTAGGCAGTCGGTCCCAATGAGAGTAATGTATAACAATTATCAAAAAAACAGGTTACAATGAACCACAATTTGTGTTAAGAATCATTAGCACAGACTTATTAACTTCAAATAACATATTTTCGATCTTTACTCAATCTTGAGGATATATTATTTTTTGAAATGATTCCCACCAAGCAGACAGTATCTAACTATTGGGTGCCCAATGATTGTAGTGTGGACATACTACTACTGTGGAAGAATGGAAACGGAGAATAGATGTTTCTACAGCTTAATAAAATTGCTATCAACAACGTTCGTCTAGATTGAGAATATATAAAACGATCATTGTGTTTGTGAGAAACCTGGACGGTGAAGAAAGCTGATGAAACCATGGAGATAATAGCTTGGACTAGGAATCAACGGCTTAGCTAGTTCCATATATGAAATCTTTCAATTAGAAACTCGACAAGTAGGCTATCCGCATGCCAGACTGTGTTCGACAATGTTCTTCTTAATGACATTAAAAAGATTGGTAAAATAAGTTGAAGCAGCACTGCATGGAAATTTGGAGTTTTAAAGGCGGCTAAATGCTCTAAAGATCTGTATTGATCGCCATTGTGTAATAGTAGAGTAAGATATCTCGCAATTCTGCAGCATAATGAATAATATCGATAATCTAAAGAAATATGTTATATTTCATTTCTATTTTATGTTAATGAATATTTCACACAATTCACCGATTGTGGGTTAAACGTACCCATTAATAAACTAATCTCTGAGATTATTATGCTGATCCAATTTTTCTCATTAATTATCCGGTCTTACGGGTAACCGGAATTTTAAAATTATTACTTATTTCTATTTTTAATAATTTATCGAGACAAGTTGATGAGAGCTCGTAAAAACTCTTGATAAATCGAGTATCAATAAATTTTCGAACCACTTCTCCTAATAGAATACTCGTAGAACCGGCCAAGAATCAGGAAAATATATAGATACTGTCCCAAATTTAGAAAATTTAGAAAAGTTTTTGAACCCAAATATACTGATGCGTCTTCTGGATGGATCAAAAAGTCGTTCAACTAAAAACATTACTGCTGTGAATAGGAAATGTTAAAGAATATCCAAATTACGACGTTTCCGAACAATTAGGCTTGTCTACAAGCATCAGAAAGGAGTATTTTGTGATAGTATTTGATCCGAAATTCTTATAAGATTCAATTGGTGCAAGAATTCAAGCAACCAGATCATTTTTAACGTTGAAAATCATTACCAGGCAACTCCATTAAACTTTTTTCAAGACTTATTTTCAGTCGGACTGAAAAAAAAGTCTTGTGGAGACTCGAAAAATTGGACATATTTTCAGTCCGACAAAAAATAAGTCTAATAGAGTCGTGGGGTTACATTCATTTAGTATGACTGGATTGGGTGCGCTTTATGGATCGAATTTCATTGAAAATGAGGCTGATGTTGCTGTTACTGTCAATGGAGTGCGCTACAAAGCCATGGATAACTAATTTTTTATGGTGTTTCTTTAATGATATGGATGTCAACGACTTGTGGTTTCAACAAAACGGCGCACAACATGTCATAGAGCATACGAAACAATCGATTTATTGAAAACTAAATTTAATGGAAGTCAATTGACCATCAAGATCTTGCGATTTAACACTGTTGGACTGCTTTTTTTGGTACAACTACGTGAAAGATGAGGTTTACAATAATATTCCAACTCAAAACCAATATCGAGCTCATAATTCGTGAGATAAGAGCCTCAATTCTGCAGAAAAACCGATCAAAAATTGTATCAAAAGAATCGATGTTTGCAAACGGAAGTCGTGGTGGATATTTATCAGATATTGTTTTCCATTCATAAATTCTAGAGTCTCGACAATAATATTGTCAAGAAATTCAGAACTTTCATCCAAAAATGTGTGAAAAAAATAGTTCTTATTGAAAAACCCTGTACAATAAGTAAGTAGATAGAAAGCATGGAAAGATAAACGCCGATTGGATTCGATCAATAAATACAATAACTTTTTGGCCCATCCAATAGATGAATGGCCTACCCAGGCCCATTAGCTTCCCCAAAAACACACAAATCACAAGAAAACAAAATTGTTTTTAATCATTCCGGAAGAAATTTTATGAAAATAATTTAATATTTTTTTGGCTGATTATCAAAATTAAATTTGTATTTTTTTTTTCTGTTCTCTATAAGAAAAATTCGCAAAGCGCGCGGCGCGGCAACCAAATGACACTGACACTGTGTGTAAATCTTCACGGTCTCCTCGGTGGCGCGCAGAAAGGGGTATGAGAGATTTGAGGTGTCTCTTGTTTGTGTTTAAAAAGCAAGCAAAAAAAAAAATTGAGGAATCCATTTTCTTATATGAAAAATTTCTTGGAGTCAGCAGAATTAGTTTCTTTTTCTTGAAAAGATAAGAAATATTTATTTAATACTTTGAACATAAAATATTTTTAAAAGAGGGAAAAAAAAGCGGAGGAAATCTATTTTGAAAAAAAATTTCTTCACAGCGAAAAAAACATAAATATTTGAATGAACTTAATTTTAGAGTAATTTAAAATTTAATTATATTAACGGATACCCATGATATCGGGGCTCCTCGGACCGGACAAATAAGGATAAATTTCTTTTTAGATTTTATCGAATTTTTTGGTTATTTACATTTTATTTTTTCTTCCGGAAAAATTATCTTTTTTGACGTTTCTTGAATTTACACAGAAATCATTTTTTTTTTCTTAATTTAATTTCTAGCAGATTTTATCACTTACCACTTTTTAAATTTTATAAAAACTTTTTCTTTATTCACTAATATAAAATATTTTATACTTTTCGTTTTTAATTTAATCAAAAATTTAATAAAATTCGCGAATTAAAAATATACTTCACTACACACACGTATTTTACACGGCAGCCATATTTTTGTAAATAAAAATTTTGATTAATGTCAATTACTAGCGACATCTAGATATTGGTTAAAACAATATTGAAAATATTCCAATAAGTTTCTTTTCTTTACAGCACAGTCACGATAATTTGGACAATTTCGAGTACCGGATAAATACCAATTTGAAGACTACTTTTTGACGGAGAATGTACAAAACTGTTCAGAAACTCGAAAAATATAATTCACTCGAGTACTTCCTTTCACGGACAACGATCGACTGTTTCTAAAATGGATTTTTAACATTTCAGTGTAAAAAATTATGACTGCTTCATTTTATTTTTTTCATTTCTTCTCCATTTGTTTATCTCTAAGAAATGTCAAAATTTGATTTTTTTGACGTTTTTTTTTTTTTGACAGTTAACAGAAGTTCGTCGTGTTGATAGGATGTCAGAAATTTCTTTTTTTTCGAATTAAATAAGAAATAAAATATTTTTAAATAATTTTGGAGTTAGGAACTTCATTAAATCGTAAAAAGTTTTATATTTCTAATTTTTGGTTTTTATTCAATATTATTTAATTTTTTTTTTTAGAAAAAGTTTTAAGAAAAACAAAAAAAAAATACAGAAAAAATGTCAGAAATTAAAACTGAATTATTTGCTGAAAAAGACAGTAATGAAAATGAATCAACAGAATTTATTTTAACACAAATTAAACAAGAACCAGGAATAATAATTGAAGATGAATTTGAGACGGAAAAAATTCGTAAATATTTACAAAAAAATGAAATTACTGAAGAGGATCGATCAAATTTGGTTTGGCAAAGTTGTATAATATGTGAAGAACGTTTTTTAAGCACCGAAGATTTATCATTACACGTACAAACTCATAAAGAACCAGAATTTTTTCAATTTGAACCAATCAAGGAGGAAATTTCGAATTTTAAACGAGATTTTCAATGTTTACAATGTCTGGAATTTTATCCTTCCCAGGAAAGTTTAGATAATCATTTGAAAATTCACATAGAAAAACCATATTATACTGAATGTGAGAGCTTAAATGAAGATCCTTTAGAAATAAATAATGAAATACATAAATCTGCTGAGCAGGTAAGGTTATTAGAGCTTTTATTTAACAATAAAACCTAGACAGCATCGATAGTTTAAACTTTAAAGCACAGACTGTGAATGCCTGTTTTCCTTGAAAGTGTTCTTTCTTTTAGACCCACATTAGGTCATCTGTGACGAATTATAAAGACGGGAATGTAGCCTTTCATATCTTTTTATAAATTGAAGACTGAGTTTAATTTATTGATTTCTCACCGATTCCTCATGAATAAGGTTTAATAGTGGTCAAGTATAAAGCTTTGATTAAGGTACCTTTTTAAAGGCACTAAACGAATACTAGTTGGAATCTGTGGCTTCATTCAGCTCGAGTTATTCTTCGAATACGATTTAGTTTTAGTGCCTTTCAAAAAATACATCTACTAGTGAATGAGTTAAGGATGGTTTTATATTTTTGATTGATTGCGATCCTTAGTGAAGACATATCCGTCCGGTTTGTCCATAATGTACATTCCAAGCACTATGAAAATCTGCCTCCTGCTATTTCCCAGGAATTAAAAACATGTCTTATCATTTAAGTTGATATGTCGAAAATACACTTTCCATGAAAACCATCCCAATATTGATGGAATTATTGATGTTTTTGTATTCATTTTATTTTTATTCTTGTTCTTTGTATCCCTACCGGGCGGAGTAATATTCTATCTTTTTTTTTATTCTAACTAGAATGTAGGCTCCAGTTTTCATGAAAATTCTCCAACTATTCACCGAATTAGAGACATTTTTATTGATTGCTCACCTACAATCCTCCTACCAAAAGTTACACAAAGTGCAGTCAAACCATAAGTTGACTAATGCAGTAAAAAACGAATGGTTAAAGCTCCTCGGTTGGAATGCCATTGAAACCATGCGTCAGAGCTTACTTTTCTTGGGTCTAGGTTCTTCTTTAGACAGGCATTCGGCGACGCTTTGGTTCTGGGTCGTATTGGAAGCACCATGACTCGTCATTAGTCGCAATTGATTTCAGAAAGTTTGAATGGTTTTCTGGTGTGCTAATGGAGTCTCTTCTGTTCAATTTTTCATCGTGTCTTAAATTCTGTGGAAGAAATCGGGTGCAAACCTTTCTTCTCTGTAAATCCTCAGTAAGCATAGTGTAAATAGTATCGTTAGATGTTCCGAAGACCTCTGCTATCATATCGATTAACTCATTTTGATCTTCGGCAATGAATTGACGAACTTCCGTATGGTCCGGTGCCTGGTTTGCCTTTCACTGTTTTCTTCGCTAATTTGTTTATGCCATCTTAAAACCATTGTTCTTGTTAGACAATCATTGCCAAAAGCCTTATAAGTTTCAGTGGTGCTGAAGCCGGTTTTTTCCGAAAGATTGGGATGCTAATTCCTTTATTACTATCTTTTCTATTAGTTTCTTTAACTTTTGAATGCTGTTCGTTATATTTTCAGTACTTGTTGATTATATTATTAATCTTTTTAAATTTCTTTATTTTTCTACACGTAATTAGGATGTCTTAGAAGTAAACCGCCGGCGTAAATGTTGCATTGTTGGTTGTGAAAATGATTCACTACAAGATAAAAGTCGAAGATTTTTTGCATTTCCTTTAGTTAATTCTGATAAATGGAATCGATGGTTAACAGCATGTAAAATGTCAATTGGTTATATTGCAAAATTAAAAAAACCTTTAATTTGTGATTCACATTTTGAGAGAAAATTTATTGGAAAAAGAAAATTATTCCCAGAAGCAATACCAACATTAAATTTAGACAATTTACCCTCAGCAGCGGCAGTAGAGCAGTCATCATCATCCACTTCTCATATTGTTTATCAAATAGAAGAACTTGATGAAATTGATCCACTTAGAATTCAATCTTCTGATAATGAATTTGAAACATCTTCCAGTGATTGTCTTCTTAAGAACGAACCAGATTTGGATAATTCTCAATCGGAAGTAGTGAGTTTAAAAGGTAATTTTTTAAAATAAATGAAGTTGATAATATAAATATCTAAAATTTCTAATCCATCTTTAAGAAATGTCGACACGTAAACGTAAATGTTGTATCGTTGGTTGTAATAGTAATTCATTGGAGAATAAAAATAAACGATTTTTTGCATTTCCATTAATAAATTCTAATAAATGGCATCAATGGGTGACATTATGTAATCTGCCAATTGATATTTTCAATAAATTAAAGAAACCTCTTATTTGTGATTCACATTTTGAGAGAAAATTTTTCGGGAAAAAGAAATTATTCCCAGAAGCAATACCAACATTAGGTTTAGACAATTTACCAGCAACAGAATTTTCAACTTCTCAACATGTTGATATAATCTATAAATATTTACAAGAAAATAAAAAAACTTTATATACAAATCGAAAAATCAATAGAAATAAAGATGTCGAAAGACGTAAGGTGAGAATAATTCATTTTCATGGAAATAAAGTTTTTAATTACAAATTTTGTTCCTTTTTTATTCGCAGATATTGTTAATAATGGAAAATTAAAGTATTATTAAGCTTTTACAGATAATAGATTAATAAATTAATATCGATTAACCAGAAATCATTTGATTTTTTACTATAAAAGTTACACATTTCTCCCCAATTCCTCAATTTTCGATTTTTCAATGCCCTATGGTAGAAATGGGACAGAAAAACTGTCAAAACTAACAGTATTTCAAGGTTTTTTCTTCATAACTTTGTTTCTTCTTTCCAAAATTTCTTCTTATTTGCAGGTAACCCAGATCCTATTAGCATAAGTCTAATCTGCAAATTTTATTCAAATCGGTGCACTAGTTTT
Organism: Xylophagus ater; assembly: GCA_963422695.1. NCBI lineage: Eukaryota > Metazoa > Arthropoda > Insecta > Diptera > Xylophagidae > Xylophagus > Xylophagus ater. The sequence continues at coordinate 43,511,442 of OY730484.1, forward strand.
TAAAGTACATTAAAAAAACTATAGGATTATTTCTTTCTCCACTATCCTTGGACCAATTTGACTAAAATTTAACATGGTATCGTTTATTTGTGTAGTTAACCTACATAATTAATTTTAAAAAAATTGGTTCACAAATTTTCCAATTAAATCCTAAAAACCATAAACAAAAAAACGACAAAACTTTCTGGACACCATCGTTTTTCCTTTATAACTTTGCTCCCCCTGGATCGATTTTGCTGAAATGCTATACCAAACCAAGTTAAGGAATAAGTAACTCATATTGTAGATTTTATCAAAATCGGATAACGCGTTTTTGAGCTATCTTCTATACGGATTCCCTACACAACCATACCCTTAAAACCTTTCTACGACTATTATTTAATATACCCCGCGGCTTTTTCGCGATATTCCAAGAATATGAAAGTAAATTTAATTTTAATGATTTCTATTTTAACCTCCTGGAACCCCCCAAGGAATAGATACATATCCTATCATTTCATTTGGCCTATCCAGAATGTACATTCCAAGTTTCAAGAAAATCCAACTGTTATTGACCGAATTAGGGACGTTTTTATATTGTCCTTCCCATCGAAAATCCACGTACCCTATACTCAAAGCCTAAGTAAAGACATGGAGCAAATTTTTTTCAAATCAGTAAAGTAGTTTTCGAGTCTATATGGTACTAACAAACAAACAATTACACAGATTCATTATAAAAGATAATCAACTAACTATCTGATCGATCTGATGATCGCACAAGATTGCCTTGTTTAGGTTCGTCGTCTTCTTATATTTTCCTTTATATTTAATCGTAAACATCGAACTCATGTGACTGGCAGAAGTCTTCAAGCTATTAGCTTCCCTGGGCGATATTGGAAGAAGACGAATTATCTTGGGGTCACACATAAAATACACGAAAACTAACGATAGCTGATTAGCAAAGAAAAAACCTATGGAATATTATAAAAGACAAAACTGGATGGAATATGAAATTAGTGAGATGTTTGACATTGTTTTTGAGACACAAATGCTTCGATATTTGCTTCCAGTGAAAGAAGTGGCAATTCACAATGAGTTGTCCAGGTCATCAGAAATTTTTCTGTTCTAGTTTTATTCTTCATCATTGAAAATAGCTGCTCGCTCATAGAGGCGCTTTCAAATTGTGATAAGATGAATAAGGCTTGATTGTACAGAGAGGTATATTTGTTTCTTTTTATTTTTCATATAAATAAAGTTCATATTCCCCTCTGTCGGCCCATGTAAGACAGAAAATGCTTAATATAACTCTATGGCCTGTACTTTGACCTAACTTGGACCATAGATTAGTATACTTAGATTTCCAAGCCAAATAAGCAGCGTGATGTTCAGTGTTGTTGCTGAAGGTGAGCTTAAAGAAGAATGGATGAAAAGAAGTTTAATGTGAAAGAAAGAGACGAATCTATATTGTACCGGGATATCACGGTACAAAAAGAATCAGTTGAATGCACAGTCGTTGGAAATCTTTATTATTAGTCTATGCTTGGAGCTTACTACGGAGCTTAACTTCAGTAGAAGGACTAACTAACGGTGCGGCAAAGAAACATAGCATTTCAACCAAACTTGTAGGAGGACGGCCAATAGGGACTGCGTGTTAAGGCCCGTAACTGTGCAGGGACATTCACGAATGGAGGCGCTTTCAAATTGTGATAAGATGAATAAGGCTTGATTGTGCAGAGAAGTATATTTGTTTCTTTTTATTTTTCATATAATAATAAAGTTCATATTCCCCTCTGTCGGCCCATGTAAGACAGAAAATGCTTAATATAACTCTATGGCCTGTACTCTGGCCTAGCTTGGACGACGGCTAGTCTGGAGTGCGTGTTAAGTCCCGCAACTGTGCAGGGACATTCTATACAATACAATACAGTACCTAACATAGGGATTTGTTTCATAATTCAATGAAAACAACTCAAGAATTTGTAATAATAACTTTTTAAATTTAGTAGGCTCTCGGAATTGAGATCTACTTTACGGAATTCAAAATTAAACAAAAATTTCGATTCGTAGTTGGCTGTGCCTGGATGATTTTAGAAGCCAACGACTAAATTAATTTCATTTCTAAAACATTTTCGAAACGAAGGGAACGGATTCAAATTTGTGTTGGCATAAAAATTCATAAAATCAATTTTTAATTGGAAAACAATTTTCTTTAAGCAAATCGTTATTATTTCTTTTTTTCTTTTTATATTAAAATTATTTCGTTATTAATTAATTTTTTTTTGTTTTTCTTTCAAATTTTAATTTCTTTTAATTTAAAATTTGTGGAAATTTATTAAGAGCCTTCTAAAATGTCGTTCGTCTCCCAGAAAAAATTAATTTTCGATTTTATCATTCGATTTGGGAAAAATTCATTACTTAATAAAAATTCTCGTAATTTTACTGCACAAACTGTTGATCCAACGCAACATATTAGCATTAATAAATGTTCGGATCCGCGTTCTAAGGGCTTAGTTCTTGGAGTATATGCGAACGAGCATGATAAACTAGATTACGGAATCCTCACTGATGTTGGTTATAAATATAATAAGGTAAGTAAAAGAGAAAACGGCCTAGCTCTTTCATTAATAATAATTTTTTTCTTATATCATTTAGGTTGCTACTAATGGACGTCTTCTCGAACTTCTTCGTCTTGCTGGACCTATGCCAAAACGTGGTGAATGTCGTATTTTCTATAATCTTGATCCGACTTTTTCCGCAGTTGCTGTATGTGGTTTGGGTAAAGAATGTCTTGGCTATGATTCTTATGAAATGATTGATGAAGGTAAAGAATCGATACGTCGAGCTGCTGCAACGGGTTGTGCTGCATTACAAAAAATTCATACTGGTAAAATTGTTGTTGAAAATTTTGGTCATGCCGAATCAGCGGCAGAGGGTGCTGGTATGGCTATATGGGCATATCAAGAATTACGAAATAAAAACAATCAAATGGTAATGCCACAAATTGATTTACATGTTGAAAAAGGAATGGAATGTGATTGGGACGGTTGGCGGATAGGATTACAAAAAGCTTCTGCACAAAATTTAGCACGTCAACTGCAAGAGACACCATCAAATTTGCTGACACCGGCAGCTTTTGCACAGAATGTTGTCGAGGTGTTATGTAAATCGGGTGTTAATGTCGAGGTGAAAGTTAAAGGTTGGGCAGAAAGCCAACAAATGAATGCATTCTTAACAGTTGCAAAAGCATCATGTGAACAACCAATATTTTTGGAACTTAGTTATTATGGTGCCTGTCGTGATGATAGGCCAGTCGTTTTAGTTGGTCAAGGTGTAACATATGATGTTGGTGGTCTATGCGTTAAGGTATAAAAAAATTCTTATATTGTTTCTATATTGCTTCATTTTCACATTTAAAAATTAAATGAATATTTTAGGATCTAGAAGAATTGAGATATATGCGTGGTGATATGTCAGGTGCTGCATGTGTTGTTGCTACTTGTCGTGCTATTGCATCATTACGATTACCTATTAATATCAGAGGTCTTATACCGCTGTGTGAGAACTCGATGGGTTGTAACTCTTATAAGCCGGGCGATGTTGTTAAAGCTATAAATGGTAAAAGTATTGAAATTGAAAGAACCGATTGTGAAGATACATTGGTAATGATTGATGCACTTTTATATGCACAAAATTTCTATCCGAAATTTGTTATTGATGTTGGTACGACCACAAGTGCTATGCTTAAAGTATTCGGTGAAGCTGCTACTGGAGTTTTTACAAATTCTGAAGATCTTTGGCAACAAATGAAAAATGCTAGCATACATACTGGTGATCGTGTTTGGCGTATGCCACTTTGGCATTATTTTACCTATCAAATGACTCATTCGAAAACAGTCGATGTACAAACTGTTGGCGAAGGATACGGCGGAGAACCATGTAAAGCTGCAGCATTTTTAAGGCAATTTGTACCATGTGGAGAATGGATGCATATGGTAAGAAAAGAAAATCGCTTTTATAATATAACGAATTGTTGCTGATTGTGTAATTTTTAGGATGCAATGAGCGTGATAAAAACAGATGGTATCAGTTATGAATATTTGAGAGAAGGAATGGCTGGCCGACCAACAAGAACTCTAATCGAATTTATAGCACAACTAGTTTGCAAAGAGAATGAGGCTAAGGTTCTTAATGAATAAAAATATTGTTGCAGCTATTTGTAAAAATTTGTTTCCTCATATATTTGTGAAATTTTTTAAATTATATTTTAAATTCCTTATGATATATATCTGAATGTTTTTTTGAATGTTTTTTGAATGTTTTTTTTAATATATATATCTAATTTTGTAACAAACAATTTAATTGGCTTTTTATTTTTAATTATTTTAAGTCGTCAGATTGTCCTGAAAGGTAATTGTTCCAATTTGTTGGCCGCCTAAAAGAAAGAGGACATGGTTTGGGTAAACAGAATTCCAATATTTTGTGAATAATCAGACGAAAACTGAATAATTCTTTTATTTAAGAGAAACAAAACGGAATAAATTTGAGAAAAGAAAATAATGGAAAAGTATGGAAACTAGCTAAAAAACCAGGACTGGCATTCTGTACAGCGACAGGCGACTGTCGCCAAGCGACGAGCGACATTCAATGCCTGCCTAGAATAAGCACAAAGAAAACACTGCAGGCAGTTCTCAAAATCTATGTAACGCATGGCACTCTTCTGGAATTTCTCAAAAATCGTATATATTTTTAAGAGAATATTTTCTCTTTTGTTTTTATTACGCTTTTTCTTTTTCTTTCATATAATAATTTACTTCTCTTTGTAAGCAGTAATTTTTGCTTAAAATTTGTGACATCTCGCTATTGTAATAGGAACCGAATTAGTTGATTTAAAACCATCAATTATTTCACTAACGTGGAAAATCAATTAATCAACCATAACTCGATTAGGAACAAATCATATTCAAAAAGCATAAGAATGACAATACTTTTTCGATTTGATTTAAACTCAACTCGACTTCTGCTGGTTTGATTCGTGCATAAGCGTGCTTATAGAGTAGTATATGAATCCAGCTAGGTATTTTAAAATAGAGTGTACCTAGTCAGTTTCATTTAAAATAAAGATTTCGCTATAAACTTTATGTTGGTGTAAAAATTATAAAAGGCATTTATTGTAAAACATTTACAAGTAATGAATGCCAGATCACACGGCCTTTTAGGTCAACTTACAGGGGTTCTCTACAGGGATTCTGAAAATCACCAAATTTTGATTTTAGAGAAACGATGATTTATGTAGCTGTATGGTTCGAATCGCCATACTGTTGAAAGCACATCTCGTCAGGATCAATGTCATCCATATTTTCGAACAAGAAATTAACGTGTCACGAAATTGTGGCTGTTCTAACACGTTTTCCATATTCACTCATTGTTGGTTGGAGCAGCGACTCATAATATACTAGTTGAGTTAGAATTTAGCAGTTTTGGTTTCTATCTTGATTCAATTTGGTTGTTTACTTAAACTTTTAACTCAAACAATTTTTCTGATGAGTTTTTATTTGGTTTATCAAAATATTTGAACTTTTAAATTAAATAAAGTTTTCAAGAAAAAATGTCTATTGAGGTGGAAACTTTAGAAATTCAATATGTTTATGATGAATAGTTTATTCAACTTGTTTTTCTTTAGAATTGAAAGATAAAATAAAATCAATTTTAAGGATATTGACTTCCGAAAGTTTCTACAAAACGAACAAGTCATTTTTGCATAGATCCATAAATCGATGAGAATATCTAATGAAATTCTTATCTAGATTTTATAGAATCGAAGTTTTTGTTTATTAATAGGCAACTGATAAATTTTTTTTGAATATTTTCTAAAAGTAATTGAATAAAAGACTACAAATTATTTTACTTTTAATCTTTTTTTTTATGTTAGGATACCTTAACCTTAGGTTAAGTTATGCTGTTAGGCCTCACATAGACCATATTGTGTCCATAGTTGTACCACATAGTTTATTGACCTACGAGAGTTCCCATAGTATTAGGAGGTGTTTTTCAATCGCGGCTTCTGCCTAATATTAGTCTGAAAAGCATCCGTATTCGTTGCGAATTGTAGTATTATTCTTATATTGTACCCTGAGGCCTTCTTTGGATCTTTGAGAAAAAGTTGGCCTAAGATTTTCAACCATGCAAATGCGGGACAGTGGCAAAGCATATGCTCAATGATTTCTACTTGATCCGGATCTTCACAGCTCCTGCAGTGAGCGATTGTAGAGGGTTGGAGTCTGAAAGCGTGCATTCCAATAAGAGAGTGACCGATGTAGATATCTAAACCGTAACCTCAACTTCAACGCCATTACGAAATCTTCTCCGCGATTCAGTGTGATGAGAACATCTGTTCTTCAATAGTTGGACGAATGAAATGCGGAAATGGTATAATAGTTATACACTGATTGGAATCTCCGAAAAGAATCTGTTGATATAAGATTTAAGGGTAGAAAAGACCAGGGGTTGGTCTTTTCTACCCTTAAAGGCAGCAGTCTAAAATTAGTCTGAAGAAACGAGTCTCCTTGATGTCAAGTGTAAAATCATTAAATATGTTAAAAAGATTCATTTGAATTTTTCATTTAACATAAAAGATATTTACACGTCTCTTTAAATTTTCACAGAATCGTAAATTATGTATTTCAATCCATTTTCCTTCGAATTTATATAAAAAAGTAAATAAATTCATTTTGCATCAAAATATGTCAGCACGGATTTAAATTTATCACATGAATGTCATATTTATATGTTACCGATGGATATATATATTTTTTTGATAAAAAACTGTATCAGAGTATACTACAGCAGTGGTTGGTAACTTTTTTCTACGTTGAGCCCCATTTAGCCGTTTGAATTCCTCCGAAGACAATCCCTAATAGATTATGTAGCCCGTTTGAAACCACCTATATTTGCGTTGATAGTACTATTGAAATTTGAGAAATAAAGAATTGTGTCATGGGATTTGTGAGAGACATAAGTCTAAATACGCAAATTCGAGCGTGAACGATAAAGCAGTTAAACGTTTCATAAAATTCTGATAACATCTGCGTATCAGAGTCCTGAATCAGAACTCCTGCTATCCCCGAAGAATAAAACAAAAACAGAGACTAGTTTTCCAACTCATGTGAAAAATAGAGGTGGCTGAAAGTCCAACATGTAGAGTTCGTTTGGAGTAAAATGAGTCAGCCGAACAATTTCTGTGTTAATTCTCGGCGTTTTCTAGAACGAGACTTGGTACACTGAGTCCGTATACTCTTAGCACAGAGTGGTTAACTAATTTGAACTTAACTACGGTGCTGACCTTCATTACAAGGACTAACCGGTTCGGATAATGTTGTGGCTAAATTAAATACCGTTCGTGAAATATTAGACTCTTCTTTTAAGCCAACTACTGCATCAAAATAAAAATTGGTTTCTCCCTCGTTTCTGCATACATTCTATTGCTGTTACTTGTCAACCATAATATCATATATTTTTTTTTGATTCCTTATGATTTAGATGAGGTTAATGAAACATGTAGACTGTAACCTGTAAAATACCTACACTAGGTTCAAAAGTTGTCGACCGCTGGTGGCATACAGTGTTCTATGATAGAAATATACACGATACATATACGATATGTATTTTTCTTTTGGAAATTTTTTACATATGTCGAATTGTTGCTTTATAATATATGACAAGTAAAATTTCCATATTTAGATAATATTTTTTGATAACATAAAAAGTATCTTTAAGAATCTTCTTTTTATAAATGTGCTAACATATGTTGCCGATAGGAGAAAAAGAAAAGTTTACAACATTGAACACTTTAAAAAGCGACGAAAGGTAGATATCGAAAATTTACACAAATATTGTAGTATATTGAATTTATATATTTGGTATTATATGAAAGATTAGGATTTATTAAGATGATAATATTATTATCTAGAAAAGTAGAAAACTTTAAGATCATTTTGTTGGGGAATATAATCTTAAGAAGTTTATCTAATAAAATCTTGTATTTGTTATCTAAAGAAAGGTTTATTAACCTTTCGTATATTAACCTTAGATAAATACATTTAATCCTTTATTTTCAATTGATATGCCAATAAAGAATGAAACTTTGAAGAGTTCTTGAATTTCTGTATTAAATAAGGCTTATGTATAATTTGAAGATATTACATTGATATTGAAAATGATGTCCATACAAACCTTGAAATTTGGTTAATGTTTTTATATGTCTTTTGTCAGTTAGTTAAGAAAGTTTTCTTGTTAAAATATGAGATCTAGATGAAACATCAAATTCAGTACTATATTAAGGATCAACGTCCCATTTGTAATTGGACTTGAAAGGTTATACTATCTATAGTATTGCCCCTAGTAGAAAAAATTGCCTTTTTCTACCAGGTTCAAGTTTCAAGAAAATATCCTGAAAATTTGACATCAGAACTTATAGAATTGAAAAAGTTATAGAATTCTAAGAGAAGCATGTCGGAGAATCATATTGTAAGGTGTTTATCTCAAAAAATCTGCCTACAAAGTCGATGGACTTCACTTATCATATTTTAAATAAAGATGGTAGATTTTTTTTCTTTAAAAGATATGCCAACTGGGAACAAAAATTTGAACGTTTTCGAAATTGATAATTTAAGTTTGTACTACCAGCTTTTTTCTATTTTGGTCCCTGTAACCTCTCACCGAGTGGAAAATTTATCTTATCTTTTCAGTTGGCTTCTCTCGAACATTCCAAGTTTCATGAAAATCCGACTACCGAATTGTCAAAAATTATTAACACTGAATTTTTAATGAAGAATAGTATATGTGTCATGTTCTTGTTTTATAAATCCTAATTAAATAATAATTAATTCAATTAAAATCTTTAATATCCCTTCCTAGGTCAAATAGATTTTGATACCTTCATCTCTGTTCATTAAGTAGTCTCATTTTCCAGTATCATAATTAACAATTGAAGTAAATTTTCAGAGAAAACATTCAAATTTAGATTTTCCTAATAAAGATATAAATTTCAATTTTTGAATTTCTATCTAATATCATGGAAAAACCATTAATTTTCCGTATTTTAATTTGAAAATTCTGCCCACTTATATTATAATCGATAAAACACTTTATGAAATCCGTGAAAATGATATTTTCATTTTAATATTATTAAAGTAAATCGGAAAACTTTGAAATTTTCCAATCTTTAATATTATTGGGTAGTCCAAAAACTCAGCAACAAAATTTTTCCAGGTACGTTTTCACATTGTTGTTTGAGTTAAAGATTTTCACAGCCAAATAGTTTTCCTGAGAGTAAAACAGATAGAGGTCTGATGGTGCAAAGTCAAGTCTACTATATATGGTGTGTCAGCACATCACAGCGAAAGTTTCAGTAATTTTTGCCTAGTATGTAAGTAAAAGAGGTCTTGTAATGTTATGATGGAACACAATAGCTCTACGGTTTATCAAATCTCGACATTTCTTCTATTCTGCTATTAATTTGGTTAGTTGCTGACAGTATAAGGTCAATAAGATCAATTTTTCTTTCAGGTGGCAGGAGCTCAAAATACATAAATCCCATGTAATCTCACAATATCAGCAATACAACCTTCTTTGTATTTTGTTCGAGGTGGCTCATGGCGCTTGAGGTATGATGTTTTACATTTAACATTATACTGAATACAATCCATTCCTCATCTCTTGTGGTTATTTTCTTTACAAAAATAGTCTCCTTTGGTTATACAAGTATTTTAAAAGCATATCACCGACACAGAAATCTTGCTCCAAGCAGCACAGAAGTTAAAAGAAAGTTTTTAAATTATGAAACAATATTGAAAACTTGAACTTCTCCTCAATTTCACGAACAATTTTGTATCGATCAGCTTCAATTAAGGCCTTTAATTGATTCTAATTAATCTCAGTTGATCTACCAGGACGCTAGGTATCTTGAATCGAGGATTTTTGATATGACGCTAAACTAATACAACACAAACGATCAACATGAAATTTTTACACAATCAACACTTGACGTTTAAAGGACGTTTTGGGGTACCCAATACTTTTTCACGGGTCATTAAATTAATGTTTTTGGAAAAGGAACCACATTAAATCTGAGTTCATGATGAAAATTTGATGAAATTAGCGGTTGAAATAAATTACAAGATTTTATTAAAGAAATTTTTGGTTTATTTTTAAGCTTTTTCTGATAGGAAAAAGACGATTTGTAAAACATAAAAGATTAAAAACTGATTAATTTTCTTAATATCATTTCAAATTCGAAATCTTTATCTCTAAAATAATATAAAATGACAAATAATTCAATTTATTTTTCTCAATCAATGGAAAATAAAACAAAAAAACACGAAAGCTTTCAATATTTCATTAACTAATTTTCAGGATTTTTGTACTTTGTATAATTTCCTGAGGGATACACAACGGACGACTGCCTTTTTTTCGGGATTTTACCATAAACGCCTTCTGCAAAATGATTTGAAAATAAGTCTAATGGTTGCTAGAACTTAAATTCTTTATGAAACGTAAAATATTATTTTATTTGTAATATCAAAGACACAAACACCCAAGCTGGACGTGCTGCAGAAAACTCATAAAAGTGCACATAAAGCAAAAGCACATCGAGTTCAAAATTCTGAACAAGTCTAGTTATAAAAAAAGACACAACAAGCTCTGGAAAATGCGGAACAAGCAGCTGTTGTATATCAAAAGGGACGACCTGATCCTGCATGTCTACTCTTTGCTTCCCAATAGAGGCAGCAATCTAGAGTTATGCAACAAACTGATGACAATTTAGAGGAAGCTGCTGCAAAACAACCCCGGTGATCAAGAGGTGGACCTATCGCATTGATTCGTAATCATCAAATATCATGGCTTTTGTTATGAAAATCAATAAATCCCAAGGACAAACCTTTGATCATATAGGAGTATATCACGGACAGCTCGCTCTATGTTGCATTGACTCGCAGTCGAAAAAATTAACATTTATGCGCTTTCATTATCAAAGTATTTAATGCCAATCTCCACACAGCCGACATCCTATTATGACGGGGAAAAATCAGAAAACTAGAAAGAGATGGACTATTGCAATTTTCGTTAGGATAGATCGAATAAAAACATCAGTCTCCCCACACAATTTAGAAAAATCGGTAGTGTGCGACGGTATCGTGTGTGATTATTGTGAGAGTATACACCCGCAGATGAAGTGCCATATAAATCAGATAAACATGTTCATCTGTTTTTGAGGGGAATCATCTGAAGATCGAAAATTAGTTGGGGAAATCAGAAATGTAGAAGCCGACAAAATTTGTAGAATGATTGTTTTCTACCTTTCTGTTTAACCAATCTTTGTATAGTGTTATCCCATAGTTGCATCAGAAGTAGGATGTCGGCTGTGTGGAGATTGGCCTTTATTGTTAGTCATCAAGTTTTAAATTAAATTCAATAAAAAAGAATAGGAAGTAGTGAATTTTGAGCGTTCATTGGCTAGAAATCTTATATATTCAATTTATAAAAAGAATCATCATTTTTGACGAGTTTATCACTAGTTATACATAAGGATCTAGGTTTTTTTCATTTTCATTTTAAGGTATTATTTACCTACCTATTATAAATGTTTGATTTAAATACTTCAAATCCTTACTTTAATATACTTAACCCTTGTTTATGTTTCGTATATACTATATACTAAATTCTTTTTTCATTTAATATATAAAAGAAAATGCAAACAAAAAAGAAAATCAAAGGATTTATCTTTAAGATAACATTATAAAATGTCACTTGATATTAAACTGATATAAGGAATTGTTAAAAGCTTTAAGGGAGACAAAACACTGACATACAAATGACATTAATTTCAATTTTCTAAGGGCGGGCGTAAATATAGTAGAAATATATTATTATATACAATGAGAGAGAACAAGTGAGAGAGGCCCACACAAATGATATAAGTTCATAAATAAATTTCAAAGCTTATCAGAATTTGCTTTTAAGCTTGCTTGACATATAATTGGGATGAGTTTTCTTTAATAGAAAATTCTTCACATATATAAATAGGTATATAAGATGAATGAAGAAATGCGTAGAACTGTTATTAGAAAGGATATACAAAATGATAACCATTCAAAAGATTTCAATCATCATCACAAGAAATTAAATTTGTTAAAAGAAAAATAATATTCATATATGAATATTTAAATCATAACAAGAGGATAATAATTATTGAAGTACTATTATTAGTACTACTCTACTTAAAGATACTTATTAATATGTTGTCACTAGTGGCATAAACGTGCCAGCGATCAGAAATCCTGGCTGGGAAAAACACTGAAAACTTTATAAACAAGACTTATTTTTTCCTACAACTATTTCTTTCTACACTATCCTTGGACTGATGTTACTAAAATTTAACATAATATCATCTATTTATGTCATCAATACGTCTAAATAATTTAAACGAAATTGCTTCACACATTTTGGAATTAAATCCGAAAAACGCTAAGAAAAAACGACAAAACTTTCTGGTCACTCTGATTTATAACTTCGTTCCTCCTTGGTCGATTTTGCTGAAATGCAATACCAAATCGAGTTTAGTAATAAGAAATTCATATTGTAAATTTCATAAAAATTGGAAAACTCGTTTTTGAGTTATCTTGTATACGAACGGACGGACGGACATGCAAAATTCGATATAACTTTTGATTTTCTACACAATTGTACCCTTGAAATCTCTCTATGATGGCGATTATTTTTAATATACCCACTCTCTGATAGTAGATAGTGGATCATATGGCATAAGAATTGAATTCAAACATAATACATTATTAGAGTTTACATGGATTCGTTAACTTATTGCATACTACATACTTTTTTTTTCTGTTCTCAGAAATTTCTTGAATTTTTTGTTGGTCTTTATTAAACTCCATTCAAATAGTTTCTTGAAATAGTTTCTTTACTTTCTTTCTAATGCACCATCAATTGATAACATTGAAGTATCTAAATCTGATATTTCTGCGTGATCATTGCTAGTTCCAGGTTGAGATTCATTAACTTCAATATCACTAGGACATTAGACATTTCGTCTAACGCCAAAAACAATGTGTTTGTGAAGTACCAGAAACGGATTGTTCCATGGCCGTTTAAGGTATTCAAGTTTCTCCAAAATCTGACAAATTCTTGCTGCATTTGTTCTTTTATAATGGCTTAGCTTTTTCTTTACATAAGCCTTGTAATCGAACCAAACCAATAAAAAAAAACGCTTTTTTATATCAATGATAGGTTCTTTTTTCAACTAGTGCAGGCATTTTTAAGAGGACTCATTGCACTTAGCTCGTTAGTAACTATCTCCCAGAAATTAACTACTTTTCCCTTTTAAATTTTTGTATATCCTTGTGCAATAATTGGATATTCGCTAAGGAATTCAATCAGCCTTTTGTATTGCTTTTTATTTGTTGAATTTAACGACCTACATTTTAATAACATTAAAAAAAATTAAAATTTACTTAAATTAAACTAAATTAATAGGAAACTTTTTAATTTTATGTCTCACAATATAAAAATTCCTGGAAAATATTTCTGTCGGAGAAGAAAATCTCAATTTTTCGATTCCTATAGAGTTTGGAATAACAAAATTCCGACGGAATAAATTTCGAAAATCCGTAGGAGTTTAGAATAGAAATTTTAATTTCGTAGAAAACATCCTATTACGACGGAGTTTGGAATAGATGTACTAATATACATTATTGCTGCTAATGTGTCTTTGGTATATAATAATATTATTCTATAATTTAAATTTTTTCTATTAATTATTGTAGACATTGGGACTAATTTCTTTACAACAATTTTACTAATACTTTGTCTACTATTCTTTTGAATAACACTTTAATTAATTCAGAATAAGAAAAAACAAACATGGTATATTCAAAAGTTTTCACAGATTCTCCACTATTTTATCTCAAAACAATAACATTTTGTCAAAATTTAAACATAACCTAAAGCTGTGAAAAGTTTACTTTACATAATAAACTTTTCTCGTGAAATATTTGAATAATATCGCATATGAAATAAACTATATTTTGTATGGGAGACATGGATAATGATGTTAAAGTAACGCCTTAGGATCTTACCAATGATACATACGGTTTTGTAGAAAATTAATTAAATTTTCATAAAATATACAATACAAATTAGGCTATAATATAGTAAATTAAAGTGTTTTGGAATTCCTGTCGGTAAAAGAGCATCCATGAAAATAAAGGCAAAAAATTTGTTTAAAACCGCTTTGCGCGAAAGTCCTTATAAAATGAGACTTGTAAAATTTAGGATATTCTATTAATACAAGACAATATCCAATAGAACCTTATTTGGTATGAAAATGAAATAAAAATACTTACATAATCCTAAATAATGACTTTAAACAGTGCTCTGCAACTTTTTGACAATCAAAGCACATAGACGCACTAAGAAGTGTAGGCTTATACATGATCGACTGTCATCGTACTGACTATGGAAGGTTTGAACCAATTGCTAGAATGTTACAGAGTGTAAACAATAACTCTCTGCACACTTTGACGTCTCGTTAAGTAAGGAGAAACTGAAGAGTCTGTTGGTCACTGACTCTGCTGTATCATCGGATATGTAACCTCTCCGGCTAACCTTTTTGTGTTCTATTGGTTGTTGACCACATGTTTTTTTTGTTTTTGATAAGGGTGAGACTAACATAATAGTTATATGTATTATTTTATTTTATGTCGCTGAATTTGCTGGCTTGTAATAACTAATATGAAGTGTCAAAAAAAAAAAAAATAAGTACTTGCCAGAAATCCGTGATACAACACGAGTAAATGTTTTAATCATATTTACATACCAATTCGCTCTTGGAGGCATCTAACACATCAGCACATCCAGCATCACTTGGCAGTACATCGATTCCGAATCTTTGATTTAGAAAACAGATGAAATCCTTGTTTCTCCTACGGGATAAATAAAATTCATTATATTTTATTGTCTACAAGTTAGTTTTTTAAATTTTTATTTTCGATATAAGGTCTGTTTTATTTGCCACTTGCTCTGGGGTTGAGCAAATTTTTACATTGAAAACAAAAACAACAAAAGAGCAAATCCTACACTACTTTCAGAGTAGGTGTAACTATTACACCCGAATTAGTTCAGTTTTCTACCATAAAAAGTGTATTAGCTAAAAGTTTCTCATTTCATTACAAAATGGTTGCTAAACAACGCTACAAACATTTGAATTAAAGCTTTCTCCTACTCCTGCTCGTTTTATTTGCCACTTACCCTGCTCCAGGTATGGCAAATAAAACAGACTTATAATTGAAAATATGACCAAATGAGCTGAGTCTCTCCTATTTCCCATATACTCAACGGTTTCACCATAAATATGTTAGAAATTTACTATAAATATTTATCATAGCGCAATTTTTGATTAGCATAATAACGAAATTTTTTAACTTGATTCATTTATATAAAGACAAAAAAAGTGGAAATTTGTCGGTAATTGAACAATTTTGTTAATTTGATTTGCGCGGTAATATGTCCTAAATTTGCTTGCATACTATTTGGCATACTATATCTACGTCTACTTAAAATAGTTCCATTTTAAAATGATTTTAACACACTATAGTCTGAAATTCTTTTAACTAACTCAATATTATTAAATAAACTTAAAGGGTTACATGACTCTGAAGTGCTTAAAACAGCACTAAAATCGACGAAGTTTTTTACGACAACTATTGAAATATTTTCTTCGATTACTTTTCTTCAATGAATATATTTTATAAATGTTGTATCAAAATAAATAAGAAAATAACCGAGTTAAAAGCTTTCTACCAAGCTCTCTTGAGTTATGATACCAAAAAGGTTTGGGTTACTATCAAAAAACCTTTTCTTATCACCTGCTGCTTTGATCCGGAGCTGAAATAAATTTAGGTGTACAAAATTTTCAGCAAATCGAGATAAGTAAGCCGTTAAGAAGCCATTCAGTCCATTTTTTGAAATTTACGAAATTCTCTCGATTTTGATAAGTTGACATACACAGGGATTTAGTCATTCTTTAGCCTTTTCTCCACCAAAGAGTCCTGAAAATTTTGTATAATAATTTTAGCAGCCAAAATGAACGTATTAGCTTCTGAAATGCTCAAATATTAGAATGATTATTGATTTGATCCTCTGAAAATTGTTTAAGTCGAGGAGTACACGCCATTAAATGTTCGATAAGTTTACAGACAACGTGCCCTATACGTTTATGCACACGTATCTTTGGCATGAGTCCCATTTCTACCATGAATGAATCGATTTTAAGTTTCTCTATGTTTATTTTTCACAGCGGTATAACCCCTTAGTGTATTTCTATTTACAATAAACCGAATTAGAAATTGGTTTAAATCGCAATTGCAAATATTTTTATGGATTTTTTAAATGAACGTAATTTTTATTATAAAATATTAACTATTACCATTGAACACGTTCCCGTCATCATCAAATTAAATCGAACTTTCCGATAATCTCATTTTCTCAATAGATGATTTATTGAAAGGAAATTTTTTTTACGTTTCTATAATCAAAAATAAGTCAATTTTCTAGGATAATGCTTTTCAACAACTTCGAAAAAGGGAATACGGCGTACGTATGTGACATTTTGTAGAAAATTATCGATTGTCAGGAAAAAGAAAACGGAATTTTTCCTCATATATGAAATCTATTAAAGAAAATTGATACAGAATAAATTTTATGGATAATATTCAAATATTAATGTTAATTTTTAATTAATACAAAAAGAAAATTGGATACAAATTGTATATGGTAATGGTAACAGTTGCATACGGTCACTGCGTTGGTACGGAGCGCCATCTTATTGAAACCACATCCCGCCAGGATTAATCTCAACGATATTTTCTAACAAATATTGATTGATTATGGTCCGTTAATGATCTTTATTGGCTGTTACGCGAGATCCTGCCTCATTTTTAAGGAAATAAAGATCAATGATGCCACCAGCGTGTAAATTGCATTTTTCTAGACGTAATAGGATATCTAGAGTCTCGACATTCTTCTTATTAACAAACCTATTAAGCCAAGAAATGGTCTCATCACTGAATACAACAGTTTTTCCTGTCTGCCGCTTATTCTTCCCACATGACCTGTTCACTTGCTCCGATCTATGGAGACCCAATTAGTACGAGACCGATTTTCCAAAGTTTGAAACGTCCGAAAATGAGTTGATGACTATTTTGTCTCAAAATCGCGAAATTTCTATCGCAATGGAATCTACAAGTTACCTGATAAATGGCAAAAGATCATAGAAAATAATGGTGACTTTTTTCGAAGATTAGAGTTGCGGTAAATAATTTTTAAATAATCTTGAATTCCAGCAAAAAAAGCCTAATATTTTTCTTGTAGATCCCAATATATAATTCGTTAATTTTTAGCATAGTGGAAGCAGGTTTAATAAATGACCCCACCAGGAAGTAAACTTTCACTTTAAGGATATGGTGTCAGGATGTATTCATGAAGACCGAGAAAGGTCTCTACGATAGTATTCTGTACCAATTTGAGCTAATAACAGCTAACTAACAGGTTAGACTCTTTAGTCTGTCTGGTTACATTGAACTTTGATAATCCTCATATCACATTATAAGTCTATGGTACCTGGATAACATAGTTGTTGTTAAAAAAAAAAGGATATGCTCTCTTAAAACTTCTTTTGTATAGATTCGTATTTCAGTTGGCTGGAATGACTAATATAGGCTTTTTTCCTATTTAGAAAAAGGAAAAATTTAAATGCAATTATTAAATGCAATTTTTCCCCATAACAACATTGTATTTTCGGAAATATTTTCCAAGCAATTTAAAATGCTTTTCTACATCGATGCGCACAATTTGCATATCAAAACCAGAAAAACAGTCAGTTTTCTGGATTTTTAAACAAGAATATTTTTTACAAAGAAAATATGTTTAAAAATAAACTTTCATTGAAAAAGAGCTTTTCTTCGTTTTCATACAGTTAAGTCCAACAAAAGTTGATCGGTTGTGTTGTGTCGGTTTGGTGTTATTTTAAAAATGGAAGGTCGAAAAAGATTTAAAGAAAGGTAGAAAGCATCATCACGCTCTGATGGGCTAACTGAGACTGATGAGGATCAATGAAAGGTGTTGATATTGAAGTGGATTGATCAAGCAGATCTAGTGGATCAGCAACTAATAATAATAAACGCTTCTTACAGCAGACACATGTCCAAAATTGGTACATCGTCGAAATGTGGTGTTACATCATGACAACGCAAGGTCTAATACTTTCTGGACACTCGACAAAAATTACTTGAAATTGGCTGAGATGTGCTGCCACACCTAGTATATAGCCCTGGACGTTGCACCAAACGACTATTTGATTGGGCCTGATTGTTGAAGGACTAAAACCGTTAGGACTATTGCAGACATTGTGATACGACCCTGCTCCTTAAACGAAAACATGTGGAAAAAGGAGGTGGGTGACAGTCCAACATCTGAAAGCCTGTGTCTAGAGGGAAAAGATCAGCAGAACACTTTTTTTAAGAATGCCTGGTCTTATCTAAAACGGAACTTGCTACGCTAAGAGCGTGTACTTTGAATAAGGTGGACCGTATTACGGTGCTGACCTTAATTAAAAGGACTAACCGATTCGTGGAAAATACGTAGCCTCTGAACTAATTTTAGGAGAAGGTCAAACGCCTACCTGCCAATACTCCAACTGTGCAGACCGAATATGTACAATAAAATACAAATTAATTTTATACAGACTTGACTCTACATAAAATTATGCCATTTTACCAAATTTGAACGAAACTATAGCCAAAGCTTTTTTCGTTCAATTATGCTATTTTTTGTGTGTCTTCGATATAAATGGAAAATGTACAAATTTTCTTCAAAGTTTCTAGAATTTTTCCAAGCTGATAAGAAAATCTAAATATGTATATAAGAAAAAAAAAAAGAAGAAGAAAATGTTGCTAGTGCGCCGCCGTTATCCAAATAAGTATATTTTTCGGTTAAAACTGTAAATAATGTATCTAAACATTTTCCATAGAAGTGAAAAAAAAGTCTCTAGCAAGAAGAAAATTTTACTGAAAAGCGGTTAAATTTGATTTTTTTAGAATTTCATTTAGTTTGAAACTTATGGCGGTGGTGTTTACATGTTAGAAGGAAAAAGAGAGTGTATGAAGTGAAATATCGCGGTTTATATAGTTTTATTAAAAAAAAAAAAAATACTTCATGACTAAGTTTTATTGAATTTGTTTAAAAATTTTTATTTTTTTTTTATGAAGAATATTGTTTTAAGTGAAACTCTTGAAGAGCGTTTTTAAGTGATTCAACAAGTAGTTTAAAGAATAACATAAAATGTGAATTTATGTTTTGTTTTAATAAAATAAAAATTAATAAATATGTTAAAATTGTGCTAAATTAGAATTTATGTGCAAAATTTTTTGAAACTAAAGTGGTTTAATTTGAATTCAATTTGGCTAAATAAGTAAAAATATGATTTAGTAAAATAGTCGTAGATGTTTGTTTAATTACTAATAAGTATTATGTTAATTATAAATAATTATAATTTTTCTGAAAACGTTACAAGAATAATTAATTGTTCAGAATAATACCGAAATTAAATGTAAGTTCTTTTCTTTATAATTTCTTTATTTAAGATTTTAATTAAAATTAATAACGATCATCAGAATTACATTTAAATCTTTTCTGTAAGTGTAATTGGAAGGATAAGTGTCAAATTAAAAATATCAGTTAAATTTTTTTCTTGTTTGAAATTCATCAAATCTTTGGACTGTAAGGAAAAGTTGTGCATGGTTTTTTAAATTGATTAATATCCCAAGGCGTAGGAAAATTAATTTGTGAAGAACTTGAGATCTGGATTTGAATCTCATCAATTTCTAGAAAGCAAGTCTAAAGATTCTCGACCATTCCACACTGAATTTATATAATTTGTTCAATTTGCTTTTTTTAAGAAATTTAGCATTTTATTCAAACAATACAATAGTTTATTTGAAATATTAAAATTGTAAAACCTTTCACAGCTAACCTCACGAATATACGCAGGGCTCTTCATGAGCCTGTAGTTAGGCACACCAAAGTAACCACACACAAGGCTAACGTGCAACAAAAGTAATTACAAATACATTTACATACTCGAATTCGAATTAAGAAGCCTTTGGGAATAATATCCCATATCTGAAATTGATTTGAAATTGAATTGAATTGAAAGAAAAAATAAATTGTGAAAAAGCGAGATTTGGATTTGAACCAAAGTCTCATCAGTTTCTAGAAACGATATATAAATCGACTCGACCATTTTTAGTCACATTTAGTAACTAATTTTTATGATTTTTTCATTCAAGCTCTCCTAATAAGTACACTGAACGAAATGGAATTGATATTTTTTCTAATAGAACTATTATAGATACTGGCATAGCATTTTTTGGATAGTTTTTAGTATAATTTAAATGATTATTACTATCTGGAAAGTAAAATCAAATTATAGTATATGAGGCAATATTATGTATAAAGTAATAAAAGTAATTACAAACACATTTAGTTTCATTACTATAATATTTCCTTTAATATATATAATTTGATTACCATAATAACTGAATTTAGCTATATTTGTCACATTTATAGTACTAATCTAAGGTTGTAAGGTTAAGGTTACATATAGGTACATAGTATTGAAACTAAACTGATTAAAAAGTGAGGTCAATGGTTGGACTTTAATGCTTAGTATCGAATAGTTGGTTGATCAATTTAATTTTTCAGTTCATTAGAATTTCAGAAGTAGGATTCTTATTCAGAAATTCCTGAATTTTTCGCTAATTGCGTAGTAGTAGTTATTTTATTATTAACCTCCTAAGAAGTAGTTTGAGTAGCTTCCTTTGAGTGTGCGGTTTTGTGCAGTGTTAACGCAATCGAGGATGAATTGCATGGTCAGATAATTGTCGAGTTTTTGTTATATGGGAATTTTTAGGTATAAGAAAACTTATAATATCGATTAAACTGAATAGACAGAAAAAGTTAGGGTACTGGCTGTCACAATTTTGCATCGACGGGTTTCCCAACAATTTCACTTCTTCCATTTTTTGGTTCTTCAATTTTTCTATTCTGGGAAAAGATGTACATCAAAGACTGATAAAGACAATAATTGATCTCTATAGTATAATACAAACAATTTTTTTAATTTGCCAAGTTTTTTTTAATCCATATCAAGTTTACTAGATGCATCTGTGAAAGACTACTAAGATTCTTGAAAATATCTCTTGAAATGGATTAAATATACAAACATTCAACAATTTTCCTAGAAATATTATAACATTCTTTATTTATGGATTCCTATTCTGGTGAGTCTACTTTAAAATACTATTCAAAAAACTTACCAGTTGGTGTGATTACACAAATTAATGTCCTGGGGGCTATTTTTCAAATAAAAACTACAATCTCGTTACTACGCCTTGGATCTGGGATAACTAAATGGATGTTAACACAATATATGTATATAAATCATGTAGACCGATAAAAACTTTTGCCTCAACCAAATCAGCTCAAAGCATTTTCCCTATAATGCTGATATCCCGATTTTGTAGAAATTCCACAATGAACATAATAAAATACAGAACAAACTTACTGGAATGTTAGAAAATAAAGAAATTTAAGTAAAATCACCATTTATACACAAATTTAAATAGGGATTCCAACATATTTAAAAAGTGGGCATTTGCTATTGTAGGAGAGACTGGTAATATCATAAATCATCATTATCGTACAAAATGTATACTTATAAATCAATAAAAACAAATCAATAACTCAAGCCCTTAACAGGATGCGAAAACAAAAGCTGGAAACAAAAGGACATTGATTTAATTTTCTTTCAAATTGAGAAGTTCCTGATTCGATCCTTACTAGTGTCATTAAAAGTTCACTGAGTAGTAAATGATTCTCATTATTAAAAAGAGTGAAAGTTGTTAGCCCTCCCTAAAGCAATTTAATATTTCCAAATTTATGCATGGTTCGAAATCTATGTAAAATTTTAGACCCAAGTTTTAAGACACAATATTTAAACGCTCTTACAGAAAATTAGTGCTTAGTGGTTAAAAAATCATATATCCCTTGCAGAGCGATTTATTCCTGGTTCAAATTCAAATAATTTTATATCAATTTAAACAGAATTACAAGCGCCGAATAAGCTATGAACTTACCACAAGATTTTTGTAGCAACTTATTCTTTCATAGCCTAATTTCAGTTCTTTCCAAACTATTTTATAATCTTCTGTTTCAGTAGTGCCACAGTCTCTCCTTTTACTGTTAAGATCTTTTAAAGGAAATATTCAATTGTTGCATAAGTCTTGGCAACATTTTTAATATTTCTTCAAGATTATATACTTTAATTTATTTCAAATTGAAATAATATTGACATGATTCTAATGAATGAGCTTTTAAGGATTTCACAACTACTCACTGGGACTTAAATTATAATTAATCCCATTGGAAGACATCAATCGACAAGAATAAAATAAAGACTGATATGTGTACCGTTTTGAATGAATATAATTTTTATATAATAAAACGATGTCTTTACTTATATAATACCTATTTTTGGGACACTTTTAATGAGCACTTTAAGTCTTGACATAAATTCTCAAACATATAGAGAGTGCGTTTTATTGGAGAAGATAATAACGATTACTATACATTTTTATATCAGTACGAAAATACGAAATAAAAATTTATAAGTGTATAGACGAAAATAAAATGGGGGCTTTGTTTAGAAAGCTAAATAGTAATCGATAACAATTCCCTTCAAAAAACACGTCTAAAAGAATCTGTCTATGGCTACGCTTACACCGACAAATTTTTAGGTCACCTAACGAAAAGTTAGGTTTGGTGACACGTGTTTACACCGTACTAGACCTAAGTCTAAAACAACGTCATATGTGAGCATTTATGGAACTTGGACATCAAGAAATGAGCTGTCATCTGTCAAGGTATTCAGTGAAATTTAACATTTCGGAGATATCTACTACAGTGCCATTTAATCAGCTGTTAAAAAGTTCTTAGCTCGATTTAAATTTAAGGTAGGTCTGCAATTTAGGTGACCTAACCTAAGTTACTTTGGACGTGTTTGCACCGTCATATTTAGGTCGACCTAGCCCTCTTTTTAAGTCTCGGTGTGAACGTAGCCTATAGTATGACTTAGCTTCATAGGTGAAATATTGGCCAAGATACTAAAATTATAAGTTATAGTGCTAAACGCCTCGTATATTATAATACTTCAAAGAAATTTGGTTTTATCTTACAAAACTGAGTAAATTTTTGAGTTAGTACTAAAATAATTAATAACAAGATATTCCTTTTAAGATTTAAATAGCTTTTCTTATTATATTTCTTACTTATGGTACTATTGGATGAGCCAAAAACTTGTTTCGTTTTTATTTTACTCTGTCTGGAATTCGAATATTTCATGGAAAACAAAAGCTATATTACACTAAATATTGTCCATTTTTCCAGCAGGACCATAGTCTGACAGTAGAACTTCTGAGTCTTCGGGGCAAAAAAAAACAATACAAGTCATTTTTATACGTTTCTTTTGAATTCAAATTTAAACCATTAAAGAAATTGAGCGAAGACCAAAACAAGTGGTAGTGTGGATAGTATTTAAGATCAGGACTATATAATTAAAAGTTCCCAGCCAATTTCTTTGAAGCATTTAACGAATGACCAAACTTGTATATGATCTAGCATTTACATGATGGAAAACCCAGCACTTTTACGATTCATCCACGATTCTGGACGCTTCTGTTTGATAGTTTGAAGATTTTTAACGTTCGATTTTGATATCTTAAAATTCTGAGAGCAATTTCTTGTGTCATTAAACATCCGATTGATTATCTTCAATGCTTTTATTTTGTGATCATCAATATTGCAATGAATTTTTGAGCCATCCAATACCAATATGTGTCCGTAGTTTTGATTTGTACGCTTTTCATTTATATGATATAATAATTTACGAGTAGTAATTGTGTTCCATAATACTTTGAAAGGCATAGTAATTGGAAATGGAATTTTGAAATCCGGGGGACCTACTATTCTAAAATTAGTAATATTCTCATTAATCTAGAAATAAATCTAAAAATATATGAAAAAAAAAAACTATAATAAAAGGCTTTTAAGAAAATCATTAAAAATTTTATATGCGTTTTTATTTTCGTTGATTTAATAATAATTCTCAAATGACATAATTAAAAATTTTGTACTAATAAAGATAGTTTGCTTAAATTTAAGAAAACAAAAAATTATTTAAGACATTATAAAAATTCATGTTTTTTGTTTTAAGAAACTTAAAAAGTTTGTGTTTTTAAAAACTTGTCAAATTGTTAAAGTTTACTAATGACACGTTTTTGAATGAAAGAAAAATTAAAAACAAACAAAAAATACTATTAAGTTTTCTTATAGTGAAAAAAATAAGACTTTGGTCATGTACTAAACTTTAGCTTTTCTTTTTTTTTGTGATAAAACTTAATTGGTCTTAAATCACGTAATATTAAAACTAAAAATTGATAATATTTTACGTGTTAATGTTTCAATTATTATAAATAAAAGTATTAACTAGAATAATAAAAGTTTTTCCTAAAAATTACGACAAATAAAGTTGACACGAGCTGCGCGATTTTAAAATACCATAGTATAAAAAATGCGGAAGTTTATGTTTGGTTTTTTTTTTATACGTAGGCAGTCAGAAAACTTGTCAGCTTAACACATAGATGGCGTTAGAAACTGTCAAACTGTCAAACTAAAAAGAGGCATCTCTGATGTAAACCCTTCTGAAATTTTATTTTGATCTGTCAAGCCATTCGAGTAGTAGCACCTGTTTAGTATTGGTAATGTGCCATTGATTGAATATCGTGCAGTGATTAAATTCTTTGTTTTGAATGATTTAACATCGACAGAAATTTAATGCGAAAAAATGGATAACATTTTTTAAATCTGCTTGAACAAGCCTCGAAGATCATCCACACGAAGATCGTTCAAAAATGATATCAACAACAGAAAACATACAAAATGTACAGGATATAGTTTTGGAAGATCGACGACTGAGTGTGGATGAGATACCGGACACTATACGGATCTCACATGAATCAGTATATCACATCTTATAGTATACCTATGTGTCTACAGATATGATGGTTTAGGCGGAAGTTAAGGGAAAACCGGGAACAATCCAAGAACCTCAAAATAAAGGAAGTTCAGTAAAAAGTTAATATAGTGTTTTATTTTAAACTTATTTATACTCCTGATAATCGTTTTCTCCTACATTTATTAATTATAATACATATAATATTTTGAATTATGCCAGATTTAGATATAAATGAAATTATTCTCCATGGCTGGAAAATGTGTTATCTTCCAGTGCGTTCATTCAAATGTATTTACTTCTCTCCAGAACTGTCATCAATTGGCCTCATTTTTCTAGGTCCCGTCAGTTGCTTTGGTAGTAGTAGTAGTAGTAGTAGTACGACGCCTTTTACTATCATTTCTAAGACTTCGACTAAAGCTAAAGCCTGCTTCTGACACTTCAAAAAGTGCAACCAAAATACAAATTACAAAGAAAATTTTCAAAATTTTCATTTTGTTCAACTTTTTTTTGGGTTTGTTTTATAATTTTAAATAAAAACTGTTTAGAAAGAAACACTTTATTTGACTGTTTTCTTAGAAAGAAAATCGACAGCTTTTAGAGTAATCTTAAATTAATTCATAATTAATATATTTAATAAAGCAGAAATTAATATTTATATTAAAAAGAAAATTATACTGAATTAATTATTGAAACGCAAATGCAACTTATTAAAAGAAATAAATTAAGTAGCGGATTAATTTAAACAAAATTGCTTCATAAATTAAATCCAAAAAACCATATAAAAAAAAAACGACAGAACTTTCTGGTCACTCTGGTTTTTGCCTAATAACTTCGCTCCTCCTCGGCTGACTTTACTGAAATGCAATACCAAATTCAGTTAAGGAATAACCAACTCATATTTTAAATTTCAGCAAAATTGGTTCACGTGTTTTTGAGTTATCTTATACACAGGGCAGACCGACGGGCGGACATGCAAAAATCGATATAGCTTTTAATTCTCCACTCAGATGATTGTTGCTATGCGCTACAAATGTAAACGAAACTATACCAGAACTAATATACCCTCTGGTAGTATCCGCCATAGGGCATAACGGATGTAGAGACATTTAATTCATTATGCCATTTCCAGAAATAGAAATAGAGAAATTTATTACATATAGTATTTAGAGGATTTTCAAGAAGTCATTCTATTTAAAAAAGTTTTTTAATTCGAAACTAAGAAAGTATTTGATTGTTAAAAGTAATTCGAAATGAGTTCAAACAATTAAAATAGAATGAAATTAAATTGTTATTTTCCCGGTTTTTACGTGCGAAAAAAACGCTTTTCCTACTATTTTTATGATTTAAGTATATTTAAAAAGTTTTTAATTAAAAGTCTTCTCTTTCCAAAAGAAAAAACCTTATTGATTTGACTAGTTTTAAAATATTTTAAATTCTTATATAGTAAAAGGTTATCCAACAAGCGTTGCAAAAAAAATGACTTCTGGACTTGCTATACTCCAAAAATACGATAATTTTGCCTGTTTGGGTAACCATTTGGGCAGAAATGAAAAATAATTTTCGATAGAAATGTCCCCCATTAGTAAACCTATGACGCAGTGAATGATCA
Organism: Xylophagus ater; assembly: GCA_963422695.1. NCBI lineage: Eukaryota > Metazoa > Arthropoda > Insecta > Diptera > Xylophagidae > Xylophagus > Xylophagus ater. The sequence continues at coordinate 43,538,231 of OY730484.1, forward strand.
TTTGGCTTTAATTCCTACAACAGCCGGATCTTGTAGAGTTATAGGCCTAGCTCTTTACGCAAAATACGGCATGCTGTGCCATATGATAAGCCCAAATGTTATGAACGTTGGGGAATTGATAAATTTAGATCATCCGTTACACATTCATTTACGACGACAATATTGGCTTCACCTTAGGCATTTCTTAAAAATTCAACGATAAAATAATTCACAAACTGCACGTTGAGTTACTTAGCCTAACTCAACGAAGACTGATAATTAATAATGACTTCTGATAACTTGTAAACATTGATTAATAAAATTTCAGACTATATTGAGAAAAATAAAAATGACAGCTGTCAAACTCATAATAAGCATGGCTACAATCCTTATCACTTGTTCCATTACACCTATTGGATTACCCTATACAATGCGGTCTCATTACTAGGCAAGGATGAAATTAAGAAGTACCTATTTCTTAGTAAGTTTTAATTTCCTATACGAAAGAAATTTCTCAAGAAAAATGAAAAAGCTTTTATTGTTTAATTTAATTTTATAAAGTTTTTATATTCTCATTTTTAATTCGTTCGGCAGTGTGAAGTCTTAAATGAAAGAACTCTTAGAAAATGTTTTAAGAAATTCTTTGAATTCTGTTAAAATCATATAAAAAGTAAAGCCCTTTATGTATTTCTCTAAGAAACGGAATTAATTTCATATTAAAAAGAAAAATTAAAAATTTTTATTTACATATAATGAAAATAAAGTTTTGTGTTAGTAAAAAAATACGGCGACTAGATTTTGATAGATTTCCTCATTTTTGAAAACTCCTCCAATCATATTCATTGATTAGAATAATTAGTTTACTGTTTGCAGGATAACTAAATCATTACCCGATTTGTTATACAAGTATGTAATTCTTATCTTCTAATCGCGGGTGTCCAAGGAAAAGTTTTAATTTGTGAAGTTGTGAAAAGTGTAAAGCCCCTTATAGACTACATACACGTCGATTGACATGTCTGCAACCTGAAACCCATACTGACTGACTAGGTCTCAATCGGCATGTATATGAACATCATTTTAGAAAAATCATCAGTGCGAAAAAGTGCTCTGTCGATGTTTTTTCAGACTTCATTTTGCTGGAATAACTCTCACTTTATATAGATGTGAACATTACAGCTCCGTCTGTCACAATGATGTTTGTAAACATGGTGAAAACCGACGTACACACTTTAAAAATGTCGACAGACTTGAAGCCACGCTCCTTGAAAATCAAAAAGTTTTGATTTTTTCAACATGTCAGTCAACCGTTTGTCAACCAGCCTACAGGCGCTTAGAATTTAGTTTTTTCAACCTGGTTGACGGACATGTAGCCGTTTCTGTACTATGCTTAACAGTCAGAATCTAAAGGTTTCCGAAATCCAAAATACCAAAAAGGTATTTTGGATTTCGGTAATCTCAATTTTATATGGAAAATTTTGTTTTGCATCAGTCAGCATACTATGCCTAAATTCTGTTCAATTTGCATACTTCTAGTATAACATATTGGCATTGTATTTTATTTTAAAACTTTGAATTTTACAAAATTAGTAATATTCTTAATATAGAAAAGCTTGAATAGTTTTTCTAACAATTCGTTCTGCTCTACTAATTAACTGATATAATTAATGTAGTTTCGATAACTTTTTAATTACGATAAAATCAATTTTTATTTAATAACAAATTAGTTAAGAAAAAAGTTTCATTGTAGTAAAAAATTTTATTGATTCAGAGAAAAAGAAAAAACTAAAATTTACAAATTATATTAAAGAATAAAACAAACATTGGTGAATTTGAATCAATAGAGCTGGAAATTAGGTTGCCTTTCTGTACAAAAAGTATTTGTGCTTTATGCTTCATATGCCTTAATAAAAGTGTGTTTTTTTAGGTTAGATGGAACGTCCGATAGGAACAACTGTCAATCCGAACTGTCAAGTTCTTTTTGATATCATGAATAGACTCACGCTTGAGAAACGCTCAAGAATTATCGAAATTTACTTTGAAAAACGGTCGTCGATTTGCGAGACTTATAGACGACTTCGTGATTTTTATGGGGTACATAATCATCCATTGGAGCAAGCCACCTATCGAACTGTGGATAGATTTCGTACCACATACTCTATGCATGAGGTAACAACACCAACAATTTGTCGTCGGTCGCAGCAATTGGGATTCTGTCTACATCCGTATAAAATCCAGTTGGAACAAAAGCCACAAGACGTCGTTCATTCGCTGATTGCGCTCTAGTCTAGAAAAACTCCAAACTGACCTGTTATTTTATCATTCAGTGACAAGACTCATTTTTGGCTTAATGGGTTTGTTAATAGGCAAAATTATCACTGCTGATATTAGACCAATCCAGAAGAGATTAGATATTTTTGCAAGACCCATGGGTTCCTTTAAATCGTTCTTAAATTCTGTACAAATTTGAATTTAACATTTTTATAGAAGATTTTTGTTACTAACTCAATACTAGAATAGCAAACATATTCGAAATAATAATATAAAACAGTTTGTTGCTAATTTCCGATACATTTGTTGGTCATATAGGATAATTTTTTATATTCTACTTGGGATGTCCATTTATTTATTTTTATGATACAAACTCACGAATATAAAATTTTTCCTATAGGGTAAGCTACTCTATTAGAAATTTTGTTTGTAATATTCTTTAAAATTCAAGGAACGAAATCTGAAGTTTGGTCAAAAAAATCGATTTTTGAAGATCATCCTAATTATCTTAATCGAGTAATTGTTTATCCTTTAATCCCTTCGAAATTCCTATATTAAATACTGCAATTTTATTAACCTCAGGAGTAACAGTTTCATGGGCGATGATTTTGAATATATGTTACCAATTGTAATGCACAGAAAAATAGAAAAATTGAAGAACCTAGGCTTGGTTTCGAGCCCATGTCTCATCAGTCTCTAGAAGCGAGGTCGAGGTCTTAACCAACTAGACCATTCTATACTGTCCCTACTAGTCTAGTCTGTTCATTTGTCTTTTTCTTATATTTTCAAATGATTACAACTGTTTTTCTTAACCTCTTCAATTGTTATTAAACCAAATCAGTTGTATTTCATTTTTATTCTTACACACTTACATATCTAAGTGTTTTTTTGCTCCTGCTCCTTTTTCGCTTTTTTCACATTCTGGTTTAATCCGAAACAGAAAAAACGCACCTATTGTGTCTAATTAGTCCTGATTATCAAGCTTTTTTTGATAGAGTGGTTGCAATTCTTCCCCGGTTGCTGCGATTTGGTATATTTACCCTATACTCTGAATATAATATTTTTGGTATGTTTTCATTTTCGTATAAATTTTTTCGTAACATAAATTTTGTCACAAAAATTTTCGTAAAACTTTGAAATAGAGTATATCTATCTATATACATATACATGGCCTTAAGGGAACTACACAAAACTCCTAAAGGTATAATAATTGCTCGAAGACATAACATTCCTTTTTTTCTTTTTGTAGTATAATATTTCTTTTCGGATTAAACAATAAATTTCATTTTAATCTGTTTAATTGTACAATTATTCTTATTGTTATTGCTGCTATTCCATGTTAAAAGTATACAAACCGATTTGTCTTTTTATTTTTCTAAGATATACTTGTATAGTAGAAAAAATGTTGAAGAATTTCTTTTTTTAAACTTTTCAGCAAAAAAAGAAAGAAGAAATTTAACAATTTTAATGGTCCACCTGTAGGCGTTTTTGTCTATCTATCGTCTACTTGTCTGGTCATCTTTTGAATTTATGATAAAGAAATTAAATTTGGAGAGTTTTTGGGTAATAAATGGTATAAGAATTTTATTTCGAAAGAGAAAATATTTTCTATTTAAGGAATTTCTATTATTCAAAGTGGAAAAAAACACTTTTAAATCAACTAGATGTTAATATTAAAGTCGTTATCAGCAAGTTTAGATAGTCGTCCCATACATTTAGTATCCCAAATTATGAAACTTGGTACATAGATCATAAATTTGATGAAACTTAGGAAGAAAATCAATAAAACTAAGTCACAGTATAGTATACAGTAAAATGACTTTCTAAGAAGATATGAAAACTGACGAGTTTACCTTACATTTATTTTTAGAATTGTACGACATTTTGTTGCCGTCCTGATTTTTATTTACAATGCCGGTAGAATAGTAATAGTATGTTTTTCTTCTCCAAAAATGAAAGAAACTTTTACATTTGTTTTTATTTCTTCAAAAAATTAATTGATAACGTTATAGTTGTGACCGGGTCCTATTAGTTTCTTGGGAACCTACATTTTTAGACTCTAGACTCAGTCCGGTGAAGAGAGTTGCAATTTACGTTCAATAAGCATATTTAGAAAAAACTTGATTTTCTCCCCTATGTATCATTAAATTTTCGAGCTGACGATTATGTTTCTAAATGCTGGAAAATTCTCTTCTTTTTATTCCAAAAAAATTTCCAACTACAGAAAAACGATCAAAATGAAACCGCTTTGAATCATTTGTTTCACAAGAATTAAAATAAAACAGCCTATAGCATATCCTATATCTTGTTAATAATCGTTCCTATTAAATTCCTATCACAATATCATCATCCGTGCCGCGATAATTTGTCTGCCTCGAATTCTGTATATTTTTCAAGATATATCCATCGATTATCATTTGGTACATACGTGTACCATTTTTTCTTGTTTTATACATCATAAAATAATACACATAAATCATATAGCTTTATCGAAGATTGTAATTTATTTATGTGTTACTAAAGTCATCTTTTAAAGATAAATACTTTCATTTTCAGATATTGGCAGAAGTTTTGAGTTAAAAACAAAACACCAACCAAAGATAGGGTGTTCGAATGAAGTTGTCGTTGTTTCGGAGTTTTAATAGATCGACTTGAAATTCGGATTCTATTTGCAGTAGATTTTAAGATCTCATGTATATGCGGAGTATTTATATAGTATTGATACAGGACTTCTTGAATGAAGCGTTTATCTTCCTTGCGATTTTATATCGACCAAGTTCCCGTCTTTGGCTTTTCAACTTTGGTATTCATCAGAATTTCGCAAAGTTCGGGTGTTATGTCAACAATTTCTTGTCGAATGTTGTCAGTTAGTATTCTTCATGGAATAATTATTTAGATTGAAGTATATTCATCAGTTTTGTTACGGTTTTTCGAAATTCTGTAAATTGGCAGTGAACGAACTAAACGAGTACTGTCAGCTAACAAATGACACTAAATAAAAATAGGAAACTTTGCAAACTTGTGTATAGGAGTTTTTCGTAAAGGAACCTTTAAATATGGTCACTGTTAAAGAAATCTAGGAGTTTCTAGGTCAATAAAAGTCGTCTTCTTAAAGATTATATAATCTTACAAATGAAAATTCATGATAAAATGCAAATATTACACCATTATGTCTGGATTATAACCCATTTCAAATTTATCGCTTCAAGATTAGACAAATTCAAGCAAAGATCTTTCGAAATTCGTTGATTTTCTATCATTTCATTCACATTTACCATTTGAAATGTTCGCAACTGTTACAGGACTTTTAAGATTCGGGATTTTCATCAAAAACAAAAAAAACTATACCCTTTTAAACATATAAATCAATTCTAAAACTGTCCAAGTATAATCAATAGATTTCTGTTGACTCAATTCGGATGAAGTTTTTTATCAATTTTTATTTTTCTTTGTACATTATGAAGATTTTGGATAGGTTTCTTGTCATACAGGCAGCAAGGCAAGGTTAATAAACTTTTTTCAGGCAATTTTCTTAGAAAGTTATAGAATTTGGTTTTTATCTTGAAATTTTATAGAATAAATTTCATTGAAATATCAATTTGAAACCTAAGTAACAATTTCTTTATGACAAAATTTACGAGGGCAGTTCAAAAATTGCAAGGAAAGATGGTACATAATTTCAATGTTTAACTTATTAGGTCTGTTTTATTTGCCATACCCTACACCGGAGCAGGGTAAGTGGCAAATAAAACGAGCAGGAGTAGAAAAAAGCTTTAATTCAAATGTTTGTAGCGCTGCTTAGCAACCATATTGTAATTAAATGGGAAATTTTTAGCTAATACACTTTTTATGGTAGAAAACTGAACTAATTTCGGTGTGAGAGCTACCCCTGGTCTGAAAGTAGTGTAGGATTTGCACTTTTGTTGTTTTTGTTTTCAATGTAAAAATTTGCTCTACCCCAAAGCAAGTGGCAAATAAAACAGACCTATTATTAATATATGTACCAAATTTCAACTTAGATGCATTGGCCTTCTTTCCAATATCCCCATAGGGGCACATTAAATCTGAAGAGAACTAGAAATATGGATAAAACTTGGCAGCATCATTAAGTTACTCACAAAACAAGCGAGAAGCGTTCGAAGCAAAAAAAAATGGAAAATTTGTATTGAAAGATGTCATATTAAAAAAAGACAGCTTACCAAAATGGTTAGAGTATTATCCGTAATCCTTTTTAACATTGTACATTATCATATAGCAATGTAAAAAGTCAGTGCAAGAAATCTTCTTTGGAATGACTCATTTCTCTCGAAAATAGATTAAAATTGATCTGATTGCATTCACTGGAAAGGAGACATCATATGGCTGATGTTGTGTGTGTCCACTAAATTATCAAATTATCCTTTCTTTTAGACAAGATGGATCTAAACATTATTAAATGTTCCATGAACTTTCTAAAATAATGTACAACAGGACTGATTAGGTTGGAAATGAACCAATTTACCGAATAGTTAATGATAACGTTAAATATTTTGCTTCATTTACGTAATTATATATCTTACTGACGCTTGCTCTAAGGAGTAAAAATAAAGGTGGGTACTAAGAATGCTTACACCGTTGCAAAACAGCAATGTTACGTTGGTTAGTCCTTAAGATTATGACTTCTAAACCTTAAACCACGACTTTCTTACAGTACAGAATTGGATTCATTTCATTATTGTATATGTTCCCGAATATAATAGATGAATTTGTCAGACGATGAAGTGAAGTGAAGTTAGAGTGAATTTCAACCTATTTTCAAAGCACTAAACTTATTGAAAGTTCTGAAAACTGTATTAGCGTCGTAATTTGAATACATTTATAATAAAAAATTATAAATATAATTTAGTTTGACATTTCATTCGGCAAACTTTTTAACATCTCCTCGTATAAATTTTTTTTTAATATCGTCAACGTGTTCTTTTGTAAGAATTTCATATGTCAAAAATACAAAATCAAGTTTTTCTTTTCAATTATCCAAAAATCTTTGATCTTATATAGAACCTTGTTTGTTGTATGTGTCCCTTTTTTATTTTCCGATTGGATCTTTGATAACACATTTTCTGTAGCCGAAAAAAAAGATGACGAGTTATAAAAGCTTGTATTTTCATTGATATTCCGTCGTCCAGTAAAAAACCTTTGGTATCCGAGATGAAATGAGGCTTTTAAGAGAAAATTTAAGAATTGGTTTGATTAATAATCACCAACATCAATCGAATAATAAAGAGGAAATTTTTTACAATTGAAAATTAAATTTTCTATGTAAGCTTTTTTCCCCACCCCCCCAAAAAATTATGATATAAAATGTATTTTTTGCAATATTTTCTTTTTATAAATTCAGGATCAATTCAAAAGAAAAATTGCTTAAATCGAAAATTTTGTTATTTTCCTCAATGATTTATAATTGTTGAATTTTCCAAAAATTCGTGGTTCGAACACCATTTTTTTTTCATTAAAATATAAGATTTCTAAACAATAAATCTATCAATAAAAATATTTATACTGATAAATGCCTTTCGAATTTCTGATATCAGATATCGTGGTCGGATTTGTTATGGAATCAAAAACTCATAAATAAAAATTTCTTTTAGAAATTGGGTAGAAATATGACACAAAATAAAGTCGCAGATTTTTTTGCATGTACAAAAGGCGAACGAGGCAACAGATTTTAATAACATAAGCCCTAAAGTCAGGAAGGATAAATTTCATAGAAATATCAAAAAAAAAGTATTGAAAACTTTATCTCATTTGAAAGTCCTACAAATTTTATATATAGGGTTTTTCAATAAGAACTTCGAAAAGATTTAGCTCTAAAATCTTATAGAGTCCAATTGATGCAAGGGTTAAAGTCACCAGATAATTTTCAACAACGACAATTTGCTGACGAAACTAATTTTCATTTCAATGGTTTCTAAACATCCAAGAGCAATTTTTGAACAATCATTATGTTCATCTCGTGTCACTGTTTGGTGTGTTTTATGGGCTGGCGTCATCTTTGGACTATATTTTTTTGAAAATGAGGCTAGTGTTGCTGTTACTGTGAATAAATGTCGACGACCATTGGTTTCAACAAGACGATGAAACGTGCCACAGATCTCAAGAAACAATTGGTTTTCAAGAAACCAATTGGCCACGAAGATCTGGCGATGGAATTTTTTGTGGGGCTACGTGAGAGATGAGATGAAGGCGCCTGTACCAGTATATACTAGTCATAAGCCTGCTTTAAAGCTGAATGGCGAATTATAATAGGAAGAGCCAAGCATAGATGAAACTTACGGAATGCAACTCTAACATTTCGTTTCGTTTCGATTCGGACAGGTTCCGGTATGTTGTTGTGTACTTTTTAATTTTTCTATACATTTTGGCATATTTAACGGAGACGGAAGTATTTATTTTAACAATATTCCTTTTAAATATTGTATTTAAAATGTGAATCTGCAGAAATGCGATGTATCTCTCTTGTTTCCATTGGCACTACGCCACTGGTAGTTACGTTGTTCTTGCTTCAAACCGACTATATTCAGTAGTCCGTGGAATTTAATAATACCGCAAGTATTATATAAAACTATGTAGAATCACTAGCTGTATTCCCTTATCGATGAAAATCATGATGTACTGTGGTGTCTGTTGTATGATTAGGTTTTGGTATACACCACGTTTTTACAACAATCGGGGAATACCCATATAATACTTTTAAATTACTCACTATTTAAAGAACCATGTAAAATTTAATACTTTAATTTTCGTAATGACAATTTTATTTTGCTTTGATTTGGACATAGAGCAGAAAGGAAAAGTTACCAATTTCTTTGGTGAAAAAGTAAAATTTAATGAACTAAAACGAATTGAAATTTTCGTCTGGAATTCAAGAATTTTCCTTAAAAGGAAAAAACAAAAATAAAAATTATTTTAAAAATTGAAACACATTTATTCGTAGAAAGGATCAAATGAAATTATAAATGATTCAAGTGTATCGACATTGGATCTTTTCAGAAATTACAGAGAAATATAGGGGATTTCAATAAGAACACTATGACTATGTTTGCAGACATCGATTTTTGCGTATTTGTGGTTCTAGCTCACGAAATACGCTTTCGATATTGGCTTTGAGTTCTACAGTTGGGATACTGTATCTTTTATACTCATCGAAAGAAGTGAAAACCTATTTTATTGGATTCAATTAATTATCTGCGTCTTCACTTGGATAATTTTGAGTTAAAACTTATCAACTTAAATTAATAATAATTATAAAAGTATAAATATGAGAAGAAAAAAAAAGACAATCAGTTCAAATTAAATATATATATTATATATTAGATAATATTTTGAATTATTCCAGAATTAGAAATAAATGAAATTATTATCCTTGGCTGGAAAATGTGGTTGTCTTCCAGCGGGTTCATTCAAATATATTTACATGTCTCCAGAACTGCCCTCAATTGGTCTCATTTTTTTTGGTCCTGTCAATGCGTCTGGAAGTAATGATTTTATTCCTCCTATCAAGCCTGCTTCTGATACTTCAAAAAGTACAACCGAAATAAAAATTGCAAGGAAAATTTTCAAAATTTTCATTTTGTTCAACTTTTTTTGTTTGTTTAATAATTTTAAATAAAAACTGTTTAGAAATAAACACTTTCTTTGACTGTTTTCTTAGACAGAAAATCGACAGCTTTTATAGTAAATCTTAAATTAATTCAAAATTAAAATATGTAAAACAGGAAAAATTAATATTTAAATTAAGAAGAAAATTATACTGAATTAATTATAGAAACGCAAATGCAACTTATTAAAAGAAATAAATTCAGTAGCGGATTATAATGAGACTCTTGTAGTATTAATTTATATTTAATTAGAGAGTAAAGGCATTAATTTTACATGACTCCGTACAGAAATTCAATCCTCATTCTGGAAACGATTTTTAGGTTAAGCGTATTTTCCCATAGAAGCTAGGATTACTCTGATAGCTATGAATTCTAGCCAGCGTATCGTTAGTGACGAAACCTGAAAGTGCGTCCAAAATAAGTTAGCTTAGAAGAATAAAATACGTTCTCCACGAATTCTCAGTTGATGTGAACACCTCACTGAGAGTGTAAGCAGGCATGCTTTTATTCGTTCTAGCTTGCTGATGATCCGTGGCGAAAAAGAAGACCGACAAATGTTTGCAAATGCCTGTTTTTGTTCCTTTATATTGGTTTGGATGCAACTTAAGAGCGAATTATGTTGAAAATAAGATAAATATATGTAAAACCTTTTTGACTAGTTGAATATATTTGAATTTGGTTTTTGGGTTTATTCAGAATTTTTACCGAGTTATAATACAAAATCACAAAAAACTGGATTTCGCGGAATACAACTGAAAAACCACTACTTTAGACTAGGCAAAATGAACATTCACATTGTAGTCATCTACTTGCTAACTTACGTAACTTGGTGTGACACTGCTAGCTTAAACGTGAACAACTCCAAAGAATCTGCTACTCGTGTTCGTGACAGCAAAGATAAATTAATAATTAATGACTAATTAATAATTAATAAGTTAAAAAATAACACGTAAATAAGAAATTAATATGTATGCGCGTTATTTTATTACAACATCCTACTTGTATATTCATTGTTTTCTTCGTTTTAGAATAATCTATACCTTGCTATTGTGGTGTGCTGGAAGTATTCTTACCATTATCAAACCTTTTCAAGCTACCCATCCCCCACTTAAAACGTAGTTAGCATAGATAATAAGCCATATCATTTTATATAGGACTGCCTAAATTCTGAAATTTATCCTCAACTCTATAAACTGTGGCTTCTTTATAGCGCCAGTTCGTATATAGACACCAATGTTTCGGTTGGTTTTAGGAAAGCGATGTAAACATTGTAAATGTAAACGTACTTTTAATCTATTGAATGACCCAAACAAAATCTTTATTACACTAAGAATTGCCCATTTTGTTCCATGGCTTTTTGACATAAGCCTGACAGAGCTATTACGCCATTACTGTAGAACTTCTGGATTACCTGGGCAAAAATTGATTTTAACTTTATAATTTGAGTTGGTTATTTCTTAACTTGATTTGGTATTTACATTTCAGCCAAATCGACCGAGAGCTAACGAAGTCATTAAGCAAAAACCAGGGTGACCAGAAAGTTTGGTCGATTTTTTTTAATGGTTTTTCAGATTTAATCGGAATATTTGATAAGCAATTTTATGGAAATTACTTACTATTGACTACTATAGATGATAATATGTTAAGTTTTAGAAAAATCGGTCTAAAGATCGTTTAGAAAAAATTAGTCGTAGGAGGAAATAAATCTTTAAAAACTATTATATCGATTTGAATAAAATTTGCGGAAGATATTTATCCTATTAAGGCTACCTGCAAATTAGAGCAGACAAATCTATGCAGAAGAAATCTTGAAATATTATTAGTTTTGAGTATAGTTTAGTCACACTACTGCCATAAGGCATCAAAAATCACCTATAGGTTGATTTTTAGATAGTATAATAACTATGCTTTGCTATGTGCTCACCAAAAAAGCGGGATAACAATTGTGTAGGTCTGATTTTGAGGATGTCATCAAAAGTTAAGTTAAGGTTAAAGTTGTCTAAAATCAAATAACATTTTTCTAGATAAATTTAAAATTTTGAGACATATTAAAAAAAGCAAAGTCGTTTCCAATATAATTTTCTATTGAATCAATTTGTCTGTCTGTCAATTTAGAAAATTCATTGAAAAAATATAATCAATAAAATTTAATATTGTAACTTCATTGGTTTTTTCGAATTGAAGTAATTGTTTCTGAAGTATTTATAAAAGTATTAACAACTCCCAAATATATTCGTTCCTATGCGATATTTACTACAACGGACATAAAGTAATGAGACTGTATTTTTTAGCGTCTTTTGTAATTGTGAAAAATTTGTTGATTTTTGAATATACAATATTAAATTTTGTGTAAAAAATGAAATTTCTTGTAGAAAAATGTTACCGTGATCAGTGTTTATCAAGATCACAAGTTTTTAAGTGATACAAATCATTTGGTGAGGGTCGTGAAAAGTTGAAGACGAACCTCGTTCAGGAAAGCCACCAACCTCAACTACAGATAAAAATATCAACAAAATCAAGGAGATGGTACTTTTTAATCGTCAATTAACTCAAAGAGACCTTGTAAACATTGTTGGTATATCAAAAGGATCAATACAAATAATTTTAAAGGACGATTTTGGCTTGTCTCGTGTGTCTTGCCGTCTTGTCACAAAATCATTGAATTTGTTTGAAAAACAACGTCAGTTTTTCATCCAAAATCAAACGAATATCGTTCCGCAAGCACCGTATTCGCCAGTTATGGCTCCGTGTGATTTTTTTCTTTTTCGTCGATTGAAAGTACCACTTTGTGGACATCGGTTTGAATCAGTAGAAGTCATCTAAGAGAATTCGCTCGGTACTTTGAAGGCTATACCGGAAGCTGGGTTTAATAAATGTTTCGAAGACTGAGAGAAACGTTGGAATAAGTGTCTTCAAGTGGGAGGGGATTACTTTGAAGGAACCACGATAAATTTGGATGAATAAAATATTTTCAGTCTCATTACTTTTTGTCTATAGTAGTAGTACATGGTATGTGGACACATCTTAAGATTAAAATTGATAATGTTTTAGTACTAAATATTATAAAGAAAAGTTATTATTTAATCAAAATTATAGTAGAAAGAAATCGATTTAATTTATTTTCTTTTCTTTTTTCAATTATTTCAGTATTGTTCTGTTTCTGCTGGGATCTGATTGTTCTATAATAAAACTTAAGAATGTCGCAGTTTTTTGTGAATGATTTTTTTCTTATCGACATTTACAAGGTTGGAAAAGATTGTATTCATTTCTTAGAAAATCTTTCGATTTTATTTTTTGATTAAAAATATTTTTTTCTTTCTAAAGAAAATGTACGATCAATTGTAATGATTAGAATTTTATCTTAATAAAAAATTTTTTTTTTTTTTTTGAATTATTGTTGTACCATTTTCTCCAGGGATAGGATAAAAACACGTTTCACTCCACGGATGATTATGAAAACTCAACATCGATAATTTATTAAAGAAATTAATTAGGATAATACCTTTCATTCCTTTGATTTAATTTTGATGATGTTGGGAGTTGGGTCCATTGTGCACACCATATAATTGAGGTAGTTTTTGGGATTGGCCAGCCTCCCAAAGCCTACAATAAAGCTGGATATCCGACTGGCGTAGATCCCGTTGATGGCATTTGTTTCAACAAACCGGTCGCCGAAAGTTTTCAGTCAGCGGTTTTGAAAATCTGGACAATAACAGAGAAAGTGCTACGCCGTCTCTTCCTCTGCATCGCAGGAATCGCAGGAAGAATCATCTGCCATAGTCATGGAAACTAAGTGATAATTAAGTCGATAGTGTCCAGTTACGATACTTACAATGGGCTGAATTTTTGCTTTACTGAGAGCTAGCAGTTCTTTCTATCTCGTTTTGCTGAATTAACAGCTGAGTATTTTCGCCTGACGACAGGTATTATTTTGATTTCACCTTACGATGTATTTTTGCGGCGCTGTATTATCTATTATTATTATCTAATATTCCTAGTAGTCGCACCCATAATGGCACAAATGGCTCAGGACCAATAAGAGGCCAGTCTGAGGCCTGCTTTGTTAGAGCTTCCGCAGCTTCATTTCCACTTACTTCACAGTGCCCGAGAACACAAAGAAATAAAATCACTGTTTAAATAAGTGCTTCAAATGTAATTGTTCCAAATTGGGCTTTATGAATTAACGTTGTTTTTCCGAATTCTTAAATGAAACTATTTCAATTGTTTTATTTACTGTAAACACACACGAAATACAATCACTTTCAAAATAGCTTTGATAATCACTGATCAAGTTCTCAGACTGAACTGTTTTATTGACGATTCAACTTTGATATTTATACATTATGCAATCCTTCGGATTCGTTCGAGAACTTTGTCATAACTCTCAAAATATGTCATGTCTCTTGTAGAATTGCATATTCTAATTTATTTGTTCTGTATTCTCAGCATATTATAACTACAACATACGATTCAGGTAGAAAAATACATATCCATAAAATCGTCTATGTTCAGATCTTCCTATTATAATTCAGACCTAAGGATGTTGTATTAAGGCCTTCTACATACTACGGATTAGCTTTATTCAAAATTCTTTTCCAGTCAACCGTTTTAACTAATGGAGAAAGATAATATGTGTCTTATCTTTAGTTTACGTAAAAATATGTTGATATTGTATATTTAAGGCATTCATAAATTCAAAGAAGGGCTTTTCACAAAAATATTCTTCTAATACTTCCTTCAAAACTCTATAAATGTTTTATTATTCAAAATTTCCATAAAATAAATATTTTCCTTTAAGATACATAATAAAAATAGTTGACATTTGGAGTTAGTTCTGTTATTTTTTTCTTATAGATTCTCCTCCACTATCCATAAATACGAGACACAACAATTTTGTTATACTTTTTAAATTAATTTTGATCCTCAATATACAATTTCATAAATCCTTTTCATATCGATTCAATCCTATCAATTTTATTTTGTTTGATAAATAAATCTTAATAGGATGTGCTTTTGAGACGACTTTTGCAAAGTAGTATGAATAAATTGTTTGTAAGCTTTTAAGGAAGAACTCTTTCGAATGTTGATTTTATGAAAATTTGAAATAAATTTCAAGACAATTTTGTTTTTGTTGAATTCATTAAATCATAAAAGGCAGAAAGAAGATTGTTGAAAATACATTACTTTATAGGCCTTTGAGATTGTAATTTTGGATGGCTTCAAGGATATATACTACTACTTTATATATTATTTTCTAAGATTCTGATATTTGAATCTCACTATTACCATTTTTATTAAAGATATTTGGGTGTCTTGTCATTATTGAATTAGAGTAATATTGTTAATTTCAATAACAAAACTCGATCCTATGTCGATCTTACAGAGAAGAGCTCTCAGGCTTATTTTTACACGTTCAAGACTGAATATGAGGAGTATCTTCGACCTAAAATTTTCCTTCCTTGAAGCAACATGTTAAAAAATTTTCTGTTTATTTTTTGTCCTATTCCTTCCTTAGCACCAATTTTAATAAGAATATTTATGCTCTCGCTTGCTACAATCATGTTATAAGAAGAAGGTGGTATTTTTGAAATTTTTTGTTTCATTAATTTTTTATTACGCTCTTCTTGTTTTATCTAAATATATCATTTTGCACCTGAAAATTTTATATTTTTCTTCAGCTCATTTAATATTTCCGCAGAAAAACAATTATTTATGAAATTCTCAAGAATCCCGCCAAAAAATAAAATTAGTCCAAAAAAATTATACCAATAAATGGATTTCATGCACCAATTGAATGCACTTAAATCCAATTAAAATATGTTTTTAAGAAATTAGAAAAAAAAAATATCTTCAAAATTACTCATAAAAATCCAAAATTAAACATTTTTTTGAATCATTCAAGAAAATTTTTTGTTTTAAAAACAATAAAAATATTTTCTTTTTATAAGTTTTTCTTTTCAATTTCATTACGAAAAATCTAAAGAAAAACATTTTGTTGTATACTTTTTAAAGCACGTTTAAAAACTTATATTAATATTAAAATTCTCTTGTTTACCTAATGCTTGAGAATTGAATTTAAATGAACCTCCCAGTTCACATATTCTAGAATTTTATGAACACCTATGGTTCTGGTGTTTTACGTTGTTCTTTTAACTTTCTTATACATAAAGAAACTGTTCTTCTTTAGATCCTTATCTATTAATGGATTTTTACAACCACCCTCTCTTTGGCTAGATATACACTAGTTATCCGATTATTTGGAAATCTTTGTTTATTTCCAGCACACCTTTAAACTTTCCTCGAAGAATTTGATATTATTCATAACCAAAATATGATGTTTTCTATTTCTGTTTACCCTGCCTAGAATGTCACTGTTACTGTTGAACTTTTGCAAGGATTGATCGAATAAAAACACCAGAATCTTCCCACACAATTTAGAAAATTTGATAGTGTGCAACGCTATCGTGTGTGATTATTATGAAAGTATGAGCCCGCAGATGAATGATGCCATATAAATCAGATAAACATGTTCATCTGTTTTTGAGGGGAATCATCTGTAGATTGAAAATCAGTTGGGGAAATAAGAAATTCAGAAGCCGACAAAATGATTGGATGATTGTTTTCTCCCTTTCTGTTTAACCAATATTTGTATAGTGTTATCCCATAGATGCATTAGAAGTAGGATGTCGGCTGTGTGGAGATTAGCCTTAAATCAAATTTGGCTCGTTTCTATTGAACGTCAGCAACATTATGCAATTATATGGTAGCCACTAAGAAATCTAATCGAAATCTGGATAGAAATTTATGACTAGGCTGATGATCTAGTGGCAGTCTAGGGGAAGTAGTTAGACACTAGAAAATAACTAGATATTGTTTTTTTTTATCTAGAAACTATAAATATGATCAGGATTGATTTTCGAATTAGAAGAAGGCTTTTCTAAATATAATTTAATATAAAAAGGATTGATAAGTCGACGTTTTTCTTAAAAACCGAATGATTATAATGCTTGTACAACCAAAGCAGGTTATTAGCTGTAAATCTTGTTAGTATTTTCATTTTCTGTTTATTCAACTAGAAACTAATGCCAAATTCATCGATTTCTAGTTCTGATAAGTCAATCTAAAATGGTGGCGAGAAACTGTTTATGATTATGAATACTTTTCCAGATTTTTACTAGAAAACTCCATTTCCATACAGTTTCTACAGTTTCTGTTTACTGCTCTGCAATAAAAATATGTGTGACTAAAACAGCAGGATGCAATTTTACTCTTTTATTACAGACTGTCAAATTCGTAATAAAGCGAGAAAGATATAAACAATATCGAATATAAATTCATAGAGCATAAAAATCACTGTTCTTTTTAAAGAACAATAACAATTTCGTACTTGTTTCTTAAAAATCAGAATTTGTGACATCTCTAGTTTGTGTATAAGCAAGTTCAGTTATTTTACCATATCAGATATTTTTGTTCTGTTCTGAAATTTTGCGTGAAGTAATTTAGAAGAAATTATTTTTAGTTACAAATAGTGATTTATTTAGAACAATTCAACTAATATTATTAAAATGCAATTAATCGACTGTGAATATGCAATTCTAATAATATCTTAGCATAAAATCAGGGCTGATTAGGTCTCAAAACATTTATAATACCTTTTCTGAAATATAAAATTGGATAAAAAGTTTAACTAATTCAATTATTTTCATAAACCGAATTAATTTTAAATAAAAACATAGAAATTGAATTGATTTTTTTTCTTTATTCTTACTTGTAACGCGATATAATAGCGTTTTTATTTTTTTTTATAATCACATGAATATTAATTAGTAGGAATTTGATAGTTACTTATTAACATTATATGTAAAATTGTATGTAAACTACTTCACATTTACATATTAAGAAATGCGAGAGATAATCGTGTACGGGTGTATAAAAGTTCCGGTGAAACCCACTTAACCTTTAGGACGAATTTAACTCAAAAAAGTGGTTTAATTATCAAGGAAATACGAACGAGGTAGTTTCTTCTGAAGAAGGAGAAGAAGAAGTTTACTCCTATTCTAATAGTTTTAACAAAGTCGATAGATTGATGGTAGGGGACTAGTTTTTCGAATTATGGGTTTTTGGTTCAATACTTGATATTGTCGTTAAAAGTGAAATTATCTTTAAGTGTTATGGAGTATAGCTCCGCAACCTTTCTATCCTGACATTATGTTTCAGACCGCCGTGGAACACCAAAATTAAATTTAAAAAAAGTCAATATATTTTATTCATATTCACGTGCCCATCATCTCAAGTCTGGGCATTTTCTTCACTGGGAGATATTTAAAAGTGGCATAATCATGGAATAATAGAAATCTATCAAACTATGTCACTCAATAGGGAGCTTAATTGGAAAGAAAACGATATATACGAAACATATTATGCGATTCAATAACCAGGCGATGGTAGTAAACGTTCTCTATTGTATGGCAGCAAAAATAAACAGAGAATTTTCTATGCGTACTCATTTTTGGGACCATTACAGGACTGCAAAGAAAACTATTTCATCATTATTGGTATTGTAAAAGAGAAGACTGTAAATATACATGTATTAACATATCAAATATATACTTTCATATCAACACAGAGAAAAGAAGAAGATAGAGAATTCTTTGGATATACATTTTTGGTACCATTCCAGCGCTGCAACAGTATTTGTAAAAAAAAGCCTGCTTTTTAATATCACACAGATTTCTTTACACATACTAATAACGAGATATCTCGTTTACAGACAGAAAATCTGTGCCATAGTAAAGAAGTTGGACAGTCTAGTATAATGATGACGAACCTATGATCCGCGGATTAGAAACTGACCCACGCAGGCTTTTTAAATGGCACACGGGTTTTCAACCATCTTTCCCTCCATCTTTCCAAGTGATGTCACTGACTTAGTGACCAACGAGCTAGTAGGCTCGCCATTACTGGTCTAGTATATTCTATGGTTTTTGACTGTACATCAATTTGTAGATAATGAATAATACTGACAAAGGTCCCACGGAGGCGTTGTAGATGACACCATCATATCTTTACTTATAAAGTCAATCTATTTTTCACAATATTTCTTTCAATAAATCTAATTTTCACTAAAATTTTCCGGAAAATTATTTATTAAAAATTTATACTAAAGAAACCATATTCTTTAAGAATTTGTTTATTATACAATATTTGAATAACAATATTTTATATTTTATTCTAAAAGTTTTTGTACTCTGTGAAAAGATAAATCCTTTTTATATCTATATATTTTGTTAGTTTGTTTTTGTGTATGGAGGGACCTTTGAGCCTATAAATTAATACCTTCTAAAGAATATTTAGGCTTGAATGAAAACTGATTTGAATAAAATTTCATCCATCATAAATTAAAATAAATAACCTTTTATTATGCGGAAAATTTAAATATTCAAAATTTTTCAAATAAAATAAACGTTTCTTTGCAACAATATTTTAATATATTCGATGTAAAGGAAAATTTCTATTATATTTTATTTTTTTTTTTATTAAAACTATATTTTCCTTTTTTTTTAAATAATATAAAATAAATTGAAAAACTAATAAATTCCTTTAATCAACATAAATCCTCAAAAAGGCATATAGTAACTGCCCCATGGCAGAAATGGGACAGGAAAACGGCCAAAAATAATATTATTTCAAATTTGCTCTAATTTGCAGAGAGCCTAGGCCTAGTAGTATAAAACAATTCTGCAAATTTTATTCAAATCGGTATATTAGTTTTTCAAGAATATCAGATTTCTTTCTCTATTATCCTTGAACCAATTTTATTGAAATTTAACATATTATCGGCTACTTATATAGTCAACGTTTTTAAATAATTTAAACGAAATTGCTTCACAAACTTTCCGATTAAATCTGAAAAACCATTCAAAAAAATGAAAAAACTTTTTGGTCATCCTGATTTTTGCTTAATAACTTCACTCTCCATTGGTCAATTTTTCTGAAATGCAGTACCAAATCGAGTTAAGGAATAAAAGACTCACATCATAAATTTCATCAAAATTATAAAACGCGTTTTTGAGTTACCTTGTACATGGACGAATTCTCATACATATTTATCCTTCTCCGATGATTATTTCTATGTGATACAAATGCAGATACAAAACTAATATAACCTCTGGCAGTACCTACTACCATAGGGCATAAAAACGACATTTCTAAGAAACAAGAATTTTCAGGACTAAGAAAAATGTTTTCTAAAGAATTTCTTTTTTTTCTTAGAATTTCCATGCTTGATCACATCAGAATTTTAATAGAATAATTTTCTCCAAAAATTCTATCAATACCAGAATTGGAATGATGGAAGAATAAAGTCTTGTAGCGGTAGAAAATTTGCGACCACGTAAGATCCGACGAGTTCAAACAATTTATTTTTAAGAAACTTCTATTCGTCTGTCTATGGTCACAAAATTTAGTTTACACAATATCTCTCGAAATAAAGACATAGTGATAATGGTTGATAGTCAAACAGCCATCAGAGCACTAAGCTCACATTCAATAAGATCCAGGATGGTAGAAGAATGCGTGATCAAATTAAATAAGTTGGGCGCAGCAAACAAAGTTACCCTGTACTAGATTCCGGGTCATATGGGTATCGAGGGTAATGAAGAAGCCGATAAACTGGCCAAACAAGGAGCGGAAACACCCTTCATAGGACCAGAACCCTTTTGTGGAATTGGACAACATATAATCTGAGAAATTTTAACAAGACAAGAGGTGGCAGGAAGAACCAAGCACTGAGAACAACAACCAGGACAAAGGCAGGCTAAAGATCGTCTGGGGGAATACAACCCAAAGAGATTCAAAGCGTTAATCAGCACACAGCACAAACAGCAAGAATATGCGAGTACGGATAGAAATAATAGGAATACTAAGAGGACAATGCAGACTTAAAGCACACCTAAAAAAACTAGGACTTGCCCTTGCAAGAAGGAAATACTTGGGAGCGTACTATCTCCCCCGTAAATGAGATACAAACATACAAACATATTTTGTGGGTTTTAGGTTTCTCTTTTATCGTCCATAATAGTGCTTCAGGATTTGAAGTATGCGGGATTTTCGTTTTGTCGTCCGGTAGTCGGAAAATTTTCGGTCAAATCGTGATCCGTTTATTTCTGAGTAAAGTGGAAGTAAGCACTCGTCTAGTGTATGCATTGGTAGTGTATTTTTTTAAAATTCTGTACGTTAAAAAAAAGACAAAAAATGAAAGACGACTTATAGAAAGGGTTTTTCCAATTTAAATTTAAATTAATTTTTTAAGAATATATTTTCTCCTCGAAAAATTAATGCGAAAATGTTAATACATATACTTATTAAAATGAAAGAGGGATGATTTTTATAATATTGTAATTAAAGGTTTAAATTGTTCCATTTTCTATTTCTAGTTTAGGGCTGGTAAAATGTTATTTAATTGCTTTCGCTTGCAAATTATTTAAATATTATAAACATTCCAAAATAATACATTTGGAAAGGTTTGTTTGTTACTATAAGGGATGAAAAAGGGATTTTTTTTTCGGGATGAAAAATAATTTGAAGAGAATCTTTATTTCGATTTGAAATTTGTGAATGGTTTCTGAAATTCGAAGAAGTTCAGGAAGCGATTTTTATTAACAACTTGAAAGATGGGAAT
The DNA here is from genome assembly GCA_963422695.1 of Xylophagus ater. Taxonomy (NCBI): domain Eukaryota; kingdom Metazoa; phylum Arthropoda; class Insecta; order Diptera; family Xylophagidae; genus Xylophagus; species Xylophagus ater. Next base: position 43,559,795 of record OY730484.1, read on the forward strand.
TATATTTTATATCTGAAAGTTAAGATCTACTAAATAATAATCATAACACTAATTAAATTAGGCTAATTATATTCAATGAAGAAGCTGGTGTAAATCTTTTTATAACACTTGTTGATTACTTCTGTCTAGCTTAACTAAGGGACTCTGTCTAGCCTATTTGATTTTGAATATTGCTGCAAAAGTTTCGGGGAAGTATGAGAAAAACATAGGAAAATTTGAATAAATTGCTTTTCAAAATATTCTCCATTAACGATTTATATAATTTTGCATAAGCTTAAATTAGTTTTTGAAACAATCTTTCCATTCAGAATTAAGTAAAGCTAAAATATGCGATTTATATCATTTAACAATTTTCGGTCGCAACTTTCAAGTAATGTCGACCAAATGTCAAAAATCATATGAACTTTGTTGTCAATTGTTGCTGTTTTACCAGCATAAACCAGTGGCTTCATGTATATGGTGGGTAGTGTGGAAATCGTCAAGAGATATCAGATCACACGACCTCGGAGCCCAATTTACAGGGACATTTCTCGAAATCGCATTAAATTGTGATTTTAATATGGTTTGTGTCATTGTTTGGCACGTGGCGGCATCTTGTTGAAACCATATCCCTGATCAGATATGGTTTCTACAGGATGACGCTCAATGTCATGATATATATGTAGGATGGCCAAGTTAAGATGGATAAGATGTAATATGTAGACTCAGTTGGATGATAAAATAAGGTCTATATAAAGATAAGCCATGTAAACAAGAAGTCTACATGATAGTCTTAGGTTAAGCGGATGTTGACTTAAGACTAAGAAAAGGTCTAAGTAAAATATGAATCATGCAGATAAGAGGTTTGCATGATAAATGTAAGAAGGAAGATGATGCGTTACGAGTCAGTCGAGAAACAACCGCGATGAAAAGTAGAGAAATAAAAAGAGCTAAAAAATATAAAATGAACAAAAGTGTCTTTTATTTAATAGATTAATTATTGTTTTTCCTACATATAATTTCCATTGATCATGTCCAGTAATGATCTTCATTGATCGTAACGTAAGGTAAAAAAAGATCCAATAATATCACCAGCGTATAAACCGGACCAAACCATACATTTTTAAGGGTGTAAGCGGGTCTTTAGGATCAATCTAATTTCAGAAGCAAGAAATTTGCTTATTAAAAAACCCATTAGGTCTAAAGAGAGCCTCGTCACTAAACACAATTTTCCGATAAAGTGCCTATAAATCTTATGAATCGACGACTGTTTTTCAAAATAAATTTGGTTAATTCTCGACCGTTCCTCAAGTATGAGTATATTTATGATTATTATGTCAGACTATAATGAAGATAAATATTAAAAAAAACCTGTCAGACTTGCCGAATTGGCAGTTGTCCCTATCGGAAGTAATAAGGAGTGTTTCTTTTAGCTTAGATACTATACTATCTTTATTACGAATAAAAAATGAAATACGTATAGTAATTTAGTTTCTTTGCTACTTTATCCGAAATTAAAGTGACTCTTCCATACTATCTCTCACCTATTTCCCTGGACATTTTTAATTTTCGTTAATGTGAAATTTTCGAGATCAAAATTTTGTTTCATTCTTAAACTGGTTAGGAATTTTGTTTGTCACTCAAACTTCTGCCACCTAAAATTTTAAAATAAATGAAAATTTCAGTGGTTTCATGATTCCATAAACTTCAAAGGGCTTTCAGTAATAATTAATAAATCAACATAACCTTTCTTGTTTCCCAAAATTTTCTACCACACATGTTTTGAAATATTTTCACATATATGTAATCATTTTATTTATTAATATTAAATATTTCTGGCAAATATTTAAACTTCGATTAAATTTTATTTAGTTCTATAATTATCCAAAAAATTTCATGAAAAAACCGCACAGAAACTTTCACAAAAGTTCAACAATAATTTTGCGGAACAATCAGAAATTTATGAAATTCGAAAATTATTTTAGAATTTTCAGATAAAAATCTATTATTTAAATGTCTGCAATGTCTGCAAATAGCTGGACATACCACAGTTGACTTGTGTGACCAAGTCAAGTCATCTTTTTTGGTTTAAAATTATCAATAATTAATGTTCTTTTTACCTTTTCATGTTTGCTGAAATTTCTCCAAGGATTTCATTTTCTAGAATCTGTTTTCCAAAACAATCATTTTTTAAAATATAATTTCGAAAAAATACTACCACAACAGGCGACCGGAAAACTTCTACGAAATTAAAATGAAAATATTTACAATACTAAAATCGGACTATATCAAATTTATTTAATTCTCGTCAAACAATACAAAAAAAGTAGCCAACAATTAGAGGTACCAATATTCTGTGTAGCTGCGTGTCTCTTGTGCTTACTTTTCATGCCCTATGATATAGGTACTACCAGAGAGTATGTCAGTAACTATTTTTGTAACGCACAGAAATAATCATCGGAGAAAGATTCAGTTATGTGTAGAGCAGTGATTCTCAACCTTTTTTTTTGTTGCGGTACACTTTTAACAATTTCAAAAAATTAGGCGGCACACTAACAATAAAATAAGTTCAAAAGGATAAATTTGGCGGCACACTTGAAGAATTTGGCGGCACACAAAAGTGCCGCGGAGCATTGGTTGAGAATCACTGGTGTAGAGAATCAAAAATTATATCAATTTCTTCATGTCGGGCTGTCCATCCGTCCATATACAAGATAACTCAAAAACTTGTTACCAGATTTTGCAGAAATTTACAATGTAAGTTGCTTGTTCCTTAATTTGATTTGATGCCACATTTCAGTAAAATCGGTCAAGGGGAAGCGAAATTGTAAAGTAAAAAACTAGTGTGATCAGAAAGTTTTGACGTCTTTTTTATAGTACCATTTTTCGGGTTTAATTGCAAATGTTGAGAAGATATTTTGTTTAAATTATTTACATCGGTTGACTGTACAAATATACGAAACTATTGTATGTTAAATTTCACTAAAATTAGTATAAGAATGTTGAAATAGTTGTACGAAAAAAAGACTGTTTATAAAGTATCATCGATGTACTATACTTGCTAAAAAAATAATATACCAATTTGAATCAAATTTTACAGAAAATTATTGCTATCAGTCTAATGCAATACTGAAGTATGAGTTGTAGGAGTATAGGTGTTTTGGTTCAAATCCAGGGCTCCATTCTTTATAATTTATTTTTCTTTGCCTACAAAGTTATTTTAAAGTATCCCAACTTCTCTTATCCCTGCATTGGAATTGTATAATACTAGAGAGTAAGGGATCAACATTTTCCAACAATTTCCTATCCATTGCTAAACGGGAAGAATGAACCAGTCTCCCGAAAGTTCCGCCTGGTAAATGCCATGAAGTTTTTGACTTTTACCTAAGCAAGTATGAACTGAGAAAGCTCCTATATAATTCTCAATATCCTATCAATCATATTACCACGTGAATTTTATGTGATTTTTTTTTACTGCTTTGTTTTGATTGGTGTATTTGTTTATTCGCTAGCTTTACGTACTTTAAAATTACTTATACAACGGATTGAAAAAGTACAACAGGTTTTTAATGTTAATTGTATTCGAATTTTATTACTCTTCGTTCCCAGTTCGTTGTAATTTGTTATGCATTTATACAATATTAAAATCTTACAAAATCAAAGGAATACCCCTAATTTTTCTTATATAATTTTTTGATACTTTATTAAATAAATTAGAAATTTGATTATGTAATTAATATGTTTCTTTAATGTTTTTGATTCCATTTCTTTCTATTTTTTAATTACAGATAAAAACGAACCGAAATGTAAACGAATATCAAACAACATAATAAAATCATAAAATCATAAAATTTAATTAAAATAAATTCTTTAAATTCTTCTCGATTTTTTTTGTAAATGAATTTTCGATAAAAGGATTTTTATCCGAAAAAATCAATCAATATGAAATTTAAGAAGAAATAAGAAAAAAAAATAAATTAATAATAAATTTCATAAAGAAATCAAAATTTTCTTAACAACTTATAAGATTTTTCATGGAAAATTGAAATTAATAAAATAGAAATTAAAAAGCAAAAATCAAATAAAATGAAATTATTCTATGATAATAATTATCATGGATTGATTTCAATCATTTTTATCATAATTACATTTAATAATATCATAAATATACAATGTTCTACCGGAACAACAGATTTAAATAGTCTAACGACAAAAGATAAATGGTTGTCGTTAAGTAATCATAATGAAAATGAAAGATTGAATGAAATATGGATGAAATTCGATGAAAAAAATCTTGAAAATCATTTACAATTACGTTCGAAACGTACACTATTTGAGAATAGTACTAATTATATTAATAATAGTATTATAATAAATGATGATAATACAATTATGATCATGAATACAACAACGACAACAACATTATCATCAATATTACAACAAAATGATAGTAGTTCATCATTTTCATTTCAATTAATACCTGTAAATGATTATATAACTGAAGATGATGATAAAATATTATCAACAATAACAACAATAAATAATAATAATATTAATAATAATAATAATATATTTGATGAATTTAATGAAAATATTACAACGATACCAATTGTGACAACATCAATATCATGTTCGAATGAAAATTATGATGATGAAAATTGTTGTGTTGGTGAACCAATTTATTGTAATTTAACATATGATGAATATATGACATTATTAAATGATTATATTTATCCAACAACACCAGAATGGATATTAATATTTTCACATACTGTTGTGTTTGTAATGGGCTTGGTAAGTACTAAAATTAATATTATTTTATTTTGGCAAAAAATTTTGAGGTTAGTTTTGGGAAATCTTAAATTTAAGACGATCATGTCGTATATCGTTATATACTGATTTATATCATTTAAGCATAATAGTGAAATTAGTTTTTAAATATCTTGTTTATTTAGGGTGTTCCTTAAACGAACACATGCGTAAAATAGGGGTGGCCGACAGTTCGATACGCGGAGCCTGTCTGGAAGAAAATAAGTCAGCAGAACATTTTTTGTGTGAATGCCCGACCTTTTCTAGGACGAGACTTGCTACACTGGGTGCGAGCACTCTGAGTAAGGAAGGCTTAGCTAACTTGGACCTTTTTATGGTGCTGACCTTCATTAGAATGACTAACCGGTTCGGGGAAGAGACGTAGCCTTTCAACCAACCTTTCAGGAGGAGGTACAATGGGCTAGTAAGACCTACGTGCTAAACACCTTTAATACAATACAATATAATAAGGTGAGGCGTATATAGACACGAAAAATGATTAAGTTATTGGCTAGTTTTGACAATTGAAATTTAGTTTAAACCACTAAAATTCAGTTGTCACAACTAGTCAATAACGTTCTATTTTTTCTGTGTACATATATTATATATACGAGTACATACTACTATGGACAAAGAGTAATGAGACTGTAATTTAAAAAATACGCGCGCAACGAATATCAATGTGTATATTTATTTGATAGATTGGTACGACTGTTGTGAATAGCTAATAGAAATCTCATGATATTTGCTTTGTTAGTTTAAAAATTTCAGCGTCTTTTGTAATTGTGAAAAAAGCGGCCATCGAATTCTCTTGGATGACTTCTACTGACGCAAAACGATGTCCACGAAGTGGTAATTTTAACCGGGGGTACAGGAAAAAGTCACACGGAGCTATATATGGCGAATGCGGTGCTTTCGGAACGACATTCACTTGATTTTTGATATTTCTTTGCAATAAATAAACTTCCTGTCCTGATTAGTTGGAATAAAATTGGACATATTCCATACAATAAATGAATAGTTGTTTATACTTTTAATAAATGTCTCATACTACGTTTGAAAGCTTTCGTTTAGCACTATCAAATGCATGTATTATCAGTTTAAACTCACTCTAAATAGTATGAGTATGGACTAAGGCCATCATAGTATCTATATTATTTGGAGTTTAAAATTCTATGGTTATGAATTTTCAAAAAATTTCTAAAGTTAGTTTATTTCGCGAGTTAGGTATCGAATGTTTTCTGAATTTGTTTATTGTTTTGTACATACATATATTCTTGATGAATTATATAATCCAGTCTTAATTTATATTTATTATAAATATATGTAATCAATCATTAATATTATCTTCTTAAAGATATTATCTGGAAAAGATTATCTTTTTGAATATAACCGAAATAATGATGTATGTATATATAAAAAAAAATATTCATCTCAAATCAAATTGTGATTGAATAGCTTTAAGCTATACAATTCATATCATTTTGATAACATAATATTACAAAGGGATCACAATAATAGTCGATCATAAATATACAATACCATATTTTCATTTAATCTGATAAATTCGGTTTTAGTTCATGGATTTGTTTTTCTTTTTTTTATATAGTTTACGAATTTTCCTAATACTAAAGGCCCACATAGGGTATTCTTGCCGTGCTTTAAGAATATCATCTTCTTACCGAATACTAGCTTAATACAATTTCAACTACACAACATAAATACGAAGATAAGGCTTCCTTCAAAGAAGTTATGCTCAACCAAAACAACTGTTGATTAGCACTTAAGAAAGCTTGGGTACGTAAAAAGCTTGAGATGTTTGGATTCCACATGCACTTTTTAGAAATTAATTTAATGCAAGTATCCGTATCTGTGATATGCTCTTAAAATGGTAACATTTAACGACGAGGAGATAATATCTAACTTCGGAGAGCCACCTCAAATAACATCAAAAACTGATATTTGTCAACATGGTCGGATTACAATGGAATTGTATATTTTGAGCTCCTACAAGCTGAGAGAAAAATCGGCTCTTGTATATACTATCCTGGAACTAACGAAATTAAACGATTCCTTACAGTAGATACGTCTAGAATTGGTAAATAGCTTCTATCATGACAAACGCATGGCCATTAATTGTTTAGTCACTTGGCAAAAATTACTTGAATTTGGTTGGAATGTGCTGCCATAACCACCATAACCATAACCATGGTATATGTTTCGATCTTTGCATAACTTCTTGGCTGGTAAAACGTATACTTCAGACGATAGTATGAAAGCATACCTGGTCGGATTTTTTTGCTGACCAGAAATTTTATGAAACTGGGATAATGAAATTGCCTAAAAGATGAAAACTTATTCTCGAAGAAAATAGCTAATATTTCAGAGATTAAAGTTTTCCTTTTTATTTCATAGTATGTTAGAAAACCGAAAAAACTTTGCGGAACATCCAATGGGTTTAATATGTGGCAATGTTTTGTTTACACTATGCTACAAGCTATACTTTAGTATTGATCTGAAGGTAAGAACAACCTATTGTGCCTCTTGTATTAACGGATATTTAGCAGTTATAAGAATTTTGTTTTCTACTATATTTTCGATCTTAAATGGAAAAATATGGAATTATTCTAGTTTATATTCTGATTTTTTTACACATATATTTATTCTTTTAATAAAATATGTGATAAGAAGGATTAAGAAATATGAAAAGAAAAGGATATTATGAAAATATCTTCAAAAATTTTAAGACTTCCTAAGATTTACTTTGAAAAGTACTCTGCTTATGGCTTAGTGTTTAATATCGTTGAAAACAACACATATATAAAAATTCACACTAAAGATTATCCAATATACCACTTTAATAAATTATTCAACTTCTGTACAGAATTCTTAAAAATACATTAAAAATATATGAATCTAAGATTGAAGTCGATTAATACAAATTTGTATATTAATTATGAAAAATATTAAAAACAAATTTTCAAAAATTCATTATTTAGTAATGAAAATGAGGAAAACAGGGAAATTGTAGGGAAATTACAACTCCACACATTTTATATTGGTACTGGAAGGTAAAATTTAACTTAAAGTTGAACTAAAAATCGAAATCGAGACCGAAATCAACGTCGCGGTTAGAGTTAGAATTGAAGTACACGTCACATATTGTGCTTCATTTGCATGGTGTCTTCAAAATGACTTGGATTTGACATGAAATTGAATCCAGACTTTTAGCTTTACCACCAGATTGTAAGGTTGACTTGAAATCGACTTCAAATTAGCTTCAAATTGACAGAAGCCTACACCTTTTTATTTTCTAGATTAACTTTCGTCCGGGTTCATATTCCATTTCAAATTTTCAAGTCGATCTTACATGCGAATTTTAAGTCGACAAGATAAGTTTGAGGGTTAACCCATGTCTAAATTTCATTGAAATCGGAGCATTTCTCTCAAATAAAAAGCGAAAAAAATACCTTTATTAAATTAAATATTGTTTATTTTGGTCGATGAACTTTTAGCACTTTAATGGCAGAGTCATTATCCCATCAGTATAAAACATCTGAGCTTTCTGTGCGGAAAATCGAGACAAGTCATCTTCACATTCAAATTTACACCATTAAAGAACTTGTGCATAGATCAAAACAAATGCTAGTCTGATGGTGCAAGATTAGAGATATACCATGGATAGATACATCAAAAGCTTCCAGACAAGCTATGGAATTTTTTGATGAGTGTCCAAATTTGTATATTATGATGAAACAAATATGTTCAGCAATTCAACAATTCTAGAATCTTCTGCTTCATGGCTTTTAATGCTCGACTTCGATATGTTAAAATTTTTGGGGAATATCTCATGTCGGTGCACGTCGATTGGATTCTAACAATACCTTTAGTTTGTCATCACCAACTAAGCAAATCCCTTCTGATTCATCTAATAGATTTCCTACCACATAATAACTAAAAAAAGGTGTTTGAATAATATTACGCCGAAGAAAAATGTCAGAATAAATCCAGCTCAAAATGTTAAGTACAGAGAAAGTTCGAAAAGAAATTGTGTTCAAAATTATTGAAATTTAAATAATTCAATCATTTTATTGATTTATATTTATATGAACATAAACTAGAAATAAATTTTATTCAAAAAGTACCAATAATCAAATTTCAATTGAAGAGATCAAACGAATTCGTGATTTAAGTATAATTGAAATACTTATGCGCTGTCTGAAATTTAACATGTCATTTCTCATATATGGATTCAAATCTTAAGGCATACAAGTAAGTTTGTCTTTTGATGCACACAAAATCACCATAAAATCCTTTTTAAAATACAAGAAGGATCAAAAGTAATTGAATTTTATTCTCTCTTGATATTATAAACATTCAGAATTTGAATTGCTTATACAACATTTTTTACGAATTTCAATTTGAAATTCAATATGGTAAGTCTGTATTTTATTTGGATAGTTTACCACCTACAGAAATTCATTCAAAATTGTTAGAAGTATACAGAGATGCATAACCTTCCCTTTCCACTGTGAAAAAATGGTCTGCCCTTTTTAAATCTGGTCGTACAAGCCTCGAAGATGATCCACTCGAAGGTCGCCTAAAAAGTGTATCAACAACAGAAAACATACCAAAAATATAGGATATTGTTTTGGAAGATTGACGAGTTACTGTAGATGAGATAGCTGACACCATAGGCATCTCACATAGATCAGTACATCACATCTTAGCTAAAGTTTTAGGTTTCAAAAAGCTTTGTGCAAAATGGGTGCCGGATGCGCTTACAATTGAACAAAAACACCTTCGAATGCGATTTTCTCAACAATATTTGGATCGTTTTAAGAAGAAGATTTCGTACGTTGATTCATCAGTATGGATGAGAATTGGGTCCACCACCATGATCTTGGATCGAAACTAGAAGCTAAACGAGTTGATATCAGCTGTAGAGTCGTATTCTGGAAGTCTACCGGATTTTCATTTCAGGGATGGAATCCTTTAATTGGAGAATTGTTGGAACGAGTGTATTGAAGTTCAGGGAAATTATACTGAATAACAAAATATATTTCATTTGTCGAGGCTGAGAAATTATTGAGTACGCTAGTATTATTCTTTTTAGCCCGTTACAATTAGTCCTTCAGTCTTTTAACATTCGCACACCTTTTATATAATACGATTTCTGAAGGTCTGCAAAATACGTCTCAGTTTCACATTCAATCTCTTTATTTGATTGAAATTTCCTTTTTTGAAGCCATCTTTTCAAGTTTGGAAACAGATAATAGTCTCTAGCGGCCATATCTTAAGAATACGGTGGATGCAGAAGCAATTCGCAACGTGATTCATTTAATTTTGTCATTACTTTCACTGACTTGTCATATGGTGCAAAAAAAAGAACACTTTTCCTTGCTAAATGTGGTCGTTTCTCCATTATTTTTTCACTTAAACGGCCCAATTATGGCCCAATATTATTGTTTTTCCTTTTTCAAGAAATTCCATGAAGATTATTTCCGTGCGAATCTCAAAAAATGGAGGTCAAAACTTTTCCAGCTGATTGTTACGTCTTTGGACGGTGTTTAACTATGTTCATCCTAGTCTGTCGAAGTCATTAGAAATTATATCTTTACATAATTTTATCAATTTCTATATAACTTTTACTCGATTCAGTAATAATTGATTGACTAAAAATAAATTTGTTCAGCTTTAATCTAGCTTAAATATATATTTCGATGATTTTAATTTTAATGCTATATCAAATTTTTATTTGTGTTTATCAAATTTCCAATATTTGATTGGAACACTTCTTCATCAAATATTGACATGTTCATAATCTACAAATGATTGTTGGGATTGGGATTGTTGGGCGAGAAATCCTCTACAAACGTAGGAAGATCCAAAAAAATTTAAAGTGTTCCAAAAATATTCACTCATATTGACGGATTATATTCCTTTTTTGATCAATAAAGAAAAAAAAGGGATACACTTTTTATACAATAATACTTTTTTTGATTGATTGATTTTTAATATTATTTGATTTCGCTGTAAATCATCAAATGGAATAGAAATATATTACGAAAATGAATAATTTAAAAAATTTTCTTTAAATTCAAAATTAAAGGAAATGTTGTTGCCGTGGGAAGCGCGAATCAATCAGTTGTTTTCCTCTCAATTTCAGTAATTGTTCAGCTGATGCCTGGAAACGTTTTAAGATAATTTCTTTCAGCAAAAAAAAATGAAGATTTATCTCCTCGCAAAGTTTACGTTTGTATTCCTTTCGGATATCAGATGTCGAATTTTTAACTTCTATACTATGTGAATTAAATAGATTCCAAGAGCTTGGCGCTTTCCATTTGTATGCTTTTTTAAGGACTAATTAGGTAAAAAGGTAAAAAAGATTTTCTGCGAAAATTTTGATCCCAAGATTCTTAAAAGTAGATACAAGTAAATTTTTACCGAATTTTCTGCCAAGTGGATTTTGTATATCATTTCATTTAAAATTAGAATTGTTTTACTACTATATTAAAGCATCAGGCACATTTTATGTGCATTGCTCAGCTCTCTCGTGCTCGTAACAACTTTTTGGGCAACCATTTCTTCGGGAATTTAGGGATCCTTGAAGCGACTGACATGACCAGTCTAATGAAATTTTGCTGGAAAATTAAATGCTTTGAAGAGGAATAGGTTTCCCAATAGGGTAACTCTTTGTCTCGTAAGGATCACAATGGGCCCATAAGGTGTCTGGTGTTGTACGCAGTACCCCTACTCTACCTACCTACCTACTCGTACATTAAAAGCTTGTAAATTGGAATATGTTTAGGTAATTAGAGTTGGGGAACGGAATAAATGGAAAATTACAAGAATTGTTTCTCTTATATTTGTGTTTTACTTAGAAAAATCTGTTCCATTTAATGGTTGTTGTCTTTGCTATTTATAAATTAGGTTTCTAAGTGACAAAACGTATAATACTTGTTCTATGCAAATACAAAACTACTAATAATAGCTTTTCATTTGTATTTACCAAAGTACTTAAATAGTTTTGATACAAACCGACAAATGGACAAGCATTTTAATAAGTGAATTTTCGAAATAATAGAAAAACGCAATTCCAATTTTAACTCTCAAGAAGAAGAAAATTCAAAACAGTTTACACTTGGCTACTTTAAAAATATATATCATGATAATTTCTTTATAAGTCTATGTTTAGGTATATCTGGAAATTTTTCGTATAATAAAATTCTATCTAAAATTTCACAAATATTCTCCATACGTTTACATTTATACACAATTTCCATATACGTATACTTCTTGGAATAAATCATACAAATTAGTGGGGCATAAGTGTAAGTTGGAAGTTTTGAGAAGTTCGTGGCAATACCAGAGATATCAAAGAACTTTTTTTACAATAGTATTTTTTAAACTTTTTCTATTCCTATACATTCTTCGAAATCAATATTTCTAACGCTGTTTACACTTGTCAGAAGAATTTATTCATCAGATAAAAGTACACAAGACAGAAATTCATCGAATAAATGTTACATGTAAACACCAGGATTGTGGAAGTCGCCGGTTTTTATTCGAAGTCAGAAATTTATGCCAATTTCAAGGATCTAAGTCGTAGTTGAATTTAGTTTTTGACAATTCCACAATCTTTATATAAACGAGGTGTAATAAATATAATTAATGAAAATTTCAAAGTCTTCATAAAATATCACGAATTTTAAGATTCACTTAACATTCTAGTTTTATGTATTTAATTTCGTATTACTAAGAAATTAGAACTTAAAAAACAATTAATATTGAAATCTTGACAACATAATACCATTGTTATGTGAATAATTACTTGAGATTCATATTCTTAAGTATACCAAAAAACCACCGAAATACGCTAAATATCCTTAAGTATATAAAATAATATAAGTTTCTTCTTTATCTTAAATTATATAAATACTTTCGTATATACTTTTCCGAATTAATTAATTCAACTTTTACCATCATCAAAATTAGAAGTGAATTTCATTGATGTTTATGTTTTGTGGGTATTTTAAGGGATTTTCCTTTTTCGAAGAAGAATTGATTGACTTTATTCATCTGTAAAAAAAGAATATCGTCTTAATTTTGGTGGTAAGTTAATATTATTTTTTCTATTCAGTTTTTCTTTTGTTTTTTACCTTAAACGATTTCCTTTACGAATACATATTATAGTTTGGGAAAAAAATTGTTTATTTCATTATAAGTGGCTACATAATCTATAAGAAGGTAGTATTTTCTTAAGCCCTAAAAGTGGATTTTTGTACACAATATATAGGGAATAGGCAAAGTATTCAAAATAATTGTATATATTGTATATATTTAGTTAAAGAACTAAAAATGTTTGAGCAAATATTCGAGAAAAAAAGGCAAAAATCATTTTTCTATGGAAATTTCTCTTAAAGAAAACATTTTTACGGGTTCTTTTTCTTTTGACAAGATGAGAAAGACATCTAGGCATGGGAAAGGTTTGTAATAATATCACACCTTAAAAAAAAACACTGCCAATTCGTACACTAGAAGAATGCTCATTCCCTAAAAGTTCGTGCTGATTATTCCCTGTACTATAGGTACTACCATAAATTAGTCTAAGGATAGTGGAGAAAGAAATAGTTGTACGAAAAAAAGGCCTGTTTATAAAGTTTGTTCTATGTTTACTGAATAAAGTTTGCTAAAGATATTTATGCTATGAGGCTTCAGGATACCTGTGAATTCAAGCAAATTTGAGGTAGCTTTTATATCACAACTTTCCTCCATATCTTTAAAGACTCTTTCCTCCAGATTTTCTTGTACTATATTTCTTAGTAAAAAACTGCTCAGATAAAAGTTAATGTAATCCAAACGGTTGAAGTTTTTATCTTCAAGAGAATTTTTGTAAAGACCTGAATAAGTGATAATCTAAAGGTGCAATGTCATGTGAAACAGCGTATAGATTTTCTGCTGTAATGGTGAGGCATTTTTGCTTTTTCAATAAAAGAAAAGTATTGTAGAGTTCAAAATAGAGTGCAAATAAATTGGCATTGAGAATTGAAGGGGTTTATAGAATAACTGTAAGATTTAAATAACATTTAGAACATGTTAATGAATACAGTGTTGAATGGTCAAGTTGGTTGAGACCTCGTTTGTAGAAACTGGTTCAAATACAAGTCTCGGCTCTTCATGTATTTATTTTTCTTTGCCTACAGTATCAAGTTTCTAAAATGTAATTATAGTAGTTGTCTTTCAAAAGGGACACATTTGACGCATATAATTCTATTGCTACTATTATATTTTGCGACTCTATATTATAATAAAAAGCGTCGTTTAGTCTTATATATGATATACATATATCACTCGATCCATTTTGCAGATCGGTACCGCACCAAAAGAGATCTTTTCCGCCTAACAAGCAGCTACTATAGTTCCTCAAAATTTCAAGTGCATCAAATAACAATTTCAATAATTGTCGTGTAGTAAAATTTTGCCAAAAAATAGACAGACAGACAGCCAAACGAATGGTCATTGTCAAAAAAATTACACAAAGGGCGTCTAAACATGAAGATCCATCCAAATCTGGTGGCCAGAATGTTTTACCATCACAAAGCTTTACTTCCCATTTTATGACAATGAAAGCAATATACCTATATTTGTTTAGAATTTCAGGTATTCAGTGTATTTTTCTTGGAGAAAACCTTTTTTATGTTGATTTTTTCATCAATAATAGTTAAAAACTTTTCATTATTGACGAATAAATTTATGAAAAGCTTTAAATTTGTGCCATGTTTTTTTGTTTTGTTTGATGTCAGCGCCGACATCAAGCTTTTATTCTTCTGTTTTTTATTGTTATTATTAATAACACCTAATTTTTGAATTTCGATATTTCCCAATTTCCTTTATTGATTTTGGAAAATGTTCTTAATTAAAATGAAATTTAGAAAAAAAGGGTCGATTTTCTGCGATTCTATAAAAATCGACCCTTTTTTTATTGTTATTTAAATTATCAATATTAGATATCGAATAAAAAAGGAGTGTGCCCTAAAGGCGGAAAATACAATATAAAAATTAAAATATTAATTTCTTGGGTAAAAGTTTGACAAAAAAACAATTTAGAAAATTTATTAGAAATTTTCCTCATTTTCTTTTTTTGGCATACATTTTTTCTGGCAACAATTCCAGCTTTTGGGTAGTATTTGTAAGAAAGAGTTTGTACTATATAAAATCCATGTGGTATATTTCTTATAAATAGTATTAAGATTGTTGACAGAAATTTTTGAGAGAAATAAGAAAATGTGTCATTTTTTC
This sequence comes from Xylophagus ater, assembly GCA_963422695.1. Lineage (NCBI taxonomy): Eukaryota > Metazoa > Arthropoda > Insecta > Diptera > Xylophagidae > Xylophagus > Xylophagus ater. The sequence continues at coordinate 43,574,885 of OY730484.1, forward strand.
TTAGAGAAAGCCATTAAGTTTCCATCGGAAGTCAATACAAATTGTATTATCCGGAATGTGTATAAAAATTGTTTGGAATATGTTTGACTAAAGGGTTGTTTACACAGTGTTGGTAGCTGTCCTTGCGAGTAGAGAGTAACTGTCAAGCCAACTGGCATGGAAGTTGCTGCCTATATTAAGTTGACAGCACTAAAATCTTGACATCTGCCATCTCCCATTGTTGTGATTAAAAGTGGTGGAACTCCACATGAAAGAACTACAATATTATTGACAGATGTCAAGTTTCGAGTGCCTAGTGTGGGCAAAAGACAATTCCACAAAATTCAAATCGAGCGTTTTTAGTGGAGCAGTCTTTCTTTAATTCGTAAATAAATTGTCCGTAGGATAAAGTATGGGTTATATCTGTAAGACCCAGAATATATAAGATATACGTATACCTTCAGAATTTTTCGATTTCCTGTCCTAAAGCGGAATATTTTAGAAAACGGCGAATTCGTTATTAAATTGATCATCGAAAAAGGTATGGTTCGTATCTATAGGACGCAGAATACCTAAGATATGTCAATATATATAAATGAGGATTCACATTTGAACATATGCAATCAGTCTAGTGAAAGGAGTGTGCTAATGGGTTAGCTTCAAAATAAACATTTTTCGCTTTTCTTTCTATCAGCGCCTAGCTTACTTTCGTAGCTACTCTAGGACTATTTTCAAATTAACACTAGAGTATAAACACACGCTACAAAATAGATCTGATAATAAATGTCCCAGCTAGTGTCATGTCATTATGGTACTACTATCATACAGACACGTGTAACATTCTCCGTGGATCCGTCAATTAGTTGAGTTTTGACAACCATTCTAAATGAGCAACTATTTCTTCAGATTTATCTATTACTATGTTTCCAAACATGAAGACATTGCTTGGGGTTTGGAAATTTGATTCGAAATCGGAAGTCATTAACCAATTGTATTATCCGGAATGTGTATAAAAATTATTTGGAGTATGTTTGACTAAGTCTATCGAGTTTGCTCGGATATTTCAAGTATATTTTATATTTTCCCAAGAATATTTTGGTACACCTAATCTTATAACATTTCAATTTATAAATACGAAAACTTTTAAATTCTTTGAATATATAATTAAAATATGTTTTTGACTTATTTTATAGTCATCCTTTATAAATCCAAACATTTCAGAATTTCCATGCACTTGACAGTTGTACAATTCAGTTTTCCAGAATCCAATTACTTCAATAGAAAAAGAAAAACTTTAATATAAATATGCAATTATATTCTTGTGTTTTTCTTGAACAAACATTTTTATATAACTAAAAATTTATATTAATATCATGCGAAACTTTCTTCTTCATATTTATATATGAGTTCCTTATTTTTGTGTGTAGGCAGGATGTGTTGGAGATAAGTTGTTGTTCTAAGGAAAAACTTTCTTAATTGTACTAAAAAGGCGATCCAACAGATATTATTATAATAACATCAATTTTTTCTTTTTCTTATCTTTTCTTCTATTAATAAAAATGAAATTATATCTATTCACAAAACGAGAATAGATCACGAAGATATATTATAACAGTGCTAATAAGAATAATGATACTAATAGTAATAAAAATAGTTAAGCTTTTAATAAGAACTTTTCGAGAAGTATCATTTTTAATAAGAATTATAGTTGTTCAAAACTTGTTGTTACTTATTTATGTCTTTAGAATATTTGGAAATTTCTTTTTTGGTGAAACTTTTAATAAACTAAGACTTATCAGTTCGGATAATATTCACTTTTTTGTTTTTACAGGAGCTGAAACTTTTATTAAACATTTTCAAATAAGTTCCTTTGTATGCCGCCTATTGTAGGTATTATCGTAGGATAGGGCATGGTTCGAATAATTGAATACTTGAGCAAACAGAACATGTTCTATTTTTTCACTGTTCAAACAGAAATGAAATAATTTTTTCATTTAAGAGAAACAAAGCAAAATAAATTTGAAAAAAAAAATAAATTAGACGCGATCTTCCCAATACCTTCTATGATTATGACAGAAACAAAAAATTCCGCAGAAAATAAGGAATGAAAATTACAATTTTTCATTAGGAAGAATCAAGTAAAAATCAAATATATTCTATTTTACAGAGTCCTTCCTATAAGATAAATGTAGCATTGAATATACAATATGAGTTTCTTGTTTCTTAACTTGATTTGGATGTGAATTTGAGCAAAACCCACAGAGAAGAAGCGAAGTTATAAAGCAAAAACCTAGGATGATCAGTAAATTTTTCAATTTTTTGGATTTATTTTAAAAATTTGTGCACCATTTTTGTTAAAATTATCTACATACATTGATTACATAAAGCGGCGATATTTTGTTAAATTTCAGTAAAATCGGTCTTAGGATAGTGGAGATAAAAATAGTTGTAGTAATAAAAAAGTTGTTTTGATGTACTTCAAAACTAATATACATTGAACTCTCTGTGATTACCGGTTCGAATCCCAGTCAGGTTAAAAAAAAAATAATAATTTCACTAGTTCTTATTTTGAATTCATGATTTTAGTTTCATGTCCGTGTTTCCAGAGGGCACGTAAAACCAAACGGTCTAGCTGAGTTAGGGCGTAACTAGAAAATGGAAAAAATTGAGTTCTTTTGGGATAGTTAGAGTCTTTGGCGTCGTTGGGTATTGATATTTGGATTCTGTAGAAACCCAAACTCTCTACAAATCCTTAAATACGTGAATTTAAAGAACTCGTATTATGTAACTATTGAAAATATTAAAAGTTCTGTGTACTGTTTGTATAAAAACTCATAAATGTCAGAAATAAAAATTGAATTTACACATAAACTTATTTATTAAAAAGGTTGAATAAAAATGTCGATCCCTGCTTTTTTATACTGAAATGTAAGAAAAGAATAGAATTACTTAACCTATTTTTTTTTGGAAATAAATATTAATTTATTCGGTTTAGACTTTAGAGAATAAAGTTTTTGGCTTTTGTTATTCCAGTGCTTTTTTCTATCTTATAAATTTTTTGAAGTATTTTCTTCATACTTAATAAGAAAGAAAATACAATAAAAATCATATTAGTTTTATAGAAATTTTACAAAGATTTTCCTTATTGACAAAAGAATTTTCTAACTAAATTTTTTAAAATACAGAAAATTCCGCGACTTATTTTTTATAAGCGACTTCGGTTGAAACGACTTTTTTATGCTTGATTTTTTTCCTAAATGGCAAAAGGAAAGAAATTTACCGGTCGAAGAAATTTTGTAGTTTTAAGAAAAATTCCAGAGGCACCTTAAAAAACACATCACCAATTTCAACAAAATTGAGTACACACATATTCTGGTCTAAAAGGAAGAATTTAAGTGTTAAACCGGAAGGGGTTAATTTTCAACTAAAATATCCCTTGGTAGTATCTGCTTGTTTGATTACAAAGAAATTTAGTCCATAAAGCGGATGGTATTATTATCGCAATAATTGGATAATCTTTCAGCGGAAATTCTAAACTGCAAGTGTGGTATTTTCCGCTTGTGTATTAACTTCTTTCATGCACAGTACCTGATTAAGGATTAACTGTTGGTACAAAGTTAGGTTATAGTTGATGAATTGATTCGATATTGACTGGAATATTCTAAGACAGTTGAGTGGTGTGCCTTAACAGATATTTAAAACCAGATTTTGATAATCGAATCGAATTATCTCGTTTGATTTTTAATTAATTGATTATCTTCTAAATGTCCAAATATTTGATTTATTTTAATTGATTAAATATAATTAAATTGCCGAACTTAAATTTAAGTTTAAGAAGATAAGAAATCGATTTAAAATACGATTTCTGCAAAATTAAGTTTGTTCACGTTTAAGGTTTAAGCAATTTATTTCAATAAAAATATTTTTCAACAACAAGAAATAATATTCATGATGATATTTCTTTCTTCATTAGAAATGCTGAAGACAATATCCTTTGTCATCCTTATGGTATATTGAGTTTTCTTTAAAGAAAAAAAATATGAATAAAGAATATATTAAGCCATTTTTCTTCTCTTTAGAGGCAGTTCGATAAACATGAAATTTTTTTATAACGACATCCTAATAGAGTTATAACATAGTAATAATAATAATTTTCAATCGAGCTAAACCAAAAAAATAAGCAATAATGTTCCCATGTTTACATTATTGAACGAAAAGGATACATTTTTAGAATGCCAATATTTTTCAATTCTTAAGTATAGTATGGACTTCAAACGAAACGAAATTGTCCATGAAAAATCCCAACGAAATATTAATACTGGAGAGTTCATATAAATATGTATATATATGAAGGAAAAAAGGACGAAGGTAAATTAAAACACTTCTTTTTATTCTTCGTTTCTCTAGCAACGATCCAAACTAGACTGTCTTACTCAAGATGGTTGTCGGCATTTTTTCTACAATAATTCTCTTCCTTAACTCTGATAGCCATTCTACAATAATGTTTACGTAGGACTTGTTTCGAATGTTACCATCCAGATGTATAAACATGTTTACATTCTCGATAGTCCGTAAGAAAACAATGATCATGTCGGCATTTTCTTTAAATGAATTAGGTTTTTTGCATCTGATAGCCATGAAAATTAACCACTTTCAGTGAAAATCTAATCAGCTCTTCATTTTAGGATATGTGTGTACCAAATTTTGTTGAAATTAGTCGCGTGATTATGACTCCTAAAAACTTTTAAGACGTTAGATAGGCTTTAATAACCCATATTTCCCGATAGAAATGAGATATTGTGTCCAGCCAAGAAGTAAAACTGTTTCGTGGACGAAAGAGTTAATAACATCAGCTATTATCAACTAAAAATTATTCAAGTTACTCTTAGTGCTATGAAAAAGCGTACTCTTTGGGACATCCTTGAATCCTGGGCCACCAAACTATATAGAAATTGAAAATGAGTCTACGTTAAATATTATAAAGAAATGTAATTTTTTCGATGGAAATTAAATGAACAAAGCATCTATTTGAAGTATATTTGAAAAAGTATGATAAATTTGATCATGCCATCTATTTTTGGGCATCTGAATTTTGCTTGTGAACTTCGTACTGCGGCAACAAAATCGTTTTGGATTTTGCCAACATCAATTTTGTTTTGCTTGAAGTGTACATTACTGTCCTTACACTATACTTTGTTAGGAAACAATTTGATGATGTAAAAATCGAAATTAATGGTTTTACTTTTTGGTGGAAAATTAAAATATCTAAATTTTTTTTTTGTGGAAGTTCAAATAAAATGATTATTTTTGGAATACATAAATGAATTTTAATATTCAATATAATTCTCTGAAATGTCAAATTTAATGATGCGAGCAATTTAATGAGCTAAAAGTCTAGATATAATTAGTATCTAAATGGGATCATTAAAAAATAATTACGTAATAAAAATGTTCTTAAAGTAAACAATAAAATTCCATTTGCATTGTATTTAATGTCAAGAAAGCTAGAAGATAAGATCGGGGACTTATTAATCAGTAGTTTTGTGCTTATTGGTTAGTACTTAATTTGGTCACATTTCCAGTTTGCAAACCATATCATCTCATTAATAGTATTAATGAGGTGACATGTTTTTTTAATTTTAAAATTTGACAACTTCAATTGGACATCAAAATCATTCGATTTGGTACCACTAAACTTCTTTTCGTGAAGCTATGTGACATTTAACGCCTATGCCAATAATCCTCAAACTATTGATGTGCTTCAGGACAACATCTGTAACAATATGACCAAGATAGAGCCCAAAATGTGCAAAAAAGTCATCGGAAATTGGTATTGGGTCGGAGAGGTCATTCAATTGATATTGAAATCCCTAAAAAGTTAAATTGTAAAAAGTTAATGAAATCTGTCTTTTATTTACAAACACGAATTTGCATCACCAGTTAGATAACCCTGTGTACGTAATCAATTAAATAAGACTCAAGTTACGTAATTAAATGAATATGTAATATAATCTGTTTTTTAATTAAAATGTTAGTAATTAAAAATTAAAAAAAGGAAGAAAAAAAGAACTAATCATTTTCTTTTCATTTCAGGTTGGAAATGCATTAGTTTGTATCGCAGTTTATACAAATTACTCAATGAGAACGGTTACGAACATTTTCATTGTAAATCTTGCAGTTGCAGATTTTTTTGTTATACTATTTTGTCTACCACCAACCGTTGTATGGGATGTTACTGAAACATGGTTCATGGGAAAAGCTATGTGTAAAGTTGTACTTTATTTTCAGGTAAGTTAAACATTATATATATGTTACTAAATGGGCGAAAAAGTCCTTGCTCTGTAAAAGACGAATTTTCATGGAGAATCAAAAAATTTATTTTTGCCATTTTCCTGGTAGAGCTATTATCTCGTCACAGTAAAACTTCGTGATTTTTGAAGCCAAAATTCGACACCATAAATTTTCACAGGAGTCTTTCGAACTGAAACTTACAGCATCAAAGGAATTCTTCAGAGGCCAAAACAAATCGTAGTTTGATGCTGGAAGACTAGGACTATAAGTTGGAGCTATCAAAATTTCTCACCCAAGCTGTGTCAATTTTTGTTTAGTGGTTTATCATAATGAAACACAATACTTTTGTGATTCACCAATTCTGGACGCTTTTGTGTCATAGTTTTAAATATATTAAGATTCTAACCAATTTCTTGTGTCGTTAACAACAGCACTTCAGATATATGCTTAAAGCAAACATCACATATTATAATTCATAACAATTAAACGGAGTATCTAACGTAGTATAAAGTGATATTATCATCATAAGTGTTGGGAAGAAGGGAAAGGGAAGACATTGGTATACAAAGAAAGAAGAACGATCGGATTCGATCATTTTCTCTATTTTGCTGCAATATTGCAGCAACTTTTTGGCCAATTCAGTATATTTATAACTTTTTGTAAGTGGAAATCATTCACAGATATATGGGCTATAATCGTAACTGTTGCCTTATTATCCCATTCAATATTTTTTTAATTTTACATATATCCAAGCTATTCTGAACACTTCCAAAGGTATATTGTAGTATAAGTAAACACTCCTCCATAAAATATTCAGTACATTTTTTTGAAAACAATGAAAAGGTTTCAAAATAAAATGGTGTCAGTGGTGAGATATTTCCTAGTACTATATAAAAAAAAAATCAATAGAAAATTATTTATGCTACACAATCCAATGATGTAGGATTCTATATAGTATGTACTATATATTTAGTTCTAGCCAAGATTCCTGTTAAATCTAATTGAATTTTAAAACATATTGTCGTATATATTTTGGCTAACTCAAAATTTTAAACATGATCAAAATTATAAATTTTATTTACTTTTATGGAAATAAAGTTTTACACACCAATAAAGTGTTATGTTCTTGTCAAAAACAAATATTAATTTGAAAACGTATAAGATTTTAATGTTGACGCAATTTCTAATTGGCCACAACAAAGTAAAACACGGGTATTTTGTGAGAAACTTTGTTAATATTTGAATATATGGTAAGCTTGAGTTGTTTTTTCGCATTTAGAGAACACTATAGTCTTGTTATATTGTATTTCCGTATCGGGCAGAAGAACATACATAATTAAATTGTATTTGAAACGATGTATTCTATTCTAAGAACGTTTTTTTTTATTTAATTAACTTAATTTTTTTTTATATTCCGCCCTATCGTTGGTTTAGAGAAGATAAGATTCGCAAGACAGTGATTAAGTAAATCACAAAACAGTGGCCTTTCTTATTAAATAGTTGAAACGAAAAGATAATAAAATGTTAACGGTCTAGTCCTAATATGCTTTAATAAATTTGTATCAGGAAATTAAAAAATCGCATACTTTTAGGCGGGTATTAAAATTTTGTTTCGATGATGATAGACTGAGATATTATGAGTCTTTCCTTATCGTTGTAAAAGCGTGGTGTATCAATGTATCGTTGTATGATTAGGTATTTTTCTATACAACAAACCGAATCTGACCACAATATACATCGGTAAGGGAATATGGCTGTTAATTCTATATTTCTAGTACACTATTATTCTCTCAAGAGAACGAAGGGAAGTAAATTTCTGTGCCACCCTTAGTCTTAATCGTCTTAATTAAATTTTTTTTTTTAAAGAGATTTCAGGTTTAAAGGAAAATCAATTATTTTGTATTTAATTTTTTAGAAAAAAATATATAATCCACTTTGTCCAATAGAAAATCAGCTTAGGTAATCATATTTTTCAGTTTTTTTTTCACTTTTGAATATCTGAAGGAATTTATTTTCTACATTCTAAATATAGTACATATAAAATCGTGGTGGTATAGTCTTTAGGGATTGATTGATTGATTGATAAAATCATAAATTTAAGATTATTTTTTAGACAAGTACAACGCACCCTGATTCCATTCCATAATTCTATCGATCCTAATCTTCAAATTCATGTATTTTAGTCCTGTAATAAACTTAGTGGTATTTACATTATACTCCAATTAAAAGAATAATTCATTGAACTTGTATATACTATATTTATAGTTTATAGAAAATGGAAATTGAAAAGATTATAAGTACCTTAGTACTTGTAGAATGGTTGAGTGGCTTTACCTCGTTTCTATAAGAACTAATGAAACTCTGGTTCAAATTTTGGTCTCGTTCTTAGCCAATAATCTATTTTGTTTACATTATTTTCTTCGTAATTTTCCAAATAAATATTTGATTGAAATAATAAAATAATTGCATTTTAAATATTTATTTTCTTATGTCTATTATTCAATTACTTCAACAGAACAATTCGATAAAATCAGTCAACATCGAATCCCACTTATCGACTATTTTTTAATATATGGAAAATTTGTATATAAAGAAAAACAAGAAAATGTTTTTTGATCTACTTGATAAAAAGTAAAATGTTTTCTTTTAAGCCAGGGACGGAAAACATTTTGAAAACTAACCTAAAACACAAATTATTGATTATTTCAAATCAAATCATTACTAACAACAATAGTTTGATACTTCCTTATGTTGATTTGGTATTGTATTTCGGCAAAATCGGTCAAAACGCAGCTAAGTTATGAAACAAAAACCAGGGTGACTGTTTCGTGGATTTAATTGCTAAATTTGTGAAGCAATTTTGTTTAAATTATTTACACGGGTTGTCTACACAAATAGACGATAGTATGTTAAATTTCAATAATTTCGGTAAAAGAATGGTGAAGAAAGAAATAGTTGTACGAAAAAAAGAGGCTGTTTATAAAGTTTTTTCAATGTTCTTTAAAAACTAATATACCGATTTGTATAAAATTTGCAGGAGATATTTATGCTATTAGGCTACCCGTGAATTAGAGCGAGTTGGAAGTAGTGGAGGTAGAAAATTTATGGAAAAAAATCTGGTTGTTTTTTGTCAGAGTTAAAATTCAATGAACTGAACATTTGTTAACTTCTAGTTCCACTTCTACCAATAAAAAACCGGCTGCGCCAGAAACGTTTGCCACATACCATGGCAAAATTTTCACTGGTTCCTGTCCCTGTTTCAAACATTTTCACGGTAAATCGTTTTATGTGGCATGTATTTTTTTTTTCTCTTCTCCGGTAAACTAAATTAAGCCTGAGGAAAACCAAATATCCGAATTCAATATAGAAAATTTTCCAACATCATATATTGTGAACACTTAATGTAATTTTTAATATAAACACTTGGAAAAAAGAAATTGTTTTAATCGAAAAAAAAAGAAAAGAAACACTAAAAAGTATATCAACAGAAAATTCTGCATGATATTTTGTTTATTCTTCAAGAAAAAGAATTTTCCAAAAACAATATATTTTTAAACATATTTAAACATATGAAGAAAATAAAAATACCGGGTGAAACAGTCATAAAGTTTTTTTTTTTATAAATGTTCAAAATCGCAATCAAATTAGTCGTAAATTGAGCTTTAATTGTTATTATTCTTTCGCAGTGTGATTTTGTTATAAACATTTCGAGTTGCGTAATTACCAAAAAATGAGTCACAAAATTTATGAAAGTATTTCGTTTTTTGTTTCTATTGAAAAATGGAAGAACAATAATTGTGGAACCAAATTCATTTTCCATTCACACACAGCCACACAGCTTAAGTCACGCCAGCGATAAGGGTTTCAACAATAAGTTCCAGATTATTAAGGCGACTCATTTGATAAGTGATGTTGCTGGAGGTAATGCATACTTTAAAACACTTACTTTAAATTCAACGGCACTGAAACAATATCTACAAGAAAATGTTCAGCCACAAAAATAAATTCCAACTAGACGTGGAAATTTTAATCTTACAACACTTTTTTCCTGACAAAGATATTCAGGCAATATTTGACATACGACAGTCTTTACCATTTTCAGGTATAGAGTGCAATACGATAGAACTGAAAATAAGCTTTAGTGATGAAGGCAATTTCTTCGAGGCGTTCTCTAGGTGAATGAAAATATGTATAATAACGAAGCTCAAACGCTTCCATTACTAACGACTGGATACGTCAATAATGAAACTGCACCGCAATTATTTCGAAATGTTAACTCACAATTTTGTCAAAAGAATTGAAACTTCTAAAGCTAATCGTGGTGGACATTTAGCCAATATTATTTTTCATGCTTAATGGCATAATCTCTAATTTAAATTGAAATAATTCATGTGTTTTATATAAAATTTAAATTTTCACATCTTATAATAAAGAACTCTGAGCTTGGGTGCCTCAGTTAAATTTTTAGTTACTTTTAAGTCATTACTCACAAATTCGGGCTCAATTATTTTCAATTCTAATAATAACCAATACCTTGCTTAAGCACTGTGTAAAAACAATGTTTGAAAGAAAATTAAAAGAAAAAAGACGAATATAGTAGAAAAAGGTTCTTGATATAGAAATGAAAACAAAATAGAGCAAGTCAAATAAGAAAAAGGAAGAAAACAAATTGATTTTTCCTGAATTCAATTATTGTTCACCCTGTAAAATTAATCAAGAAGTTTCCATTCCCATAATCATCCTGTCAAGTCTATAATCATCTGATTTATGAATATTATGGAAGTTTATTAAAAGATCCACCTTCATCTTTGAAAAATCCGGGTATCATCTTATGTTTTTCTTTTCATTTTAATTTCCTGCATTTTCCACCAAATAAATCTCTTAAAAACCGGAACATTTGACTTTTGACAGAGATTTCGAGATAAAAACAGACAAATGAAGTTATGAAGAAAATAAAAGAAAATTTTCTTAGTAAAAATATTTATATACACGAAGTGACAATAAATTTCCGTGACTGTTGTTATATTGTAAAAAATGAAAGCTCATTTTGTGTGTGTCTCCAAAACATATCTGAATATCATCGAAAAAGCATCCTCCAACTTAATTTTAGTGTTTGGGAATAGTGAAAAGCTCTCATAGTTCTAAATCAGGTGAATACGTTCAATGATTCAATACACAGATTTGAGTTTATGCCAAAAATTTGAAGAACAATTATAGCCCAGTCAATGGGTACTTTTACCTTGCAAAAGGTATATATTTGGTACGATTGTTCAACTAGGTAAGTGATTTAAAATTCCAAGTTTTCGACCTTGGGGGGGGGGGGTGCCGCTCACACCTCCATACTGGTTTAAATTGGTGGAAAATCGCTTTTTCGCGATTATCTCGTTACCTGTATGAGATACGTTAATTCAGGTCCATACAAAAAATGTAGAGCATACGATTTTCCACATTTTTTGCTTAAAACTTTTTTTTCTAAAGATTATAGTTTTGAAGCCACAGCGCGTAGAAAGTGAGCGCTTAGACAGAATAGCATGGTCGTCGACTTTTCTAATTCTGGATGAATAGTGAAATTATTGTAGACATTCCAAATTTTAATATTGTTGTTCAATATTAAACAAAATATACGAGGGCAGGCGGAGTTGTAATATACCATAATAATATAAATGACGGAGCCCGTGTTGTTACTCCACAAATAGATCTCAATGCACAACCAACTACAATCATTGTCTGTTCAGCTTTCTAAAGTGGGAGAAATATCAGCTTGTGAAAGCAGATTGGACCATAATAAATCAGTTATAATTGTGGCAATTTACATTTCTCTCAAGCAATCGATAAATACAATTATTGAATTCATCCACGAGAATTTGCTAAAGTACTTACCAGAAATTTCACGTATTCTTAAAAAGATTACGATAAAATTCCGATGATTTTAAGTGATGATATTAATGTTAATTTTGCATTGGATACAGCGCTCCCTTTGATTGAGTTCCTCAACACCATATTCAATTTAAGAAAGTGCAGTAGTCGCATTGATTCGACAACAAGATCGAAAACAGTAGTTGATGCTGTATTTCAAAGATATATTGATCAAATCCAAACCAAATCATTCATTTCACAATTTAGTTATCATAAGCCACTCGTGTCATTTATTGAAATTGAAAACAGAGAGTATGAATAATAAGATGTAAACTAACTTTTAAACTTGGTACCAATATTTTAGTAAATAAACAATATAACTATCTCACCCTTGAGACTCGTCTCAATCTCTCGCTGTTTAGTTTTCCGAAGGTTTCACTTCTACCGCGTGTGCACAGCACACAGGATTTTTTTTTTATCAAAAAAACTTTATGAACAGGCTTATTTTCTTCTAGGATCATTTCTTTCTCCACTATCCTTAGACCGATTTTACTAAAATTTAACATAGTGTCGTCTATTTATGCAGATATAATTAATTTAAACAAAATTGGTTCCCAAATTTTTAAAATAAATCCGAAAAACCATATAAAAAAAAAACGACAAAACATTTTGATCACCCTTGTTATTGCTTAATAACTTCGATTTTACTAAAATGAAATACCAAACCAATTTAAGGAATAAGCAACTCACATTGTAAATTTCATCAAAATCGGATAAAGCGTTCTTGTAGAGTTATCTTGTATAAGAACGGACGGACGGACATGCATAAATCGATATAACTTTTGATTCCCTACAACACCATATCCTTGATTATTTCGATGTATTACACACTTAGGGACAAAATTAATATATCCTCTGAGAAGTTGCTGCCATAATTGCAGTTTAGTTTGAACAGAAATATCATTACTCTATTAAAATCTGTACCAAGAAATGTAATACGAAGATCAGAAGCTGTTACTTACCTAAAAGGAAATCTTTAGCTATTTTCAACCATTTTTAATTCTTCATACCCGATCGATAGCCTAGCAATCGCAATTCACTGACAATTCCACTCCAGAATTCTTTGTTTAAAAAAAAAAAACTCATAAAAAACTCACTCAAACAAATTATTTCGAATAAAGAAAAATTACTCAAAAATCACTCATAAAAAAACTCACTTAAAAAAAACTCCCTTAAAAAACGACACATCTACCCCAAACGATAGTTAACTTGCGACTAGTGTAAGGGTGAGATGTGTTCAATATTGTTTTGGAGATATTTTTAAAAAAAATTTTTTTTTTTTTCAAATAATTTTTCACAAAGAAATAAAAAAAAAACTGTAAGAGTTAAAAATAGGATACAACTGAATTTGATAAAACAATTGAGAGGTTTGACAAAAACAGTTGTAATGATTTGAATAATATTGTTGTTAGTAGAGGAAAAGGCAAATGAACAGACTTGGTAGAGACAGTGTAGAATGGTCTAGTTGGTTAAGACCTCGACCTCGCCTCATGAGACTGATGAGACCCTGGTTCGAATCCAGGTCTCGGTTCTTCACTTTTTCTCTACTTTTCTTGGCCTTACAAAACCAAATTTTTTCAAAATAAAATTTGAGACCGAATTTTGATTATTTGCGTTCGTTCGAGTTATATTTTTTCTATATTTTTTGTATGGACCTCAATCAACGTATCTCGTACAGGTAACGAGATAATCGCGAAAAGGCGATTTTCCACCCCTTTAAACCAGTATTGGGGTGCGAGCAGCACCCCCTCTCAAGGTCGACTACTTGGAATTTTAAATAACTTACCTAGTTGAACAATCGTACCAAATATAAAGTTTCCTATACCTTTTTTGCAAGCTGGAGCCATTTTTTACGCTCTATTGACTGGGCTATTAACGAATTGCCTCAATTCGTGCTACAAGTGGTATTGCAGTGTTATTGGAGAAGTCCTGAAGCTCTATTGAGTACCATGTGTTAGATGAGCCAAAAAGTCCTCGAGTTTTTCATTTCTGTATAAATGAAATACGAATTTTTGAAGGAAAGCCAGATTTTTTTTTTAAATTAATCATTGTCCATCAATTTTGATCGATGATCTTTTCCCATTTTCCTAGCAGGTCCATTATACTTTCACTGTAGAACTTTTTATGGTCGATAAAACAATTTCCATTTTCCACTGGAAAAGTTTGATTAGTAAATATTTTTGTATTAACAAATAGAAAGAAAAAAGCTCAAAAGCAAAGGAAATTCAATTTAGTTATTTTTTTTCTGGTAAAACAAGAAATTTTCCTTTTAATTAGAAATTTAAGTTTTTGTTAATAAAATTAAAAATTCATTTGAATAAGTAATTGATTAAGTTTTTATTTTTTTGCTAAGTTTAGTAGAAAAATATTATAGTAAACGAGTTCTAACTCACTTAGTATCTTCAAAGAGTTAATGTACCTTGAAGGGAGAGTAATTACTGAAATTGCCGGAAATAGACCTGAAAAACTTCTGGTATAAAAAGGGTATAACGAAAAAATGGAAAATAGGAAATTACAACAATTTTACGAAGCAATTGGGTAAACTGTTTCAAGGATAGAATTGGCTAACTAAAACTTAATCGTTTTATTTTTTCGTTTTCCAAATTTAATTGGTAAAGTTATACATACAGCAATTTAATTTAAATTTATTATACACGTTGATTACCTAAATATACGATACTATTTTCAATTTCAGTAAAATCTATCCAAGATTTGTGCAGAAAGAAATAGTTATAGAATAAAATTGGCTTCGTTTTATTTAGCTTTTTGGAACTAATTGGAAAGTTGGAAACCTAGGATATTCAAATTTATTACATTCCTTGATATTGTGTTAAATTTCATAAAGTTTCATCGTTTTTTGTTTTTTAACTTTATTTTGAACCCAAATCAAAAGCTAATTTACAAATGTGAGGAGTCAGAGGAGATTTATGTTATCAAAGCCTATGTTACTCCGAAATTAGAATAAGTTCTAAGAAGATTATATAAACTTATCTATTAGTTTTGCTTCGTTCTTGGCAGGAAATACCGAGATTGACAACGGAGCCCAATCTTTGGTGATCCCTAATTGGTTCAAATTTCAGCTAGTTGAATTTGTTATTCATTAACCAAGCCTGGATGCACGAATTTTGCCCCAGACAAATTTTGCCCAGCTTAAATATTCTGGTCTTAGCCAAGTCTTTTACAAACCTTGTAGCAAAGTTATAGTCCAATACAATAATAACATACGAAAGAAGAACTGCGGACGTCACCAATACTCATATAGAGAAACTCCGATATATAGTCATTAAACGTAATCACACTTCATAGGGATTTGACATTATTATCTCCGAAAAATACACATATATTTTTAGCTACAATTTTTTAATTTTTTAATCCCAAAAAACCTGGTGAGCTGGATCCCCTTGGGCGAACCCTCGCATGTCTACCATAGTGTATCAAAATAATCGGATATATAAATTGTTCCATACTTTTGGATAGAATTTTAGTCTATCTAACATTAGATGGATGAAAACTACTACTCCACGATTTTTTGAGCATCTTCAAATTTCATCATTCAAAGACTTTCAACAGCCGGGTTCAACTTTACCATTTGTTAATTTCTAAAACGAGTATCTTTCTTTTTTCGGTCATCTGAAAAAATTACACCAAAATTCAATTTATTTTCAAAAATTTAATAACGAACTGAATATGAGGACCAAGAATCTAATTTCGATATTGGACATGTTTTCCTGAATTCCCATGAGATGAACTTATACAATTTTTTTGGAATATATTTATTCGTTATCGATATTGACCTCAGTCCTTAATCATAATAATTTATTGATCAAAAATTTCATGACACTTTTAATAGACCCTTCTCGAAAATGTTCTATCATTTATCTAAAAAAAAAAAAAGTACAATATTTGGGAGAAAAGGGTGAAAAAAAACGCCTGAATTTTAAGGTAAATTTTTCGGTGCTTTTCCAGAAAATCAAAGAACACAGAAATCAAAAGTTTAAAGAAAAAATATTAATATCAATTAATTAAGCTCAATTAGTGGAAAATATCAAATGGAAAATACCCCGAAAGAAAAGGGATGACTTTCTTAGAAATCCCTTAATTTATTTCATATTTTTTTTTGGTTTTTACCTTTTTAATGAAATAAATTGTATTTTTAGAGAATTTTTACTTTCTTAAACTTTGACTAAAGTATTATAAAAGAGAGTACGCACAGAAAAGCTGTGAAGTTATTGGCTAGTTTTGGCAACCGCATTGTGAGTTGTAACAACTAAATAACTAGTTCTGACAACAGAAATATCAGTCATCCTAACTAAAAATCAGTTGTCGCAACCAAAATTCAGTTGTCGCAACTAAAATTCAGTTGTCGCAACTAACCAATAACTTCAAAATTTTTCTGTGTGTAGCTATTGTAATGGACCAAAATTTCGACCAACTGAGTTTCAATGAAACTGCATATTTTTAGTTCATTCGAATCAGAATTGACTATTTTGCAGTCATATCTGCAAAGTTGCGTGTGTTTGTGATAACTTTTTTGGTATGCACGATATCTCAAGACGAATTTAGTCTATTTTCACGAAATTTGGTGCAGAGCTAAGCAATGAACTGATTAACTTGAATTAGGCCCAATAGGTCAGAAGTATTTTTCAACATTTGTAGGAACCATAAATCAAAAACCACTTAATCAATTTCATCAAAATTTGGTACACATATATCCTTAACAAAACGGAAAAACAAGCTAGGATTTTAACAAAAATGCTGCATCGGATAGGCGTTAATGTAATGTATCCTAACCACTAGTCTCAAATAAAGTTTCCTATACAAAAAATGGCTATTATGAAAGGAACAATTTCTTAGAGTTAGATTATGGGCAGGAATGGATCATTCACGATAACTTGAGAACAACTTACTCAATTTTGTTAAAATTTGGTATTAAGATAGATTATATGTAAGGGAATGAACTGATTATGTTTCGATGGGTAATTCTAAAGTGGAAATTTTGTTTTTTTTCCAGAAAACCCGATTCCTAACGTCTAAGAAAGTTGTATGATTTTTCATATCAGATATTTTTCATTAAAAAAAAGAGAAAATCATTTTTTCTTAAGAAAATTTTCTTTATTTAGAAATTAAGATGAACTTGTGTTCCTAATAAATATTTCATTATTAAGAAATTAAGATGGTATCGATTTATTTTGGCGTATTAATGATGAAAATTTCTAATTTTAAATCATTTTCTTTCCAAATATTTTTACGATTTCCCGATGATCTTCAACTTTCTATTTCCAATTTGATGATTTAAATGTAACTCTCAACTCTGAATGCTTCTTAAATTTCATTTACTTAATCTGTCTTAATATTAACAGCATTCTTTGCATATTAAACAACTTTAAGGCTCATCTTAAAGCTATGTTTTTCACAGTTGAATTATTAACTAGTTTCAGAGTCCACACATAAACTTCAAGTCTTGGCTTGAAATTTCTTACTGACTTTTTCTATTCTCAACTGAAATCGAAATAGTAACCAAAAATTTTCATTTCCCAAAAAGGAAAGCAATTCGATTGTCATTAAAAATAAAATTTTTAATCAAATTGTGTCTTTCAAAGTGATTTATTGAAATCATCAAAATGAAAATTTTTTAGAGAAATCTGTCGTACCATAAATGAATGATTGTCAAGGAAAATTGAAAAACCAAGAGAAATTTTCACAAAATTTTTAATGTTGATGAAGCTTTTTCGAATTAAAAACTAAACTAAAGCTTTTTTAGTCTTTCGTCAACAAAATTTTATAATATTACTTTTAAAATTAAATAAATTTATCTCTTTTTACACAAAAATTTTCATTTAAAATTATCTAAAAAGAAAATTTGTGTATATAAAATTAAAGGACTATAATATGAGCGTCAGCGCTTTCTCTATACTTAAAAATGAGAAAAAAAGACTATCTCAACATATTTAAATAAACTGAAAGAAAATTTTTTTAATGTATTTGACTCGTGTGAAGCTCATGGATTCAGATTTCGCAACACAAAGTTCAATTTCCAATCTTAAACTCTGTTTCAATATGTCAAGTTAGCTCTTTAAAGCAGTATTGATAAACTAACTTAGGTTACCCAAGGATGACGGCGGTGTACACAAACGTCCCTACTCGGGTAGTAATGGGAAGATTTTCATGAAACTTGGAAAGTAAATTCTTAATAGGGCAATATAAAAAAATAAGATATGTCTTTGAGTTAATTTTGTTCCTGATAGTGATGCAATGAAGAAACTTAGAAAATCGTCTTTAACTCACTTAATAGTAGGCATGGACACTTTCCGCTCACCGTTTTCGTTCCTCTCACCGAGTTAATATTTTTCTCACTCCGCGTAGAAAGCGCAGAACCTATGTGGCCGTACACTAAGAATAATACGAGCAAAGAGGCGGGACCAGCTAGTATACATTATATTAGTGATTATTTCGTAAGAGCCAGCCATCTTTGATTTGAATGACTTGAATTCATCAAAAGTCCGTTATAGTAATGTATATTTGAACTTATACAGTTTTTGTCCCTTATAATTCACCCTGTATAGTTAGATAAGTACATTTACTATTTTCCGGGCAAAGTCCCTAAACGTCTGACATCTCTATAGACCTCGATATTACTTGTTAGTTGTTATCTTGTCTAGAATATGCTGAATAACATAAAACAGGATCCGACTTAACAGATTCTCTGTACTTGTAGTATAGAGAAAGTCATATTAGGAAGGAAATTTCTTCTTTTTTATAAATTACCAATAAATTACTTTTAATGCTTTTTAATCAGAAAAATAATGTTTTCTTAAATTTTTTGGCAAAATAGAATTTTTCGTACATTCGTTTATTTAAAGAAAAAGTATGCACATTTCGAAATTTCCCATTCATCTTCTGATTGTGGCGCGCGGCCCCCTTTAAAATCATTGCCCGTTAAATTTTTAAAAAATATAGGATTTCCAAATTCACATGTGACATCGTTTTCTTTCCATTTCCTTTTTTTTTTCCTGACTGGATATATTCCAAAAGAATTAAATTTATTATTATTAAGCTTTTGAAATTTCGGTATCACATCTGATACTTGAAAACGCCCTAAAATTCCGCCCAAAACATTACGTTCCAAGTACTATACGAGTATAGTAGTATATGGTTTAGTGAGTGCTTTTCATGAGGGTTCGATAAATTTTATGAGTCTTTTTAGTGCACATATGAACTACCATAAGTTAGTGCCTACGTTGTTTTTTTTTTCCTTTTTTTGCCAAGGAACATTTTAAAAATATGATGGTTAGTGGTTTAACCAAGGAGAGTATAGGAAGTAGTTGTCATATACAGAATTAAGTCTATTTTATGTTCTAAACTTAAATTAGTTTCATAATAAAAACACATCGTAAGCTTTTAATAATATACGGTAAGAGATTTACTTTAATGGATTCTAATGTTTCCTAACTAAAAATGGTTATATTAGTTGAGATTTATTTAATATGAAATTAAAGTAGGATTACAAGTTTGGAAAAAGAAATTCTGATTTGAAAGAAAGAAAGCATCTCATCTCTTTAAACTAAGTTTGTGTAGGCTGTTTTTTATGGTGAACGACAATTTGAAGAAATTATATCACATTTTAAGAAATAGAAAGACCCATTACAAGATTAGAAATAAATCAATTTAAAGTCATCTAATACGCATATGTATAAAAGGGATTTTAAGGTAAGTAAGTATATTGTTTTCCATTCCATTTGAAATGATAATGGAACATATTATATACTTAAATTATAGGAAATTTCATTTCCTCCTACATCTTAGATGGAAATTTTCCAATCCAGTAAACGGTTTAGAAAATATGTAACTTGAAAAGAAGAAGAAAAAGTTGGCGGATCGGAAAGAAATACATTATTTCCATACCTGAGTTTGACGTCATACTAAAATGTCAAAGCCTGCTATTGACGAAGTACACAGGATATAAATTCTATTAAATCAACGGAATAAATCACTAGTCTTTACGGCTGTATCCCTATAGTAAGGAAATATCGGAGATGGAGTCGAAAGTTTAAGTTTGGCAATAGAAATTTGCAAGATACTCCTAGATCTTGAAAACCAGACATTTTGAAGAAACTGGTTGAAAGTGATCCTGAATTAAGCCTTGAGAGAATAGCCCAAAAACTCTTTCCTCAATGGTCAACCGTGCAAAAGCATTTAAAACTGGATGGCACCATATGAATTTCCAACTCTCTTCTGATAAGATCCAGAAAACGAAGCTGTGTTGAACCAAGTTCTGACTGGAGCCGAGAAATGGATGAATTACGACAGGAAAAACAATTGCTTTCTCCAAAACAAACGCTTGTTCCGACTTCCAAGCCAGGACTAACTTAAGGGAAGGTTGTATGTTTGTATGGTGAAACTTGTCTGGTATAATTCACTTTGAGTTTTTCAAACTAGGTGAGACTATCTCAGCTAATATTTATTGTCAACAAGTTAAAAGATTGAAGGAGGAACTTAAAGAAAAACGACCAGCTTTAATCAATGGGAAACAAGTTCTTAGTTACTCTTCTGACTCACCAGGATTAGAACCTACTTACTATCACCTCTTTAGGTTACTCAAACATTCTATTCGCAACAAGAAATTTGAAAGTTTAACAGAAATTCAAAACCATCTGAAGGAATTCATTTCTTTCCAGTCCTCCATATGTGCTTTTGACCACACATACATTTGTAGAGGAAACCATATTTCAAGTAGGGATTAACTTCCATTCATTTAACCATGATTCACCCTACTACCACACTACACTTGATACATAGAGAGATGGTAATTCTATAATCTTCCAATGATGTGATTATCTGCAGTGAAAAGAATTTTTTTTATAAATGAATGAATCCTTTATATTGATCCTTTTGACTTGACATATCTCTCTAGAAGTTAGTTGAAGTTTTTCAATAAATTACAGAATTTCTCTATGATTTCTTTTCCAATTTCAAGTGAATACTTGTAGATGTGAAAACTACTGTATAAAATGACTATATGGTATGAAATGCAATTTTTCAAAATCGATTTTCAACATGAATTTATTTGTGATTGAAAATCTGTTGAATCAATATTGAAATAGATAATTTGCAGTCAATTTTTGTATGCACTTTCATGTGAAAATAAGATTTTCATGCAATTTGATTTAAATGAAAAACTCTTCTTAACTGACATATGTATAAGCTTTTAAGTATATATTCCGTATATGTACGTTAAGCATAGTCTGAGTTTGAAACGAAACGAAATTTTAACATGACTAGCATAGTACCCAGTACTACTCAACTTAAACAAAACTTTATTACATAGTATCACAACTTTATACGGTAAAATTTTATCCTGCCCTGTAAAGGGCTTGAAAAAGGCCTCACCGCCCTCGATGACAAAGCTTTTGACCGTCCCGAACAATCATCGTGACAAACCCTTTAATCACCATCTTAACCATAACCCCTGACCATCTTCTTGATGTACATGATCAAATGCTTGACCACCAACTCCTATTCGGTCCTGGTAATTTCCATAACCAATCAGTTTTGACCAGCTTCTTGATCACTTTCTTCACCCTCGTTACCACTTTCTCTTCATAACCCCCTGCTCTTGAATACGCACTAACCAATCCTATTCAAGAAATACTTGGTATGGCATCCCACCCAGCTTTCTTAGACAAGGTTATTACTTGCAGTTCTAATCAGTTCATCCCCTTGTTACACCCTATCTTTGAACCAGATCTAAATAAAATTTAGTAAGACGTTCTAGTCTAAGATATGGGTTTCGATTTCAATTTAATTAAATAATTATCAATTATTTAGAAAATTTTAATTACTTTATTAGTAAAACCATTAAAACCGTTTCTTGTTTGACATCAAATTTTGTACAGTTCGGAATCCATGGTGTTACGGATGGATCTCATGTATCCACTGTGAGAAAATAATCGTCCAGATGAAAAAATATGATGGTTTTAATGAAGGATTACCCCTAATTAGAACTAATGAAATTTTTTTCTACTTCCTCTCAGGAAAGTTTTTGTATATCCTCATCTAAAAAAGAGGCCATCAACACTTGTGCTAGTATTAAATTTCGATTAGTTATTAAAATATTAGTTAAAATCCTTTAGTTTTTTATATTTAGGTAGCTTCTATACGTATATAATCCTTTTTTTTACGAAACCACACCACCAAAAGGCCTATGAATTTATTTGGCAATAATTTCCAATTAGTTTGAATTTAAATGTGAACACTGTTAGTGCTTATTTAATTAATTTAAAATCTAATTCAACCTATATGCCATGAATAGAGAAGTTTCTACTTGTAGCCAATCTAGTGTAAATAATTTATTAGTTTTTATTAAAAATTTATTCATAATTCATTTTCATATCTGCAAAAAAAAGAAGAAATTATGAAAAGCTTCAAAATCTATTTCATTTTATATTAAATTTTCAGTCCTTTTATAAGTTTTTATGGTTTTATTAATTCAAATAGTTTAATGAGAAAACCACTCTTAGGGGATTATGGTAAAGATCCGGTGAAGTTTTACTCACTTGTTGAACATTTCCTTACGGATTCAAATAGTAAAATTTTATGAGCAGTGTTAGGTCGCTAAAGGATTTTATTACATTAATAATTTCCATTCAGAATTGTAAAATTCATAAAAATCATTATTTTTTCATTTTATAATACTTGGAAATTTTATGAAAAATATAGTCACGTATTATCCCAGGTTCGATTTGAGAACTGATGTTGAGAACTGCATTACAACTAGTGCACCAAGGTAGAGGGTATCACTGGTGAACTTGTGGCACATCGTTCTAGTGGTAATACCTAGTCTTAATCTTGTAAAACTTACTGACCAAAATCTGGATACGCAGGATACATTAGGCGAGCTGAAGTGTTAGGCCAATGAACTCTGAGAAAGGAATCCTTTGTTCCATCATGAGTCATATGAATCCAAATATCGATGAAAGATCTGGTGGAATAAAAATAGGGACTTGATATATTACAGTTTGTTTTGCCCTCCGCTAGGGCAGTTCGTTCTCCCGAAAACCGACATTACCATGACGCCAGATAAATTTAATCCTGACACTTACAAGCATGACAATTTCTCTTATTTGTAGTAAATTACGAAATTAATTTATTCACAATTTATTACAACAGAAAAACAATTGCTGGCACAATTACTATTTAAATAATCTCATCAAATAATCACTGTTCTAAAATAGGATTTATTATTTTATGCTATAGTATTCCGAACACTAAATTCAATTCAAAGTCATTAGTTTTATTTAGTGTAAACACACTTCAAACACAATAAAAACTGGTCAGGTTCTCAAAACGAACTGCTTCACCTGATAGTTAGAACTCCATATTCATATCTAATCCAATACTTCTACATTTTTGATAAAATGTCAGGAATTTGAAGTGTTAAGTGATTGCTTTGAATGTTCTCATTTTCTGGAATTTTCCAAATGTTTTGTTTTTCAAATGAAAAGCATTTTTTTGTGAGCTTATATACGTAACAAAATATCTTCAAAATTTGAAAAGATACCATTTGTATTCCTAAGAATTGCCTTGCTTTAAGCACATAACACCCGGGGATCGCCTTAAGTAGTCAAAATATTAATCGTCAACTTTTAAACGTGTCCATTTACTAAATGATTCTTACCAATTACAGCCTTATATTGTTGGATATTTAAGCTTTTAATTCACAATTAATACCCTTGTCCTTTAAAGTGACAGAAAAACAGACATATTGTGTGGGCAACTAAAATACTGGAAATCATAAATAAATTAATTTGTTTCTTGAAGAAAAAAAACGACAACTAGTCTTATACTAAAAATAAGATTGTGACGCCTGAATTTGAAATGAAAATGTCAAATTTAAAATTTTATGAACTGAAAAAAATCAAGAAAATATATTCGAAAATTATAAAGATTTCGGCCATAAGAATTGAATATTCTTAAATACCAGCTTCCTTGTATCCTTGTGTAGTTCTTATATTTCTTATAAATTTAAAGTATTTTTTATAGGCATGACTACGAAAAAGAACTTCTATCAAGAAAAATAAAGAAAATTCAATAATCTTACAGAGAGTAATAGAAAGAAATTTAAAAACTAAAAAGGACTTCCTTATAAAATGCCTTTTAACAATTCGAGAGACTGAAATAATATGCCTTTAATAAAACAAAATATTAAAGAAAATTAATATATAATATTTAAATATCTTTCTTAAAAAATGTTTCTTTGAAATTAAGATGTAATATATTTAATATTAATTAACTTATCTAAAAGTTGCAAAGTATTGAATGGACCAAAAAGTTTAGTAAAACTAACTATTCCTCATTTTGGTCACAACTATTCACTAGTCACAACTTGTGACTACTGAATTATAGTTGCGACAACTGAATTTTCTTTCAGTTGTCACAACAACTGGTGAATAACTTCTGGTGTAGAATCGTATACATATTTGTATTGAGACTAAATCGTATCGTAAAAGCATTTCAATTCTAATCCTTTTTCGATACGATTTAATTCAAATCGAGTTACACGATTCCAATCCAGAATTTTTTTGTATATGTAAAACTTCTTGGAGTTTTGGTAGAAAAACTGAGGCCAGTAATTTTCACAGGCTTTTTTTGAACTGAAATTTACACCATTAAAGTAGTTAAGCAGACACCGCCATAAATTGTAATCTCATAGTCGTTGCAGCAACAATTTCCATCCAAACTCTTTCAATTTTTGCTGGATCTTCAAAAATGTGTGTTTACGATTCATCAATTCTTGACGCTTCTGTTTATTAATTTGATAGTCTTCAACGCTCGTTAGTTTAAGATTCTTAGCAAACTTTCGTGACGTTAAACGACTATCGAATTCCATCAATACTTTTGGTTTATCATCATCAACAAACGCAAAGACTCTTTGGCCTATCCAATATATGTATTTATAAGAAAATATATACTAAATAATGAACTCGTATTTCAATTATTCTCTTCCTTAAATTAACTGAACTTAATTAATATGTTAGACACTTATCCATTCTTGTTTAATAAGCAAGTATAAATATACAAGCTTAACTACATTATTTTTAGTTTACAAATGTTATAAAAATAGTGACAAATTATAATTGGATTCTTTGAAGAATAGGGAAGATATCTTGTGAAAATTTATAACAAAGAAGTTTTCAATTTATTTGACTTTTAAAGATTGTAATTTGAAGGAACTTGACTTCTTCGAAATGGAAAAGAATGAAAATATTATTTCATATGATTACAAAGTTTCAGTTCTATTTCAGGCTTTTGATATAATTGAATAGTATTCGTATAGGATATGACAAATTAATTAATTAAGAACACATAAAATAAATAAATTATTATAGAATTTGTAAGGGTGGCTGTGTTAGAAGAAAAGAGAACGTTACACTTGAAAAAATGAGCCAAACAAACCAGAACAGTGAATTTATACTCCTCTTATCCCGAATCCATCAGAATTTGGTGCAAAATTTATCAGACCTACATTAAGGCCGATTACTTCAAGTTTCTAAATTTCATCGAATTCGGCTTAGTAGTTTGGGTTGCATGGAGTTTTTTCCATAGTCCAATTGTGGCGAAAAATCCAATCAGCTTTAGTTAAGTTGAAACAGCTAAACTGTCAGAATTTCATTGAATTCGGACCACAAATTTCGAATACACAAAAAATGTTTACAAACAGTTTTGTGAATTAGTGTTGCCATAAGTAAATTTTGTTGAAAATTTTACCAGATCTGAGTTCACCCTTAACATTCAAATTGTCCAAATTTCATGAAAACTGAACGCGGAGTTTCAATTGTACAACGAGTGTAAAAATAGGTTATATTTGAACACAAAGTGTTCTTAAACAGAACTGCCATACTGAAACTTGGCCTAAAAACTAATCAGCTCTAATTTCCATTCAAATACCTAAACTGTATGAATTTTGTCGAAATCGGCTGAGGGGTATTAGTAAAAATAATTAGTGTATGTCTGTCATTTTAATTTCCGCCTGATTTCCGGCTCCCAATTGATGAAGGACATACTAGAATTTCCGCAGTTATAAAAACTTAAATAGGAGTTTCATACATTTAGTAAGGAAGATCATGAAATTTGGTTTTTAGATCTAAATTTTGATGAAACTTGGAAATGGTATCAATAAACTTTGCTTGTTTAAAAGTAAGATTCAGCTCACTAAGGACTTTTTCAGTGTGTATTAATTCTTCTTTAAAATCGGTTCCATTTAACTTTATAAAGATAATTTCAATAGTTTTGGATTAGATTAAATCAAATTGGAAAAGTTGAAATTTTTCGAAAAAGATATAACTTTATTCAATCTTTGATTGTAGAAAATTCCTTATTTCAATTTCTATATAATAAAGAATTTCTTTATATAATACAAAATTCCGATTCAAATTATACTTTTTTTTTTGCTCTGAATAGAATTGAAGATAATTTATGATAATGATTAGGATATCGGCAAAAAGGAATATTTCAAGGAAATTGTATTGTATTCTAGATATTGACCTTTTCCGATTCTAAACAGTTCACCATTATAGCCAATAATTTCCTTTTTCCGCAAAAAAATATCGAACTTTTATTATACCATAGATTATTCTTCTATATAATCGTCAGTTATAGTCTTATAACCGACACTTTATTAACAGAGATTTGTAGTTATTGGGATAAGCTTTTAACCCGGATGTTCTATAAATGGCTTCTACTTTTTTAGTTGCTTGTTTTCTGACAATTGTTGGGGATAGTGAAGCAAGTTAAGATAGACCGCATGGTCTGTTATAAAAGCATATGATTTATCTTATGTTTTCTAATATAAGCTGACAAGTTTTTTGTCTGTCAAACAGAGAATACTCACAAATATTTATTAATATCAGTTGCCAAATTTGAGAATACATTATTTGAAAGATGTGCACAATAAAGACTCAAAAAAGAACCTCCTAACTTATCCTAATCTCACCTATTTTATTTTGAATACTTTTTTTTACATACGATAAATTTTCATTATATACAATTTTCTTTTTATTTTTCTTTCCAGACAGTATCTGTTACAGTATCAGTATTAACATTAACATTTATATCAATTGATCGTTGGTATGCTATTTGTTTTCCATTACGTTATCGTACAAAAATCAGTCGTGCAATTGCATCGGTTGCATTTATATGGTTTGTTGCACTTATATCAGGTAAGAAGACGTTCGATTCAACTAATCCTCGGATTAACTATTTGGATTTATATAGTTTCTTTTATATTTATTACTAGAGGCACACATAGGTTATTGATACCTTTTTATCGATACTAAATCATTGTTTGTAATGGCTTGGAAAAGCATTACACCTAATACCAGCGATTCATCTACTGATAAAATTTTCAATTTTTTAATCACTGTTTTCCAGTTTTTAGAAACAATATAGGATTTCACTCTTCGTTGTATGTGGTCTTGCGTCGTAGTAAAAATGCTAAAGTATGAAAAATTTATATCGTGGGAATTACGAAAGATAAACTTTCGCTACGATACAAGACCATGTACTATGACTTGTAAATAACCATAATGTTTTCAAAACAAAGGGTCCAAAAATGTGTAACTTGTTCAGGTCCCTTACACACTTTTCTTCGCTAGTTTCCGCTTTAATAAAAAGACGCGGCAGTTAGTAAGGAAATGGCGGAAAAATGAAGTAAAAAAATGTAAACCACGTGCATTTTCAAATTACAAAACCATTTTTACTTGAAATAGTATCAGGCTAGTGCTCGGGTGTCACAAATATGGTATACTCAATGGTATTCCTACTATACCATGGCGTGAATACCGTATGTGTGCCTTTAGTATTAAACGATTTGATGTGTTAATTGAGGATTAACTTTTATTGCTTCAATTAAAATGTATTTAACATAATTATTTTCTTCTTGTTTTAGATATACCAGAATTTTTAGTTTTAACAACGAAAACGAAAGTTTTACGTTTTGGTAGTACCTTATTTACACAATGTGTTGCCACATGGGATAAGGAAACTGAAAAAAACTTTTATATAGCACGTTTTATGATGCTTTACACGTAAGTAATAAAACATAAAAAGAAAAATTATCTATAAGTATAATTTTTTATAGTACTTCAAAAAAAAGAACAAAATTATATTTTTCATGAATATATTGTTTTTATATGATTTTCGCGGTACTACCAAAAATAAATGGAAAAGTTACGTTAAAAGACTCTAACTAAAGTACATATAATATTTTCCATCCAGCTTTATACTATATTGGATAGTGGAAAAAGTTTCTTCGTAATTGAGTACTATTTTTCAGGCAAAACCATAATCCCTTTACTATAAAACTTTTGTGAGTTCTAAGCGACAAACTGCGCCAACTTATTTTCACAGTCCTTCTTTTGAGTTCAACTTTACACCATTAATGGAGTTCTGAAGAGACCGGAACAAAAGGTATTCCAATGGTTCAATATTATACTGACTATAAGATGGGTCCATCGAAACTTCTTAGACAAGACATTGGTCGCCAAAGGTGTACGTGATTTTAATTGATTTTGAGCAAAGGCAAATGTTCATGTAAGATATTCAAAATATGTACATTCATATATGTGATGGCCACAATGTCATCTATCCAATGTATTTTTACTTTCGATATCTTAATACAATATCATGGACTATTTCAACCATTTCTTAAGTGGTCTCACCTTAATTGACCGATATAGACATTCTTCATCATAATTGATTGAATTTACTAAATTAGTAATATCTGATAGTTGGTAATAGAAGGTGGAAGAAAGGCTATATACTGTCCCGCTTAGACAGTATATAACTTCTGTTTTATTTATTATCCATCTAAAAGCAGGAATTTAATGACTTATCGATACTGAATTTATTCCATATTTGATAAAATGCTTCGCTTTGAATGAGTATTAAAATTACACCAATTGACCGATCGATGTGGAACTGCTCACGTTGTTGTTCATATGATAGTAGTATCATTTCTATTTTTTAATATAATGCCGACACTGCTAGCGACATCTATTATCATATAGCTTTTTGGTCCAAGACTATAAACCCCTGAGTCAAATGTGGCACCCGAGCTACAATGAGCGCCACGCGATCGATATGAATTGATTTTGCGGTGTGGAGCTCATTAGACTCAGGGCTTTAGACGTATAAGTTTTCGCCTCTAAAAAATTATATTGACACAATTTTGGAAGAGAAAAGTTTGCGATTAGTAGTAATAAAATAGGAAATTATTTTTTCTACAAATTTGGTAAATTTCCCTAATCCTAAAAGGTATT
Organism: Xylophagus ater; assembly: GCA_963422695.1. Classification (NCBI taxonomy): domain Eukaryota; kingdom Metazoa; phylum Arthropoda; class Insecta; order Diptera; family Xylophagidae; genus Xylophagus; species Xylophagus ater. Next base: position 43,604,386 of record OY730484.1, read on the forward strand.
TTCGAAAAGTTTTTAAGTAGATTTCTGATTACATATCTTTCTTTATCAATTCTTATTTCATATAAAATACTTTTACTATATTTTTTGGTTTTATAGCAATCCTAATGAAATACATGAAATAAAATTGAATTCATTATTTTCTTTGATGAATACTTAATTTTCTTTATGATTTATAATTCAGCATTTTTTTCTGTTCTTTTCTGTTTCCATAAGTATAGAGAAAGTAATAAACGAATAATAAAAGAAAATGATAATTTTCTTTAAGTATTTTGCGTACATATTTTTGTTATATGTGGAAAAGAAAAAAACACAATGTATGTAATTTAGTTTAATACGAAAGATTGTCTTAGATATGAAGTGAAATTCTTTTGGATATCATTAAACGTATATAAAAGGAAAACAAAAATTTCATATAAGATTTCATTGTTGTTGCTGTTGTTTCGTTTTTATTTCTTTTATATCAAAAAGCTTAATGATAATAACATATAAACATACATGATAAAGCTTCAAAACTAAATTGTATGCGAAAGGAAATTTGTTTTGATGATCATAAACACCAAACTTGTTAGACTATAGAAAAATAAAAAATTTCAAAAGCATCATCAACTTTAAATGAACATATTTTCAAATAATCTTATCCATTAAAAGAAGATGATTTTTTTTAAAAAAACATATTTTATGTTAAGAAATTTTTTCTAGCAGAATTACACTGCAAATTATCGAAACAGTCTCTAACTTCAAGTACCAGAATCTTCTCCAAGTATAACAGCGACGGAAGTGTGAGTTCTTTTGATAAACGGAAGCACTTTTGGCTAGCATTACAAAGGAGCTAGTAATATCTTCCGTACTAAATCGGATGAGAATATAAAAATCGAAAAACAAGATTTAAGAAAATCAATCATCCTTCTTTTTTAATATTTGCGACGAAAGAATAAATAAAATTTCTTAAGATCATATCGTATCTATCAGACCAAAAAAACATTATCACAAATTCTTGTATATTTACGTAAATTTGCCAAAAATTGCATATTTTTAGGCGTATAAAAATTATTTTTACTGATATCAGTCAAGATAATGGATTTTATCACACTCAATTATTTGAAAGAGTTCCTTTCAACAGAAAACACAATTATTTCGCTGAATAGTTGGTGTAATATCTTCTTTGCAGGACTATCATTTGCTACAAGCTGATCTTTGCAAATTCTCCTCCTTGCGTATAAATAATGACTTAGTACTTAATATTAAAAAGTATCAATTAATAACATTTACGAAGAAATATAGTAAATTCGTATTCGATTATTCCTTGTTAGAAAACTCTATTTCGAGAGTTGATTTTATAAGGGATTTAGAAGTTATTTGTGATGACGAGCTTAATTTTCGACTACATATTGACATAATTGTTAATAAGGCGTCATCGATGCTGGGGTTTATAAAACGTTGGTCAAAAGAATTTTCTGATCCGAATATCACTAAATCTCTCTATATTACCTTTGTTAGGACCATTACTAGAATATGCTAGTCAAGTTTGGTCTCCATACCATAAGGTACATTGCCATGGGATCTAGTGTAGTTTGGTCAAATCGTTTATGTTGGTTGAGGATTGTTTGGAGTTTTGCATGGCTTTGTGATTATTTATATCTTTGATAGCAGATACATTTGATTCATAGTTTATTCGATGTGATGTTGAATGATATCTTGCATTGCTTATAATAAGCATATCTGAAGTTAATTAATTTATTAATAAACTTGAATTTCAACGCAAAAAACCGCCAGAATTTTCTTATAGACCTAATAATATATACGCATGAGATGATCATAAAACAATATATTTTTTTTATTAAAATGTTATTTCAATTTTAAGAAGACTTTATGTCATCTTATCTCAGCTTTATAATCAAATTAAATGTCATGTTAAAAATTCATGACTTTAATAATAATTCACAGTCACAAAATATCTTAAAATTTCATCAAATTATTAACAATAAAAAAAATTGAATAAAACATAATTTATAATAATAATGAAGCCACCTTAACGATATTACCCTAAAGCGTGTTATTCTAATCGTATATTACAATATAAAGGGTTTTTCAGTAAGAACTCTATTTTTCAATAGGGTTGTAGTTTCTTATGATGACAGTTATGCCATTCTGTTTTGTTGACATACTTCCAATAGAAGATCTACATTTTATTATAATGAATTCAATTTTCCTCGAAAATAGCATGAAAATAATTTAAATTTATTATGAAAATGAGCACTCTGTGAAAACCACATTTCGTAAAATCGTGGATACAAGTATTTTCGATTGTTATAATCCTCCATCAGAGCTTGCAATTGAGAATTTAGTGGAAATATTTAAGCACTGATTCAGTGCATAACGTAGAAGCAACAACACTTGTTGATTGCGGTCGTTCAATTGAAAATATTGCTGCTGTGAGAGGAAATGCCGATTATTTGCAACATTTAGGCTTGTCCATAAGCACCTTATGGCGTATTTGAAGCAAATCCTCATAAATTCCAATTGGTGTAAGAATTAAAGCCATCATATCATTTTCAGTGTCAACAATCCTCTGATTGGATCATTAAGCATGGTGCTGGATTTTCAGAAAATTCATTTTTTCTGACGAAATTCATTTTCATTCAAATGACTACGTTAATAAGCAAAATTGTCATATTTGGGCTTCTGAAAATCCAAGAGCAAATGTCCAACAATAATTACATTTATCTCGTGCCACTGTTTTTTTTTTTTTGGACTTACGTGAAAGAGGAGGTTTATAAGAATAATCCAAGAATAAGTGCAGAACTTAAAACCAATACCGAACATGTAATTCGTGCAGAAATGTGATCGACTGATCAAAATCGAGTCAGTGTCTGCAGACATAGTCGTGGTGAAGATTTACCAAATATTTTTTTCCATTTATAAATTGTAGAATCTGTACAACATACTTCAATAAAAAAAAAATCAGAACTTTCATCTAAAATGTACTTAACTTAAAATTTTTCTAAAAAAAAAAACGTTCGTATTGAAAAACCCTGTATAAACGTTTTTCATGAAGGAAAAAAAGAAATTTCCACAAAACAAGTCATTTGTGAAATGAATTTTCTTACAAGATGGCTTCAAGGGAAAATATTAGTTTCCCTTTTTAGTTTTATAATAAATTACAAACTATTATATCAAAAAAAAAGTGCTAAATGAAGAAAACATATTTTCCTTCAAGCACATTTTATTAAAGCCAAGAAATAAATGATGCCTCGTTAAAAGAAAAATAAAGAAAAACTCACCGGTTTTCTTTTCTAATGAATAAGAATTTCTTTTACGTTTAATTATTATTTACAAAAAGTTTAGAAATCTCTTTAATTAATCAAGATTTGGATTAAAAATGTGCTTTTTCCTTTTGGTTAGCATTTTTTTCAATTTAAAGTTACAGTTGGCTATAAAACAATCGGGATCAAGTATGGGGCTCATGGCTTTTTAAGTTTCAGTACATGGGATTTATTCATACTAAAGAAATTCTAGCAGTGTTTTTTCAAGAATTCAAGTTCCAATTTAAAGTTTTCCATTTTAGAACTTGATACACCATAAAATGTCTGGGTATTGTTAATATCACGAAGATAACATCACCTAAAAAGTTTGCTTTCAACTGAAGCTAAAATTACGCTCCTCTTATATTAAGGAGCAAACAGGTAGTTTTTAATATGCACTTTTAGTATGCGCGACAGGTAGACTGTTTCGCAAACCGCAAAAAGTATTCCAACAAAATTTGTTTCTCTCTTGTCAGAATCATCCACTTCGACCTACTTCGTCGGTAAGGAGAAGTATTTAGAAAACTACTTCAGCCGAGATTTTCAACAGTTTTTAATATCTTTTTGTCGGGAGCAATTCTTTGCAGCACATTTGACTCGTATAGATCTTAACTACTACTTTACGACTGTATGCTATGGATAGGAAGTGTCGTTAAATCGGTTTCTGGCAATCATTTATGCCACTCAAATGTCTTCATATTTGATAAGAAATTATCTTGAACTTTTTCCATAATTTTGTACGTTTCTGTGGTTGTTGTGCTAAGTTTTGTGCGAAATTTAATAACATAGCTCTTTGTTCCATGATTTCATTTCAACAAGTAAACTTTTTGAATGTGAAATAAAACGTCAAAGCGATAGCTATGAAATTTTGAGGGTTTGCTCAGAATTGTTAAAGGTTTCCAATGACCTCTCTCAAATCTCTAAAAGATGATGGTTCTAGTTGCAGAGATATTGAAGAAGTCCCGAAACTTGACTGTATTTCCATGTAGTTAGAAGGTAGAAGAAAAAATCAAGAAAATAAAAGTATGTAAAACACACCGTTGAGATACTAAATTTTGTTCTGTTCCGGAACAACTGATAATCGTTTTGATCCTTTACTTTTGTAATTCTTTAAAATTAAAATAACTTAACTTATTGCTTTTTCTTTTCTTATTTTCTACAGTTTACCATTATTACTAATGACAATCGCATATTTTAAAATAGTTCGAGTTTTATGGAAATCAGAAACAATTCCCGGTCATAGAGAATCAAGAAATCATCAATACACATGTGGTTGTAAGTGTACACATCTTCTAATAGTACAAATTTAAATTATATTTAATTTAAACTGAATTTTCTTATTTTTTTTTTGAATAGATTTAAGAGGTTCATGTGTTCCATCAGCGAATACAAGTACAATGGGTCAATTAAGAGCTCGACGAAAAGCAGCTAAAATGTTAGTTGCTGTTGTTGTAATGTTTGCTGGATGCTATTTTCCAGTACATGTTTTGAATATTTTGAGGTAAGTTAAAAGAAAAACCAAGAAAAAAAACGAGCAAAAGAAAATAATAATCCATATTTTCTTCGTTTTTATTTTTTTCATCTTAAAAGCTTTCAATGAGTTTCTTGTTAAAATGATGTGGCATCTCTAATATTTTCTATAAAGTTATATAAACTCATAAAAATAAAAAAACAACAATAATAACAACACAAATTTTCCTAAATTTAAAGCTTTTCAACTATAAAATTGGATTTTCCTTTTTTCGGGGTATTTTCGCTATTTATTTATGTGATTTTCAAAAGAAAAGCTTTTGTTCAATATAAAATTGGCGGAAATTTGATAATAAAAAAAAGAAAGAAAAAAGAAAACATCTCGTTTTAAGAAAAGAAAAATACAATTGTGATTTATTTTTACCTAGAATAGCTTTGTTGTGACTTTGTACCATTTCCAGTTTAGGTAATTTTGATTAACTGGATTAAAAAGTTTGCGATATAAAGAGTATAGAAAGTATTTAACTTAATCAGTATTAAAAATAGTTTCATTGTTAGAAACTAAATGGCTTTTATCACGTCTTAAAAATCAGGCAGAATATACCGTTTTGTTTCGATCCACGGAAGGAATTTTCAAATTTTCGATTTCCCTATTTTGATCTCAAGCAGATCACAATTATTTTTAGAGCTCAAGGACCCTAATACTCGAGATATAGTGTATACTATCAGTATTTAACCATATGAAATGATTCCTTATAGTCCATAATTGGTAAATCGTCGAAGTTCTGTGTTACGTCTTGGCAAACGCAAGACCTCAGACCTCTTTAGTCACACCTTAAAAATTACTGGAACTTGGCTGCGATGTGCTGCCACATGAATAATTAAGCTGACAACGAAGACGAAACACTGGGATCTCCTGGGATCTCCTCGAGTAGTACAACTCGAAGAGTTTCGAAACTTTTACCAATTATTTGGATAAATTTATTTTTTCTGCAATCCCACGAATTAATATGTGTCGATCAGTTATTGCGTTAACATGATCGACTTGTAGTCAACATCAATCCGAAAATCGTTCATATAAATCAAGATCGACTTCAATTCCACTTGAGTCGATCCGATCCAAAAAATGTTTCTTGTCGATTTGAAATTTATATGTAAACCTAGATCGACTTGAAACCGTCTTGAAAATTTAAAATAGAGTACAGAGAACAGAGGCGAAACATAACCTAAAAATATAAAAATTTGTTTGATAACGTCTGTCAATTTGAAACTGATTTGAAGCAGTTTTCATGTCAATATTTCAATCTCTTAAAGCTAAAAAAACACGGGTTAAGTTTCAAGTCGATCTCAAGTCAATTTTGAAGTCACCATGTAAACGACATAAGTTTCGATTGGGGCATTTAATTGGTCCTAGTCATTCTCAGTTATCCTCTACCAGAACGAGATGCATCTTAAACCGCGAATTTTCTAGAATGAAATTTTCCAAACTGTTTTACATATCTCCTTCTGTGTGCTTTAGCGGTTCTTTTATAGCTTTTATGAATTAAAAAAGTAAAATATTTAGAAACTAGGAGGGATTCGCCTAAAAGTATGCATACAATTCGCCTGGAAGTATTTAATTTATTTTATTTATAAATGATTTGCGGAGAAAACTTTTTTATATAATAGATAGAAAGTCCATATAAAAAAAGGTGAATAGTTTGTCATATCAGAGATTTTCGAATGAAATTTTGCATAATTAAAACATTAAATTTTAATACCGCCGGGGTAATTAGTCAATTCTCGATAAACCAAAAAATCTTAAATTAAACCGAAAATAATTTTGTTTATTTGAGTATTTCCTAAACCTCTTCAATAAAACCAAAAGCTTATCTTGTTTAGTCTTTTTCGTTTATTATTTTTTTGGTTTTTTTGGTTTTTCCGTAGTTAAATTTGTGTGCAATTAAACTTGTAATAAAAGCATATAAAAGTTTTTATGATTTACTATAAATATGGAAATTTTTTTGTTTTTGGTCGCCTTGTTTAACAGGAAAACTTGATACCTTGAAAATATGTTGATTATTATCTAATTTTTCATTTTTTTTATATTGTTTTCCAGATATACAATTGACATTGGACAAAGTGAGATTATAGCAGTGTTATCACTCTTCTCCCACTGGCTCTGTTACGCAAATAGTGCTGTTAATCCAGTTATTTATAATTTCATGAGCGGTAAGTGGGATGAACACCTTTCCAAAAAAACACCAAAAATGATATTCTATTATTTACACCTGTCCTAAAATAAAAAAATACATATTTCTTGATTAAAACAGTGTGAACTTTATTAATTCACAAATTAATAACTCTTTTTTGGGACTAGAACATTTATTGACATGATTTTGATGAATTTGTGACGTTAATATTATTTTACTTATCAGAAATCATTATTGTTTACGCAATAGAACCTAAAGAGACACATATTTTTTTGAAAGATACAAAATTTTATATATATTGTAAGCGGTTTAGGCCTAATAAATGGTTATCCAACACTTTGAAATTAAATAAAAAAGAAACCCAAGTTTATTTGTCATTATTGCACTAGGAGTATGTTTGAACACAGAGAAAAGCAACAGAGAATTCTTTATGTATAAATTATTAGCACTATTGCAGAGCTGCAAAACATACATATTCCTGTGCAGGTTGTCGATTAACCCGAAGTTAACACACTATCCAAAAGAATCGTCAGTATCGTTAAGTGACCCTACCAAATATCTGTATTACTTTGGCATGTGGTGGGCCCAGCAAAGAAAGTAAGAATGGCACGCCTAACTGTTCACTCTAGCTAGCTCGTCGTTGGGGTGGGTCCCTTTCTTCATCCACCTGTCACTTGATAGTAACAAAAAAAAATGTATTCCCTGCCGAGGGGATTGACGTGGGAGCTGGAGAGGTGGGCGATTCATGCCCACACTCCCACAGGTAGTCAACGGGTTTTTAAAATCACAATCACGAACGTATTTAAAAATAATAATCAGGGCGGGCAACAAAATGTCGTATAATTCTAAAAAAACAGAAAAACGCAAGGTCACTCGTCAATTCTCACATCTTCTTAGAAAGACATTTTACTTTATATTTAGTTTTATTTTTTTAAATAAACGCAAGCAACAGTCCTTGCATAGGAGGTCTTTCAAATGTCTTTCGCTCAAGCAGAAATCAAATACCTTAACGTTATCATAAGCTGACCACAGCATTCGGGAAGCCGGTTCGTTTCTACCGTACTCAATTTTATGGTGACTAATTTTGAATTTTCCCACGGATCTTAAGGACAGTGTATTAATGTTAAGATGCATTTTGTCCTTTAGAAAGGGGAAGTCAATAATACCATTCATGGTTTGGCTCACGAAAACCACATCCGCTACTAGGCGTCGCCTTTCTAAGGACTGTAAACATATCAAGTTAAATCTATCAAATACTGTGACTAAAGTATCAATCATTTAATGGAAATAAATGAAACTGAGTACTATATATGTCTTATTTGCTATAAATCGTTTAACGTTCAACAAAAATTTGAAAAATAAAGAAAATTTGATTTTTTAAATTGAATAACTTTTACACAGGGAAAGAGATCAGATCTATAATGGTTAACTTTTCACCCCCAATACAAAAAGAAAAGTATTTCGGGAAACAACAGAAATTAAAATTAATAAAATTTGATACCCGAAAAGAAAAGTACTCTTATTTCTAGATTAAATCAATTTCTTTTTTAAAGAACCCATCATTTTCTATTTTCATATTTTTTTGTGTGTCTTTTTGATATCCACTTACTTAAGTTGCCATCAACTTCGAAACTTCGAAAATGTGATCATTCAAAAAAAAAAAGTTGAAAATCAAATTTTCCAATGTTATAAATTCAAGAAGTTAACATTTCCCAAATAAACATGATTTTTTCTTCCATTTTTTTCCAACCAAATTTTATAGATATCCTTTTTTCTATGAAAAGAAAAACCGATAAAGTTCTTTACGGATGGTAAATTTTCTTCTGTCTGTCAAGACATCAATCTTACTATATATCGAGATATATTTTTTTTTTACCTCTTTCAAACTTATGATCTAGTTTTCAAATTGTTACTCAATCGTATTGATTTGACCTTTTCTTGGTTCTCTAGAAGGATTTATCTTCAAAATGCATGACCAAACTATTTGATGGACAATTTGGATGAAGAAAAAAGGAAAAGGATACATGAATATATTTTTAGTAATATGACTTTCCTTTTGAAAGGGGTAACTCGAAATAGGAATTTCTATCTCATGAATAAGCATATTTCCTTTTCGAGCTGGATCCTAGACCTATATTTAAAATTGATGCAAAAAATATGATATTTCAAAACTAATTTAAGTAGTTTCTCGGCAATAATAAATTCGGACTGGAAAAAGGATTTGAATTTAAAAAAAGCTTTTCGACATAAATTTATACAAACTATTTCAATTTTCCTTAAATTTTATTTGGACAAATTGTGTTAATTTATTCACATCAGTATTAGCTATTGGATAATTCTTTTTTTCCAAAGATTTTTGTACGTCCAATTTGTCTGCTTCTTCATATATTTACTTAAATTTGATTTTGTCTTATATTGGATTGGTCAGACAGTTGCTAATAACTATCAAGTAAAAGCATTGATCGAATCTAATCAACGTTTGAGGACACGAAAAAGTGCTCAAAATATTAACATACCGAAATCGAGCGTTGAAACCATTAAACCATCAAACAGAAGCGTTTAGATCCAACCATAACAACCACATACAACTTTGAATACCCATCAGAAAGGAGAGCGTGAGCTTGCCTGGTAACATACGATACATTCTCCTTATAGACCCAATCTTGCACTATCAGGTTGCCATTTGATTTGATCTCTTCAGAAATCCTTTCAAAAGAAAATGATTTGTTTCGCCTTTTCGGTCAGAAAACTCAGAAGTTCTGCAACGACGGAATAACTGCACTGCCAGGAAACAGTCAAACTTTGTTTCATAAAATTCCAATTTGGTTAAGATAAGTTCGAACACATAAACTGTCTAGATTTTATTCGATATTTAAATAATCGGACGGACAGATGAAAAGACGGATGTACAGATGGATGGACAAACGGATGGACAGACGGAGGGACATGGAACTAATTATTTTTAATGATTCGAATTTTTCAAAGATAAAGTGTTAGGGTTTTGCGAGAATATATATACATAATAGTCGGGAAAATGTAATATTTACCAAAAAAAAACTTTATGGCCGCTCTAATTTTGCTCTCTAACTATTTCTTTTGGCACTGGTACTACCCTATTTAAGATACTGAGGCGGTAGATTACGAATTTTAGAAACTTAGGCAATAAACATTGTAGACAGTAGACATTAATTGAATTTATTTTAGCTTAACAATACTTCTAATAAAGCCAGTCTTAAAGAAAATACAAATTGCCTAATTTTTCAGAAAATTTTAAATTAAATAAATTAACACACAAAAAAATAAATTGTAAAATATGAAAATTACACTACCCCCAAAAAAGTCACTTAAAAATATAAATAATTTAATTTTCTTTCATTTGCTCAAGATTATGTCCTTTTTTCAGGACACCTCTTTTACTGTCGCGTTTTATTAATTACTTACAATTCTTCAGACAGAATATTTGCTTACTAAAATAAAACATTTTCGTAATTTATAAAATCTTAATTAGTACTACGTAAGAAATTCTACGTTGTTCTTTTCCTTTCGCCCCAGAAAAGTGTTTACGCTAATTACTAGGTTTTTAGGCTTTGATATAGTAATCTTAATCAGGATTTTTATCTTGTCCTGCCTAAAAGCAAAATAATGAAAACAATAAGAAACCTCTTTTTTTTCGTTTGAAATTCATTGGTTTATATAATGTTTGAAATTTTTATGACACACTTTGTAATGTTCTAAAAAAGCCCTTAAGGGTTAAATGATACCAATATTTTTGGTACAACATACAGTCAAACGCGGCTAATTGAAACACTGTCTCCATCTATGAACTATCCCTCAAATGGTTTGATTCAATCACGTTGCTATAATGTGTTTTGTATTTAAGAGGAAACTATGTATTATTGACAGCTTACGAATTACTGTCAGGAACATCCTATGTGTGATATTAACATAGTATAAACCATAGTTTCGGAAGATTTTTAAGCTGACGGAACACCTAGGAACTTTTCAGCTTTCTGCGGGACAAAAATTTGCTCATATTCTTCCGTTCATCATCAACTCTGTGCATTGTTTCGTCTTGGGGACAGTGAAGAGTTACACATCTAACATCATTAGCAACAAAAAGGTTGCAAAATGCGGTATATTGAAACAAATGCGGAAAATTTCAGGCTACTGCCAGTTTTTCTGGAACCATTAATTATGAAAATTATAAAAATCATGCTTTTTTTTCAAATTTTTGGATTGTAATGGAAATAATGGTTCGGTTTTGTCACTTTTATTGAAATTGGACAGTAAGAATAAATCGTATCGTGTGAAGTTTACTTGCATGAAATTTCTTCGGTACAAAATTTTCGTCCGAGCGATTCGTACGATTAATTCGTATGATATCAATGCGGCTTAAGACGTCATTTTCTGAGTTATGATTTGCTGGTGCTATTAACAAGTTTGTCTGTATATATTTATTTGGGTCGATTTTTGAAGACAACTTTAAGAGACCGTATTTATTTTCAAAAAAAGAAAATTTCAATTTAAAAATACATTAATTGGTAAACATGGAAAATTTCTGGAAAAGACTGCGAAGGATAAACGATTTTCTCTAAAACAAACATTGTTATTTAAAAAAGGTAAACATTTAAAATGCTATAAGTATATTTATTAGAACCAAATTGGCTACAGATCTTAGTGACAATAGGAAGGCACATAAATTTAATTTTTGTTCTCGCAGCTAGGCAACTAATTTTGTACCTACGCGACTGCCTTGATTCACTTATATGGCAGGGCCTTGTAAGACATAATAATGCGCTGTGCATGGTTTATTACCAGGAATGAAAGGAATTAGATTACGCCTTCCCATATTTCTAATTGGTTTTTTCTGCGCACCTACGTCACAGGGGACTTGAAATACATTGTTTATGTGAAAATTTACGATTATTTATTTAAAATGGCCGACATGCGCATGGCGTAATCTGTATATTCTTTCATTCATTGTTTATAACATTCGATTTAAGTGGTTCAACTAGCCCATGATGTATGAAATATATGTCTCATTAATGATTTTTCTTATTTTACAACTAATTTTCCCTGTCTTCTTCTGTATCTTTTGGTGTTTGTTGTCAGAAAGAAAGTCAAGTATTTGTTAATCTCTTACCATTAACTAGTAATCAGTCAGTTATTGATTTACTAACCAACAGCTAACATATACGATCCCATTCTACTTCACTTTTGTTTGACACTGATAAATGAGGATAAATACAGATATACGAATATTTATGTAATTTGTTGTTATTTTTATTACTTTATAGACTTTAACTAAAGCATAACAAAGTAATGTAATCGTACAAAAATTCAACAGCCGCTATTATAGGTTTTACGATCCTCGGAATTCGAATAGACTTATTTCTTATTGCCTCCTAAAAACTAGTCTGAGTTTAATCAAGTTTAGTATACAAGATGGCTGTTATCAGGATCCTGTTAAGCCATTTTATTCTTTATAAGGCCCGATACAAACAATCATGAATCAAAGAATTCACAAGATTACGCCCTGATGATTTTTTAAATTTTTTGGTGACGTATTCGGTACCTTGTTGTCATAATATGAGTTTATTCCTAGTTCAATTAGCAGATCTCTACATTTCATTAAATTGTCGGGTCACGTAGTTTGCGAATACTGTATCTTAAAACTTGATAGATTTTATGATATTGTTAAAACGGATTAACTAGATTTAGACTGGAAAAAAAGTAGACTGATGTGGTTCTTTTTAAAATATCTCCTATTAATTAACTGACTAGACGTCTTCCTTTCAGGAGGATTGTTCTTCTTTCATCTGCCTTTTTCTCGTCCTTAAAAACGAGGTTCTGCTTTGTTTTTAATTGTTTTAAATTTAATTTTAAAGAAGGAGTTCAAACCGAATTTTGTTATTTGAGCACAAGTATTAGATTTGGCTGTATTCTAATCCTCAGACATTTTTATCTAACATACCTCATAATACAAATGATATGAATAGTAAAGATTTGTTGAGAAAATTGAGAATAACTACTTTCCAGTTACATATCCTTTTATGGTAATAAAATCACTCATTTTCAGAAGTGGGATAAAACAATCTCTAGTCTAATTTGGTGTTAATTTAATGAAAAAAGCAAACGTCTATTCACTTAATCAATATTTAAATATAATATATTAAAAATCTTTTATTATTTGTCGCCATGATACAATGTTCTTATACTAAATCTTAATAAATTTTTATTTTTCCATTCATTTAAAATTATGTTTACTCTATAAATTAGAAAATAAAAAACGGATATGAAAAAGTTTTTCATTATTTTGATGGGAAAATCATGAATACTATAAAAATAAATTTGTTCTTATATTTTTTTGATTCCTTATCAAAACGAATACATAAAAATAATATTTGTTGAACTTCAAAGTTCAATATTATAAAAGTTTTATTTTTCAAGTTCAAAGTAAAGCTAAAAGAAAAATAAGCTACAGAGTGCAAAATCACAATGGGAACTTCTATACGTATCGTATGAATGGAAAGCAAATTACAACGAACTGGTAACTCACTGGTAACGCATCTTTAACATACTTCAACACGAATTTTTCTTTTTCAGTAAAACCCTCCGATTTATCATTTTGCAGTTTTCTTTGAGAAATTTTTTTTCATACCCTTGAGGACTTCCTCTTGACTATTCCTTGACCGCCTTGATCACGACTTGACCACAAATTTTGACATGCTTCTTAACCATACTATGACCATCTTTGGCTATCCTCTTGATCACCTTATGATCATCTCTAGCGTGAATGCAAATTAAGACATTGATCAAAAGAAAGTAATTTTGGGAAACCATTTTATTTCATTCCAAAAAATTTAAAATTTGGTTCGGCAGCTATACCCGAAGTTGTAATCGGATTCAATTGATTTGTGGACATAATTGTCTTTACATTAAAAAAAATATCTTGTAACAAATTTGATTGAAATCAATTCATAAATAACATGACAGGATCTTCTTATTTAAAAACACAAGAAATGGAACTTGTTTTGTCAAGTATACTCGAAGTTTCGGACCAATCGAATCCAAGTTCCAGGTTTCAATAGTTCTCATGTAGAAAAAACTATTTTCAACAATTTTTATTCAAATCGTTTCAAAAATACGGCTGCAATTTTGCCTACAGACAGACAGACAGACAATCAGACAAACAGGCAAATATACAGATATACAAACAGACAAACAAATGGACAGACAAACGGACAGATAAACAAATAAACAGACGAACAAACAGACAAACAAACAAACAAACAAACAAACAAACAAACAAACAAACAAACAAACAAACAAACAAACAAACAAACAAACAAACAAACAATCAAACAAACAAACAAACAAACAAACAGCCAAACAGACAAACAAACAAACAGATAGACAAGAAAACCAAAAAACAGACAGATTAACAGACAGATAAACAGACAGACATTGCATAAGAGTGCTTGGAAGGGATTCATAATGTTTTGAAACATTTCTAGATTTTCGTACATGATTTCAGTAACTTACTTTATATAGAAGTTTCAAATCCATGACTTTATTTCCCGTACAAAGAAATTCATCTTGCAAGAAATGAGAGTACTACAAAATGTCAATAAAAAAACATTATAGAATTCCACAGATTTTAATCTCTTCCAACAGAGTTTAAATAAAATAAAAAATACATATAAAAATCTAAAAGTGCAATCATAAATTTTTATGCTCTTAAAAAATGCTAGGTTATGGGCGGCAGTTGTTTTTGGTTCTGGTCTCATGATATGACTCAATAGCAATATTTTTATTTTTATTTTTCAATTAATTTTATAGCCCAATCATAATTTATAACACTTTTTTCTTTTTTAATTAAGTATGTTTAGTTTCGAAAAGCATAAAAATTTACTTTATATTTAATAATAGGGTGTTCCTGAAACTGAACTGATTTTTTCGAAATATTGTGCCAAAAGTCATAGGGCTTATTGTGATCCCTACGAGATCAAGAGTTAGCCTATGTACAGGCTTTAATTTGTAAAGAAGTTCTACATACACCGAAACAAATGCTAGTCTGATGGTGTAAGGTGAGCGCAATACTGTAGATTCATTCGAAGTTCCCAGATAAATTATCTCAATTCTTGATGAGTAACTTATATGAAGTCTACAATTACCATATGGGAACACAAAACAATGCTGGATGCATTGCGATTTGATAGCTTTTAACGCTCGATTTCGATATGTTGATATTTTGAGTAATGTGTTTGTTGTACTTTATTGGGAATGTTATTCGCGTCTACCATACATTTTATAGGTGCTTATTTAGCGGCGGATAATATCGGACTCTAAATTAGCGTCGGATAGAAGACATGTACCATCTGCCAGGTGGTAGATTACGCAAACCAAAACTTTTTTTTATTATTTTTTTTTTATTTAAAATTAATAGAAAATTGGTTTGAATCTCGAATCATACCTGATTTTGGTCAGAATTCCCAATAAAATACAGGAGTTGTGTCGATAAACGGTGATTGGATTTAATCAATGTCTTTATATCAACAGCGCCGAGACTTTTGGACCCATCCAATACATATGTGTATCAGGTCTAAAATAACCTATTTAGCCTTGGTTCGAAATTATTAAAAATGAATCGATATTGTGCAAAATAATAATGCTGAAATTTGGAAATGACAAGTATACAAATTAAAGCACCAAATCTAAAAATCTTGGACTTATTTCCAAAAGATAGTACCATTACTAGTTTTAGGGAACCATAAAAGCAAAGCTTTTAAATTGTTAATTAACACAAAAACTGATGGGTTCCTTGAGATGTTAGTATTTTATGAACTGGCAATTTAAAAACAAGTACTTATGATTGGGAAACAAGGAACTGAGACCGAAACATAACCTAAAGAGTTAAAATTTCTTTGCAATCGTCTATAAAATTGATGTTGATTTGAAGTGGATTTTAAAGTCACCACAGAAACGCCTTAAATGGATGCAAGAACACGTTGAATCTAACTATATAATTAAATTTCATGGAAAACTTTAAATGAAAATATTTCGCCAAGGTTTTTTATAGTTTTCCCGAATTAAATATGAAGAAATTAGTACATGATTTCTAAAGATTCTTTCAATATAAACTTTACTTTTGTTTACTAATATTTTGCGAAGAAATCTTTCATCTTAACGTATGGATAAAAAGTTTTTATAAAACTTCTTCGATAACTTTGTTTTCTAAAGTTTTCTAAATCTAGCCGAAAAAGGTGAGAAAACAAATCGAAGAAAAAACTTTAAGAGTTGTAAACTTTTTTTCAACATATGTGAAGATTTACATACAAATATTTTAGATATGATAATCTGCCTGTAACTAGACTAACCGAAAGAATCTAATCTTTAAAGTTGTTAATTCCAATATTATACAAATGAATCTGGAGTATTTTGTTACCTATGAAAGGTTCAGAAAGAATTTCGACCAATCCTAAATATGAAATTTTTGGGGGAATATGAAGTCCAAAGTTTGGAAGAATTATAAAGCTGTCACTGCAAATACAAAGGATATACAAATATTTCACTACATCTCTTAGTCAGTAGTAGGTAAGCCTTGCTGACCCATTCTCAATCTCAATCAGATTGGACTTGGAGTCAATATCAACCCTTATCATACTCAAGAATCCATTATAGTCCTGGCACAACAGTTATTCAAAGAAATCTCCATATTTTTTTTTCTATCCTTTTTTGGAATTCTTACGCAGGTTAAAGTACAAAATCTAATTTTCTTGTTTTTTCAAAAAACACCCCTCTAAAATCCAGCATAGTGACAAAAATTTTATTTTATTAGAAAGATTTAAAAGATATCAAAGAAGATAATCTTGATTCCCTGTCATAGGGATCATCATCATCATCATCATTCCTGTTTTGTTAATGTTGTGTTGTACAAAACGTTAAAGCAGGAACTTTTTCTTTTCATTAAAAACAGAAAAATATTTTAAATGAATTATAAATTAAATTTGGTTTTTACTTTAAAGATTTATCTTTTGGAATGTTAATGTCAGGTCCTTTCGGGGAACGTGTTATGATTATATAAAAAATCAAAAATCACTTTGAACTTATTTGTCTCTTTTCTTGCCTCAAATTCCAATGAATAACTTTCGATTAATGAAATTCACTTAAAAATTCGATATCACCCAAAAAGATTCGATTGATTAACTAACAGAAGAATTTCATAGAATCCTTGATATCCTTTCTTCAGAAGAAAAGTCAGAGGAGGTCAAAAAAGAAAAATTTTTATTTATATTTTCTTTTCTTTTTCTTTTTTTTGGCAAGGTAAAATGAAATTCATGAGGATTTTCTTTGAAAATTTAATGAATTATTGAGCATTTTTTTGTGTGTGTTTTTCAATTAAAATATTTATTAGAAATTTCGAGATACTTTAAGGGGCCTACATACATTTAGAAAAAAAGATAACTGTAACCGATTTTTATAGATACTTGTACACTTTCTAAAAGCTTGAAGTTTCAAGAATATCTCCTTAAAATATAGCAATATAGCAAAATATGCAGTCTTGACGAAGTTATAGAATTTTGAGCCAATGAAGTTCGAGCGTTCGAGGATCACACTTAAAGTTTTATGAGGCTACATCCACCGAGAAAATACAATTCATTTTTATATTTATACACTTTCTAAAAGCTTCAAGTTTCAAGAATACCTCTTCAAAAATTTCATATCAATATCAGTACAATTAACGAAGTTATAGAATTTTGAGCGTAGCAAGTTCCAGAATGTCAATATATCTCGGAAACTCCTTGATGGATCATTTCCAAATTTACACAAAATATCCTTTGGTGATCGCAGATGATCTTAGTTTTTTTTTTCAAATAGATCCTCATTTTTGAATAATTACAATATTTCACAGCTTTTTGCACAGAATTTTCATATTTATGGTTTAATTCATCGCGATCTTGTAAAAACAGTCGATTTCAAAAATCTGGAATTCGTCAATGGTCACTTAAATAACCTGTATAGTCTAATTGAAAGCATATACATATGTTTAAAACTTTAATGCGTCGTAAATCCGTCGTGGATTCCTCATTCTGATTGAACCTTAATTCACGACACTGTTTGTAGAAGAATTTATGTATTCCGCATTTATGGTTCGAATTCAATGAAATTCTGACAGCTTAGGTGCTTCAATTTATTTAAAACTGATTGCATTTTCGTCAGAATTTGGCTATAGCAAACACTTTTTTTGTATTCTTCATAGAAGCCAAAATACTGGAATTCGACGAAATTCACGTATTTGAATTAAACGGACTTAAGACAGGTCTGGCAGGTCTGGTTTGTTTCGAATTCTGATGAAGACGGGATGTATACGAGATGAGAGGGAGTGAACTTGGCAGCGACGAAGTGAGGAAGCATAGCCGGGTGGGTGGATCTGTAGGAGATCTGAGCGTGTTTTGAAACGAGATAAAGTTACGTAGCGGCCAACCCGGAGTATGGCAAATTGCAAACTCACTGCTATAGTTTACTTTCCTCATTTTTTGCTTTGATATTAGGCAGAAAAAATCTCAGAAGAAATGTTCTTTTGGTGGAAAACTGAAGTAATAAATAAACAAAATGATTCAATACCTTTTTTAGTTGGATTTTGATCCAGCATTATTATTTATATATCTTTGACAAAAAGCACAATTTTCTTTTTCTTATTTTTAGTTCCATAAAAATTTTGATATTCAATTTTTTGGATGGAAAATTTCTGTGTAAATATTTAGAATTACGTTTTTCTTTTTTTTTTCTGCTCGTCTTCAACTTGTTATGTGCATATTTTAGTAAAAAAAACAAAATTCACTGGAAATTTCCCGCTGTGAAATAAAATTTGATTGCTGTCTGTAAAATTTACCAAAGAAGAAAAATGTTCTAAAAGGAAAAACTTCTATCGAATTCGAAAAGAAAACGCCAACAATTTTTTTTTTTTTATAAAAGGAAATGATGCTGATATATATTTCCATATTCTTAATATTAAATCCCAAGAAAAAAGCATCAAAATTCTAGAAAAATCTTTTCTTTTTTAATATTAAGAAAATACTGGAAAATATTTATTACAAATAGTTTCAAAGAAAAATGCTTGTGTTCTTTTTTAATTTAACGAATTTTCCGGATATGAGCAATGACCTTTTGCGATTTTTCAACAGTATTTCAAAAGACTTAGGTTTTTCTCGAAGGCACAAAACCTTTCGGTATATGATTTTCCACTTTTTTTTATAAAAATTATATTTAGAAACGAAATTTATGAAATTCGTAGTAGAAAGTATATAGTAACTGAAAATGGGCTATACCTGATCTTTTGATGCCCTTTGGCAGAAATGGGCCAGTAAGATAGCCAAAACTAATCATATTTCAAGGTTTTTTCTGCATAACTTTGTTTCCTCTTCTTCAAATTCGATCCAATTCGCAGATAGCCTAAGGCCTAAATAGCATAAATATCGTCTGGAAAATTTTCTTCGGTATATTAGTTCTTAAAGTACATTCAAAAACTTTATGAACAGGCTTTTCTTCTACTACGACTATGTTTTGAACCCAAATTTATAGCATAAAAAAAGTTCTGCAGAGACCAAGAACAGGAAGAACAGGATTATACAATGGATGCATTAGAAGGTCCCTGTAAAGCTCTCCCAATTTTTGTCGCGTGACCTGACCACATTTGTTTATGGTCTAGCGTTATTATAGTTCAACAGAAACTATTGTCTTTCACTTATTGGTTTCAATGTTAAAATTCTGAGAAATTGAAAGTGATTTCTTTATTTATGTGATCATTTTTTATGCGCTAGAACTCGGAAACTATCGTAATAAGCCATTCAATTTTGTTTAAATTTGATACAAAGCCAGATACATAATAAGAGGACGAACTTATTCAATTTCAACCAAAAAAAAAATGGATGAGAATTGTACTTTCGTGTATTTTCATCTCATCCTTTTCTACCAAATGAGTATTCTTATAAATTTAATCTAAAGCTAATAGACGGGAAGAATTTAGTGAAATACCTGAAGAAGCTAGTAATAGAAAAGATCTTAGAATAAATATAGTAATTCTTTAGGTATATAAGAATACCTTTTAATGTTATTATGAAATATTAAAGGTATTAAATGCTATTTAAGGACTAGCATTAAATTTAGCTTCTTTGGTTATTTCATTTTCAGGAAGTTCTATAAGTTCAAGTTATAAAACGTATGAAAATAGAAAATATGCTACTAAAAACCATAATAAATTTAAATAAACCATAAAATCCTAACCCTTTTAATTATATTTAAATTATGCATCAACATGTTTGTAATTAAAAATCAAATTCTTTACAAATTTTCAAATTATGTAATTGTTCTTTATTTTTTTTCAATTACAGGTAAATTTCGTCGTGAATTTCGTAATGCTCTTGAAAAATGCCGGTGTGCAAGAGTTCGTGTTGAAGATCGATCATTAAATCATAGTAATCCAGCATCACGTATTAATAATATTAGTCCAAGTACAAGAAGTAATTTTCAATTAACCAGCGTAAGAGATATAACCAGAGATATGTCAAGACAGGTAAATTAAAATCAAATAAATATTGTAATATTATAATACCCAAAACGTACGTAAGTGTGTTTTGTTAATTTAGACTCCCTTAGGGAGTATAGGAGCAAACACTACCGGCTGCGCCATTTAAATAATAATGCGTTGTTCGTTCGTGTAGTGTTTCAAGTCGAAAGATCGCGATATGTCTATATGATAGTTATTTAGGATTGGGTACCCATACCTATGTTGAATAAAAATGTTGAATAAAACGAAAATGCCGCGAAATTCAAAATCATTTTTCTGGTATCTCCCTTCCTAGTTTATAATGCCGTCAAATGCTTTGAACTATATTAATAATACATTTTCCATTCTTTCTTCCTTTTGTTTTTGTTTCTTTACAGACCGTTCAAACAACATTTATTGATAACTGCGGTAATGGACATTCAGCGACACCAATCCAAAATCACACAAAATCGGAAAGAGTTCCTTGACGAGAAAAATTACGTGTATCATGGGCACGAAGCCTATCAAGAGACTGTCAGCTATCATCTCGTTTTAAACCAGTTGTTAGTTAAACATTTAAAAATTTGAATTTATTTTTTTTTAATTTTTTTTCTTAATTTTTAAATTAATTAAAAGAAATATTTGTCTTTTGCACGAGCCTCAAAAAACAAGGAAAATTCCAAAATGCGAGTTCATTTCCAAAATCCATAATTAACCTTTCAAAAATTTAAAAAATTTATTCTTAAATTTAATTAATTTAATTTAATAATTTTTTTATTTTTTGTTTTTAATTTGTTTAAAACATTTTTAAAAATTTTTTTATGAAAATATTTTGCAATGTGAAAAAACTCGATATACATAGTGTGACTTTTAAGTTTTAAGATTTTTCATATTGCAAAAAGTAAAATAAAAATGTTTTAAACAAATTCTTACGAAATGGACAGGGTGTATTCAAAGTGTTTTATGACTTCCAAAACATTTTGAAAATACCTTTTTTTTTGTATATTAACATCTTTTTTTTGTTTTCAAAATTAAAATATAAATATTTAAACTAAAAGAAAAGATTTCAATGTGATTTATTAATGTTAAATGTTTTTCAAATAATAATAATTGTAAAAGATAAAGAAAATCAAAAAGAGTAACTTTGTAAATATTTAGAATTTATAAGAAAATTTTTAGTAATATTAATTAAAACAGAATAACAAAATTGTATTTTTGTACTTGTAAATATTATAAAAAATTAATAATTAATAAATCAATATTTAATAATTTTTAGAAAATATACAAGTATGTTCGTGATCTCAGTATTGTTTTTGTTATTGCCCTTTCTTAATTATAATTTACCAATCAAAAATTCTTATTAAACCTAATTAAATCTAAATTCAAAAATGAAAAAGTTATCTGTACTTAAAAATAATAGAATTCAGAAGTGGGATTTTGTAGGATGATAGGCGACAAGCGACAGGCGACAGGCGACAAGTGACAGGCGACAGGCGACGGGCGACATTGTGTCATACTTTATCACCTAAAAGTGATAAATTTGAGAAGAAAGCCATTAACCTATTACTTTCAAAAATCCCTTTTGAAAATGACTAATCTTACAGTGACTTGTCATCTTACAAAATTCTACTATAGCATTTTTTAAAGAAAATATTTTCTTTTTTTGTTTCATTAAAACTAAAAGTTGTGACAGACCAGGCTTAATTAACTAGTTTAAACAAGTTAAATCAGTTACACAACCATCTTTTTGAAGTTTTCATATCGTAATGTCTATTTGACGATTTGTTTATCCATTTAAAGTAACTTAGTGAAACTATCTGTCAAAAATTATAATATATAAACTAGATTATAATTATTTAAATACCCAAATGAATATTTTGTGTTAATTTAAAAGCAAATCACTAACTTAGAATATGTAAAAATGCAAGTTTTAAATTTAATGTTTACAATAACTAACTTTTAAAAAAAGAAAATCTAGTCTGTCAACGAAAACTTGCAATAAATTAGCTTCTAAGTAGCTTCTTTTTAAACTAGATTTCGCCTAATCTGTCACAACAATAACTAAATTATTGTAAGTTTAAAATAGCAAACTAGTATTATTCATGTTCAATTTTATATGAAAGCTTGATTTTGGAAAATTTGGAACTTTATAAAATTAACAAGAAAAAAAACTCGCATTCAGTGCAATTTCATTTTAAAATATTTAATTAGTTTTATTCTTTGTGTTTAATTTTAAGCAATTATATTCAAACAAGAATTATAAAAGAAATAAAAATCAAAAAAAAAAATATTCTTCTTAAATAAATTAATTAATTAGTTTAATTCATTTAGATCTAAGATCCACTGTTTCACTTTTCACAGTTTACCACAGCTATGTCCAACGTACAATAGTATAATACCTTTTGTACGGCCCAACAAACAATTTCGATTGGACACGATTGGTTTAAAATAAAATATGTTCAAGATCATCCCATGCTTGGCACTGTATGACCAGCGCAAGCCTCATATAACTAAAGCACTCTTCATTACCTTGGTTAGACCAATATTGGAATACACCAGTCAAGTATGGTCTCCCTACCATAAAAGTATAATTAACAGAAGTATGTTCAACGTGGATTCATATGTTTTGCATTAAGAGATCTTCTTTGGAATGACCCTTTCCTACTACTGGTTAAAATAGATTGACCTGCAATCCTTAGAAAAGCGTCGTCAGGTAGCTGATACTGTTTTTGTCTATCAAATTTTCAATGGCGCTATTGATGCTTTACTATTAGAAAAGATGCCGCTATATATTAATATACATACGTTCTTTGAGGTCAATGGATTTATTTACAATTTTGTACCACAGAACGGATTACGGGAAAAACGAACCAGTTTCTCGAATGCTATGTGCAGTTAATATAAATGCTTGTAGTTTCGATTTCTGGCTTAGTAAAAATGAAGAAGCTCTTATATAATTCTAACGCTTGAAGTAAGCAATTTAACAAAAAAAAAGCCTGTGTAACTAGATTTGCCACAAATCATATCATAATTCTTTTTCGATTCGATGTACTTTTATTCGAATTCCTACTATATTCCTATTCATATCCGATATACAAAATATTTATTGAACGCGTCTTTTCAGCAACAAATTTTTACTACTGACTGTCAAGCAACATTCGTGTCAAATTTTAGTATTGCAAGATGTACGATTTAAATTTGACAGCGATTTGAATTAGACGCACATTTTAATTGTCGGACTCAATATAATACAAGATACAAGATGCAGGATGCAAGATGCAGGATGCAAGATGCAAATTACCAAAACTTAAAATTTAAAAGCAACATTCTATAGATACTGATTATTTTTTCAAGAAATCTCTCTTAAACATTGTTTTTTTACGTTCAAATAAATTTCACTTAAAACCTTATTTTATTTCCCTCTTATAAAATCTTCCATAAATTACTTTGACATAATTTTCGTTAAACGAAATGAAATTAATTCAATAATATTTTATTACAAATTGTTCTTAATTTAGTTAAAGACTTAGAATATGAGTTTAATCGAATAAAATTTTTTAGTTAGGTCAAGAAAGAAATAACATAAAAATACTTTCATCAAAGCCGGAAATGATGCTATTTTAAAACTTATATACTAGTTAATGGCTTTTGAAAATATGTTTGTACACAGAAGAAGAACTTCACAACTTATGCTCATAAAAATGAAATTTATTATTCAAAATGCCCAGAAAGCTGCTGGAGGGAAGAAAATATTTACAACGTAAATATTGTGGTAATTCACATGTGAATTTATTATTGTATAATATATTTTGGAAATTTTCATTCTATAAATTTCTCTGTAAAGCCCAAAAGGTAAGCCTATTTGGTATATTTGTTTTTTTATTTAGGACATGGCAGTTTTGTTGTTCTTCTTTCAAATTTAAGAAATTTGAAAGATATTTTTAAATGTATTTAAATGGATTTTTAATGTGATTATTAAAGAATTAACGAGCAAGATCATTTTGGGACAATTAAACAAGAAGATTTCGTTTAACGATGGACCAATAAAAATTTCTAAGAAATCAGATATATTTGATGTTTTATTCCAAGGAAACTAACATTATTTGGGTTTAATCCAAGAAAAGACATACGGTAACTGAAAATCGGCCTATAATCGACAGAAGTGGCAGATATTGGACAGAAAAACATCCAAAACTGCATAACTTTGGTTTTACTTGTTCACTTTTGCTCTAATTCGGAACTAGCATAGGCCCTAATAGCATAAATCTATTCTGTAAATTTATTCCCAAACGATGTATTTTCTCAACCAGATCACAGGACACTTATTTTAAGCTCCTCCTTAGGGCCCTAATAGTTGAAATACAGGGAGGACTAACCCTTTATGCTTTCGGTATGTCTTTCTAAATCCGTTTTAATGAAATATCAGAGATATCAGGTATCAAATTTGGTACATGAGGTAATCAGACATTTCATACTGAATGACCTAAATAATTCGTTGAAGAATCTTTTATGTAATAAAGGTCAGAGCTCAATACCACTGAAAAAGTAGAAAAAGTAGAAAGATGCTTTCATCTTCTTCCATTTCTTCACAAATTTCAAGTTCAAGTTCAAGTCATATATCTGAGTTCGACCAGTTTCAAGGAACCTTAAAAAAATTCCTAGAAATTTAATTTAATATTTAAACGCATTTACTTAAAACCTTTCTAGAAGACGACAAAAAAATAAAGGAATCTTCGACATTGGAACTATTATTTACGGACATTTTTATTTTATAAATTTTCATTACATTATTTATATACACATTGATATAGTGGGTGTCTGGGATGGTGTGAGATCCAAACTATTATATATCCATACCTGAAAATAGGATAACATTATATCTAACAATGTTTTTAACTCTCCTCCAAAAGTATGTTTTTATTGTGTACAGTGTGTTCTGTCTCTGATGTAAAACACACAAAATAGATCTATTTTGTGATGATTCTATATATATGGAGTTTATTATGTTGTATCCGAAAAAGGACTTGAAAACATTTCTTCTTGTTATATAAACAATATAACAATGAATGTATTATAACTCTTGAAACATCCTAAAAACTAGAAGTAAATTATCTTCTTAAATACAATAAACTAAAATTGATTGGCTTAGGAATATCTATAGAATAGAATATATTATTGTTTTCATGTGGAAATAACAAGAAATCTGTTCTATACAGATTCGAGAAGATAATAAAACAATGACCAGTATATATGTCCATGTCCATCCATAGTTTTGGTGAAGTATTCTGGAGATATTTGTGTAGGCTTTTCTTATGTTTAATATAAATGTGATTGGATTTATGATGAAACTGAATGTCTTATATATAGATACACTAACTATAATATGATTTTAAACTTCTGCTACATTTGAAGTATAATTTCGAAGTACAAAACCAATTCACAGAGATTGCAGAAAAGATTCCGATGCAGCTAGGAAGTAAATGTCTTGTTCAAAGCTGGTCAATGCTTCATTTCGATAAGATCATCATGATTCAGTTCACAACAATGTTTCATCTATAGAATTCTACAAGTTTAATTCAAAAAACCACAAGCATGGAAACAATACCATTAGAATCATTGAAAATCATGAAAAATCCAAAAGATACATAGAATATCAAAAACTATACAAATTCGATAAAATTAGAATATTTTTTTTTCTATGACATTTATTCATGTTTAGAATATATTACAGAAAATTTATTCATCGGGTTTTTACTTTCTTACACTTTAAACCATATACTAGCTTAGGTTAGGTAGCGTAGGAGTACTTGCATACGAATTAGGCAGCTTACGGGCTTATTGTAATCCCTACGAGATGAATAATTACTTCTTTAATTTAAATAAACTACCTATCTCGACCGACTAAAGCAACCCGAAGATTTCGAAAAGGCATCTACCCGAAATATTGTTGTGAGTTAGAGAGATAGCTGTGCATTCACATAGGATGTGATTTATATCTTCAGCTACACCTAAGTCTTCACAAAACCAACAGAGATAGCTTTTTATCAAGAGTAGTCTTTAACGGTGTTTCCTTGGCAGACAATGAGCGGATAAAATATCAATAAGCGTACGCAAATTATTCCCGTCCCAATCGATCCGAAGCTTTTCGACACTCCGTTTCCCCTTAGCGAGTGCTTGCTTGAGAATTGTATCCTTCATTCATATCCCCGGAGAGAGTGGGCTGACAATATATATATATCTATCGACTCCATATTACAAGTATACTGTGTGCACTAATTGATTCATTTATCGGCGGAAATAAGAGCCCGTAAACCTTAAGGAGAACCAGAAGGAGTTTTTCTTAACCAAAAATATTGTATATATTTAGAATATACGTATAAGAAAGTTGGGTTGGTTTGTTATACCTCATATTTTTCTTATTTTCTTTTTTTCATTTTGAATAAACTGGTAGCGACTTTCATTATCATTGTTGTACATAAATTTCTATACGTGCTTAGTTTATGTGATTTCTTTAAAAAGCATAAATAAAAATGGAAACTATTATAACATAAAAAGTATTAAAGATTCCGTATTTTTTCTTTTTGAGGAATCCTCAATAATAATGTTCTGGAAAACTTTGATTTTGATTAGTTCTTTCTGACTTACTTTATTTTATTTTTTGATGGCATCCTGTCCTTTCTTGTATGTGAAATGTGGTTAAATTATGGTTGAGTCCATTTCAAAAGTTATAATACTATATCAAAGTTCAAAGTTATAACAATAAAATATTTAAAGAGAAACGAATGAATTAATTTATTAAAGTTATGTTCGCATTGATATGTAAAAATATTAAGCAACATGTTGCTAGAAAAAAATGTTGCTAGAATGAAATATTTAAACTGTATACTTTATTATGAAAGTTCTGTTTCGTTTTATTGGAATGATAAGATAAAGCAATGTTTTTCTTATTGCTATAAAACTCTTCCAATGGGCTTCAATTTTAACCAGTTTCCGATAAAGCCTTATGCCTAACTTTTTAATCTGTTTCAAAAATTGAATGCGATTTCCAATATATTTCTATCTAGCAGCGCTGTATCTCCATGGCTCGTAGAAAACGAAAGTATAAGTAGTTATAAAGTTCCGAAATTTACTATCCCTATCGTTTTAGTTTAATTCGATTTCGAAATATGCATAAATACATACGCATACTCATATATGAATACACGAACAAGATAAGAGTGATTCGAAATTCGTGAAGATATAATTTTCACGTGCTTAACCCAATGTAATTGTTGCTACTTTGCTCTAATTGGTTGATTTTTTCAATCTATGAGTTTACAATTACTAACACTTCACAGAAGTATGAAGGAAAGGCGACAAGTCCAGAAGGGATATACTAAGTCCTGATTGGTGCGTTTGAGTCGTACGATATTATATGTTAATTTCATTTTTCCTCCATGTGAATACACCTTAATGAATGCATTCGAAAACGTTAACCAACAAATGCACAACTTTTATAGTTAATCACATAAACCGAACGATATATGTATTTGAAAAGATGAAAATGATTCTTGTTATCCTTTTGTCCAAGATATTGTCATTGAATACAAAATTATAGAATGACCTTTCCGATTGTATAAAAGACGACATGAATACCCAGTTAAAGTTTTTCCGTTTCCATATAAACAACACACAAACTCTTAGTATTAGATCAAAATTAGTTCTGTATACTATATACTATGATTACCAATCCAGTATCTTTTCTTATGTTACTATTCGATTTTATGATTTTCAAGAATACTCCAAGGATATTATTGTGTGGATCACAAAAACGAAAAGGAGATTGTGGTGAATTTTCGATTTTTATAGAAAAACGAGACAGAATTTTCAATTTTTCATATTAAAAAAACATTGTTTTTTTGGATTTAAATTCAAGAAACTTTCAACCATATTTGATCGATATTTTCCTTTCTAGAGTAAAAAGGGACAATAATTATTATTGTATTTGTTTTCGAGAAAGTTGTCGTATGAAAATTTGATGATGAAGAAATTCTATGTATGCGGTTTTAAAAGGTTAAGCTGTAAAGAAAAAAAAGCCTGGTTAACCTCAACATGTTTAATTATAGTAAAATACTTTTATTACTTTTTTAAAGGATATCCTTTTTATTTGGCCATTTTAGATTTAGGTAAAAGTTCTAGAAACTTTTTTCTAAGAACTTTTGATAAGGAATTTATGAAATTCTTTATTTTAATAAAAAACCATTTCGAAGGAATTAATAAAGTCTAAAAAGAAATGGTTTTACATAATTTGTTAAATAATTTTCTACAGGATACAGCAGAAAAATTGTTATAACTGTTAGTTTCGGATATTGGTACGACTGAAATTATTTGATGGAATACGTGACCAACTTCAGTCATATCTTTTGAAGTTAGAAAAAGTTAAACAATTAATATTTTGCGAGACGGTTATTTGAAGTATTGTTTTAGCCAAATAAAACAACAACCAATGACCAAAATCAGGTAAGATTCAAAATTCAAACTAATTTTCTGTTTATTTCAAAAGGAGCAATAAAAAAACTAGGGTTTTGATCTGTTCCATCTATTATCTGGAATATAGTATATGGTAAATAAATGTTGTTAAACTAAACTTCGGTTCTGTACATTCCTTAAATAAGCCCGTACAAATTGTATGGTGCTTGTTTTTCCCATGCATGGTTTATTATAAGCATATAACAATTCTTTATTTCCTGATACTTATACTGATTGTTGATGATGATTAGGGATGCTTCAAGCGACTGACATGAGAAGTCTAATGAAGTTTTGTAGGAAAATTAATTGCTTTGAAGAGGAATAGGTCTGCCAATAGGGTAACTCTTGGTCTCGTAGGGATCACAATGGGCCTATTAGGTGCCTGGTGTTGTACGTTGTACCCCTACTCTACCTACCTACCTATACTGATTGATACTTGATAAAACGGCAGGGGAATTCTGTAAAATGAAAAGTGACAACTGATTATCGCACTGTCATACATTTCGTTAGGCAATTTTGAAGACATCGCTTTTGAAAATAACTACAGTGATAATCGTTGTATTCGTTGTATTTATAACATACCGCTTCTCTGTCGCACTCTCTCGCACTGTTATATCAAATTTTAATTTGATATTGGTCTAATTTTTCAAAATAAAACTATTTTAAAATTTTCTTAAATGTTAATATTACGTACTTTAAAATTTTTTGAACATCTTAAAGAATTAACTAAAAATCTTTCGAAAGTTTTGATCCCATTTTTTCTATTCTTTTACTAAACTGGAAATAAACAAAAATATAATATTTTTGGGGTTTTCTGTTCTTATCTTTTTATATTCTAGCTAATAAAAATGATTCTCTGCACTAAACTTTAGTATTCGACTTTATTTTTACGAATCCTTTAAAAAAACAAAAATTGGTATACATGAATATAAAAAATTTTTAAGATACCGACAAAAACTGGATTCTCCAAATTTCTCATCCGATCATAAAATATATTCGACCTAAAGATAATGATATTTTATAGTTGAATCATGAAGATTTAGACAACTTCAGTCCTTCTTTTGAGTCCAGAGATAAACCGCAGAAAATATCTCCGAAATTTATTAATCGTGAATAATTTTTTTAAATATATAAAATATTGAATGGGTTAAAATGTCATTGCGAATTGTTGATTATAACCAAATAAAGGCATTCATTGAATCTCAAAATTAAACTAAACTACAGACAAGGCATTACCCAGAATAACATATCAAAATATACCTTTGAAAACTATCAAGCAGAAGCGTCCTTATTTCATGATATAACGCTAACCCACATATAAGTTTGGCACTCATCAAAAACTTGCCTATGAACCTTCGATGCATTCATTCTATAGTTCCGACTTTCACCATCAAACTACCATTTGTTTCGAACTCTACGGAATTCGTTTCTTGTGTAAATTTGAATTTAACAAATACCTTTGGAAATATTGTCTCAGTTTTCCAGCATGGAATATTATAGCTCTGCCAAATAAAATAGCAAAAATTCATGGACGAAAATGGACAATACTTGTATTTAATTTGAAAAAGTTCTGTTTCACATGAAAAAATCACCCTTCATTTATACAAAAAGAAAAAGATACCCCATGATTTTTCGCCCATCCGATATGTATAAAGATTTTTGTTTAAGACCTCATTTGGATATATTAAAGATAACTATTGAATGAATGAAACATAATAAATTGGAATAACAATGCAACAAATTGACAGAGATTATACTGAATAGACTTCTCTAAGAGTCCAAACAGAATGACGGATCTACAACGGATTAATGAAGCTAGAGACAAAACTAGCCAAAAAAAATGTACGTCTTTTAACATTTTTGACAATCCCACACTCTTTGAGATATTTTGAGATAATCCACCTTATAGGGGAGAAGTGGTCGCCTACCCAGCTGAGTGTGACACAGTACCAAATCAATATACAACGCCTATCGGATTAGTTCGTTGAAATCTGTAAGGCAGCAGTAGAAACAAAGTAAACCGAGTCCGTAAATTTAAGAAAAATCAAAGTGTTTTGTTTAGCTTAGATAGAACTTCCAATATTACTCCTATGGACAAAAAGTAATGGAACTGTGAAACAGATAATAGAAAATCTCATGATATTTTCTTTGTTAGTTTAAAAATTTCAGCGCCTTTTGTAATTGTGAAAAATTTTTTGTCTCATGACTTTTTATCCATATCATTTCAATTTATTTCGCTTTGTATCTAAACCCTTCAATTTCCTTCTATCATTTAACATTTGATACTTCGTGATTTAATCGCTGATTCATTCATTCTGTTTGGGACTTTAAACTTTCTCAAATAGTAAATCATAATCTTTAACCTTAATATCCTTCTTAAAATATGTAAATTTTTAAATTAATTCAATTTAAAATATGTTGAAAGGATTGTAAATTAATCTTTGAAATATGCAAATTGTAAGATTTATATACAAAAGCAACGAATACGATATTTTTGTGAGTAATTTATGTAAGTAACTTCTTCAAAATTTATGACTTTCCGTTTTACAAATAATGAAAATCAACAAATTATAATTTCTCAAAATTCTTCTATATAGAAATATGGCAAAAGAGAGTATTGGCTAATCTGTAATAGATTCTGACTTTCCGTTGAAATTATCAGAAGTGGGAATAAAATTTTAATTTTTTCAAATAATTAGGAGTTTAAAGTCTTCTAGTTTATTTTGGTAATTACAAAAAGATTGTATTCGTCTTATATGTTAATATTATTATGAAAAAAACCTTATTTATTTGTCTGAAATGAGTCTGTCTTACATCCTATCGAAAAAAGTGTACAAAATCTTAATGTTTTCTTTTTCATTATAGAAAAAAAGACTTTGCCAAAAAGTATGGAATAATCCGCTTTCTTATTAAATCTTTTTTTCTTTTTAACCAAATAAGATATGTGTATTCAATTCACCTGTATTTGAAAGAATGGTTTTTTTGCGTATTTCTAATTCACTTAACATAGAGAATATGAAAATTGTTCAACGATTGAGAAATTCCTTTTAAAAATCATTCAAGGGAAATCGTTTTATTGTCACAAAATTCGATATTTTTTATATAAAAGGAAGGAAAAACCCTTATAATACTTATTTCCTGTTATTGTTTCCTTTTTTTTACCAAAGAAAATTTCTACTTGAATAAGAATAAATACAAAAAAGGAGAAATATAAATATAAATTAAAAATTATGAACTTTGAAATATTAAAGTATAAATCTCAAGAGTCTTGAAATTAAAATCTGGAAGAAAATTATATGCCTCGAAAACCTTATGTTAGAATGGCTTTTCAATTGGATGAAATTAAACAGTACACATAGATTGGAGAAAGACGGTAATTACTAAACGATCATGTCGACACGATCATGTCTAAATGATCATAACATATAAAAACGTTTATGTATTAAGTCGTGTATATGGTACACTCTTACCAAAAAAATACCTCTTTCCAAAAATCGCGGTCTTCAGAGGACATAAAATCTGTAATGTAATAAAGGTCCGGCGACTTTGGAAAATGCGACAGGATATCGTAGCCTAAAGGCGTTTAGCTTTTGCACGGTTTGTGAACTAGAAAGTTAAAATTTTCGTTACTTTTACTGATCATTCTACTATATTCATGCGGAATCCATTTATCAACCGTTTTAATTTATCGTATGTTCTTCAGACAGTTTCCGATAGTTCTGCAAAACACACCAAGTTCTTCTGCAAGCGTTCGCAATGTTTGACAATAATCAACTTTCATCAGCGCTCGAAGAACGTCATCAGGCTTATTCTGAAAGTCCTTTTTTCCATTACGGAATTTTCTTTAACCAACTCTGTTTATTAACGACACCATCACTAAACGCAGTGTTGATATTACAAGCGTGATGCGCCATGCTATTACCAAATTTGGACTCGTACAAAAGAAAATAATTTTAAATTCCTTGATATACAAAATTTCAACCTAATTAAAAAGAAATGACTCGCTGCTTCAATGCGACGCTCTTATTAGGACACCGTATACATCTAATCCAATAGTGATCGTTAGTTTACATCAAATGATTCTACAAAATTAAGGTAGTCATAGATGTCCAATAACTTCGTGGAACTTGTTAGATTGCTCATAAATGTAGAACCGTCTATGGGCTACTTGTCAGCTCAAATCTCATAAACTGATTGAATTAAGAATAAAATGTTTGGACTATTTGCAGCTGTGGCATCAAGTTTCTTATTGTCTATGGCTGACCATATACGATCAAGGATTAGATATAGAGTCTTTTAGTTCATACTCAAAATATTTGTCAAGCCTAAAGCTCAAGTGACCGAATTCAATCGAAACTTTGGACGAATTGACTTTATAATAATATAATTAAGGAAAACATGTGAAAAGACAACTTAAGTCCAATCTTCGTGGTCAACTTTTACCACAAATTACTTTCAAAAACTATCCATCTTTTTATAGCAATCGATAAAAAATCTAACTACTAAGGGAACCTTTATAATGTTGTTGAACATATTATATAAATGAAAGAATAATGATATCAAATCAAGCTTTTTCTTGAGTACGACAATAATTTTTCCATATGAAATAATTGCATCTTGACAAGCTATAATAGCTTCTGACCCACAAAATTGAATAATCCTTCTACAGAAATAAACTTTATAAATACATTGATTGAAAGTCCACAGATTCCATAATTCTATTTATTTTTCATTTACAAATCATATTCTAGAATTTTCAACAATTTTATGTTAAGGGTGTGCTAAAAGAACATTTCTCAAAATATCCTAGACATAAACAGGACTATATCTGTTTATAATGATGATATTACATGGCTTATTATTTTCTCGAAAGATTAAAGAGGTTTCTTATGGTTCTTATCATAAATGGGGGGCTGTTGAAATGAGAATATTTATGGAGAGAATTCTTAGTGATAATTTATACTAGTTAGGTGTCCTTATCAAAAAGTTGTTTCTTCCCTTCTTATTCATGAAGGCATTCATGTTCCTGATTGTGATTAGATGGGAATATGGTATTTATAAATCGATATTTTTTTGGATATAAATTAAATTATTTGTGAAGCAAGATTAATTTTTGTAGGCTTTTCTAGGTCAACCATTTTAGAAGAACTATTAAGGGGGTATAATCACTTGTGGTAAGGAATAAGTACGGATTTCTAGTTTGTCATATTTACAACATGTCCTCGTTGCTGTAGATGGAAATTAACGTAGCTAAAGCCAGTTTTATTGCCACACGTCATGGAGAATTAAAAACGTGATTATTTTATTCTTTACATTCATCCCGTTAAACATTTTCCTTAGTATGAACTTAAATTTATAGTTTAATTGAATCACCAAATTCGAAAAGAGCTCATGTCGGTTTTTTAAAATTTTCACACAAAAACTGAATTTCTGCCAAAGTGTATAGAAAGTCTCATCTCAAACCGACATGAGCCCTTTCGAATTTGGTGATTCAATTAAGTTACGTACTTTAACTAACTAGTTAAATTGCAGAATAGATTTATGCTAGTAAGGCCAAAGGCTGCCTATGATTCAGACAAAACCTTGAAATCGTAACAGTTTTGGCTGCTTTTTTTGTTTTCGCTAACTGCGAGTAGCATTTAGCATTTGTATCAAAACATCGTCCCATTCTCAGTTCAAATATGTTTTTATTGATATTTTTCACCATTTTCCGAACTGGCAATTATCAAAACGCCATTGTAAAAGGACCAGAAAATCAACTTTCAGTTTTTGGTAATTTTATCCAGTAGGCGTTTTGGTCATTTCTTTCGGGCCATGACTGAAATCAGTTTTTGAACTTAACAGGAACAAATATGTTTTCCCATTTGGTAGCAATAAAACCTAAAAATTTGACAAGGATTCATTCTATAGTTTATTTTAAAAAAAGTCACATTATTTTCAAAGTTCTATTTGTAGTTGCCCCCTTAATTCATAACCTAGTTCTTTAATAGCTCTTTGACGAGTTATGTATCAAACACTTTTTAATATACTCATTTTAGGGAATAGTTCCTACAAAATTTCACAAAGATTTCAAAAAAAAAATACCATATACACTTCAAGTACATCTCAAAATTAAAAAAAGACAAAAAGATATATTATAAATATCATAAAAGAATCATTTTACAAGTTTTGAATACTTGTAAATTTCGTCTGGAGATTAATTTCGAACATTTTCCTTAGGATAATAAATCACAAAATTAATTAGAATACATGTCAAATAACAACGGTTTCCTTACTTAAACATCGAAACATAAGAAAATGTTTTGCAGACAACTGTGGGATGTTAGGAGATATCTTGAAAATTTATGTTAACTATCATCATCAAAAGATTTATATTTTAGAAAAATTGTATCTTAAAAAAAGGACGAGAAAAAGAACTAATCCGGTTTTATATAGAAATAATCAATGACAAATCTTGGTTTTTTACACTACATTACACGAAATATAAAGAAAATCACATCTTACTCTATAAATCGGGGAAAATCTGCCACTCTAAGAGTATATGTATTCGAATTTGTATGATTTCGTAATTTAAAAATTTTTTTTTCCAATTGAAATTATGTATTTCCCTTTTAGCATATCGTCTTTATAAATGAAAATCGATAATTTAAAAATAAAAAAAACATGGAAGAAAGAAAATTAAAGCCATTTTCATTGTGTTTTCAATTCAATAAAGTTTTTGCATTTCATGATTTTCTATATTTCCTTTGAAATTGAATCTCTTCAATCATTCTGAAGGAAATTTATATACTCTCTCTTATTGTTATTAAAAATATACTTAAATAATTAATTTAAATATGGTTTTCATGAAAAATTGAAAATGATTTTTCATTTCAAAATTTTACAATGAATTTGTGGAAACGATTATTGATTGTACTGAAATTCATTATGTAATTCAAATTCAGTAAATGAATATATTGGGTAGGCCAAAATGATATTGCATTGCTGATGACGACAAAGTAAAATCATTGATCGAATCCAATTGATGCTCAGCTACACAACAGCTTCCTCAGAATATAAACATATCCAAATCAAGTACTTAAAAAACTGCGGAAATTTGATTAAAATTGGCGCAGCCGGGTCGGTTTGCAGAATGATTGCAAAAATATATTATATTTGGATAAACAAATTTCTTAGGCAGTGTTGTCATACTAGATTGTAGCCAAAAAACTAAATTAGGGTGAATTACATAAATGAATTTACATGTATGAATTTTGTCGAAATCGACGCAGCGGTTCGTTCCGTATCAGACTTAAAAGTTGTTGTCGCTTTCTGGTAAAAAAATCGGATGAAATCACGGACTTGGAGCTAATTAGTTTTGATAAAACGAATTTCGCATTTATTCCCATCTTTCTACTCCTTTTAGAAAAAAGTTAGGTTTTTGCACGAGTATAATAGTTTACCTAAAAATATTCATTTTGTCAAGACTTTTTGACTAATCCAATATTTTCGGGGGCAGTAATCCTTAAAAGGTCATGAATTTATGAACTTTTAGGACGGGAATTATATGACCATATGATTCCATTAAAATAAATTACACCCAAGAATCAGTTAATCAAGTCCCCAAGTGAAAAGTTTCTAATATCCTTTTGTCAATCCTAGAACTTTGAATACATCTTCTCCTATTATCAAATCATATTGAGAACTTCATCAATAGGATAAAATCTATCATATGATTCATTTATAAAGAATAAAAGAAGGACAACACAAAGATTATAGGAAACAACTTAAATTTGCAGATTTCTGGAAAAATCCTGAAAGTCCATAAATGAAATCAAACTCTTAGCCAGTCTTCAGTGTCACATAGAAATTTTTCTAATTATATCCGAAAAATGGGTTTCGAAATGGCAGTTTTTAAGTTTCAAGTTTTTTTTCGAATATATCTTTTCACATGTTTCAGGTGTATTTATTGTAAAAAGGGGAAGATCTTCCTAGATAATGTATCTAT
Source organism: Xylophagus ater (assembly GCA_963422695.1). Classification (NCBI taxonomy): domain Eukaryota; kingdom Metazoa; phylum Arthropoda; class Insecta; order Diptera; family Xylophagidae; genus Xylophagus; species Xylophagus ater. Next base: position 43,641,394 of record OY730484.1, read on the forward strand.
GCAATATTTTATCCGCTGTTTACGTAAACTATTTTTTGTGGTCGATGATAACAATGTAGCAACAATCAATGATCTGCCCTCGGGATGAGAATTTTTTCAGAAATCTTACTTGGAATATAGCCAACTTGAAAGGATTTAAAATATAGAATTCTGTACTACCTATATAAATTTTGAAATTTACTGGCTAACCACCAAGTTAGCATTATTGATCAACGGCTACATTTCTGCAGCATATTTAAATGCATGTAAATGGAGTGTGGATAGTTTTTCGATGTTCTTGGTACTTGTCTAAATTTCCAGGTTTTGGGAACGTTCGTGATTTTTTTCATATTTATGACATTTAGTCAGCAGTTCTTCTAAATATATCCGATGAACATGATTATTTGTAGCATAACTAATAATAAAGCTTTAGGTATATCAAAAGTAAATCCAAAAAATATGTTTATTCCGAAGATTTTTCTTCAAGTTTCAATTTTTGTCATAAATATCTAAAGCTTCGATACAAAGTATTTTATATTTAACTCTATCGAAAATAATAACAACAAAAAAGGAGACTTATGTCGTAAGACAAATAACATACAGGACAAATTTTCTGTTGCTATGCCTTCGGGACACATATTGTTTTCAATGTAAGCCGACATCAACTATAGTGCAAAAAATAAAAGAAGTTAAGAAATTCTTCATAAGAGAATATTTTCTTTTCCTTCTTTAGTATATCCTAAAGTAATATATCAACAAGATACTCGTATATCACGTTTATCACATCGTCAGAAGAAAGTAGTCTCAGTGAATCTAATTAATCTTATTAGGATTTTTACGTTTCTATCGGCCCCTACCTTTACAGTATAACACAAAAACATGCTGACTTATTTTAATGAATTTTAGATTATAAGTTAATCATACAACAACTCGATTTGATATTCTTTTTGAATAAAATCAGCGAAGGGTGGGCCTGACTATAAGGTTTTATTCTTTCCTTGTCGTTTTCAGTGTTGTTTGAAAAGAGCAGTTTCGGAAGAAACTAGTTTTAAAAGGGAAAACCTATTTCGTTCAGAAATGTGAACAAAAAATGATTAACTTTTCACTATCCGAAAAATGACTGCTTTTCCTTCTTATCCATACTTATAACAGATAAAAATCACTGTTCTTTTTAAAGAACAATCACAGTTATCTCTACTAGATGTCTATCTGTATTAGATTTGCTTGCAAGAACAAATCTGTTCACTTTACTTCTTCAACGGCTTTTCATCTATGGATTCATATGCCCTTACTAACACCTTTTTTCTGTCCCTCCCCAACACTTATGATGATAATAACACGTTCTACCCCATATTTAACGATGCGTTTAATCATTGTGATATGAATGATTTTGTGTGTTGTTTGCATTGCTTGAAATATTCATAAAAAATTTGTCATAGACCGATTTAGAGCTTTTTATACATGTTAAGGATTTCAAATTTATGAACCATGAATAAAATATTTTCAACGCAAGAGGAAGAAAAGTAGTATCCTTTTTATTTTGTTGTTCTTGAATGAAGAGAAAAACTCTTCCTGTGTTTTGTTGTTGAATTGTGTATCGTTTAAGAAGACAATAATTCCTTTCAACAGTTTCTTTTTTGTCGCAATAAGAAAAATGTGAAAATATGTAACAATAAATCGATTTAAAAAGGATAAAAAGGACGAAAAAAAATTGTAAATTTTTTAGAATTCAAAAAGAAAAATTTTTCCATTTTAAAAACTTTTTAAACTTATTTATATTTTAAAATAGTTTTCTGTGGTGTTGAAATTGAGTTGTTAACAAATTTATTGAAGAATCCCTTCAGGGAGACTTTAACGAAAAGAACAATTGATATAGTTTTCTTGAAAAAGAATTGGGTTAAACTTTTATCTTTTAGAACAAAAAGAAAAGATAAGTCCCCTAAAAGGAAATCTTGAGGGAATTCTATGTATATTAGAAATTATACACGAAAATTTTGTTAATAACAAAAATTAAGTTGATCTCTTTACAGCCCATGCTTAAAAATATGTGCGATATGACAAACCATCCAACTTTTTTATACGAAATATTTCGAAATCATATTCTATAAATTCAATATTATTCAAACAATGGCAACAGTCATTCGAAATTGTTGTAAACCATACACTTTCAATGCCAATTATTTGTATTAACTATTTAAGAAACATCTATAACTCCTAACCATTCCAAAAGGAAGAGGCAGACAGACGTGCAAACAGACTTACAGACATTATAGTTAAAACAGTCGTTGAAAAATCTGTGAAGACGTCCTTTAATTACAATGATCTCAAATTCCAATACATTTTTAAAGTCTAAAAATTGTGACAGACTAAACTCACTCACTAGTGACCCAGTTTCCCAATCATTTTTAGTGGTTTAACTATCGCTAGTTCTATTTCACGATTTCTATAGTCTGATTTTCTTAAAACTTTCACAGCTTTTGGGACACATTCGAGTATGGAAACACTGTCAACACTTTTTGTTCAAATACAACCCATTTTTGGACTAGTTGTCCAATTTTGTTGAAATTGACACTGTTTCCGTACTAAGGCCCAACTCAAATAGTCAACGACATTCACCTATGGCACTTCATGGAATTCATGGAACTTGAACGAATTCGACAAAATGCATGTACTTAAAATGTTCGAACTTAAGGAAGACCGGACATGATCGGGGCGAACAGAAACAGAACGGATCATAAACTTAGTGGACGGGAGCTGAATGAAACGAGACGAATACGGAACAAGAGCCCAGTGGGTGGAAGCATAGATGGATGGACGAAGCGGTCCTGGAACTGAGCGGGTTTTGGGAGCGCGGCGGGGGTATTCAATGACATTATCGGTAAAGTCCCATAGAGGTCAGGGCCGAATTTTATGGTACGTTTTGCTCATTTTTTTTCTAACAATTAGCTTTCTCAGAATTTCTTCCAACTATGTATAAGAAAGTAAAAAAAGGGTTTTATAATTATGAATATCTCTTCTTTAATCATTTTTACATGGGAATTTATTTCGCTAATAAAATATGAATAATTATGATGAAAAAAAAAAAATAATAGGCGAACCTAAGTTAATAGTTTGTTATAAATCCTAATTGAAGTGTGAAGAACATCCTTAAATTTATGATAACACTTCTTTTAGTTTTATCTTTATAACACAAAAATTTTTGAGAAATCTTCATCATTTGTATCTTAAGAAATTGGAGGAAAGAACATATTTGTTTTGTTTCTTTTTTTTATGACAAGAATAAAATACGTTTTACGAAAATTCTTTACTTCCGTCAAGAATAACATAAAGATGTTCTTGGTATTTTTTTTTGGTTGGTGAGAATAATACCATAGAAGAATTTTCATGTTAAGCCATTGACTCTTATGATTTTCACTTTTTTTTTTGTTCGTTTTCTAGAGATTACTTAGAGACCATGAGATAAATATGAGATCGAGTGATAATAATGTCAGAACGTAGAAAGTATAAGAATGTATGTATGTAGAAAATCGAAATGATAAATGAAAATTACGAGGATAACATAAAATGATGTAAGTTTCTTTTCAGGAAAAACACCAAAAATGTTCGCAAACCAGAAAATAATGATAAACGATAGTACAGAGTAAGGAAGAAATGGTTGTGATTAGAAATAATAATAAGTCGGTGCGATATATCAGTTTTACTATAATAGTGGCAAACTTATATCCTGCAGTAACTTTAATCAGGAATACCATTGGAATCGGTTATTCCATCGATGAAGTTTCTGAAACTGTTATTGATGGAAGCATGTCTTTTCCATCAATACCAGGAAATGCATAGAAGATTGTTAACTGCGTAGACTCAGTATTGTAAGAGTAAGCCATAGCGATGAATCTAAATTGGTTGGTTTAGTTTCAAAGCATATTGTTTAGGTAACCATGTTTGTTGAGTTCGAACATCAGCGAACCTTCGTTCGAAAAACAGCTGAAGAAGATACAACCAATGTGTGTGTGCGAAAGAGACAAATATACATAAGCATACTTCAACAAAATATGCGTATATACACGAGAAACCCTTTTCCTGAGTATATATTCAAAGTACCCAACATTTGCCAGGAAAACAAGTGCTCATCCGCACTTTATAACAATATTTTGTTAAGATAAAATATTTAGAGAATTTTTTTCTTCTGTCATCCAAAATATTATTCACTTTAAATCCTCTGAGATAATTCTACTTATTGAAAAACATATCTTATATCCTGAATACATGTCCTGACATCATTGTTAAACACCTTTTTTGTTATATAAAAAATTTACCAAAAACAATTCATTGTCATTCTGGTAAAATTTCGGTCTCTGAAGACCCAAAAAGTTATTCTCAAAATAGTTTTATTTATTTATTAATCCTATTTTTTTAAACTATCCTTATTTTATTTAGTATGTGATTTCCTAAAAGCTTTAAATTAGGGGTTTTTCATTTGTTAAAAATTTTCATAAACTTTTTCTATGAATTTATGAAATTTTTAAATCCCTGTCCTAATGAGTATAACCTAGTTAAAGCCTATAAAAAAAAGCCCACAAAAAAAGGAAATATTAATTTTTATAAAGCGTTGGTGTTCATACAAATTTACAGAGATGTATCTCAACCCAATTTTTAGGCTAACCTAAAACAATATCCTAGAACAGAAATCGCTTGTGTTTCTGTTTTGAAATTGATGAAGGACTATATTTAATCGATATTTTAAGCTTGAATACTATTCGAATAAAAAATGATGGAAATTTTTCATGAAATCTTTAACACGTCTGTATATAGTAAACAGTCCTTCATCCACAATATTTTAGAACATCAAGCATGTACTTTCTTTTTAATATGAGTGACGAATTGCTTAAATAGTCAGGCATCATTGCAGGCCTGAAAAAAGCAACTAATTCGTCATTACGATTTGTTAAAAAGACTGTAAATAAAATGCATGTATTTTTATATCAAATAGACTCTTTTTTACAAATACTAATATCAAGATATCTTGTTTGCAGACTGAAAATCTATACCACAAGAGAATATAATTTGAACATTCTATTTACTGCACACTTTTTGATATTACTGTAGTTTAAAAGTATGTGGATTGTTTAAACTGTAAGGCTAAGAAAAGTAAAATTGTGAAGAACCGAGACTTGGATTTGAACCTGTGTCTCTTCAATCTCTAGAAACGAGGTCGAAGTCTTAACCAACTAGACCATTCTACTCTTTTTGTACTAGCCTGTTCATTTGTCTTTTCTCTAATATTTTCAAACATTACAACTATTTTTCTTAACCTCTCAATTGTTAAACCAAATCAGTATTTCATTTCGATTCCTTACAAAACAATACGTAAGTTTTAAATTGATTTAATCAACTTTATTTCGTCCCTTTCAAAGGACTGCCCTGCTACTACAATACACTTATTCTAACTTATGTATATTCCCCGATCATTGAAACATTTTGATTTCTGATATGGCCTTTTACTATCTCCTACCTAACAATCCGAAATGGTGTCCATCAAGAGCTTTTCGTTAATATCCAGTATACGTATCATATTTTTTGGTGTCTAGTAGTTAGAAGTGTGCCCGAAACCATTATATTTTTCCCAGCAATTCTTGAATCCCTAATTGCTTTTAACAAACACTTCATAAAAACTAAATTTCTTTAATTTTATTATATTTTTATAAGCTTTTTCTTCAATTAACTGAAAATAGTTATTTCATAAAAGAAAGTAAACATATCTAAAAGCAAATTAAAGCCCACATAATAAAGAAAAATCCTCATTTTTTGGACGTAATTAGATATTGTAGTGCCGAATCTGAAACATGACTGCTTCATTAGACACAATATAGCCTAGAGGACTTTCATTTTTTTGTTTATAAAACAATTTATTTGATAACACAGAATCCAATGTTTATATTTTTGTATATGCTCTTTAAAATGGGATTTTATTCTTTCTCGGATGATATTATTCAAGTTAAAGGATTTTGTTATAATAAATGTGAACGGTTGTCCTTCTTGTAAAAGATAGAGTTGTATAAAATGGGTTAATTTTGTAGAACCTTTAAGTAATTATAAATTTACATATTTTCGTATGGTACGTTACTCGTCGGAGGTAAAGGTTTTCCCAGCAGTTTTGGAGAGAGTGAAGCAGATACTAGTCTGATGGCGAAACGTTAGGGTTATATAACAGTGCCTCCCAGCCAAGTTCCAGTAATTTTCTCCAAGCGACCATATGATTTAGATATGTTGGTGTATCATCATTTAATACCAGTTTAAATAACTTCATAACCTTACCCAACAACTAGCTAAAAGTAATCTCAAGTTCAGACATTCATCCAATCATTTCAAATCGATCAAATTTGATTATTTTCATTTAAAAAAATGATGATACTCTTTGTTAATGATTCGAAAGATAAAGAATCCATTAAAAGTATGTCTAGTCTTACAAAATGATTTCAATTTGAAATTGTCTTTTAGAGATTTTATCAAATTTCATTCTTGAAATACGATTAATAAAATTTCTATTATCGATTGTAATCGGTCGAATTTAATTATTCTTTGATTTTTTAATTATATTTAATGTCTTTATAAATCATTTGAAAATCTTATAAAATAGAAATTTTTCAAATATTTCCACAATAAAGTTTTGAGTAAAACATCCAAAAAACTGAAAATCGGACTATGATAGAAATAGGCCAGAAAACCAGTCAAAATTGAGAACATTTCAAATTTTTTCCTGCATGCATAACTATGTTCCCTCTTTTCCAAATTTGCTCTAATTCGCAGGTAGCCTAGGCTGTAATAGCGTAAAACAATTCTGCAAATTTCATCCAAATCGGTATAGCAGTTTTTAAAATATTTCAAAAAAAGTCATTCAACAGTCCTACTTCTACTACTTCTTTCTCCTATTTCGTTAGACCGATTTCATTGAAATTTAACACATTATCGTCTTTTCATGTTCTGAACGTATGTAAATAATTTAAACAACATTGCTTAAAATATTTTCTAATTACATCCGAAAAACCATATAAAAAATTAACAAAACTTTCTGATCACTCTGGGTTTGCCTTAATAACTCTGCTCTCCCTGGATAGATTTTGCTAAAATGCAACACCAAACTAAGTTAAGGAATAACCAACTCATATTAGAAATTTGATCAAAATCGGATGACTCGTTTTTGAGTTATCTTGTACACTGACGGACAGACAGACATGCATAAATCGATACAACTTTTCATTCTCTACACAACTATACCCTTGAAACCTTTCTCTGATGATTATTTCTATGTGTTACAAATGTAGTGGCAAAACTAATATACCCTCAAAACCCTTGCAGACTCAAAACTTTCGACAACCGGTTTATCGAACTAAAATCATATCAATGGGATCTTTCCAGTCGGATATTCAGCTTCATTGTAGGCTCTGGGAGGCTGGCCAATCGCACAATCTAAAGACTCATTCTATAGTGTGCACAATGGAACGAATTCATGGTCTATGTGCCGGGAGTGCCAATAGGCGTTACTCCCAACATTATCAATCAATATACCATCTGGTAGCACCTACCAAAGGGCAGAAAAATACAATCGTGAACCACCTCTAAAGGTTTGCCTATTAAGCGATTTTCGAGATATGTATAATGTCCAGCTTCGTAAACAGTGTTTTGAGTTTTAGGCATAGTTATCTAAAGCTTTATCATGAAGTTTTCTTTAGTCTTAAGACTTGGTAAAAGAAAGTGAGAAAATATGTCTTTTCTAGATAGATGTTCAATCCTTGGTATATTTCCTTTTTGTGAGCCTTTTTTCTTTCGGTATTTAAATGAAGTATTTTTTTTAAACTTCTCTCTCCTTATTGAAAATAAATATATATATATATATAATAATATAGTTCTGTGAACCTTTTTAACATAATCAATCAACATATATGTTGCTACACTATTATGATAGGACTTCATTTATCAAACGAATAACAAATTGTTGAAAGGAATTTTTGATAGACAAACAACTAATGGACTAATAGAATTTTCGGTTTTTTTTTCTCTCTAAAATAAGGAAATTTTTAAATAAAATTTAGAAGAAATAAGAAAAAGGCGGCCTTACAAAAAGAATCTATTTATAAGAAAAAAAAAAACGAAACATATTATATACATTTTGATCGAATCGGAATTTCTTAAGAATTTATAGGTAGTTAGTTTCTGTTTGTGTAATCTCCATTCATCAAAACGACCCAACATTTCCATCGAAAACCTTTTTTTAACATTAAAAATTCTTGAGGTTTAAGATGTGCAACAGATTTCCGGAATCTCATAAGAGACATGTAGGTATTTGAAAGGGAGAAACGCGATATAGATATTGGCAAAACTATAGATATTTCCGCAACATCTCCAAGTCCTTTAATTTCCATATGATATCATAATTATGCCCTGTATTCGATACTACCAAAGGGTATATGTATTTGTCTCTACATATGTAATACAAGTATACATAGAAATATTCATCGGGCAACGGTTTCGAAGCAATAAATATGTAGAGAATCGAAAGTTATATAGTCTGTCCGTCCGTCCGTCCATCCACATACAAAACAACTGAAAAATATGAAAATATTTGAGCTAGAAATTCCTTAACTCAATTTGGTATTGGATTTCAGTAAAATCGGTCAAGGATGATCGAAGTTTTAAAGCAGAAACCAGAATCGGAATCGTGTAACTCGATTTGACCCAAATCGTATCGGAAAAGCGCATCAATCAAATTGCATTTTCGACTCGATATGGTCTCAATCGAATTACACGATTCCACTCCAGGATGACCGCAAAGCTTTGTGACAGATACCGAACGAAATTATTAAGGAAAAACCAAAGTGACCAGAAAGTTTTGTCGTTTTTTTATGGTTTATCAGACTTAAGCGGAAAAGTTAAGGAGGAATTTCGTTTAAATTATTTACATCCGTTGACTACATAAATATACGACACTCTATTAAATTTCAATAAAATCAGTCCAAGGATAGTGGAGAAAGTAATAGTCGTAGGGGAAAATAAGCCTGTGCTGAAAGTTTTTTGATGCCTAGGGTTCCTGCGAATTAGAGCAAATTTTAAAAGGAAGAAACAGTGTTAAAAACTTAGAAATATTATTAGTTTTGGTTATGTTTTCTCAGAGTTCATTCCTTGAACTATAGATTTGCTAACTACGAGTCCAATTTCTACAATTGGCTATTTAGTCCGATTCTAAGTAACTATTCTGTTCTAAATTCTTCTAAACCTTATTAAAAGAGCACCTATTAGCGAATAAAAAAATAATTCCATTTCTACAAATACTTTCGTAAAAAAACCAACTCGAATTTGAACCATTTTTCGGTACTTTAAGTAGATGTAGCCTCTTAAATTCTCACAAAACCTTTTTCGATTCTATACCTTTTCCTCATCATCTTATTATTATTATTGGACATATTTTCTGGAAAATTTACCCATTACCGGTGTTCTTTCTTTGTAAGATTCTAATCATATTTCTTTTGATTCAATTACATGAAGTGAAAAATTGACACCATTTTATCCTCCTTCAAAGGAAAAAAAAGAAGAGCCATTTCAGGTCAGAAAAGTGATGTTGGGCATCTCTGTTACAAAAATTAATTTAATATTTTTCTAACACAGAAAAGGAAAAAGAAAACGTTGGACGAAAAGACAAGATAAATTAAATCATATTTCCTTCAAATTTATCATCTCACTCCAGAACCATTCTCATTTGAACGAAAAAAAATAATAACCATCTGAATAAAGTTCAGGTTTTTATTAAATCCCTAAACACTGCCATCGTCTAACACTAGAATTTCGTTGGAGAACGTCCTCATTTTCCATATACTATTCGTAGTCCTCAAATTATGTAACTGCAGGATGAACGCCGGACCTTACTCCTCAATCCTGATTAAAATTAATTGGGAAGGTACTTTTTTGTATATCCAATAAACTACTCAAGTTGTTATAACTTATGGTAAAAACCACACAAACACTTTTACTAGCCACGCACTCGAGACTCTGGGGACGAGAAAACGTGAAAATCTATATCAAAATCTGGAGTTCGCATTTTTTTACTGCTACAAATCTTTATTCCTATTAAAATGGGAAGAAAGTAAAAGCTCTTTGATGAATAGCAAACAATTATTAAATATGTTAAAATTAAGAAAAAAAACGTATTAAATAAAACGTATAGTAACTTAAAATCGACCTGCAACAGCAGATTTTTTGATGCCGTATGCTAGAAATAGGACTTCTAGTTAGCAAAGTTAACAAGTTCAATGAATTCATTCAAGATAATAACTAATAATGTTGTTTTCTGTATAATTTTGTTGTCTCAACTTAAATTTTCTCTAATTCACAGGTAGCCTGAGTCCTAATTACACTATTAGAGCCCATTCTGCAAATTTTATTCAAATCAGTGCATTAGTTTTTAAAGTGCATTGAAAAAGCTTTATGAATATGCTTTTCTTTTCCTACATGTATTTTTTTCTCCAGTACCCATTGATCGATTTTACCGAAATTTAACATGTTATCGTCTATTAATGTAAGTAATGTATATAAAAAATTTTAATAAAATTACTGCACACAAATTTTTCAATTAAATCCAAAAAGCGTAGCAAAACACGACGCTCCCCCTTCTACCGATTTGGCTGAAATTCAGTACCAAATCCAGTTAAGTAATAACCAACCCACATTGTAAATTTCATCAGGATCAGATAACATATTTTTAAGTTATTTCAATTTTTTACAGACACACGGACGGACAATAAATCCATATAACTTTTGATGATCCACACGTCCGGTAGTACCTATCATGGGGCATTAAAACCATGATGAAATATATATGTTGGATAGGCCAAAAGATCATTCCATTCTAGATGACGACAAAACGAAGACATTGACTGAATCCAATTTCCGTTTTTTAACGAAACAATAGATTGCTCAGAATGTGACCATATCGAAATCTAGCGTTGAAAACCATAAAATAGAAGTGTCCAATTGTTATAGTTTACCATAATAAAGCTAGACCACATACAAGTTGCATCATTCTTCAACAGAGATTAGCTGGAACATTTTGATGCATCTACCGTATTGTCCTGACTTTGCACGATTAGATAACCCTTTGTTTCGGTCTCTGCGGAACTCCTCTTTTGGGGAAAAATCAATAGAAACCTGTAAAAATGATTTTTCTCTATTTTTTTATCCAGGGAACTTAAAAGTTCTACAATAAAGGAATAGAAAAATCATCGACCAAAATTAACAATATCGTAAATGCGTTTTTCATTTAGAAAGTAGGAAAATGCAATCATTTTTTAGGTGATAATTTAAAATGACTCCCTTTAAGTCCTTGTTAGTACTTCGGAATTTGTTTTCACGTCGAAAAACCCTGAATCTTTCAAAGGAATAAACTGTTTAAGTATTTCCTTCCACTATAGATACATCCTATTTAACTTAGAAGGTTTCAACAATATTTATTCGCCTGGAGCTTTGATGACCGTTTTTTTAATTTAAAACATTCCGAAATGAAATATCCGTTCTGCATCAAAACAATTTTGGAAACAAATTTAAAAGTTTTTTGCATAATTTTCCATGGAAAATCGTTTAAATTTGAATGAAAATAGTTTTAGTATAGTAACAGACGTTCAATAATGGTAAATGGTGTCAGTGGTGGGATAAACATACTTTCTTCATAAATTATGTTTTCATAACTGAATAATTTGTACATAAATTGTATATCTTAAGTTATATTACAGTAGCTCCTGAAAAAAACCTGCGAGATTTAACAACCAACAAAATCCTGCAAACCCAAGAGTGTCTCTGATCTGAAACTTAGACATTTGATTGATATATTTTCATTAGGAAAAGACATTCAATAGAAAAAGACTACCATTTTGTACATGTTGACTTGAATTTCTTAGTATCTCTTAGTATCCTACTGATCCTTGGTTTTCAGGGATATAATTCTTGGACTTCCCGTGAAATGATAAATATATAAAAACCTAATATTTTGTATTAGATATGTTTTCATTTGGTTTTCTTTCCATAACAATTTTGATAGATCTTTAAATTTTGTTATAATCGATCAATATATTCATTTCAGTTTAACAAGAAAAGAAAATGAATTGATTGATCGATTAATCTCTGAACGAACTGAAAGTTTATGCAGGACAACAAGGTTTATAATACGTGAGAATCTTCTGCTTTTTTTTTATGGACTTCATACACACTTTTATTATAATACTGGAATATAGAAAAACGTATTGATTGATTGGTTGATTTTTGAAATTGACCAAACCAAACTTTACATCCGTCCCAAATATAAGAAGTGGGTAGCAAGTAGTGTATTCTGCCTCGTATTGTGCTGTGTTGTATTGTATTGGAGGCATCCGCACAGTTGTGGGCCTTTTGTCTACTCCTAAAAAGGTTGGTTGAGAGACTAGATCTCTTCCTCGAACCGGTTAGTCCTTCTAATGAAGGTTAACACCGTAGTTAAGTCCAAGTTAGCTAACCCCTCCTTACTAAGAGTGCACGCACTTAGTGTAGCAAGTCTGGTTCTAGATCAACACAAATAGAATATAGGTGTATTGACACTTCAGACTCAAACCACACCTAGAAAAACTTAGACTTGTACTAGATAGAACGAAGAGACCCCAATTCACATTATTTCTGACTGTGAACCATTACTCCGGTAGAAGAAGAAAACATATGTGGGCATACAGCTTTTCCTCAAATGTGACACAATCTCCTAATCTAAAACAGATTGAAGTAAATCTGGGAAAAATCGAGGAATTTTAGGGAGAAAAATTGTTCCGAGCTTGGCTTAGCATTCAACGTAGCTCAAAATCTAGTGAAAGATTCTTCTTAGTAGGTTCTAGCTTCTTAACTAATGTACGCAATCAATGGCGAATAAATTAAAAGTATATAAATTTTTAATGAAATTTTTTAACTTACCATTAATTTGTCTCGATGAAAATCACTTCACTTTCTTCACTTTCACTTTTTTCAAATATATTTAAGAGTAAACTCCGCACTTTTAAACGAAAATAATAATAACAGAAAATTAATATTTAATTTATTTTATTTTATTACAAAAACACTGCAAAATATAAACTTCAACTTCAAGCGAGGAATCGTATATTAAAATGGCGGCAAGATTTTTTCTTCGACGCTTATACAAAATAAAGGTGGGGCGGTACGGCATTTAAGAAAAGCGTATTTTTTTGTACCAAATAAAAAATGTTTTTTTTTTTTTTTTTTAATTAAGACGAAAATAATTTATAATTTTATATTCTTATTGAAAAAATGGAAGTCATGATTTTTCCTGAAAATTTAGCACCATGTTCAATGACTCAATCAGCAAATTATAGAAGTTGAAAATTATCTGGTGACTTTATTTCGTGCACAATTGGTCCTTATCAGGTTTTAAAGAAAAATCCTTTCACAAAATACGCCATGTGGTGCTTGTGGACAAGCCTAGTTTTTAGAAAGAACCTGAAAACGATAAATTTGGTTTTTCTCCAACATTGCAGCTGTGCATATCTGGATATTAGTACTCCATCTTACCATATATATGCTTTAACCATCTTCTGCTAGAATATTTTTAATAATACAATTTGCACTTATCAGAATACAAAAAAAAGTTAAAAAAAGGTTCGAACATTTTTCAATAATTAACTCATTCTTGTGTCCAATCAAATCTTTTCTGTATCAATAAAATCGATTAGATTTGTTATATCTTCCTTATTTTGCAATTTTATCTTTTCACTAAAATCGTTAGTTATCTAAAAAAAAAAAAAAAAAAAGAGGAAAAGCATTAACCCTTTAAGGATTTTACTCAGAGAACTTCTTAGTTATATACTTTCTTATACACCTTGGTAAATATTCATATCATAACAAACGTAATAATTTGGTTGTAAATATAGACTGATTCTCGTAAAATTTGGTAGTTATATGTAAATTTAGTTGAAGTGGAATAGATTTTCGGCTACTAGCCAATTTGTTTAACTGTCGAGGGCCCAATTTCGAAGTGACAGCCTAACCTAGGGATGCTGCAGTATTCAGATTTTCGATACACAATTTTTTTCGATTTTAGATTACCCTATTTTGACAGTAGATCAATACTTTTTGAAGAAATCGAACCCTAAATAATGAACCACTTATTTTTGTTCGTCTAACAAATAAAAATTTAAAATTTCATGTAATTTTTCTCAAAGATTAACTTTCTTTAGAAATCTTTACGGGTAAGTGGGAGGAACTTCTTTCTTTTACCTCATAAAATTAAATTATATCTGCTCTAAAGGCTTATTTAGCAGACGTCGACGAAAAGCAGAATCAGTGGTAACATCATTACTATGAAATATAACAAAAACTTAAGTAGAACTTAAACCGACAATCTAGCTTAATTTAAGTTAAGCTTAAACTCTTTTTGTGTAATTGGGAAAAGAATTAAACTTTGGATAAATTTTTAAATAAAACGTTTCCGTATACCATCCTTAGTTTATAAGAAACTAGCTGATTGTGCCCGGCATTGATCAGGCTTTAGGTGTTAGAGTGTGACAAAAACAATGGCCTTAGTAACCAAAATGTATCCTTATTGAAATGAGTATTCATGGTACAATAGTAAAACAGTAAAGTTATGATACCAATCAGTTCAGTGCTGTCCAAATTAAGATGTTTTTCTATTTTTGCCGACCACCTATCGCGTGCGAATTGCCACATTATTTTCCTACAGTGCCGAAGAATATTCATACCAAATTTGATGCAGGCACGTTAAACCGTATACAAGCCTTTACCTAACAAGTAACCAATGAAATATTTTTTGACCTTTCTGTGTAGAGATTTAACTTTAAAAATAATGTATACGAAAGTTAAGTGCTTTGCTATATCATATATTTTTCTAGAAGAACATATTTTTAAAGATGAGTATTAAAAAAAGGTTTGCCAGAGATCACTTAAAAGATGTTTATGTTAACAACAGGGAACCATTTTTATTGAGATTTATTTTTTTGCACACGAGCAAAAAAAAAAAATAATGCTTATTTTTATTTCTTAATTCCCTGAGAAACTTTAAATATCTTATTTTTCTTTCGAAGAAGAAAAGTGTAATGATGGAAAATAATTTGTACCGAATGAACCATAATTAACTAAAATAAATGTGGATTTTCCTCGCCTTTATGTCTGGAATTCAATCGTTGGGAAGATTTTATTCAATTCTACATTAAAACTTTGTAAGGCGATAAGAGACAAACGATTGTCACTTTATTATATTTCATAAGGAAATTTGTCACTTGAAAGTGACAGCTTTTAACCAGTCACTTACAAATTACGTTTAGGCGATATTCTAACTAAGTAATTACCTTACTTTCGAAAAAGACGAAAGTGATAATCAACGTCACCTGTAGTTTCTGTCTTAAGGGACTATATTTGGATAGTAGTCTCTTAAACGCTCTCGAACTTACTTCGTTCAGAGATCTATAACTTCATCAAATCTTCAGAAAGCGATACGAAATTTTCAGGATATCTTTTTAGAACTTAAAACGTTTATGATGCATTGTATTATTTTGGTGGGACCCGCATATATACAGGCCTTAGTACGTAGACCTTACGGGTGTAATTTACCTCCTCCTAAATAGGTTTAAAAGGTAACGTCCCTTCCTAGAACAAGTTAGTCTTTCTAATAAAGGCCAGCACTATATTCTACGTCGGGAGTCGCTAACCCCTTCTTTATAGAGTACACACATCCAGTGTAGAAAGTTTTTTTCTTGAGAATTTCGAGAATTTACACAATAGGTCTGTTTTATTTGCCATACCCTACCCTGATGCAGGGTAAGTGCCAAATAAAACGAGCAGGAGTAGCAGAAAGCTTTAATTCAAATGTTTGTAGTGCTGCTTAGCAACCATATTGTAATGAAATGAGAAATGTTTAGCTAATACACTTTTTATGGGAGAAAACTGAACTAATTCGGGTGCAATAGTTTACACTTGCTGTGAAAGTAGTGTGTGGTTTGCTCTTTTGTTGTTTTTGTTTTCAATGCAAAAATTTGCTCTACCTCAGAGCAAGTGGCAAATAAAACAGACCTAATAAGTGTTCTGCTAAGTCATT
The DNA here is from genome assembly GCA_963422695.1 of Xylophagus ater. Classification (NCBI taxonomy): domain Eukaryota; kingdom Metazoa; phylum Arthropoda; class Insecta; order Diptera; family Xylophagidae; genus Xylophagus; species Xylophagus ater. Next base: position 43,657,496 of record OY730484.1, read on the forward strand.
TTCCTATATAGGCTCTATACTAGACTCTCAGCCACCCCCATTCCCCACATGTGCACATTCAAAGAGGAGGATCTTATCAGGATATCCGTAATAGTCCTAAGGATTTTGCGCTCGAGTCTTTTAGGAACTCTTCTAGGTAGACGTAGCTTCTTAAAGTCTATACTTCGAATAACCAAATCCGTGCGTACTAAACAAAAACCGAAATCACAGAATTATGGTATTTGCAGTCTATCCTGCAATAGGAACATAATTTTCCCATTTTGCTTTCGAATTTTAATGATTAAATTAATTTAGAATTGCTTTTCCTAAAATGGTTTTCCCAATCGATTCAATTCAAATTGTCATAATTTCAAATCAATCTAATAATTTAATTTCCCAAAAGTTTGTTTTCCTTTTTCGTGAGATTTAAAAAATCATTTCATATAAAATGAAAGAAAATCTTTGATAAAAACTTTTCCCTTTTCCTTTTTTCTTGTATATGAAAAATTCGATTTAACTTTTATTATTAAATAAAGTTCATAAATAAAATTCGTTGATCCGATTAAAAACTAGAGAATATTTAGTCGTGTAGAAATATGAAAATCTTTTGGTGATAAGAGAAAGGAAATCTTAAAGAAATATTGTATAAGTTTCATTCAGAATCATGTAAATTTTTGTCACAAGAAAATGCAAATTTTAGTTGACACGAATTCAAGAAAATTTGGTTTAGAAAGTACTTTTCATCGGTTTTCTTGTTTGGTATTTTATATACTATAGTCTTTATTAGATAGTTAGAAACTTTCAGTATCTTAAGGTATGTTTTCATGAGAAAATTCTATCGGAATATTGACATACTGGAGGTCGTGAAGTTCTAAAAGGATGAATATTATGATATATAAAGGGTTATTCAAGAAGATTGATATAACTTTCAAATAGAATAAAAATAAAGCCAAGTATGATTCTGCAATATCTATCTGGAAAAACACAGAACACAAAACACACATGGTTGGAATAGATAACAATAAATAATCACTAAAATTTCGACAGTTCTAGAACCGTCTTTCCGTTTTGATGCAAGTAAGTTCTAGAAATTTTGGCAATTCTGAATTTAAGTAAGTTCTAGAACATTTCCATGTGGTTTCCATAAGGTTTCCATGCGGTTTCCATAAGGTTAAAACATCGCCATGCATACAGGACAGTTCGAATTGAGAACTTGAACAGTGATTGTATCGAAGAGATTTTGTAGTGTGTTTACATTGCGGAATATCAAAGCAATTTGATAGTAATAACTGAATTAATTAGTAATTACTCATTTACAGCAGCAATATTGACTTCACTTCTGATATTTGTTTATCTTACCCGGCATCCCTAAACCAAGTGTTTCCAAGGCCTGCTTATAATTTTCTCAATCCTGATACGGATACTGATACTCATTTTGAAGATGACTTCCATATTTTTAATAAGAATATAAAATTATAAATTATTTTCATCTTAATTTTTAAAAAAAAAAATTTTTTATTTGGTACATAAAAATACGCTTTTCTTAAAGGCCGTACCGCTCCACCTTTGTACAAGCGTCGAAGAAAGAATCTTGCCGCCATTTTAATATTCGATTCTCTGTTTGAAGTTGAAGTTTATATTTTGCAGTGTTTTTTTAATAAAATAAAATAAATTAAATATAAACTTTCTGTAATTATTATTTTCGTTTAGAAGTGCGGAGTTTACTCTTAAATATATTTGAAAAAAGTGAAAGTGAAGAAAGTGAAGTGATTTTCATCGAGACGACTTAATGGTAAGTTTAAAAATTTCATTAAAAATTTATATACTTTTAATTTAACCGCCACTGATTGCGTACATTTGTTAAGAAGCTAGAACTTACTAAAAGGAATCGTTCACTAGATTTTGAGGTAGGTTGAATGCTAAGCAAAGCTCGGAACAATTTTGCTGTCTAAAAGACCCTTTTTCCCCAAATTACTTCAATCAGTTTTAGTTCCTTATCTATCTATCACTAAGAGTCCCCTCACTTGTGGTAAGTCTATAGATTAGATTAGATTAAGTTATGAAGTGTTGTGGTACTGCGATTTTTGAGATCTGTTTTATCCCCATTTCTTTAGTGCATTAGTTTAGTTGTATCCCATTCCAGAGCAACCTTCACCAAACCCATTTCTCTTGGCTGGTGTAACAAACTTGATCAATGTAATTTCTTAATCACTATCACTATATGAAAATATAGACACAGCTTTATAGCTAATCATTTTCCATTAAACAACAAAAATGGTCGATTCAAAAAGTTGTAAAAGAATAATGATTTGTTTTTTAGTAAATGTTTTATGAAGAAACTTTTCTGCTGTAGAACCAAAGCCAAAAAATAATGAATTTGTACTTTTGTAAGTGAATTTTCAACATTAAAAAATGTTTCCTTAAAAGAAACTTTGATCTAATGAAGCTCTGAAAATCTACAAAAACCTTAAAGATAAAACATATATGAAGGAAAGCTCTTTGTAAAACAACGAATTATATTATTTGTAAAATATGTCAACCATAAAATGTATTCTACTTTAAAAATGAAAATACAACAACAAAGATTTTCCAACAGAATCTGAAGAAACTTTGATTTCGGGAAAACACAAAAAAACAAGCTGCAAAATCACTATTGAAACTTCTATACACATGTTTAAGTCATTTCAAAAACCTTTCTAAAAAAAAAAACTTTAAAAGTATGGAAATTCAGAGCCAGTCTTCGTCGACTTTTTTTAATGTTGATCAATTTCTTCGCAAAATTGTTTTGTCCCTTTTCATAATGTCCTTTATTCGGTCCTTATCATATCAATCCTGATTCAAGATTTCATGAAAATTGCTTGAAAATTTACTTCTGCCAAAAACTATTTCCAATCTGAATCTGCAGGGGCAGTACCCTTCTTTTGATATTGGCAAGAAACAACAGACATATACTGCTACGCAAAGCCTATGAACTCGTCAAATTTCACTAAAATTAGGTTACACGTTTGTACGTTTTTCCTAATATAAGATGTGGAATGCAAAAAATACGAACTTTTGTTCAGCAGATCCCCAACGATTGAACCCAAATTCGGACAGAGTACTTCTTATGCTGTAAAAACTATTCCTATTCCAATGTTCGTTCAAAGCGGTTTAAAAATGCGGCCGCAATTTTGCATAGACACAGACATACAGATGGACAGATAGACAAACAGATAGACAATGCAGAAGAGTGCTTCGAAACGATTTAGAATCTTCTGAAACTTATCATTGTATATAAGTTTAAAAAAAAAAATGTTATCCAAACGCGAAAATAGAAAATTGTTTCCTTTATGAAAATTTCTATCACATCCATGCTGCTTTAGCGTAGGTGTTTCAACGAATCGAATTGGCAGATTTTCATCTTCTTCAAATATAAATTTTTTTTTCCCACCAAGATTTTCTTTAAAGGACAAACTTCAAGGAAACCAAATTTAGTTTGCTAAATAGAAAACACTTGAAAGGAAAAAAAGATAATTTTAAAAATACAAGAAAATCTTCAAAGGATTTAAGTACTTAAAGATTTATAGAAATATGTTATTTAAAGTTTGTGTTCAAAAACATATACAAGATTATGTGAAAATTGAACGTAAAAGTTGTATGCACTTTAACAAATCGTTTAAACTTCTTTTTATATTAAAATAGCTTTTCATTCTTTATGGAAAATCCATCTTAAGGACAATCTCCACACAGCCGACATCCTATTCTGAAGGGAAAAATCAGGAAACTAGAAAGAGATGGACTATTGCATGGAGTCTCCCGTCACACAATTTAGAAAAATTGGTAAAAATTGGTGCGACGGTATCGTGTGTGATTATTGTGAGATTATACACCCGCAGATGAAGTACCATATAAATGAGATAAACATGTTCATCTGTTTTTGAGGGGAATCATCTGCAGATCGAAAATCAGATGGGGAAATCAGAAATGCAGAAGCCGACAAAATTTGTAGGATGATTGTTTTCTCCCTTTCTGTTTAGCCAATCTTTGTATAGTGTTATCCCATACTTGCATCAGAAGTAGGAAGTCGGCTGTGTGGACATTGGACTTTATTGTTAGTTACAAATACAGCGCATATTAGATTGATGTAGTTGTTAAATATGTATATCTTATATTCGAACCTTAACTTAACGAAAGTGTTGAACTGAACGGTAATTTAATTCAAAATATATTCTTACATGACATATAAGATCTCTTTCTAATCGAATGTTATCCTTTAGCTTTTATAATAATTGCGATTTGTTCACGTAGACTTTTTCTTTATAAACTAGCTTCACTGGCAATAGTCTTGTTCATCTACAAGTCGAGTAATAGCTATGAAAGTTTTCAAATCGCCATTTTCGGTGATATTCAATGAGGGAAATTTTCCTTTATGGATTGTATTATATCGTAGCATTCTTCCTGTGATTGTTGCAGCAATAAAATGTATGTCATTACCCTATAACGTTTTCTACTATCAAAATTCTAAAATTAGGTACAAATTGTAACCAGAGATGGAGCGCTTGAACAAGCGGTTAGCTAATTTGGACCTAAGTACAGTGCTGACATTCATTAGAAAGTCAAACCGGTTCGGGGAAAAAACCTAGCCTCTGAACTAATTTTCTAGGATGAGGAGCATATGCCAGTAGGGCATACGTGCTAAAGTCCGCAGCTGTGTGTGATACAATGCAGTATCCTTTACTATAAATTATGATCTTGAAAAAATAGAAGTTCTTTCCTATAAACTAACCAAATTTCATTAAAATCTGAAAAAAATTGAATTAAAGAAAATAAGAAAAAGTAGTTACCGCAGTTTTATATTTTACGTTTCATAATTTTATTATACATTTCAAAATCATTTATTTTTTAGCTTCGAGATGCTGATTTTGTTTTTTCTTTAGAATTAGCTACACAAACTCGTACTTGTTCCACTAACCATTGTACACCGTCATCTAATCCTTCACCAGAAATTGCATTACTTGAACTAATATGCCAAGGTTTCCCTTGAATTTTCTCTAATCCCAAAGCTATAAGAAAAATATGTTTAGTTTAAATAACAAATGTAATATATGTACTCGTAGATCTCTGCTCTGGATTAAATATTCGTGGACAAACTCTTTTGAAAATAGCTTTGAAAACTCTTATGGTACATACAAGATGGTATTTTCAACTAAACAATAAAATATCATTAGTTCCACATTGAAAACTTATTCCAGAATAGAGATCTTTAGTATAGTCCATCATTTCTAATATAATATCCTTTTACCAGCCGCAATTTTAACACTTGAAAGTGCATCTTGGCAATCCATTTTATTAGCAAAAAATAAAATTGGTAAATTTCGATTTTCTATATCTGGATGTTGTAATAAAATTTCCAGTTCATCTTTAACTACGACTGAAAAGAGAGAAAAATACACAAATTTTTAAATTAAACCTTAAAGATACAATCAAAAAAAAAGGACTACTACTACACATATTTCGATATAGTAGAAGGTTTGGGATAAACTTTAATAATTTTCAATTAAAATCGCATTCTATCGAATGCATAAATATTCAGTTGGATATCCAAGAAGATACCCTTTTTTTTCCTTTTTCCAAAAATCACCAGATAAAAAACACCGATTTCAAAATAATATCCAGAACAGAATACAAAATACATAAACTTTCTATGAAGTTCTGGGACTTCTCCAATATATCTCGTAATGAGAAATATCAGTTTAAACCTTGTTGAGCAAAATCTGGAAATTTTTAGCATTATCGGTCGATATTTGTGACAATTTTATCACACTTTGTTTATCAGTCAAAAAGTTTACTTGTTGCAAATAAATCAGGGAACAAAGAGCCGTGTTATAAAATTTGACACAAAATTTGGCACAGCAGTCACAGCAACGTACAAAATGGTGTTAAAAATTTATCATGATATTTTCTCCTCAAAGTGGAAGACTTCTGAGTGACATAAACAATTTTTCGAAGGCAGAGAAACTCTCTCATCATAAGCTAAAAAAACACGAAGGTTCCGTAAAAAATCACGACGATGTCCTTGTTTCCTTCGATACAAAAGCATATTCTACAAAGAATTCATTTCAACGTTAAATGGCTAGAGTTTGACCATAATATTGTGAATTTGACATCTGGTATTTGTTGTATGATAACGTGGTGTCAGTGAGCATATCATCTGTATATTTCATGAAGATTTTGCCCGGCTAAGTGACGTTATATTATTTAGTTTGTAGGCTTAGTATATTTGGGGTACGACTTGGGATAGAATACCCAAAAATTCTATATATTAGTATATAGGACTGTATGAGGCCGAACAGATGTCATGAGAACAACGACATAAGGCCAAGCCGATGCCATGAGAACTATGAAATGAGGCTGGGCCGATGCTATGAGAGAAATACGTTTATTCTGTTACTTCTCGTTGCTTTCAAATTAATGACGTTGCATTAATATAGTAAGTGTTGATTATGTTAAGAAAGTCTATGGAGTTATGTTAATTCATTCTGTTTATGGTGGTCGGTATTTTCGCAACAAGTCACAAATTTTTGTCAATTTTTGTCACAAAAACAAGTCTGTATGTTGAATCACTCATCATATTCACCTGACTTATCACCAGGCGACTTTTCACTATTCTCAAAAATTAAAATAAACATGAAAGGATGGTTTTACGATGACATTAAGATTATTCGAAAGGCTTTGGAGGCAATATTACAGTTTAATCACCATTATTATACATCCTTATAAAAAGTTCATTGAATCAGAAGGAGATTACTTGACAAATATTGGTTTGTTGCATTTTTTTTTTAGCAAGAGTCACGGAACTTTATTGGAACTCTATGTGTACACGTACAAATTATTTGTATACAAAAAAAAAGAAGGAAAATCCAGGAAAACTCTTCTATATATCATTTGCGTAATATTAAACCGTAATTAATTAAAATTAATTGGACAGTGTTGAATGATATTTTAATTAGATTTTGTTTCTATATGTTTTTTGAGTTGAGAAAAAAATGGGAAAAACAAGAAAATTTCCATGTGGATTATTTTAATTGTGCTAAAATTCTCACACAGTTTAATTAGATGGAATTTTTCTCAAATGTTTTATATTAAAGTGTCAACAAGTTTAGAATAAAATATTTTCGATTTTGAAAATATTTCAATTTATATCCTTTCAAATGTTTAGAAATTAAAGTTTAGATTAAATTTAAAATAGAGAGAAAAAAATTAAATATTCTTTCAGATTCTAGAACCATCAAATAATATCCTGAATTATTCATTTGCTACATTAAAAAATTGAATCGCAAACTTTTTCCTTTAGAAAACCTTGGCTTACACATATAGAGTCAGATGAGATCCAGCATTTCTGAAGAAGTATTTTTGATTCACTTTTTTTATCAAATTCAGTTACCCGTCTATTTCGAGCGCGGTCATAACAAGTTGTGACTGTCATAACATGACTTCATTGTCATACCTTTTTTTAAAAACTATTTGGGATTCTGACCCCGTCATAACTAATAACTATCATAAGTTCAACAGTTTAAACTTTTATAAGTTCATATTTTGGACATAATTATGACCCGTTCGCTAGAATTTTCGCAACAGTCATAATTTCCATCAGAATATTATTGTCATAAATATTAATGATCTCATAACTGTCACAATTATATGGTTTTTTCTAAAACGTTCAATTCAAATTTTTGGTAGAGTTTCCTTATAAATGCAAAATAACAATTTAAATTATCACAATTTATGCTGTTAGAAAATATGAAAGATTTAGAGTAGTCTTACGATGCCATGGAAGTAAAACAACGTAAACTTCCGTAATTCAAATTGTAACTTGAACAATATGAGTTCAGAAAAAAATTTTGTGTCATAAAAAAAAACATGGGACAAAGAATGATTATTGAATTCCTCGTTAAGAGTGACAAAACCTTCACCGAAATATACAAAATGTTAGAATAATCATTGGCGGAGATGTAGAAAACAAACCACGCGGCGGACCATCTCAAACTGATGGCACAACTGAAATGATCCAAAAAGTTCCGAAATTGATTGCCAAAAATTAAAATCCATCAATCGATATGATAGCAAAGACCTTAAGGAACATCGTGCGGTTCATAGCATTCTTATTGAGGCATTTCATATAAAAAAGTTTGTATTTTAATCTTAATTCATTTATTTTTAAATACTTCGTTTTATATTCTTTAAAGTATTTCTTCTCCTAAAAATTAAATATAGATCGAACCTCTTTATTTCGTATTCGGAAGGGATTAAAAAGAAAATTGCGACTTATTAAGGGATCCGAAATATAGAGTTTATTTCAAAATTCCAGTCTATCTAATTCATGAACTAATAATAAATCAAACAAGCTGAATTCAAACCGAAAGGAGAAGTCTAAAAACACAAAAATACGAATTATAGAGGTAGGTTTTTTGACAACATTCTTTTTTTTCGGGAAAATACAAAATAAATTGTATACGAATTATAAAGGAAATACGAATTATAGCTGAATTTTGGTTTAAAATCCGGAGGAGCTAGACTGGGAATATGAATTAAACAGGATAAGCTAATTAAACAGTGTACGAATTATAGAGGAAATACGAATTATAGCTGAATTTTGGTTTAAAATCTGGAGGAGCTGGAATGGGAATACGAATTAACCAGAAAATATGAATTAAACAGTATACGAATTATAGAGGAAATAGGAATTGTAGCTGAATTTTTGTTTAAAATCTGGAGGAGCTAGACTGGGAGTACGAATTAAACAGGATAAGCCAATTATACAGTATACGAATTATAGAGGAAATACGAATTGTTGCTGAATTTTTGTTTAAAATCTGGAGGAGCTAAACTGGGAATACGAATTCATTCGGTCCGTATAATAAAATATACAATATAAAAAATTTCATAAGTTTTATTCTTTATTAGAATTTGATAAATAATTATTTAAAAATTATACGGTTATATCCAAACCTCTCATATATAATACATCACTAGCATAGATAAATTCGATTTCTTTAAATTTATTTTGATATGGTTTTAAAATTTCTTTAAAACCATTTACATCGTCCTCTAATGAGTGTATTGAAATTTTCTTCAAATTACAAATAATATCAAATATCTTAGAAGCAATATCATCTGGATCTTCAAAATATACATCTAAATGTTCTAAATCAGTTTGAAATTGAAGAATTTCCGTATATTCCTCAACTTCAAAATCTGTTATAGCAATATGTAATGTTTTCAATTTTTTAGTTTTTAATAAATCTAAAATTTGATCAGTTTTTGATGAACACATAATTGAAAGATCAATTAAATTTTCTAAATAAATTAAAAATTTTCCACTAAATTGAGAACAATTTAAATTTAAAATTTTCAAATTTTTTAATTTCGATATTCTATATAAATCCATATCATATAAACGCGTCCATTTAATTGAAAGGTTTTCTAATTTCGGAAATTTAGGAATTATATCTTGAATAATATCAGGACATAAATCGATCTTTAAGATTTTAACATTTTTACAAAATTTCGGAATTATATCGAAAACAAATCTATTCTTAGCTGTTACACTTATATGAAATTGTTTCATATTTTTACCAAAATATTGTAAATATTTTATAAAACTATTATAATCATATTTAATATTTATTTTATCTGCAATAAATACAGATCGACTAGCTTCAGTTAAACATAAATTATAAAAATGTTCACCAAGATATGCGAATTTTAGTTTTTCACGATAATCAAGATATGATATAATATGTCGAAGACAATAATCATTTAATTGAGTAATATTCGTTGTCGAAACATATTCTTCATTTGGTAATGATTTAGATGAGATCTTCTTGGTACTACTGGAATTCATCACGTCATTGGCAGTCTCTTTCAGTTACGACAATATTTACTGGAAAATATCAAAAAGAACTAGTATATTCGGATATACCAAGTAAATACTTTTCTAATTAAATACTTACAATTTGATAACAGAGGAAAAAAATATCACAAAAATTTTATGCTTTAAGTCTAAGAGAAAAATTTACAGATACAGTACAATAACACAAAACTATTAAAAATGATCCAAGCAAAGGATTGATTCATGCCAATTAAAAATCCAGTTGCAAAATTTTAAACTCAAATGTATACAAACGCTTAACTGTAATGTCACCTAGAGCCCGTAATCCGAAGTGTGTTCCCAGAAAGAGCTGCCGGTCATTCATTGGTCACTTGCCTTGTAATTTTAAATTTACAGCATTTTAAATTTTCTAGTAATAACTTTTGAATATCAAGTCCTCAAGTTTAATAATTGCATAGTTTTAATGGCAAGCAAATTTGGAACAGTTTTCAAATTCTGTATGTTTTGGGGGCATTAAAGTCTTTCTTGGAAACAATCAGCAGGTTTATGTGGGGACCGAGCAGGTACATTTGGACCAAAAAGAAACGCGCATAAACTTAGACCGTACCGAACCAATTTGGTCCATTAGTTTGGTACGAACCAAATGAAACCGAACTGGTATGGTGTTGGCACATAAACTGCTTTGGACCAAAACAAAGCCGGAATATAACCTAACGTTTTATTACTATATAAATGGAAAAATCTTACTGATGCGGTTTTTAAGTTTTTAATAAGAAAGTGCCTTAATTTATAATTAAAAGTGAGTCGCATAAACTCAACAACTGAAAGGACCGAACCACTCCACGCGTACCAGTTCGGTCTGCACATAAACCTGGTGAATGACATCAATCGCTATTCGATGCTGCTTTGCCATAAACATTTTGCCTGTTTCTGATCTACAATCGGAAAGGAAACCAGAGAAACTGTGATCAGGATTCTTTTTTTGCACTATTTTTAGAAGTTTTTAAAATATCTTAAATATTTCTTTACACTATTTCCATTTATTAACTTTATTGCGAGTTTTATTAACATTTTAACTTCACGTTTTTCTAGAAAGCATTTACTTTTGGAATGATTTTTTTAATTTTTAAAATACTTTTAAAAAATTGTTTTAAAACTTGAACAAATAAAATTGTCTTCAATAAAAAATATTGATTTTTTTTTAACTAAACTTTGCTTTCAAAATCACGTAAAAAAAACAATTGAAAAGCTAATAAAACTAACACAAATATAAAATCATTTAGCTATACAGAACTGTTCTAGAACAGGCGTGGACAACTTGCTGCTTATGAGCCGCATGCGTCTCATCTGCTGTTTTTTTGCGTCTCTGAAATTCCAAACGTTTTTGCATACCATTCACTTTTCATCTCGAGTCCCAAATCGGTTCAAAAATGGCTACCTTTTTCGACGAGCATGATTTGGAAAACATGTCGAAATTCTATCTATTAAAATTTCTCGCTTGATTCGTGTGGCACTCAAATAGAAAGTTTTGATACAAAACCAAGTGATCCAAAGAAATTGTCTGATGAATTCCCAGATTGAAGACCACATCTACGAAAGATAGTGTGAGATTTGCTTTCAACATATAGCGTAGTACTTCATCATTCAGATTTGATGGCCTTCTTGATATGGATTCATCTTTCAAAGTAAAATCACCCGAACGATGTAAACTATCTTGAACAAGTTTGAGGTATTACTACAGTCTCTCCAAATGCTGCAAACAAGTTTGTTGCCTGAACCGCGTTACTTCCTTTCTAAAACTCTTGGAACACACAAAGGGTTATGTAAAATGTATTAAAATAGGCTACTTTAAAGGTGTTGGCCAAGCCTGCCTTAGAATCAATTCTGTATAGATGCAGATTAGCCGTGTTTCATTTGCCCATTGTTACTTCGAAGCAAAACAACATTTTTACATTGAACACAACAACTGAACGAATCTTGTGCAAATTTCAATTTTTTCGTCAAAAATGTGTAAAAGCAGAAAATGTTCTTCCATTTTTCATTGAAATGGACTAACAAAATCTCAACTTGAAATATATATTATCTGAGATAATAATTTATTTACAAAAAGAAACTTAATTTAAGACAATACGATGCCACTACCAACCATTAATATCAAAATGCTTATCACTATAAGGCAAACTTATTACAAGTTATCATACTGATGTATGAACAGCAAAAAATAGGGTGTCCCTACTACTATTGCTCATTTTATTAATCTGCCAACAATTTGACAGCTAAAAAATGCATCATTGGCGAAATAGAGTCGCAATAATGTCAAAACATCAGGAAAAATTTCGCCAGGTGAAGAGTAAAAGTAAAATCACGACCAGATATTGTCTTCTATGTTCAAAAGCCAATTCTTTATGTTGAAGCTACATCCTTTCCAATTGTAATTCAGAAAGCTTGAAATATTTTACAGGAAGTGTTAAGTGTAATTGAAATTGGTCAATTGTAAGGAAGAATAATCAATTATAACTCAGAACTCTTTCTGGGCTCTTTCGAAAACTTGGAGGGACTTCAAATAATCGGTATTGGCAGATTAGTGAAATTCTGCGGGAAAAATGAAATCAAAAAGGAACAGGAGACCCATCCTGCAAACTAGTACCATACTCTACCCAACCTAACCTGACTCAGAACTCTAGTGGCACAACGATGAAAGATGAAACTTTTTCGTCTGTGACAAAAATGACAGCTAAAAAAGTCTCAATAATATCAATAAGTCAGATGATAAAAAAAGGACAAACCGAAGAAATATGGCAGACGTCAGATAGTACTAAAACAAAATACCATCCTCTTGTTAGGACACTCTTTATATATGAATTCAATAAATACAACATAATCATTGAAAATATATGTATTGAATGAATTTTCAGATAAAATGTATGATAATAAATATATACTTATGTACTTACCAAGACGCATTCTATCACTTGAATCAATTACGAATACAATTCCTTGGCATGATTTAAAATGATGTTCCCATAAGCTTCGATATCGTCCAGCTCCAGACATATCGAATGCCGTAAAGAAGACTCCTTGATCTGCGTATAAATATATATAGTTTTTTTTTGTATACAAATAAATAAGAATAAACATTTTTATATAATATAAGAAAGTATGTAAAAAAAAAGGGATGACTACCAAGAAGGAAAAACACACCATATAACATATTATATGAAATTTATGCCAAAACGTGTGGATAAGAACTAGCTATAGGGAGTTTATGCCTAAAATAACAAAATCCCCATAATAATATATGTAATATGTTTTCCTTTTCTTCTTTTCCATATATTGGATGATCCGAAAAGTTGGTCCTTTAATCAAATCGATGACAAATAAATGTTCCCAACACTTAATAACTTTGTTAAAAATAAACCGCGATAAATACCCATGCGAGTATATAATGTATTTGTAATCGTCAATCAAAATAGTGTAGTCTGTGATGCAAGGCCAGGTACATCAGAAGTACCCAGCCAAGTACATACTCTCAACTTTTGCTGTTTGTTTATAATATTAATATTAATTTTTTATCACGAGTGAAGTAAGCCCAGCCTGACATTTTCGTTCGCTGTCAAGTTTCAGCCACTATTGGCAAAATATGGTCATAAGTTGCTTAGGGGCAGATTTCCTTTCCGACTAAAGTATGAATACTATCAAAATCTGAGCAACGAACTGGAGGGCAGCTGCGGGAAAACAGAGATTCCTGTGAAGTAGACTTAAGAAGGCCAAGACTCATACAGAGTTATAGCGCCACTGATGATGATGATGATGATAATGTACGTTCATTTAGTTATAGTGAATGTTCTACTGCGATCCTTGCCAAGAAAAACCGACCACTTCCAAGAGTAAGATTCAAGTTAGTATAAACATCAGGTTTAAATTTAAAAAATACGCCTGTTCGATAAAAGGACCAGTCCTTAGCTGATGTGTAATATTTAACTCCTGATTTCGATATGTTCTGGTTCTAATTCTGTGTCTTTTTGACCCATTAATGTATAGTTCCATGTTCGCATATAGAAAATATTGGTCTGAAATTTTTGTATTCATATGATACGTTTTCCTTCAAACTACCTTAAATTGACAATCGTTACACAAAATATAATATTGATGTAAGTCAATAAAGAACGTATACACGGAAAAATTTGTAGTATGTAAAGATTTTACGTGTTTAATAAATAAATTTTCTTGATAATAAATTCACCAACAAAAAGGAATACAATCTTCTTTCTTTCGCCTTTTGGACAATGATATTTTGATAGAGATTTGAATTTATTATCATGTTTATATAATCTATTTCATTGTCGGAATTCGATCTTTCAGTGTCCAAAGTTTATTGGGTTCAAAATGATTTTCAATGAATTCGAAATCATGTCTGCAGACTGAATATTAGATTCTTTAAAACTCGATCTAGAGTACTATTAACTAGTATATTTTAGGCTTGGATTCAATGTTCTTACTTTCTAGGGTTATACTGATAAAGTGGATTTCTGTTCTGAAGTTTCCAAACCATTATTATGGTTTGTATCATTTTATCTTCCCGGGGAATTCCCAACTAACAAAATTGAGTGTCAAAATGGTTGTAAAACACCTATTTTAAAGTTTTAAAGTTTTAAATTAGTTGAAGCAGTGACAGACATTCACTTACCAGCAATTGTATTTGAAGAGATTCTTTGAAACTAAGAAGTATACTTCCAACTTAACGTTTTTACTCCACTAAAAAGAATCCAACTGGTTAGTCTATGAAGTTTTTGTATGGTCACACTATAACGACTTATGAAAAAGTTTCTAATAAACTCTTCAGTCACTTAAAAGTTTCATTTCTTAAAGTTTCTTCACAACTTCAATTTTATTCTGATACTTGGTCTATCATAAATCACAGAACTTAGCCTGTCGTCGACTAGAAATTACTTCAATACCTTTTTTAACAGGTGTTTTCCATTTAAACACTTCAACTGCATGCAAATTTTTGAATATTTAATATTCAAGTACTTGAATATTAAGAGCTTTCCATTTATATACTTCAAGTAATTGAATATTAATTATTCAAATGGAAAGTTGAAATGAAAAGTATTATAATATAGTAATTACACATGAATTGTTGTGGTTAATTTTCTATACTGAATACTATGGGGTTTGCAGGAAAGGACACGGAATGATTATATTCAGTGCATAACAAAAACAGCAATTATTGAAGGATAGGGAATGATATCTCCTATAAAATGTATTCACATCATAGAAAATACCTATAGCTTGGAAGAAAACCAAAGGAAAACATAACTGCAAAGAAGCATTCGTGGAGTAGAAACAAATTCTATATTTCTTGTGAATTCCTTTGATAGAATTCACATCACCTGAGATATCAATCAGTTCGTTTATGCCCAAATCGAACCGCTAACGAACATGCTACATGAGGTATTAGAATCTGTGGAAACAAATTTGGCAGATAATTGGATAACCCCGACAACGTTTTAAGTTTTAATATTTCTTATAGTTGCTATTGTAGGTGAAGCTTGTCTATTCTTGGGATCCTCCTATTTTAAGGGATATTGAAATAAGTCAACGAATTACACGATCAAATTTAAACCTAGTCTTCAAATCTGTTTCAGAAGATGATTTCGAATATTATTTTTAAATCAAACCAAAGTAAATGTGATGTTTTATGGTTGAAAGTATCCAGGTCACTTATATACTCGTATATTACACCCATCTCCTAATAATATATTATTCCGTTGAGAATAAATTTGGATAAAATTTGTAATAATACAAAAAGATTTTGGTCATTTTACTATCAAAGAGCATCAGTAATTTGCTAACATGCCTGTAGGCCCCACTGGTAACTGGATTTATCATTGTTTTCTCGAAGGAAATGTACTTAGATTCAGATTAACAAAATTTACCAATTGTGTTATCAGAAGTTATTTAGGATTCTGCTCGACCTTTTATTTAGTGTCTGCTGATCGAATAACAAAAACGAGCTTGATTTATGAATTTCTCTTTTTTATTGCCTTAAGAAATTTTATTGTAATAAGAATATCTTTGAAATCGAAAATTAGACCTCCAAAGATTTGGAATGAAGCACAGGAGGACAAACATTGTATGAAAAAAGAAAAATATTAAAGATCAAAAAGAAACTTTAACGGAAATTGGAAAAATTTCCATAAAGCTTTTTTAATAAACTACCTACTGTTTTGTTTTTGTTTTTTTAGGTTTTTTGAAAATTTATAATGATTAAAAAGCATGATTTTCAAAGTTACCAAAAACTCCATATAACCGAATTAATATACTTTGTAAACAACTTTTTTAATAAGATAAAAGGGGCCCCTCCTATGGTGTTCCATTTCATCACCGACAGGATTCTTCGGAATTAAATTTAATTTATTTAAAATAAAATAACTTAAATGGCAGACATTTTTCGAATTGAATATTTTTCTATTAATTTTCATTCAATTGCAATTAACACTTATTCAAAAATATACCGGGTATGTCAAAATAGTCACCATGAATTGGTTCGTTTTCAATATTGTTGCATGCTACCCCTCTGGTTCGAATATAGTTTTCTTCACACGATGTCCTATAGGAATCCTTAATAAAATTAGCGTGAATTCTTAGAGTAAGGTACTCTTCAAATTCTTAAAGTAGGCTTAAGACTTTTTATAAAGTACACACTACTTCTTTTGAGAATGATTATTGTCCCGTAATTGCTGAGAATGGCAAGCAATATAAATTGATCTGCGAGTAAGATTTATTTTTTTAGTGATTTCTTTACCAGAGTTTATAAACAATGTTTATGAAGAAGTCATGGCTGCTTTTAAAGTTTTTACTAGAATTTCTAAGGATTCAAACTCTCCTATAACTTCGATCATGATAGAATAGGTAATTATTACGCCACCCTGTACGAAATTTCTAATTTTCTTTAGGAATATGTTAATATAATAACAGAGTCTCTCTACTTCAAAAGTTTATTTCTAATTTTGTTAGAACACAAGTCAAAAGCTCAAAAATAATTATGAATAAAATAACATTATTATTTCGTGTCTTCATAAATCAACTTTTTCGATGATTAAAATACTTTTCTTCTTATTTTTCTCTTAAATTAATTAAAGATAAATTTTCGATAAAAGTAAATTTCGAAAAAACAAAAATATGTTAATTATTTTCTTGATGTAAAGAAATTCAATCTTAAGGCATATTTTTTTCCTCTCTTCAAAATAACAACAACAGTCATTACATTTTAGAGGTTTTTATAAAAGAGTTTTGAACTGATTTTACGTCCTATGGTAGATACTATCAGAGGGTATATTGGTTTTGTAACGAATAGAATCATTGCAGATAAGATATCTAAATATCAATAACATTGGGTTCCTGCATCTGATATTTACGAAGGATTATTTTCTCTTCGAACCCAAAAAATTTAATCTTATCGATAAAATGTTGAATCTTCTGCAAATTAAGATCGTATAACACAAGGGTGCCCAACCTTTTTGTTGTTTCCCTGGGCCACATCGGAAGAAGACATGGTGTCTATGAATTTTTTCATTATAAAAACAGAACATGAAATTCATTTAATATCACTTAAGCCGCCATGTGACAAACAACAGAACCGTGTAGCTGAGCGAACAATGCGAACAGAAAGAAAATTTATACTTTCTGTTCTGTTCCTGTTTCTGTTGTTCGTCAGTTGGCAGCTGTAGCATGAGAGCGCGCACATAACACACAAACCATTCCTTAGAAAAATGGACATACTTCAGTAACTTTAAATAGGTTTATGTGGTATTGATACTTTCTTTGAGTCACATGCAGCACGCAGGCTGCGGTTTGAGCAGCCTTGGTATAACAGTTCCCAATTTTACAGTGACATAAATTCTTTCTTTTTTCATATTTCTACGAAATTGATATCCTCTTAACCACCTTTCTACTTATATTGCTCAACTTTCTCTCCAAAAAAAAAATTTTTGTCAATAGAATTTGTTGAATGGAGATTACTTTGATATGAGATTGCTGACATTGACATTATAATGAATTTTTTTTGCTGAATGAATAATTCAGTAGGTACTAACAAAAAAAAAAAAAACTTGAAGGAAAGTAATGAAAGGATATTATTCTTGATAAATTTTATATCATCTTTAAAGTTATTCCGCATTTATGTTCTCCAAAAAAAAAAGGATATTATTCTATTCTTAGTTCATTTATCGTGACTATGTAAAAGAGCCGAGCTTTGTGTTTTGTTTTATTTCTTAAAGAAATATTAAATATTTATGTAAATGGATTTTCAAGCAAACAAAAAAATGATTATCCTTATTTTGTGATAATTCATATAATATAACGTAAATTATGATTTCTTCAAGATTTTTGTTCATTTTTAGTTTGAAATGCTCAAAGTTGAGGAAATCTTTTAAAACAATAGAATAAAAATATATCCTTTGAAAATTATTTTTAAAAAAGGCCGCCTTTAAAGTGTTCTATTCTCAAAGACAATAGAAAAATCTATTTTAAAGTATAAAATTTGAATAAAATATGCCTTCTAGTATCTAGAAATATACGAAAATTGGTATACTATTTTCGTATTCGCCAGATATGGATGCGTGTTCCCCCGGTTAAAATTACCACTTCGTTGACATCGTTTTGAGTCAGTAGAAGTCATCCAAGAGAATTCGCTGGCCGCTTTTTTCACAATTACAAAAGACGCTAAAATTTTTAAACTAACAAAGCAAATATCATGAGATTTCTATTAGTTGTTCACAACAGTCATACCAATCTATCAAATAAGTATACACATTGATATTCATTGCACAGACAAAATACAGTCTCATTACTTTTTGTCTATAGTAGTATGATTTAATTTTAAACTTGCTTAAAACAGCTTTAGACGAGGCTATCCTAATTACAGGATACATGACGTCACAATATCCAATCCCCTTAGCCATTTTAATGATAATTTTATGTGGGAAAAATTGCTGTTCAAATAGTTTTGGCAGTTTTGGAGCCCGTAGAAACTATACGTAAAAACGACACACTAAATTGATTCTCTCCATCTCGAGGAAAACTTCAAAAATTTTGTTACGTGTTATTTTAAAAACAACCTGACTTTAAACCAAGATAAGTGGAACTTTTTCCGCAACTAGTTTTTTTATTGCTCTTCCCTACAATGAGTCTGTAGCATTACTGAGTTTAGGCTAAACTTAGACTTTTTGGTTCATAAAACCAATTCGACTTTTGCTGATATGTTCCAAAGAGTTTTCTGACGTCTGTAAAAGTACGTCTTTTAGTGAAAATTCTACGTGTTAATATTTCTCCCTTTTAAACCTAATATTATATATTTAAATCACAATTTTCAGATAATTAGGATTTACTATAATGATGAAAGGAAATTTTCGTATGGAAAATTCATAAGTCATACTAAAATCACGAACACACTACCACCAAAACCAAACTTCTATGAATATTTGATGAATTTTCCAAAACTGATTTTCACATGAATTCTTGATAATTACAAATTATTAATTTAATTTCATATTTTGTCACAATTTTCTTTAAAATTGGAATTCCTATGATACTCTGTATAATAAAATTTTCTAAATCAGAAATTAAGAGACTCTTAAAGTTAACTAACTTCAACTTAAATCTAATATCATCAAATTTTCTAATATCGTTCTCTCTAAATGAATGAATCTCATATTTAGAAAGAAGAAAAAAGAAAAGCATCTCAAGAAAAATTCTTTTGTGAAAATGATATCTTGAATTTTAGATAGAAACATGAACATAAAATCAGTTTATAGCCAATTTTTTAATACCCCTAGCATAGACGCATGAGACTCTTAGTTACCAAATCTTGTCGAACAATGAATTCATTCTGAGGAAAAAACCGCTAAACAAATCAAAACTCATAAAGGCCTCAAGGAAAAGCTTACAGAACACATACTTATTTTCCCTCATGATCCTTCTTCTGAAGTTTGATCAAATTTTAAATCTAAATACCAATTTTCATGGCTTTGGTGACTCTAGTATATATAAATATATAGATTTACTATCTAAAATTTAGTAAAAGTTTCCAAATTGTGATTTTAAAGCTGCTGGCAACAACTAGTTGACTTCCAAGCTTTTATCTTAAAGTGTACGTTTCGACGGATGACTTTTTTTTGCTCTAATTAAGGAATAATTGGGTCACTGATTACGTAACACAGTAGAATCAACACAATAAAACACGACAACAGTGCTGTAAAACATGATATCGAGATAACACAATGTATGCAACATGTCACACCTTCAAATTATTAATATTGGCAATTTTTCTATATAACTATTTCTTTCGCCAATATCATGTAACCAATTTTTATGTAATTGAACACAATATAGTATTATTGGGAATCCTAACTAAATCTGAAAGCGAATAACGAAACGATAGCATTTAAGTGCGATCATTCCGAATTTACTTATTTGACTCAAATATAATACCAAATCGAGGAAAATTTCATTAAAATTAGACACCGTGTTTTGCATTGACTCTCTTCATATCTAGAGAGACCATTCTATACACAATATTTTTCGTATTATAAATGTACTCTTGATATACTACCATATTACCATATTATAGTATTTCAAATACATTATAGATATTAGATAGCATCAGCATTAAATTGATATTTGAGACATTTCATCTAAAATGATATCATTTCTTTCAGTTTCTTTAAAGTTTTTAATTTGACAATATTATTTTAACATGTATTGAAAATATTTCTTTCAAGAAAAGCTTCCTTCCTTTTCTGGCCATTACAATTGATAAAATGTAGCCATTAGACTTGAGCAGTTATTTCATATACATGGAGAGTGTCCTAACTCGGTCAAAAATAGAGCAGCAACTTTACTTTATCAATGAATTAGTCTTGTCACAGAATTAGCCGAGTCTCACCTACTTATCCTGTAGAAAGTTACATTATTGCAGTATTGGGACATTGCAGGAAACTTGAAATCAAAAATCTTAACTGTTCATGTAGCCCAGTCAATGGGTACTTTTACCTTGCAAAAGGTATAGGAAACTTTATATGTGGTGCGATTGTTCAACTAGGTAAGTGATTTAAAATTCCAAGTTTTCGACCTTGGGAGGGTGCCGCTCGCATAATAAGCCACTCGTGTCATTTATTGAAATTGAAAACAGAGAGTGTGAATAATAAAATGTTTCTATCTCTCCTCATAAAGCTTTAGAGACATTTACCAGACCCGAAACCTCTGAGTAGCTAAAACAAATAATATAGAATAGAAACGCGTCTCTAATTCAGTCAATAGTGAGCGAATTTTCATTAGAATTGGAATGCATATTTTGGAGGGGCCAACTGAAAAGATACGATATGTCTCCATTCAGTGGGTGTGATTGCGACTAGTGTATCTACTCTTGAGTAGCTAATACCCGGGTATTCGAAAATTTTATTGATTTTTCGATTACTCGATTACCCGGGTAATAGCATAACTACTTGATTACATTTGAATTGTTTTGTAACATAACAAATTGATTTCATAAGGCTAGGTCGCCGGTAGTATGGAATCATTTCAAAAGGAATGAAACCTGTAAAAAAAACGTTTGGCAAATACTGTTCTGCAAGTATTGGATACAAAAGATCTTCAAGAAGTGGAGTAATACGCCATATTTACTCAGTTCATCTAGAAAAGGTTAATAAAAAGAAGGAAATGTAAAACATCTCGACTCCCGGGATTGAAAAAACTTTGGAGATTAAGATTCACTCTTTGGGGTCATTCTCCGATGATTATTTATATGAATCAGAAATGCAGTGACAAAACTAATATACCCTCAGAGAAGTTGCTGCCATAATTGCAGTTTAGTTTGAACAGAAATATCATTACTCTATTAAAATCTGTACCAAGAAATGTAATACCAAGATCAGAAGCAGTTACTTACCTAAAAGGAAATCTTTAGCTATTTTCAACCATTTTTAATTCTTTATACCCGATCGATAGCGCCTAGCAATCGCAATGCATTAACAATTCCACTCCAGAATTCTTTGTTTAAAAAAAAAAAAACTCATAAAAAACTCACTCAAAAAAATTATTTCGAATAGAGAAAAATTACTCAAAAATCACTCATAAAAAAACTCACTTAAAAAAAACTCCCTTAAAAAACGACACATCTACCCCAAACGATAGTTAACTTGCGACTAGTGTAAGGGTGAGATGTGTTCAATATTGTTTTGGAGATTTTTTTTTTTCAATTTTTTTTTTTTTTTCAAATAATTTTTCACAAAGAAATAAGAAAAAACCAAATTTTTTCAAAATAAAATTTGAAACCGAAAATCGAAAATGTTTTGATTTGAAATACTTTCAAAAACTCGCCCTAAATTGAAGATTTATTAAATTTTATTAAATCCTTAACAATAAATAAATTTACATAGATCTCTTTCCCTCCTGAAAGCGATGCTGCACAATACGGACCTACCATCAAGTTCAATTATCGTACAGCCAATATAAGAATGCAGCTGATTGGGGATGGACAAGTAGTAAATTTGGCCTTACTCCAATACTTATGATGAACGATCCTGCACCCGAAGTTCTATTAAAAGGTATTTCATGTAAGTGTAAAAAAGGATGTTGGACATGTTGTTGTAGGAAGGCAGGCTTAAAATGTTCAATTATATGCGCCACTTGCACAAGAATTTAGTGTAATAATATTCCGGAAATAATACCCGATTGCGGGGGTGAACCACCTGAAATCAATCAATTTTTGACTTTACAAATGCCAGATGATTATCGCTATGATCCTGAAGAGCAAGAGGAAAATTCTCATGGAGAGTCCACAATCTCTGACGAACAATATTCTTGAACATTAGCTGTTCCAGAACTTCAATGAATACAAGAAGCTTGCAGCAGTTAAATCAGTAATTATCTTCAACAAGATGATGAATGCTTCTTGGATTATGCCTCCTGGGGATATCGCGGTGAAAAAATGCGCCCTATTACTCTACCTCTATGGTGGTGTGCGAAGGGGTAAAATATAAGGGTAAAAAATTAATAAACTGTGGGAAATTTTGTTCAGAAATAAAATTTTCCAAGAAATTGATGAAAGTGCTCACTTTCTACGCGCTGTAGCTTCAAAACTATAATCTTTAGAAAAATAGGTTTAAGTAAAAAATGTGGAGAATCGTACGCTCTATATTTTTTGTATGGACTTCAATCAACGTATCTCGTACAGGTAATGAGATAATCGCGAAAAGGCGATTTTCCATCCCTTTAAGCCAGTATAGGGGTGCAAGCGGCACCCCCCAAGGTCGAAAACTTGGAATTTTAAATGACTTACCTAGTTGAACAATCGTACCAAATATAAAGTTTCCTATACCTTTTGCAAGCTGGAGCCATTTTTTACGCTCTATTGACTGGGCTAATGCTCATAACATAGAGATAAGTTATCATGTTAATTAAATCTTATATTTTTATATCCTACTGCCTTCTACAGAAGCTCCAAAAGTCAATTGTTATTTTATAGAAATCGAATCATTGCATTCCTAGGTGATCTAAGGATATACGCTGGTCTCATGCAAATTGGGGTTTTCGATCTTTGTCATCCTTGTAGCTATGACGTTGACTATCCTCGAAACGCTACTGATTGAAAATTCTTCCCCGACACTTTATTTATAGAATAACCTACATAATATATTACCTATTAAATATGCATATTATAATCTGGTTATCATTTTCTCTAGTATCACACGTCCGTAAGATTCTTTTTCGCCTCAGATTTACGTCAAATTCGAATTTCTTGGGAAAATTTTCTTTTCTTTTCTTTGGAATTTGTGTATCAGACTGTACAGAAATACTTAATTTCAAGAAATGATGAATTTTTGGTACATGTAATCCTGTAGGAAGATATTTTTTCTCTTGGATAAATAAAAAACCTACATGAGTTTCTTAAAGGAGAAGAATTTTGTGTCTTGTTGTTTTTATCTGAAGACCTGAACTAATATCATTTCCTGGATTTTTTTTGATGACATATTTTTTTGCTTACGAGTACATATGTCAGTTGTTGTGTCATTAGCAGTCATGTTAGGAATATTAAATTAATATAAAATATCCTTACGTTTTCTTTTTTCTGGAAGAAAACATAATATTATAATGAAATTTTTATATAGGGCTTTGTTTTTCTCTATTAGATCGGCCGAAAACACCTTCTGTTTGAAGGGAACAAAAAATTTATTAATCTAAATAGACAAAGCCATTATCCTTATTTTCTGGGCGACAAATTGAAACATTATCACTTCTTTGGAATGCAAAAATTTACACCGATAAAGAAGTTCTGAAGAGACCGAGACAAATGATGATAGTCTGATGGTGAATGGTCAAGACCTATACAAGGATCAAAAATTCCAAAGGTTAGAACTCTCAATTTTTGACAAATCCCCGATTCTGTGCATTTTTGTTTGGTGGTTTCAACGTTCGATTTTGATAAGTTTCTGACCAACATTTCGGTGTCATTAAACGCCGATTGCATTCGATCAATGTCTTTATTTTGTCATCATAAAAATGAAATTTTTACTAAAGCCTTCGCCCGGGCTCACTATCGGTAAACAATAAAATTAAACTATCAAAATTATTTAAACTAAGCTACTTCTTTTTAAATACAGATGGTGCTTTGATCGGATAATTCCATTTATATCTAAGATCAGAACCAAAAGATTTTCTCTCTATAATAAAATTCAGAACTTCGTTAATAAATACGAGGCATTTGCCGACAATTTGATGATACAAAACGCTTGTTATCAAGTCAGTGGATACCCTTATATTTGACCCTAAAATATGCCATTTCCAGTATAGCTTTTCTGGTCAAAATCTAGGTTATTCATCCTCTATCTTTGCATAAAATTTTATGAAAATTGTGTTAGCCATTCTTGACAAAATAAGTTAAATACACAATGTCGATAGGTTAGGTAGAGTAGGAGTACTGCGTACAACACCAGGCGCCTTATGGGCCCATTGCGGTCCCTACGAGACCAAGAGTTACCAGTTTGGCGTAACTATCACCCTCCGAAGCATTTGATTTTCCTACAAAAATTTAATTAGACTACCCATGTCAGTCGCTTGAAGCATCCCTAGATTTTCGAAGAAATGGCTGCCCCAAAAGTTATTACGAGCTCGAGAGAGAACTGAGCATTCACATAGAATGTGTCTGATGCTCTTCAGCCACTCCTATGTCTCCACAGCACAAATCCCAGTCTTTTAGCGTGTTTTCTTAACAGACACTGTCCATAACTCAAAACATCGAATTTCCATTGAAAACCGGGTGTCGAATAATTTCCCAGAAAAGTTTTTTAAACTTTTTTCTTCAATAATTTCAGATTTAATTGAAAACTTTTCAAGTGAAAGAAAAGCAAATTTATTGAAAATATCGAATAAGAAAAAAAAAAAAAGAAAATGCGAATACATAATTTATTTTCTTTTCTAAAATAATACACAAAATTCGAATTACAAATGAAATATAAACATTATTCACAGAATATGTCAAAAACATATTTTATGAACTCATATTATGATTCTATCATGTGCAATTTGTATTACATAGAATTTTATAGTTGATACAGGGGGTTTCTGAGTATTTATTTAAACAAAAGAACATATAGTACTATAACTTAAAATCGGCCTATAGCTGATTTTTCGAAGCCCTACGGTAGAAATGGGACAGAAAAACTCTCAAAGCTAACATTATTTCAAGGTTTTTTCTTCATAACTTTGTTTCTTCTTCTCAAAATTTCTTCCAATTTGCAGGTAACCTAGACCCAAATTTTATTCAAATCGGTACATTAGTTTTTAAAGTACATCAAAAAAACTATATGAATAGGGTTATTTGCTCCTTGGATTATTTCTTTCTCCACTATCCTTGGACCCATTTGACTGAAATTTAACATGTTACCATCTATTTATGTAGTTAATCTATATAATTTATTTAAACAAAATTGATTTACAAATTTTCCAATTAAATCCGAAAAACCTCAAACACAAAAATAGCAAAACTTTCTGATCACCCTAGTTTTTCGTTTATAACTTTGCTCCCTTTAGATCGATTTTGCAGAAATCCAATACCAAACCAAGTTAAGAAAGAAGCAACTCACATTGTAAATTTCATTAAAATTGGATAACACGTTTTTGAATTGTCTTGTATAACGGACGGACAGACATGCATGTATCGATATAACTTTTGATTCCCGACACAACCATACACCCTTAAAACCTTTCTACAACGATTATTTCAATGTGTTATAAATAGAGTGACAAAACTATTATACCCTTTGGTAGTATCTACCATAGGACATAAAAAGAAATGGAATATTTCATTATAATCAATTATTACTACTTACTTTGAAAACGTTCAACACTAAATCCAACTGTTGGCACAATAATTGATGAACTTTCTTCGGGACTCTTAAAACGATTAACAATTGTCGATTTTCCACTATTATTTAAACCAACAACAAGTATATTTATTTGTTCTTTTTTTAATCTCAAAATTCCAATTAATTTATCAAATAATCCCATTTTAGAAGAAAATGTTGTATTAAATTTCTGATATCATAAATATTGTCTTTTTAAAATCTTTATATTGGATTTTCTTTTTATCTAAGAAATAAATAAGGTTATGTTAACATTAATCAGTTCAACAGTACGTGTGCGAATAGTAACTGAAGTTATTTTTATGCAGGCTCTTTCCAACAGGTGCAGTCATGTGCAGTCTCATGAGGGGACTTTTCCGATTACATATGGGAAAATGTACTGAAACAGCATGTTGAAATTCGATCTTGTAAAAATAATGTAATAATATGAAATCAATATACTGAAGTTCTAAGGTCCGTTTTTTAAAAATATTTCATCAAGAAATAGAGAGTTTGAAAGGAGACCTGATCGTTGTTTTTAGACAACTAAATTTCAGATCTTAAGAAATGCCAAGATTTTGACTTCGTAGTACCAATTTTACAGTGAGAGAGCTAGTTTTGTAGCTTTTGCTTGAATTATGAAAATAAATTTCACAGTCAAGATTTAAGTAAAACTTAAATTTTCAATAGTGATAACTTTAACTTTTTCTTAAGACAATTTGACAGCCAAAATGTTGTGAAATCTTTGTATTCATTTTGTCTCATTATTTGAACTTGAAAAATTAGTATAATATTCTACCCAAAGTAAGGCTGGATACACACTGAACCGGACAAAACAGCCCAAGACACTTTTTACCAATAAATACCCAGAAGTATGGTAAGCGCAAACCCACATTAAATTCGGATGTTTTTGCCTGATTTAATGTGGGTTTGAGCATATACTTCTGTGTGTTTATTGGTAAAAAGGGCTGCATTGGGCTGTTTTGGCTGATTCAATGTATACTCAACTTTGGATATAAACTAATTTTCCTAAGAAATGTTTATGAAAATAAATTTTATAAAGAAAATTTTTTCGCTGTCATATATTCAAGAAATCATTCACAATTGGAAATTTACAAATAAAATTCCGTAATAAGTCTGCACTGTTAAATGCAACAAAAACTTGAAGCCAAGAATGTAGCTTACCTTGTGAAATTGAGTATAAATGTAAGAAACTCATGTCCAAAATTAAACAACTTCTAGTTAGTAATTCTACCACACGACTCCACACAACTTATTTCAAGACTTATTTTCACTCGGACTGAAAAGAACTCTTGTGGAGACTCTAAAAATTGGACATATTTTCAGTCGGACTCAAAAAAGTCTTGTAGAGACTCTAAAAATTGGACTTTTTTGTCAGTCGGACTGAAAATAATTTTTGAAATAAGTCCAATGGAGTCGTGTGGTTGGAAATGCTGGAACCCAATTCTAGTAACTACAACTATATACAATATTTAGCAACTATGGACACTTTTATTAGTTATTCGCAGAGTAAAACTATTACAAACCAACGATATCTATAAATTTACAAGGAAAATTTGAAAGAACACTTTAGTTAACTATTCGCACACGTCCTTTATATTGTTTTTTTGTGAAAATATAAAAACTCTGAAAATCAAATGAAAAATCTTTTTTAAATGAATTTTTGTTCTTAAAATTAAATAAAAGTCAGAAAATACACAATTTCACAAATTATTGAATTTTCCCAAAAACCAAGAAAAATGATATTCTTTTCTTGTTTTTTGTTTCTTGATGAAAATTTCGGATAAAATTTAATATTTCCAAATTTTGAACCAATTTCCGTTGAAAATTCTTAATCAATTTTTAGTTTAAAAAAAAAGAAGAAATTTACTAACTTTTTAATACTTCTTATTTCTAGAAAAGTCGGAAAAGTCGGAAAAATACTAAAAAACAAAACTAGACTATTATTTGTATGAACTTAAAGAGAGAAGGTATTTTTCAAGAAAATTTGTCAAAATAAGGACAGTTTGTTTGGGAAAATCGTTGCCCGTAACAATAAGTATACGAACTCTCCCTTGAAGGTTGTGAAAATGTGTTTTCGATGAGAACTAAACTGGCTTCGTATTACTTATTATTTATCGGTTCTCAGAAAACTATATATATCTTATATATACCTTTTGTATTATTCCACTGCATCGAAGATTCGATAAAATTTGGTATCAGAAATTACTGAAAAAACATATAGTAACTTAAAATCGGCCTATAGCCCATTTTTTGATACCCTATGGTAGAAATGGGACAGAAAAACTGTCAGAACTAACATTATTTAAAAGTTTTTTCTTCATAACTTTGTTTCTTCTCTTCAAAATTTCTTCCAATTTGCAGGTAACCTAGACCCTGATAGCATAAGTCTAATCTGTAAATTTTATTCAAATCGGTGCATTAGTTTCTAAAGTACATCAAAAAAACTGTGTAAAGAGGGTTATTTTCTCCTAAGATTATTTCTTTCGCCACTATCCTTGGACCGATTTGATTATGTACTTAACGTATATAATTAATTTGAACAAAATTGATTCACAAACTTTCCAATTAGATCCAAAAAACCATAAACAAAAAAAACGACATAATGTTCTGGTTACCTTGGTTTTTCCTTTATAACTTTGATCGATTTTGCTGAAATCCAATACGAAACCAAGTTAAGGAATAATCAACTCAAATTGTAAATTTCATCGAAATCGGATAACGCGTTTTTGATTTATCTTGTATACGGCGGACGGACATGCATAAACCGATATAACTTTAGATTTCCGACACAACCTACGATAGGGCATAAAAAGATTTATTGGAAAAACTTCATTTCATAGAAATTCGAATACATAATACATAAATATGGGATTTAATTGAATATTTTTTTGTCTTGATATCATATTTAAGAAAACTATATTATAAAAGACAATAATTAATTCTTGAAATTCTTCAAGTGTTGTATTTATTGTATATTCTCTGAACTTGATTTCTATTAGAACAAAAAGGAACCTTTGCCAAGTACGTACTAATAATATCAATAAGAAATTCGATATAGTATGTGTTTTGTAATATGTACGAATCGTTTAAGGACTATCACATGTCAGTATCAGAGACTTTTTCGAATAACAATCCGCTTAGAATTCTGTCTGTATGACGCGCTTACGAGTTCACAAACTATTTATAAACATTAAAAAAAGAGTTATTCAAATTTTCTATGAAATATGTATAAATATAGTACATGTTTTCAAAACACATGTGTATACTTAAGAAATCATCTTTAAGACGATACATCCTATCTAGGCTACCCGAAAGAAATGTCTAAATTTGCAAGCGAAACAGGTTAAATTCTATGAAAAGTGTAAAAATTGTATTAACTTCAGCGCCAACGTGGCAAGAGATAGAACTACACAACTTGAAACAAATATTCGACATGAAAGCCACTATCACTTTGGTGAACATTTCAATCGTGTGCGACCTGTACTTTAGGAGATTTTAAAGTACAAATATCTATAGTTCTATTTGTGACGATTTTTTGCCTACATTGGCATTCCCATAAATCGCCATTCCTTTACTGAAACTAAAGAAGTTTCACTTCAAAAATTTACGAAATAATCAAGCACTTTTCGAAATATGTTATCAACTGCTCTGTTCCTACACATCCTGGGGTCAATTTAAACAGGCACGTCTGCGAGAGTATCAAATGTCAATGACAAGATCTGAAAATTGTGGTAATGGAATCAAGCACAAAAGAGGCAACATGAAATGTTATATGCCGAAGTAAATACAAGTCTACAAATGAAAACTTTATTTTCCATTATCTCTGGAGCAGCACAAAACAACAAAACCGTAGAGATATAGTGGTATTCAATAAAATCCGGAGACCTATCATTTTCCGATTCGAAGCTACCGTAGACTTGCCTCCAGTAACCTCCTCCGCACGGTTACCGCAGCAATTTCAGTTCCCCTAGCTAAGGCACACTCCGCTTTCAATTTTGTGGAAGTCTCGTTTAACTTAATTAACTTAATCCTGTAAAAAAAATGAGAGGGGATTAAATTTTTACGTGCACCATGCATTTTTCTAGGAATTCATTAAAGACCACTGTATATTAACTGGAGATTTCATTTCCCTCGTTTCTATACAAAACTATATACGAGAAATGATCATTATTTGATCTTCTAGCTCCTAGTTTTCTTGCAGTTTTCCATCCTTGCCTAGGGCCTTGTACATTCTTAAACCACCACAGAAACTACAAAAATACGCAAGTATATCCATCAGGAAGGCATGAAATATAGTAATGTAAGAAAGGATACTAATATTGGAAAACTATATCTCCTTTCTAATCTCAAACAAAAGAGCATCATGGTCACCGGCCTGAAATATTGTATTACGAAAAGGACATGGTGTCATCAGCAGACTATAACAATAACAAAGAGAACACAAATGTGTCGAAGATTTTCTATATAAAATCTGAAGAATAAACATCATCGACATCGGGTGTTTTAAAAACAATACAAAATTAATAAAGAAATACTATTTTTTTTCTAACAAATCACACGAGTTACGCTAGACCCAAGATTTTTGTTGTACTATATCCATTCAAAACACATTGTTACCCTTAAATAAAAGATCTAAAAACCATCCAAAAAATTTTATTAATTATTTGGGATCATTATTTGCTTCAAACTGTCGTGATCTGGTTTTTCTTATAACAAATAATAGTCCTATAGAATTTTTTTCACTCTCATACTTAACGTCTAGAAAATTGAAAAGTGTTTTCCTTCCAAAAAAAGAAGAAAAAGAAATCCTAATTGTTTGGTTTGGGCAGGTTTTCAACTTTTGTTTTTCTTTTAAACAATTAATCACTTAAGAAAAATATCTGGTATGGCAAATCATTCAACTTTCTTAGACGAAATATTCTGGTCAACAGCGAATCAATTCTATATCTCAAGTGGAATCATGTAACTCGATTTGTACTAAATCCTGTCAAGAGAGCCTAATAATGATCAAGATTTTCCGATACAATGTATCCTAGTCGAATTTTCTACCAAATTCGTGCAAAATTGGATGAAGTCGTTATCAAATTATCGTCCATGCAAAAGGAGATAACCCAACCATAAAATAACTCAATTTCGGTTTAGCATTTTTGCTTAAAATTTAACCAATTGTTCCTGTAAAATACCACAGTCATATTTTGGCCCAAAAGTTATTCCCTTCTAGTTTAACACTTTCGACGAAAATCAAGTCAGTTCTTCCTTTTAATCCAGGATATGTGTGGACTGAACTTTTTCTTAATTGGTAATATAGTGTTCGAGTTATCCTCCCTGCAAGAGTTAAGCAAATTCGTAGTTTGTGCCAAAGAAGGATTACTTCCAATAACGCATGTCCCGCCAAACTCTGATTACCCGATCCCTTTGTAACAGCCCACCTTTCAACCAAATTTTAATAAAATTGAGTAAGCCCTTTTCGAGTTATCGTGTTTCCAAAAAAGATAGTGATTACACACACACGTATATCTTTGGAAAATAGTCAATACGGATTCCAGCATCCCTGAAACATATGCATATTTCTGTTTGTACGATTGCAATACTTACTTATACCTTTATTAAGGTCTAAGAAAGTAAAAAGTATGATATTGTCCTCATAATTGAAAGTCAACATTGCATAACTTTCTACCGGAGAAGTATACAAGTAGTATAGGTATCGAAATAATTTTAGTAGGCCTCTTCATGAAATTAAATTAATTAACTTAAATACAGTCTGTTTGTTTGTTAATAGTCTCTTCGTCAGAAGTTGTACGGTTTTTTGTCGGAGGGAAGAAAAAAACTTTTACAAGATGACATTATAAAAGTCTACCCCGGTCGCTTTTAAACGGTGAAAAAGTTAAAAGATATTTTTTTTTTTAATTAAAACATTTGTCATGTGGTTTTCAAAGTTCATAAAAAGAAATTAATTTCATGCCTTAAGAATTTATTTTGAGTAATTTTAATGAGACTACATAGTTTTCATTTCTTAATTTAATTAAAAAATATTATTTTTTATTCAATTTATTCAGAATTTTGTGATAGTATAAATTCTTGTTGAAAAATCTTTCAAAAGTTTCTTATAGGCTTATAGTCAAAATTCTAAAAGTATTTCGTTTTAATCGGAGACACAAGCCTCCGGATTTTACCAATAGTAAATTTCCATTTGTTTACTTCAAGTACTTCAATATCAAAGACATCAATCTATAAATGAACAGACAAATACTTAAATAGCAAAGACAACACCCGATAAATGAAACACATTTTTACAAAGTAGTAAAAAA
This sequence comes from Xylophagus ater, assembly GCA_963422695.1. Lineage (NCBI taxonomy): Eukaryota > Metazoa > Arthropoda > Insecta > Diptera > Xylophagidae > Xylophagus > Xylophagus ater. The sequence goes on from OY730484.1 coordinate 43,690,081, forward strand.
AAATAATTGCTGCAGTTTTCAATGTAATGCGTTCTTCAAATTTTTAATTTTAAATTTAAAAAAGTTTATTTACAATAAAATAAACAACAACCAAAATACTAAACCAATTCAAAAAATGTATCAAGGACACTATTCAATAAGATTTTGTTGTTTTTTTTTCTTTAGCGGTAGAATAAGATACCCTTTTTCTTTTTCTTTCAGTCTCAATTTTTCAAGATGCTAAATTTTCTATTCTTCGTTTTGAATTTGTGAGTTATATTAATTTTTAAAATTATATCCTTCAATATATTCACCTAAAAGTATGCCTACTTTAATTATAAAACTATTTTATATTATCGGCCTAAAAGTATGCATAAAATTAATTCTTTCACTTGCGGAGAAAAACTATTTTATATAATAGAAGGAAAAGTTTGACGTTTAACGATAAAATCTACCTATGAGAAAACCTTGACGAAATTTAGTTCTGGCTTCTTTTAAAATGTTGGTTAAGCAGCTGAAATTAGATTTCTTAGCAAATATTATTACCTTTTTACATACCAGTACTTAAAATGTGCAATATATAAAGCGCCTAATGAAATAGGAAGCCGAAAAATATCAAGAATGTCATCCCGTTTTTAATCAAGCAGACACAATATCTCGAATTTAATCACATTTTCTAGTGTGTTGAAGCAATAAACAGGTGCATATATAGGATCAAAACGAGAACTGAGTGGTGAAGATAAGTACGCCATCTATCTTACTAAAAATTTCCTAATCCTTTTTTTTATATTGAACTGAAAATATACTATATAATATCTGTCATATATAATTTCTCGATAAAAATTGATGAACCTTAATAGTAAATATTTCTTAAACTAATTATTATTGGAACTTACAACTAATTTGGATCTGATCAGAATCTAAACAAGAACACCATTAGACTTTACTTTACCATTATTATCTTACAAAGTGTTAAGAGGTTTGTTAACGTATAGATTAACTTACGTTGATTTAGTTTTTTGTTGAGTTTTTGCACGATTTGAAAACGGGTCTCAACCCAAAAATGAAATTATACAACGTGACATGAATATCATTTCTTCGACCAAACCAAAAAAATGGAAAAAAGCCCACAAGTTTTTATCGAAATGAACAAATCACTAAGAAATATACTTAATAACATTTAAAAAGGATCTTCTCCACCCACTAGGATTGTACAAATTGATTTTTTTTTTCTGTTTGTTTGTTATCTTTTTTGGGATTCCAAATTTTGTAAAACATAAAAAAAAAACAAAATGAAAGGTTTTAATATTCCAGTACAATAAGAATCTATTCTTTATATCCTTTTCTATATATGAATTTTCATAGTAGAAGGACGACTATATCAAAACTATTAGAACTAAACGTGACTATAAAGATAATATAAAATATATTATTATAATAATGTTAAAGGAAATTAAAACATTTATAAATAAGAAAATAAATTGGAATCCTTACATCGCTTCCCTAAAACCTAAACCTAGACGTTTAATTAAAACGTTGATGTAAACGCTTTTTACCTTAAAACCAAATAATGGTCAAATTGAATAAAACTGATAATATATGCTTTCTCTCGGCTGGGGAATCCAAAGATAGTCCCACACCCAGTTGAAGTATTAAACCTATTTTTGAATAGTTAGAAACCAAGTACTACTCCAACCCAGGAGCAGTGACGACTTAATATGTTCTTCGAAATACCGACAGGAAACTGAACCAAATAATGGTCAAATGAATAGGACTGATAATATATACTTTTTCTGGGCTGCGGAACCCAATAATTAGTCCCACACCCAACATCCAGCTGTTATATTAAACCTATTTTTGAATAGTTAGGTACCAAGTTCTATTCCAACCCAGGAGCAGTGATGGCTTAATATGTCCTTCGAAATACCGACAGGGAACTGAAATCAACAAATTCAAATGAAAAGCAAGTTTAGTAACAAACGTTTTGACTGGAATTCGAACCGTCGAGCAGATTTTTTGCATTTCAATACAATACTCGAATGATAGATCTTTTGACAACCATTTGCGACCAATCAGATTTTGATGCCATTTCTTTTTAGGTTTGTACAAATATTTAACTAATAATAATTTATGAAACCGCTTTGAGGGTATATGTCGACTTTGGATAGTGCAAAATGATATCGCTTCCTTTTAGAAGATAGGATAGGATTTAAGTAGCCGATGTAGACATACTGAAATCTTCCTAACATTCGTTGAAAGTTAATTTAATTGTTAAAACGAAAAGGCTAAACGTAATTTGAATATCAAAAAGAACGTGTTATAATGAAGAATATTTTCTTTAAAAAAATCTGAGTTTTCCTTTTAAAGATCCTTTTTTTTTGTTCTTAAAACCAAAAAGAAATCGTTGTTCTCAAGTCTTGATAAAGTCTTGGTAAATTCAATACCTTTTCTCTTTTTTTGTCTTTATTGGATTATCCCAAAATAAAATCCATCTATTTCAAATGGAAAAAAAGATTCATATTGTCGTTTCCAAGAAAAATTTTCATGAATTTCCATTTTTAAGAAGTCAGTATATATTATACAAAAATAATAATAATAATAATAATAATAATCATAATCACGTGCAAGTACACATACTTACTCTTCAAGAATTTTAAATAACTGCTTCAGAATTAAAAGGAATCACATTAATATGAAGATTATTTTAAGATTCTAATTCACGGAAATGGAAGGAAATGGATAATAATTTTTCAAGTCAATAAAAATACCGAACATACAAATTCTTGATTCTGAAATTAATTCCGTCTTTAGTACTGAATTAGTATTGCCATAGTTAAAAGGCTCTTAAATGACTTCTTTAAATACCGAATAATTTCATATATAAATAAAGTATTATAATATTACTAGGTGAAAATCAATAATGACAGAATGTTGGCAAAAATAACATAACGTATGTCCGAATTTGACGTTTAAAAGTAAATTAGCTGTCATATGACTAAATTTCAAATGATGAAATGTCATTCCTTGACACTTGTATAGTTAAAAGGTGTAAGTTCTGCATCATGGAACGCTATTCAATTGAACAACGTGTTTTAGGCGTCGGTTCTAGCTTCATTATTATAAAGAAGAAAATTGTAGAATAAGTGAAATTGACCCTTTTTTACTGTCAGTGAAATTTAATACTAATTTCCAATTTTTAGGTTAAAAATGGACGAAAAATTTTCAATGATAGCAACAAATAGACCTCTTCATTGGAATGAATGGAAATTGAAAAACAGCTGATCAAGGAAAATATTTTTCATCATTAGAATTATGGAAAGAATAGCAATATTCTGTTTTATGTGGTTTATGGAGTGAAGGAATCATTAGTTTATTCTTTTTTGAAGATAAATGCGGCACAGAAGCTACTGTGAAACGAATACTTTACAGACAAATAATAACAAATTTGTTATGGCTAAAATTGGAAGAGATCCACATCGAGACAACTCATAAGTCAACCAAGATTTGAATTTTTCACAACCTTTTTGCTACGCCTAAACATTATATGAATTTCAAATTTTGTTTTAATATGCCTCCAAACTATTTATGAAATACCCAAAATGTCTAATTATTATTAAAAATTCGTTCAACTCGAAATTACCATCCTTTATAAATAAGAAAGGAAAAAAATAATGAAAAAACTTAATGAAAATAAAAATTATTAACAAACAACCAAAAATGGTTATTTTTATGATTAAGATTTTTCATTTCTTAAATAATAGATAAGAATTTGTATCCTCTATGGTAAGTAATACCATAAGGTATATTCGTTTTGTTGAACTATAGGAGAACAATCTAAAGACAATTAGATCACATTAGATTAAATTTTAGGGTGTTCCCGTACTGCGAACTTTAAAATCTATTGTACCCCCTTTTCTCTGGTGTAGTAGTTTGGTTAACTTCCCATTTTATAACATCTCCTCCAGGCCTATGTCTCTTAAGAATTTTAGTATCCTGTGTTAACAAATTGTATCTCATTTGGGGAGAAGCAGTATGCCCCTAGATGTTTCCTTTTCCTACATAGTAGTGCCTCAAAATCGCAGAGAATATTCATTGAGGTTTCTTCGTTCCCCTCGCAGAATTTTCGGGTGGTATTTCGTTCAAGTCCTAATTTAAAGACAATAGAACTGTAGAGAATCAAAAGTTATATTGATTTATCCCTGTTTCTCTGTCCGTCTAAACTCCAGACAACTGAAACTGTGATTTTCGGAAAGCAAACATACATTGTGATTGTTCTTTAAAAAGAACAGTGATTTTTTTCTATTCAGATACTGTTTTTTTCGATAAAGTCACAGATTGTAATTTTTGATATAATCCGTAATCTACACGATAACTCAAAAGCGCGTTATCCGATTTTAATGAAATTTTCTGCATGGGTTGATTATTCCTTAGCTCCATTTGATATTGCATTTCAGCAAAATCCGATGTTATGCAAAAGCGATGTTATGCAAGTCACAAATCTTAAGTCCTACTACATCCAATCCGTTATATAAAATGTTCGATTTTTCCATCTTCGTTTTATCGGATTTGATTCAAAAATGTGGGCACTAATTTAATTTCAATTAATTACATACATTGGCTACATTAATAGACAACATTTTGTTACATTCCGATAAAATTGATAAAAGGAGAGTGAAGAAAGAAATAGTTATAGAAAAACAGAAGCCTGTGGCCATAATGTTTTTTCTTCGTATTTCTTTAGTTTTTCAGATGTAGTTTAAAAACTGATGGATCGATTTAGTTGAAATTTTCAGAATAGATTAATGCTATTCGGGAGCAGGCTACCTCCAAATTAGATCATATTCGAATAGGATTTTGATTGTTATTTGCACAGAGTTAGTTCATTGTATAGATTTATTAGCTACGAGTCCCATTTCTACCATAGGGCAACTAAAAATTCGGGTATTAGCCGATTTTTAGATTCTACATGTTTATATATGTTTTTTTTTTTGTTACCACCTAGTTTTTCACCACCCCATCCCTTTTGATAATGGAAAATTGTAATGAAAATCCAAAATTTATACACGGAATTATAAAAATCATTATTTTATGTTTTTTTAAAAAGAATTAAATTTAATAACTTTAATAAAAATAGGCCTCGCAAAAGAAGGATGTTTATTACTTTTACCCCATTTCGGAGTTTGTTGGGGAGCATTTTTTTATCTTTCTTTTATTACGGGGTGTGTACGCAATCCTAATAATAATCAGGAAATTGAAAAACCTCAATCATTATTCATGTTTAAATTTGATGAAAAGCTAGAAGAAAAAAAAAAGAGGCAATCAATTTAATTTTTTTAAATTACTTTTTTTTACATCTCACATCGTATTTTAAAAGAATCGATCAAAATATAAATAAACTTTTTAAATCGATTTGAAATATAAATCTTCAAAAGGTTCCGACCCTTGCTGGCATACGCTCGCTATCTATGAAAACTGGGTTTTTCAATAAGAACTCATTTTTTTAAATTTTTAATTTAACATGCATTCGGGATGAAATTCTGAATTTCTTTATTGAAATATATTGTAGAGACTCTACTATTTATGAATGGAAAATAATATCTGGTAAATGTCCACTACAACTACGTTTACAGACACCAATTCTTCTGAGAACATTTTCCATCATATTTGTGCAAAATTGTGGCTCTATTTCACAAATTATGGTCAAATGATTCAGGCCAAACCATAACGTACCCCAAACAGTGACACGAAATGAATGTAATGATTGTTAAACAATTGATTTTCATTTTTCAGAAGCCCAATTGCGACAATTTTGCTTATTAACGTAGCCATTCAAATAAATATGAATAGATGATTTTTTCTGAGAATCTAGCACCATATTCAATAGTCTAATCAGCAATTTCTCGCCGTTGAAAATAATTTAGTGGCTTTAATTCTTGCAGCAATTAGGCATTATAAGACTTTAGAACAAAGTCTTTTCTCAAAATACTCCATGCAGTGCTTTTAGACAAGCCTAATTGTTGGAAACGTCGTGAAATCGATAAATTTGGGTATTCTTCAACACTTCCACTCACAACAGTAATGTTTTCAGTTAAATTACCAGAACGAGCACCTGTTGTTATTGCTGCATTATGGACTGAAGCAATAGACTCTACTACTACTTTCCAGTAAATTCTTAATTACAGGCTCTGATGAACGATTATAACTACCGAAAATATCCACAATTTTACGAAATATTATTTTCATAATGGATTTAAATTATTTTTATGTGATTTTCAAGCGAAATTAAAATGAGTCTAACAAAATGTAAACCTTGTACTGTAATTCAATCTAAAAACTAAATGGCACAACAGTCTTCACAAGCAAATACAACCCTACTGAAAAAAACGTTCTTATTGAAAAGTCCTTTTACAAATTTCAAGTCACTCTTTTCGTATATGAAAGTGCTGGTATCTTAACAGATCTGGGCTAATCGATCTCAATTGTTCTACCATATTGAAGATTTTGTATGGTAAATCTTTGAAACCAATATTTTTGAGAAGCTGGTTGAAAGCAAACGTTGGTAAGTGTCTGGCACCAAAAGTGCTAGAAAAATTTAGTCCCAGTAGTGTTCCACCTGCGTCAGATGGACTTCTATAAAAGAATGAATCTCGACTGTTAGATAAGTTTAATACTTTTGATATTAGCTAACATATAAGCCAAAGTCTCCAAAGTCTCCTTGCGAGATAGGTTTCCGTAGGACACATTTTAGAAATAAACTACAAAACAACCACTTTAGATACTATTCACACATGCCCTACAGTTTTTAAAAATGTATAATTTCTAGAGAAAGAACAGCTCTTCAAATCTATTTTTATTTTTTTTGTCTACATCCTTTAATAGTTGAAGGATTTGGTTGATGTCGTGGGTGTTTTGGTTCTGAGCAAAGATTACACCTACAAGCCCCATTATGGAAAATGTAATTAATGAAAACATAGAAATTATTAATCAAATTAAATGAAAACATCTTCGAAAATGTCCCAAAAATAAATTATTTCAATATTACACTCATTTTAATAACCACATAAATAAGGTTTTGATTTTTCGCCTTCATAAACATGTTATTTTCAGAAAACATAATTTTCTTAATTTGGAAATAAATATATTTACTAATTGAGACTGTAGAAATAATATTATTGATTTATAACTTCGAAAGAATTTGTCGTAATTATAAGTTTTATTGGAAAAAAAGTATATTCTAGAATTAATTATTAAGTGTAAGCGAAAGTTCTGGCAATTCTTGAATTCAAAATTCAATTTTCTTCATTAGTTGAAACTGTTTGCCGACGTTCTGGCAGCTTTTCCAACCCCCTAGAAAAGAAGTCCTCACTTTTAGAGCGAAAAAAAACTTCCACTGATATTTTGACATCCTCAAAATTTACATATCCATTTCGATCAAGAAACTTTTGCAGCGATCTCAGTAGGTGGGAAGTTCAATGATGCAATATCAGAAGAATATGATAGTTGAAGTAAAATTTCTGAACCCAACTCTGCATGCAGCTTAACGTTGCCGTAATAAAACATTACATCTTTTCTATTGGCCAAAGATGGCAAGCTTTGAAACACATATGGAAATTCCATACATAAAATTTTTCTCGCTTAATTCTTGTGGCACTCAAGCATAGACTTTTGACAAGAATTCAAAATTTTTCATGTAACATGATTCAAAGCAAGTGCCTGATGAATACTAAGCTTGCAGACTATATCTAGAGACATTAATCTGAGATTTCTTGCCAACATCATTGAAATGACGGTTCCATAGGATTAAAGAAACTGAAAAAATGTTCCTAAATCATCTACCATATACTAATCTATCTGCTCAAACAGATTTCATTCAGGTCAAAGAACTTTCTAATGTCCAACAATGCATGAAAGTGCTTGTAATCAAAAACGACAGAAATTTCCTTTACACCTAATAATAGTCTTTTATCCGCCAAAGACAGTCGATATGACAAATTTTTCTCTGAAAACTAATACAATAGTTTCTACAAACTTCGAAAAGTTATTTAATTAATGAATTTCATAATAAATAATAATTTTGAACTTTGAAGATCTGAAAACTTATCCAAACTTATCTTACAAATTGACAGAACATTTTTCTTCATAACTTCTAAAATTCTAAGATAAATGTTGTCTGTCTTTGCTCTTTCTAATGTTTATGTTTATATCATGTTATAGAAAGTTTATAAAACAAAGGTTTATTGAACTGATCCATTTTCATGGAAATGATTTTCGAACTTCTAGTGACACTTATTTTTTGAAAGTGGAACTTTGTTAACCCAACATATACAGAGTGAGATTCCGTATCAATATTAAAAAGTTCTGGGATATTTTAAAAATTAGCAAAAAAGTCTATTCCAACTTGAGTCCACGAATATATTCAATTACTCGACCCGGCCACAAAACACTATCGAGTCCAGTCAACCCCATTTGCACTCAAACAACGACTGTATCTCACGAATTGCGCTTTCGATATTAGTCTTGAGTTCTGGAATTGTTTGTGGATTATTCTTATAAGCCACATCTTTCACCTATAGGCCCAAAAAAAGGCCAAACGATGTTAAATCGCAAGATCTTGGTGGCCAATTGACAACATCTCAATAACTGTCATCATATCCAAATACAATCATATTGAAAAAAAAGAGATTCTTATTGAAAACCTTCTTTTCTAATTTTCGATTCTTTCAAACATGCGGCAAACATAGTGATGAAATAATTTGAATAATGCGTCTGTTAGGCATGCAGAATCATGAATTATGATATTTTAAACCTCCCCCAATAGCTGCGAGGGGCTGTCAACCACATATAATGGCATCATATTGCGTCATTAAGAATGAATTTCCAATTAATTATTACAATTAAATTACTTTTATTATATTAACAACATTTCAGTATCATTTCAATTATTTTAATGAATGTGAATATGATTTAATTATTATGATTTGTATAACATTTTCATCTTTATTTTTAGACGAATTAATAGAGTTAAAACATTATCATTTCTATTATCAATGTTATATTTCTTAAGGATAATAAATTTTATTCTGTCTGTTATCGTATACAGACATTTTTTTTTTGTAAATGACTTAATAATCTACAAAAGAGATTCATAATAATAAATTCCTATTCGAAAAGAACTAATTTCTTCATTAGAGCTTTCGTATATATGAACTTTCTTAGTTTGGCCATACAAGAAGAATCCTTATAGGGATTTTTGATTCAAAAATTCAACAACCATTTATTCATGATCTACTTGAAATCGACTTAAACCCAAAAATGGTCCATGTAAACCTAGATCGACTTCAATCTGACTTGAGTCAATTCGATCACAAAAATTTTCCTGATCGACTTGAAATTTACATGTAAACCCACATCGATTTGAAATTTTAAAATGAAGTATTAATAGAGGCAAAACTTAACCCATAAAATAAAATTTTTTTTACAACCCTCTGTCAACCTGAATCTGATTTGTAGTCGATTTCAATCTTACAATCTTTCAATTTGGTAAAGCTAAAAAACTCGTTTTAAGTTTCAAGTCGATCTCAAGTCAATTTTGAAGTCACCATGTACAGGCAATAATTGTTTATTTTTTCAAGCTCTATAAATATCAATGCAATCCGAAAAGAATTGATTGATTGAAAAAGATTAATACAAAATGACGATAAATGCCTGAGATATGCTCCTAAAATCTAGAAACCTGAAATATCCTTTTACATGTTTTTAACTGCGTATTAATCTCGAAAAGAGCCAATAAACAGGCAGCCTTAATTGAGATTACATACGATTTCCTATTTGATGATAACAACAAGAGATGCGACTGGACTTTTTTTTTTTTTTGATTAAAATTACGGATTTCTTAAAGCCTCAATAAAGAAACATATAGGCTATCACTTTCTGCGCAGATTAAAGCAGGATAAAAGCAAAAAGTATACAATAAATAGAGTTCTCAATTTGCATCCTAATTTGGTCATGTTTGCACACGCCAGCTCATTAATAGCATTTGTTCAAAATACCCAAAATATACTACGTATGTATTTTTATACTATTTAATACTATTAACAACAAGGCATACTTTGCAGCGCTACAATGTTGAACTAACATAGATGTATGATTTTGTATGTACAAAAGAAATGATCAATAACTTGGGCTTAACGCTTCTTACAGATGTGGCTACTTTTTCCAGAGATATGACATCTCAAGATTACTCGTTACCTTAGGTCCATGTGTAGCACTTTCCCATAGTTCGATATAAACTATTTTGTATTTCAAAGCCGACAAGTTTCTATCGTGATGTTATCAATATAATTACTTTAGTAGAAAATTTTAGTAGAAAAAACTTAATAAATAATTTATAACTGAAGAAATATTCGCCATCGACGGGATTTGAACTCACGAACAGTTGTTCTACTGAATAACGCGCTTTGCCACTGCGCCATTGACACCAAATATTACACCAATATTACATTAACTCCTTCAAAGATCTAGTAAACTCCGGTATTCACTTCATTTCATATTTTCTTAGAAAATAATTTCCCAGAAATAATACATTATATTTCCTTTTGCTTTTCGTTGTCTGGTATTTTCATAATAATTTTTTTTGATTACAAAAAAAAAAAAAATTATGTAATTCTAAAAGAAAATTCATTCAACTTAAATGAAAACTTTCAAGAAAAATAGATAATCAACAGAAAAAAAGTTAATTTTCTAATTTTCACTTCAAATACACATCAAAAAAAGAAAAGAAAACCAACATCAAACAATATTTTTTGCAATTAAAAAATTTTTCATTTTTCAAAAAGAATTTAATTTTCCAAAAAAAAAATGATAATAGAAAATTCAATTTTCATTCTCAAATATTGTCCCGATAGAAAATATTAGCGAGACAATTCAATTTGTTTCTAAATTGGGTCCATTACTCGGCTTTTTGGTGAGTGTCTATGAAAACAGGATGACGTAAAATATGAAATAATTCTAGAAATAATGAACTTATGAACTTTTGAGTGGAAAAATCTTTATCAAGTTGAATGTCCTGGGGTTAATCAGAAGGGAAACGAACTTTCATCAATAAGATTTCCAAGAATATAATTTGGTATGATCAATTTTGGAATAGCCACCATTTACTATTACTATGTTTGAAATTTAAAGAATTCAAGCATCTTAAGGCTTGTTCACATACAACGAGCGAACGAGCGAACGAGCAGGACCAGGTAAAAGGGTGTATGTGGTTACATTCGTTCGATCTTCACAAGCAGATAATCCAGATGTTATCTAAACCAGAAAACCTGTAATCGTAATTTCGATAATTCTTATATAACTAATACACTTGGATTCACATTTTAAGGTAGTGCGTATCAAGAAATTTATGTATTCCTTTATTTTGACATAGAAAAATATTCCATTTTGTTATACGTGTCCACATATTTCATTTTATTCCTTCTAAAATTACTTGCAATATCTAAAATTCTTATTTTAATAGGAACTGGTCTTGTCTCTGAAAAAAAATAAAAATACTCTCAATGGTAAGCAATTCTATGAAAAATCTCCATTAGAGCGAGAAGGATAAAATATACATGTTATAATGAGTAAAAATGCGATGGAAGATATAAACATATAGTCATATACACGAACTACAATATAAATGTATATCATTTCGTTAGAAAACTAATAATATTCTTCCATTTTTCGCGACGTTTCATGAAGATTATTGTAGTACATTTCCCTAAGTTTATCTATACTTGGCTTTTCCCATTATCTTTGAGTTTTAAAACCAAGAGAATTCGTTAATATCCTCACAAAACCGTCAGCTCCACAGCATTTGCAGATAATATCATATCTTTTGGTATGCACGTTTGTTGTAGTCAAACCTTAACCGAAATCCTATCTACTATGTCAATACTAAACATTCACAGAGGGCATTGTATTCTGAATAATATAATATTATTATTGAAAATGGATATATCAGACATATGAGTAAGAAAAAAAAAGATTCCAAATTTACAACGAAGAAAAGAAGGATATCAGTTTTTCTAGAGAGATATGGTATTTTTAATGAAAAATAAAATCAGTAAAAATTGCTTGTATTTTGTGATTTCAAACTAGATTTCTGCGGAATTTTTTTGCCTCTTGATATCCTTTTGGGAATTAACCCTATAATATTATTTGAGAATATCAAAGATGTGTGAAAAAAAATGTGGATGTTATTAAAACCTAGACTATTTTTATATATATTTTCGGATAAAACTCATTCATATGGAGGATTTTCACATCATAGTTTCATTAAAATGCATATTAAGGGTTTCTGTATAATATTGTAATAACTATAAGCGTATATATAGTGTTTTTTAGTTGGGATTAACGTATATGCAAATTATTTTATCCTATATAATTTTTTTTTTTGGTACATATGAAAACTTTTTACATTTAGGCATAAAGGATAATTTTGATTAAAATTTTAATTTTATATAAAGGATATAGATTTTAAGTTTTTAATTAACATGTTAGAATTATAAACTATGGCAACGGAATAGGATTAGTTTAATTAAACAATAGGCTCGACCGTTTGTAGGGCTTCACATTTGTAAAGATATGTTCTAATTCTTGATAGTTTACATCAGCTTTTGTATGGACAGGAAAGTACTATAAAACTTCGGTTCATTTTCATTTCATTTATTACTGTAATCTCAGAACGCTATACCAATGCCTTCTAGATATTTTCATCAGGCCAGCATATAGACGACAATGGCGTCTTAACTTCAAATATGTGGAAAAAGAAATAATTATTAAATTAAAAAGAGAGAAACAAGCTTCTAATTCAAATTACATTAGTAACGTGCTTCTTTATTTCAACCTTCATGCTTCATAATTATTTTTCTTCTTCACACACTTGAAGTTAAGACGTTATTTTCGTCTATGTGCTAGCCTGATGAGATATCTAGAAGGCATTGATCTAATACAGTTTACTCTTATTAAATAAAAGCTGTTTAAAATTTTACATATCTTTATACTCATTCATATCTTTGATACTATAATAGGATTTCTTTCTTCAAATTTATTTTGTTTTCTTTCTCTTAAATGAAACAATTAATCAGTTTTCGGTTGAATAATCAAAATATTGAAGAAATTTTGATTACTTAATTAATCAATTAATCAAACCATGCCCTACATTTTATGAATGGAAAAAAATAATTGGTAAATGCGCGACTACCTTTGCAGACATCGATTCTTTTGACGACATTTTCGATCATGTTTCTTCATAATTGTGGCTCTATCTCACAAATAACGTGTTCGATATAGGTCTTGAGTTCTGCAATTGTTCTTGGATTATTCTTATGAACCTTATCTTCCCACACAAAAAAACGATGTTAAATCACAAGATCTTGATGGCATATTTACATCTCCTCCACACAAAATTAGACGTCCATTAAATTTGGTTTCCAATAAACCGATTAATTTTTATAGAGTGTAGCATGTTGCGCCGTCTTGTTGAAACGACAAGTTGTTGATATCCATATCATCAAAAACAGGCCATAAGAAATTGATTATCATGTGTTTGTAGTGCAGTCCATTAAAATTAACAGCGACACCAGCCTCATTTTCGAAAAAAGACGGTCCAATAATGTCTATGGACAGGGAAAAAACTACTTTGATCGTATTTAGCAAACTGTCCTAAAATATCGGTAAGGGACTGTATGAAATCAATTTAAAAACCTCAAATTATTAGGTATTCAAAGAATGTTTTTCTTTTAGTAACATTTCTAAGTACATCAAGTATAATTTTTATGTTTCTCCCAAACAAAACCAAAGCTACATCTCTTAGGGATCCTTTTGGGGATTTTCACGTTTCATATTTTTAATCTAGAATAATTCTTTTGGTATAGCATAAATCATCCAAAAATGAAAATGATTTATATTTTCACTTTTCGCGAAAAGAAAAGAAAACCTTTCGAAATTTTAAAATAAAATTTTATAAATTCTGCACTTTTAGAATTGTTTTGCGTTAAATTAAAATAATGAAAAATAAAAATATTTACAAGTTAAAAAGTTTCGAGAAAAAGTTTTCTATAAAAATGTTTTTTAAGAAAAAAAAATACAAAAAAGAAAATAATTCTTAAAATTAAATAATTTTAAATCGGAAAATTTTCTTTAAGAAAATTCATATAGAGATTTCTAAAACAAAGGAGAAAGTACTTTTCAAAGAAAGTTTTCCATTCAATATATTTTAATTAAGTTTATTTAATATGTAATTATATTAAGATTGATGTAAATTGTTAGTGATAATTTATTTTCTAAAGTTTTAATTACTTAAAAGACAGTCGTTAAAGCCATGATATTTTTTTATAAAAAACTAGTCCCTTGAGTTTCAATTGGATGAAGGATTGGCGGCTAAAATGTATTCCCATCGATAATTAGGTCTTTCCAATTATACAAAGAATACAACACGGGCCATCTCGAAGTTTATGACCCGCTTACGCCAATTTTCAAGAAGTTTTTCTCAAAATTCGGACTCTATCTCGACCATAAAATTACGGATTTTGCCCTAAAGCACGTCAAAAATTTACGGATTGTTGGAATAGATCCATTCTTTCAAATAAGCTCACAAAAAGAATACAAAGGGTATAAAATCGCGTAATCTTGATAGACAATTGAAGTTACCAAATCTTAAAATTAAATCGACATTGAACTTTTCACGCAATTAAGCTATTCTTTCACGAGCTTTGTAGCATGTGGTCCGGTCCTATTGAATACATATTTCTTCCAATTCAAAATGTTCCAGTTCCAGCCACAATTACATAGCAGTTTTGCTTATTACCGTATCTATTAATGTTCATCATCACTAAAGATAATTTTTCTTGAAAAGTCATCATTGCTTGGTTTTGTAGGAGCCAATCGATGAATCGGATATGCTGCCTGTGGTTCTTCGGCTTTGGTCCCTGCTTGAGTTTGATCTTATACAAGGGTAGTTAAAGGTCTTTATTCAAAATTCGTTAAAAAGATCCGTATGAGAGTCCAAATAACTATTTCTTGGACTCAAAATTTCTGTCTGTTCGAGCGTGAACGGGTGTCAAACGATTCAAAATACTACATGTCTCATCACAACTTTTAGTCAATGATGACTTCTATTGAATTCTGACCTTAAGTTTCGCAATACGAAAATGAAAATCCACGCAATATTAACCGAATGAGGATTTTTTTTTCATTTTCGCGATCCCACGATTCTACTCTTGGGATAGTAATTCGGAAACTGGCTGAATCATAAGAAATCATAATTTGTAGGCTATATTGCATTCGAATAACTACATAAAAGAACATTTCCAGTTTTTATGCATACAAAAAAATCGATTTGTTCATCTAAGATTCACCAAATTCTTCTGTTCTATTGCCATAATTTGTAAATTCTTCACGCATCCAAACCATATACTAATATGTCTACCAAAAAACAACTATTTATGTATATAGTACATATGGAACCTTAATGAATGATCTAACCTTCAAAAGATTTAGACAAACTATCTCGTAATAGGAAATGCTTACTTTGCTTTAGTTAAGAGAATCCTTGTGTCTAGGAACATAATAAGATAAAAACTACTTAATATATTCATCGCCCAAAGCTTTTATCATATGATATTGTCATATGCTGGAAGGACGTGTAACATAAAAACGTGATTCACGTGTGATTCATGGCCTATGAACATGTTAATTATGTATGCCATCGATTTCGTGATAGAATTCTGAAAACAAGAAACCCCACCTTAGAAAACTGTTAGAGGCGAAAGACCATAATTTCACAAAAATAAAACTTTAGTTTTCTTTAAATTTGTATCAGGAAATTTTTTTAAACAAAAAATGCATATTTTCAGGCGCGTAATAAAATTATTTTTGATGATGATAGACAGATATTTATGGAAAATATTTACAGCTTCTTGGGTTCATATTTCTGAAATTTATTACGCAAAAAGATGGGATCATATTTTGAACTTAAAATAATTAAATCTTCTTTTTATTGACCTTTGAAGGAACTACTCAGATTTACTCCTTCAAATGCCAACAAGATCGAAAAGGACGAAGTTCTAACTATTGTATAGATAGAAACGGGTAGCGATTACTACTAGTTTTGCACAAATTCTATGTATCAGAAGTACATTGACCGAACTTATTAAAACCTAAAAATTCTAAACAATTAATTTCACAAAATTGATTATTCCCAAAACGTATTTTAATTAATTTCCAGTTCATTTAAATAAGATTAATTCTTGTCAAGAAGTTAAAAAGAGTCTTGGACTTTCTAAAGTCATGAAAGCTTTAAATGGTCTGATATCGAGAACCAAAAAGGGTCAAATAAGTAATATTGTGATAATTTGTCGTTATTTTCTTGATTCAGATTTAATCTCATATATTATGAACTTGGGTTTTGGCCCTGTTTTTTGATTAATGGATTTCTTTGGAATTCTTGAAGTTTTTCGTGTCAGAACACTTTTATGAAAGAATTTTAACAAACGTTTTTTTTTTTACATGAATTTCAAATTCATTTTTCATATAAAATTTTAATTTTAATAATAATAATCACTTCTTGTAAATCGTATAGAATTTTGCTAGAAGTTATGATTTTCAGAAATCCCACAAAAGATTTTAGTCACGTCCAAAATGTTTACAAAAATTTAAAGATGAACCTTTAAGTTCAGAAAATCTATGAAACTATTAAAATTTCTTGAACTCTTTTAATTTTTGGTTAATAAAAAAAAGCTTAAAGATAAATTAATCAACGGAAAATCGAAGTTTTTAAATTAATTTTTAGAAAAAAAAATATTGATTGATATCGTAGAAAATCAATCTCGTTTTTTTCTCTTACCCATTATTCATTTTTTGAGGAAAAGCTGTCCATCATAGTACATGGTGGTATCTCTCTATTTGATGCATTACCATAGAAGAAGTCGAAAAAAAAACATTTAGGGTAAATGTACCAACATAGCAACAACAAAACTTTCAACTGAAAGCATTGCTGCTGTGAAGGGAAGTGTTACAGAATACCTAATTTTATCGATTACATGACTTTTCCAACAATTACGCCCACCGCACACTTAAGCTAAGCGAGCTATACCACGTAAGCTAAGTTTCTCGCAGAAAGTGAAAAATTCAGCATTTGCATTGGTCGTCGCACATTTCAGCGAAGCTTTGAAACTACGTCGCCTGGTCATGAGCGATATGAACTATGCTCGTTCACGTAGTTCAGGTCTCAACTACGCGAACGAGCTTCGCTGACACTAATTTATACGTACTTTCGGCATTATACAGTGTAGAATCGAGGCTTGAAAAAGTGTAGTTTGTATTCTTTATTTTGTGGTAGTATCTTGTCGACACAGATGAGTAAGTGTCAAGTGGAAAAGGCGTTGATACTATACTAGCATATTATATCTCTCTGACGGCTCAAATAGAACTGATGGAACGAATTTAACAAAAATATCTCCGCGTAGCTTAGTTCAAGTGTGCAAAGGGGTTAGCGAGCTCAGCTAAGCTATGTAACTATAGCGAGACTGAAATAAATAAAGCTCGCACAGACCTAAACCAAAAAAAGAAATACTTGAAACATGTCCAAGAAAATATTTTAGTAT
This sequence comes from Xylophagus ater, assembly GCA_963422695.1. Taxonomy (NCBI): domain Eukaryota; kingdom Metazoa; phylum Arthropoda; class Insecta; order Diptera; family Xylophagidae; genus Xylophagus; species Xylophagus ater. Next base: position 43,707,702 of record OY730484.1, read on the forward strand.
TTCATCTCCAATACTACAATTCAATCAGTAGCCGCGATTTGGATGGTGCCTAGGATTTGGAACATTTACCCTACTAGTTTTATGTGTGAATTGAATTATTTTGAATTTGACGTGTTAAAATAACAAAATTTAGTTGAAATACAGAAAAATATTTTCAGAAATATGAAAAGAATTTGCCATTTGCCAAGAATAGACCAAAAACCAAAAGAAAAATGGAATGGTTTTAATATCCCCGTTTTTTTGATCAATTTAAAATAACAAAAACTAAAGCTCATCAAGTTCAAGTTAAATTAAACCTTTTTTATGTTGGACATTTTTGTGTTCTGTATATAAAGTACCAACGAAAAAGTTTACTGGAATTTTTATATTCACGGAAAACATTAGCATTTTATTCGAATACGCTTTTAACAATATTTCAAACAGAGAAATTCTTTAAATGAAATTCTAACAAAAAACCTTAATATAACAAACTGTAGACAACTTTCTTATATTAATTATTTCAAATTTTATACTCTTTATAAACATAAAATTCGTTTATTTCGAATGTCTGAACGTTTGTCCCAAATTTTCAAGATAATTTATTATTTTTCCGGACAACTGCTGTTTTCGCATGTGTCCCGCCGTAGATTCGCCGATTGTCATCAATTGGAAATCCTAATAGGAAGAATCGGGGGTCCTGAGACAAACCGAAAGTCTTCAGTAATAAGCCAAAAAGAGGCCGCAAAGAAAAACTGCTATTTATGATATTATACCAAGAATAAGAATACAATATCTGTGCGTGATATACTGTAAAATACAATGAATTTTATATCACACCAGCCTTTCTTACAAATACTATTAAAAAGTTGAAGTTATTTGCAGAAACTCTACGGTACTAAAAGCTTCCAATGTTTGATAATATGTTAGAAATAATTTATTCATTATTTATCAGACGGGGGCATACGGAAAAGATATGACACATTCAATGATTTCTAAAATATTCTTCATTCATTCACTTGTGCTCGTTGTAGCCCAAAGTTGAGCCTTCCGTCTCTAATTCCTAAACTATGGTGCATGCACTAATTATGAAGTGCGAGAATATATATCGTGTAAAATGCAGACCCATTCAAGTTTTTAGACGTCATTCAACTTGTACCTGCAATTTTTACCTGAATTGCGGCGACGTATGGAACATATTTGCAAATGAATATTCAATTGTTGGACAAGGGCTAACACATTTGCAAAGGAATATTAAATTGTTGGACGAGGGACAACACATTTGCGAAGAAATATTCAATTGTTGGACGAGGGATAACAGATTTACAAAGGAATACTCAATTGTTGGACTAGGGCTGACAAATTTGTAGTAAGTTCATAGTTCTAAACTCTAACTACTACTCATTTTTGTCAATGAATGCTAAGTGTTATAGACTCTGTCGGGGTTTCAACCAAGTAAGTGCCTCTTGATTCACAAGAATAGTACCACCACGCTGTCGACATTGTCAGTTATGTATAAGAAAGTACAAAACTGATGAAATATAATTGAAATTGGCGTTAAATTTAGAATTTTTAATCGGCTTAAATTATATCATTTAGAACTTGTTGGACAAATTAACACTGGATAAGGGTGTTAAAATGGGGCTCGTTTATATACGAAGATTATATCCCCTAATTTTGTGATTAATGTCTTTGGAATAACATTTAAAACCAAAAATTCTTGAACTTTTTGTTTATTTAATGTTATTTTTGGTTGGAAACAAAGTAATAAACTGAAGCAATAAGTCTTGTGTAAACAGTGACGTAGCATAATTATATACTATGGTATAAAAATATTGGGTTGAGTTTTGAATTTTAATTTCCGGCTCTTTATTTTAAAAGGAAATTATAATTAAGATGACTTAACAAACTTAGAATTAAGATTGAAATTGTAAAAGCATATTTAAAAATCTATAAAACGCAGGACACATTTATGTTATGTTTATACAGGAAAATGCTGACAAAACTCTAGTTATTCATTGCGACCACACGGTCGAAAAAAAGACGTCAATTTTAATGATATTCAAGTTATGCCAATGCGAACTTACCCTTATTGACCTTAAAACATTAACTTCGAGGACCATTTCTTGTGTATTCAATCCAAACTTAAAATCATTAACTACCCAAATAATAATGAACCAAAAGTCGAAAACGTCCCATTTTTAACCGTGCTGACATATCTATTTTGATGATCTTGTACATAGTCAGAGACGGACCCTAGTATCTTCAAAAAAATTTTCTCCAATTTGTATTTACCTGATTTGATTTGATTTTCAGTTGGATTTACCTAGGAGTTAAGCGAACACTGTCCAACGCCCTTTTTCTATATCGATCCTGAAATATTAATTATCTAGCTACTTCCTTCCTTTTCAGCATAGTCGTTAGTATAGGGATTTCTGGTTAATTTTCCATTTCTAGATGATCATGATAGTTTCATTGTGTTTTAGTCCCAAATAATCTTTAAATTAATAAAACTAATAAAAGTTTAAAGTCATCCGCAGAGCTGCATATTGGCCCAATATTTATTATACATGATGTCCGGTTCACAACGTATTTTCTAGCATTTTCTCCTATTGCCAAAAAGATGTTTGGGATTCTACTAGTAAATTAGTCTGTCACTCTAAGAAAATAAACTGCGATTAAATAAGTCAGGATAGTAGAGTTATATATAAGAGTCAAAATAAAATACTAGGAAGGAATCTGAACTACTTTACATAGCGGAATCGATTGATTATTTGGAAAGTCCAAGTGTGCTGGGTTCGAACTCACAGCGGCAGTGGCGATTTCATATTTTTGCAGGGCTTCAGTTTTCCTGTCTCGAACAGTTTTAGAAGTAGGATTTGATCCAGATAAAATATAAAAGTTATACCTATTGTAGTTTTCTATTGCACCACCCTTCATAATTGATTGTGGTGTTTATTGTGTTTGGTTGCGTAAAACGAGCAATCAAGGACGATTGTTGACGTCACGTGTGAGATAGAGAGTTTTAAGAGTATACTATAGAATATAGCAGCGAATCCGAATTACTTTTCGAAATGGAATCAATGAACAAGAATTTCAATATGCTGTTTAGTGCTGAGTTCAAAGCCCTCAGCTTTGTAGATTTTCCACCAGTATACTGAAGAAAGGAAACCTTTTTGTCCCTACGTCAGTGTAATATTTTGCATTTAAAAATTGTCTTCTATGTTTTAAAAAAAAGCACAATATTTTGATAGCTTTTATCATATTTTTTAAATGTATAATAATTATAATTAAGTTAAAGAGCAAGTATCAAAGTTTTCAAAGAAATTTTGTTGTTGTAAAAAAAGCACGTTTTAAGGATATTTTTCCATATTTTAATTCCTTTACAAAATTTTGTATTTGTTTATGTTTCTTTTAACGAAACGAGCAAAGAAAATTGCTTTTCTTTTCTTTTTTGTTGTCTTGTGATTTATATATTTTAAATACTTTAGCTATCTTGTTAAAAAAACTTTCGCTTTTTTTTCTTAATTTCTAGGAAATATTTTTCTTTTCACCCAAAAAAAAAACCGCCCGAATAAGAATTTTATTGTAATTTTCCATTATATACAAAAAAAAAAGAACATATAGTAACTGAAAATCGGTCTATAGCCGAGAAAAACAGTCAAAATAAACAGTATTTCAAGATTTTCTCGTGATAGCTTTGTTTCCTCTTTTCAAAATTTCCTCTAATTTACAGGTAACCTACACCCGAATAGCATAAATCAAATCTGCAAATTGTATTCAAATCGGTGCACTAGTTTTCAAACTATATGAAAAAAACTTTATGGACAGACTTATTTTCTCCAAGGATTATTTCTTTCTTCACTATCCTTGGGCCGATTTTGCTCAAATTTAACATGGTATCGTCTATTTACGTGTTTAACCAACGTAATTAATTTACACAAAATTGGATCACAAATTGGTTCGAATTAAATCCGAAAAAACGACAAAACTTTCTGGTCACCATGGTTTTTGCTTAAAAACTTCCCTCCCCTCGGTGAATTCTGCTGAAATGCAATACCAAATCCAGTTAAGGCATAACCAACTTACATTCTAAATTTCAATAAAATCGGATAACACGTTTTTGAGTTGTCTTATATACGGACGGACAGAAATTGATGTAACTTTTGATTCCCTACACAACCATTGAAACCTTTCTACGACGATTATTTCGATGTCTTTTCAAATGGAGTGACAAAGCTAATATACCCTCTGGTAGTACCTACTATAGGGCATAAAAAAATTTCCCATCTAAATTAGTATCAATAGATAAAAAGAGAACTTTACTAAATTCATTGTATTTAATATGAAATTCAATTTTCTTGTTTCCAAAATTTACCAGGAAAAGTCCTTTTTTAATGGAGAATATTTTGGAAAATTGTATAAATTTTTCAGTATTTTTTTTTTTATCACCAATTTTCTTCATTTACATATCAAAAACAAAACAAAAAAATGGGAAAACTGTTCCTCCGTTCAAATAGAAAATAGAAATTCAAATGATGGAAACAAAATCTTTGTCCTTTGATGAGAAAATTCTTATAATTTCCACTTTTTTTTTTTAGATGGTAAATATTCTGAATGGAAAATTAAAATTCGATAAAAGTTGTTTCAAGTTTCAAGTCACACAAAAATAATTACATTTTCATTAAATTTACATTTTATTAGATTGAAATTTTAAGTCTATAGTATAATATTTTACTTCACCTAAAATCTTGAACTATTTGGCCATCTATCGGCAAGATACAAAACATGAGTTACTTCGCAAACTTGTGAAATTCTTGTGAATATTTTTAAGAATTCGTTGAAGATTTTGATTATTTAGAAAACTTCGCAAAACTTTTTTGAAGCTTGCACAGAGTAACAGCAGAGTAACCTTAATTATTTCTGAACAAACTTCCCACATTTTAGCATTATTTCATTAAAAAGTTGGCACAACAGCCACAGCCAGTCAAACGTACGAAATGATGCAAAATGGTTGATCAAAATCGAAGTGTTTTAGATGACGTAAAAGATTTTTAAAAGGCAGAGAAACGTTAGAAAACGACGAGCAGGAATTTTATAGATTCATTTAGAAATGTCTAGGTGTTAAAATGACATCACGACACCAAGGATTACAGCTCTAGTTGCAGAGATATTTGATTAAATGCCAGAGCTTTATTTTCATGTCAGCCTGTGTAAATCTGGTAGCATATTCTTCATTGCATTCAAACTATTAAACCAAATCTCGAGATTTCATGCACACATCTAGGAAAATTTAATCTCTTTCAAATCCTGTAAATTTTACTTTTATAAACCTGCTAGATTTTGTTGAAAAGAAATTTATATTCATACTAAATTGAATCCTTTTAAAAGATTTGTTAATAAAAGTTTTTAATACGAAAATTTTATCTAACAGTCTGGGAAAGATCAAGTGTACAAGCACACAGATAAAACATAAAAGGACACTGATTTTATATAAATGAATTTAATTTAGTCACTAATCACAATCCTTAGAAATTTGTCTCAAAATTAGATAATATTGTTTTTTAAATGAAATTCCCAAAATCGAGTTGAAAAATAGAAAACGAAGGAAATTAATTGCATATAAAACTTTTTATTTTAAATAAGAATTAATAAATAAATATTAAATTGAAAACTATAAAATCAAAAAAAAAATCTTAACGAAACATATGAGTTAACCCGAAACCGCCACCATAATTTGTTTGTCCACCAAAAGGTCCACCGGAAACTTTTGAAGCACTTCCGAATGCATCTAAAGTCGTCGCATGGTCAGTTGATCTCCATAAATTATATTTTCCACCAAGTTCATAAGTTGTTCCGAAATTAGGAATACTACTGGCTCCAAATTTGGCACCATGTCCATTCACATTGCTATAATCTATACTTGCTCCAGTTTTTGTGAATTCAAATTTATTCGGAAGAGTTGTTTCAGTTTTGAATACGTTTGCATCAAATCTATGTTCCGGTGTTGACAACAAGTTCACACGAGCATTTTGTGTTAAAACATCAGCAACTCCAGGAATATTTGTTTTAGAAACTGATAAACCATGTCCATTTCTAGAAGGAAAAGAAAATTATTGTAGTTTGATTTCAACAAATATTTGATTATAATACTTACAAATTATAATTAACTGATCCTCCAGTTGCAACAGGACCTTTATCAGTATTTCCTGCTGCAAATACAGTTCCGATTAAATTATGATCCGGAGTTCCAACACCAGTTGATGCTTGAAGACGAGCATCTGCTCCTCCAGCTGGATTCGATGATATTTGTCCTGATAAAAGATCTCGCCGAGCTCTTAATGGTTGAGATCTTGGTGGTACTGGATTAAATGGTAATCTTATCATTCTTGGTGGACCATAATTATAATCACTTTGTGGTTGCATATATTGTCCAAATACGTCTTCGATTGAGCAAGATGCAATTATTGCTGATAGAATTAGAAATTTGGTATTCATCTTGATTTTTTGCTCTTCTATTTAGAAACACTTGAAGTTGAAGCTGAGAACTTAAACTGATGATATTTTTGAAATTTCACAGAACTTTTATACTAAAATACTATTCTATTAATCTTCAAGAGCTTCTTGGTAAATCCAATTTGCTAAGCTTGATATAAAAAACTCCAACAAGAAAAGCGAATTCTCATGTTTCGTCATTCTTTCTGAAAGTTCTAATTGATAAGAAATCGTATATGAAAAAAAAAATTCTGAATTTACACAGCAGCACGAAGCTTGTTTAACTTTGATGTAGCTTTAATCATTTCGTTAGTATTAATTACGTACAAAAAGTTCAGCGCAATCAACTTTTATAAATACAAACTTAAAACATTGTTTTGTAAACATTCGTGGAAATAAAAATTTCCCGGGATTTTAAAATTTTAAAATTTCTTGGGGAATTTGGGGAACTTTAGTTTCCCAGACAAAATAAATGTCAGGAATTTCTGATTATTGATAATTCTTGTGCTAAAATTTAGTATAAAAAGAAGTGCTCGAATTTGTAAGATTATCAATTCGTCAAATTCAATTCAACTATTGACATCTTCACAAGAAAAGATCCTCAAATCAAAATGATTTCAACAAGTTTATTCTGTTTTGTATTAGCTACATTTGTTGCGATAGGATCAGGACAATTATCCGGATCAGTTTCGACACACCCAGAAAGTGGTCTTGATGTTAATATTGCAGCAATTCGACGTTTTGGAACTGATAAACAGAATGTTGGTGCTGGACTTTTTGCAGCTGGTAATACAAATGGTGGACCTGTAACAACTGGTGGATTTGCTGACGTAAATTTGTAAGAAAAAACGAATCCCTGAAATTTATTAAATATATTTAAAAAAAACCTTATAATTCTAGAAATCAACATCGTTTATCTTTAACGAAAACAAATACTCCAGGTTTTGGTAATACATTGACTGGGAACGCTCGTGTGAATTTATTACAAAATAACAATCATAGATTAGATGCAAATGCTTTTACAAGTAAAACACATCTTGAGAATGGTTTCAACTTTAATAAGCATGGTGCTAATTTAGATTATAATCATGCTCGTGGACATGGTGCTACAGTTGGTGTTAGTAATATTCCGAATTTTGGTTCAACTGTCGATTTAAGTGGTAAAGCGAATTTATGGAATTCAATGGATCGTAGAACATCATTTGATTTGACTGGTCAAGCTTCACGAACGATTAGTGGACCATCCGCTGGACGAAATAGTTTTGGTGGTAGTTTCGGATTAACACGTCGATTTTAGAGAATTTTTTGAAAAATTCAAACAATAAGAGATTTCTGCCAAAGAAAGTATTTACAATTTCAAATTTTATGTAATTCGAAGATATTAATAATATTAAGTTAAATACATATTTTTTTTATTAAAACATATTTAAGAATTTTTAACTCCTTCCCTTAATAACTGCTATTGAAATACGCAGGCTTTGCCCATAGAGTTCCGGCACTGTTTCTATAAATATCAACGATACAATGTTTTTGATGTTTCTCTTCTTCTTTATTCTAATTTAATGAACATTTGCAAGGATTTAATACTGCTTCAAATGTGTGTTCCAACTAATTTTGTAATATTTCCTACAAAGTGTCCCTTTGACCCTTTTGAATGGTCTCAATTACATCAAAAGACCTTATTTCAATAAGACTTTTATTTTTGAGCATAGTGAAAAGTCGCATGGTGCTAAATCTGGTGGGTACATTGTTTAACTCAACACAACACACAGACTTAATTTCGTGGCAAAAATTGAGAAACTATCAACGAATTGTGAGTTAGTCATTATCGTGTAACAGACACCTTCTGTCTAATTTACGATCTTCTAGTCTAACTAGACGAATTCTAGCCATCAAATGTTGTACAACTTCCAAATAAAAATCACCTGTTTGATCACTTTGTAGATGATGCCTTTCCTATCCAAGGAAACAATGAATATTGTCTGAATTTTTGATGGAACTTTTTTGTTTACTTGTTGGTTTACGGTGATAGTGCTTCTCTGACGACTCTAGTTGCAGAGATATTGGAAATGTCTCCGAACTTTTTTTTTTAAATTGCTTACTTCAAGCATTAGAGTTATATAAAAGCTTATTTTAATTAATTTTACTAAGGCAGAAATCGAAACTGCAAGCATTTATATTAACTGCACGTAGCATTCGAGAAACTGGTTCGTTTTTCCCGTAATCCGTTCTATGGTACAAATATTTAAATAAGTCCACTGATCTCAAGGAACGTACATTAATACTTAGCGGCATCTTTTCTAATAGTAAAGGAGCATCAATAACGCCATTGAAAATTTTGTGGACAAAAAAATATCCGCCACCTGACGACGCTTTTCTAATGATTGCAGGTCAATCAGTTTTAACCTATTACAGTACGGGTGTAGTAGAAAAGGGTCATTCCAACTTTATTCACTTTATTAACACACCGTGTATATTAGAAATATACAATATTCTTTTACTGCTAAAATAAATCAAAATTCTGCGACCAATCAAAAAATTATTATATCAGGAAGAGCATATCTACTCCTATCGGAAGTTGTGCAGCTACTTCTGATAAGGTTAGATGTGTATAGATTCAAACAGAATGGCGGATCCACGGCGGATTCAGGACACATTAAAGTTTTAAATGTATACATTCTCAATTAGACTACACATAACGCGATGGATCCCACGATGGACTATTTTTAATACAATCAGAAAACTTAAAACCGTGAATCCGTCGTGAATCCGTCATTCTGTTTCCCGCATATCTCTTTTTACGAATACTATCAAATTTTTAAGTAAAATCCATAAAAGGAAAATATTGTAATATCATATAAAATGTTTTATTTTAAATAAGAATTAATAAATAAATATTAAATTGAAAACTATAAAATCAAAAAAAAAAGTTAACCAAACATATGAGTTAACCCGAAACCGCCACCATAATTTGTTTGTCCACCAAAAGGTCCACCGGAAACTTTTGAAGCACTTCCGAATGCATCTAAAGTCGTCGCATGGTCAGTTGATCTCCATAAATTATATTTTCCACCAAGTTCATAAGTTGTTCCGAAATTTGGAATACTACTGGCTCCAAATTTGGCACCATGTCCATTCACATTGCTATAATCTATACTTGCTCCAGTTTTTGTGAATTCAAATTTATTCGGAAGAGTTGTTTCAGTTTTGAATACGTTTGCATCAAATCTATGTTCCGGTGTTGACAACAAGTTCACACGAGCATTTTGTGTTAAAACATCAGCAACTCCAGGAATATTTGTTTTAGAAACTGATAAACCATGTCCATTTCTAAAACGAAAAAGAAAATTATTGTAGTTTGATTTCAACAAATATTTGATTATAATACTTACAAATTGTAATTAACTGCTCCTCCAGTCGCAACAGGACCTTTATCAGTATTTCCTGCTGCAAATACAGTTCCGATTAAATTGTGATCCGGAGTTCCAACGCCAGTTGATGCCTGTAGACGAGCATCTGCTCCTCCAGCTGGATTCGATGATATTTGTCCCGATAAAAGATCTCGCCGAGCTCTTAATGGTTGAGTTCTTGGTGGTACTGGGTTAAATGGTAATCTTATCATTCTTGGTGGACCATAATTATAATCACTTTGTGGTTGCATATATTGTCCAAATACGTCTTCGATTGAGCAAGATGCAATTATTGCTGATAGAATTAAAAATTTGGTATTCATCTTGGTTTTTTGCTTTTCTATTTAGAAACACTTGAAGTTGAAGCTGAGAACTTAAACTGATGATATTCTTGAAATTTCACAGAACTTTTATACTAGAATTTTCATCTGTACAGAATTTAATCTTATTCAGAATTACAAAATCCCCGAAGATCACTCAAATATTTTTTATTGATATTCGAACTGAACTTTCTTGAAAATTCCCCGATGCACATTTATCAGATAAGAAATTATAATGTATTAATTGTTTGGTGTTCTAGAAATAACTACAAATGTGTGACTTGGGGTTATTGGAATCCCAGAAGAAGATTTTGTCCCTTTTCGGTTGTTTTCTAAATCTTCTTAGTGTAGATGTTATGCCCTAATAAACGAAATTTGCCAATGAACGAAAAATAAAGATGAATTAAAAAAAACGTGCATTACATTAAATTTCCACTGAAATAAATAAATGTGCAATACATTTGGAACCAGCTGGACTAGCGCGCATAATGAGGATGCATACAGTTGCTAGTAATCATTTTGCACCAATTCGTAAGCTGTTCCAAACATTCGCAAATAGCGATGATAATTCTGATGAGAAATTGTAAAAAGAATTTATACTTTCCAATAAAATTAAATGAATAAAGTTTTAAAGCAACTTATTTTAAGTTTTAGTTCAATTTCTTTGAGATTTTCGAGAGAATTTTTTTAGGCCTTCTTATTTTCCTGAATTTTCATAAACTTTTTTATGCCATTTAAGATTTAATTCATTTCTTCGATTTTGTATGGTTTTAGAAAATTATGGAACCTATCCCTAAATTTTCCACATAAATTTATTATTTTATTGTGGATTTTTTTTTTATATGTAAGCGGCGTGTATGTGTATAATCAGATAACCCGGTAATGCCTCTTCGAATTTGCCAAAATATATAAAAATAATGATCTGATATACTTTACCTAGTTATTTTATGGAGTTTACCTAGTGCTACCAAAATTAATTTTTGAGAGAGTATAGCATAACCATACTTATTCAAAATTTCCTATTCACCATTCTGTATACTATTGTTATGTGGGTCTAGAGAGCGGTGGATAATGGCAGCAAGAATGCTTGAGCTCACTAATATAATATTATGTTATCTCAATAATAGTAGTTCAATTCAATTTTCTTTGCGAAAAGAATCTTCGGCATGCCCAGGCAAATTACAAAATGAAATTTTTTATGTCGAATAATGTTGGGCATTATACAAAATGCCTAGGCATTCTATTAGATACCGGATTCAATACATTACTGCCACATATATACGGTTTTCTCTAGAACGTATCTACCGCACATAAAGATACCAGAGTGTAGATAATCATTAAAACAGAATAAACCTATCGAATTAGTTTCTAAAATCAAAATCAATCATATAACATAGTTACGTAAGTAATTACTTAGTAAACAAACTTGTACTTAAACATAAACGTATTAGTTTCGTATCTCATTGTGGCGATATGATCTTCACTTTCAACAAATGTAATTTTAATTTTCAATTAATTCATCGATTCACTAGAAATCAATTTAAATAAGATTCTATTAATCTTCAAAAACTTCTTGGTAAATCCAATTTACTTACCTTGATATAAAAAAAGTCCAACAAAAAAAAGAGAATTCTCATGTTTCGTCATTCTTTCTGAAAGTTCTAATTGATAAGAAATCGTATATGAAAAAAAATTCTGAATTTACACAGCAGCACAAAGCTTGATTAACTTTATTGTAGCTTTAATCATTTCGTTAGTATTAATTACGTACAAAAAGTTCAGCGCAATCAACTTTTGTAAACAAAAACTTAAAACATTGCTTTGTAAACATTCGGAGAAATAAAAATTTTCCGGGATTTTTAAATTTTAAATTTTTCTTGGGGAATTTGGGGAATTTTAGTTTCCCAGACAAAATAAATGTCAGGAATTTCTGATTATTGATAATTCTTGTGCGAAAATTTAGTATAAAAAGAAGTGCTCGAATTTATAAGATTATCAATTCGTCAAGTTCAATTCAACTATTCACATCTTCACAAGAAAACATCCTCAAATCAAAATGATTTCAACAAGTTTATTCTGTTTTGTATTAGCTACATTTGTTGCAATAGGATCAGGACAATTTTCCGGATCAGTTTCAACAAATCCACAAGGTGGACTTGATACTAATATTGCAGCAATTCAACGTTTCGGAACTGATAAACAGAATGTTGGTGCGGGACTTTTTGCAGCTGGTAATACAAATGGTGGACCTGTAACAACTGGTGGATTTGCTGACGTAAATTTGTAAGAAAAAACGAATCCCTGAATTTTATTAAATATATTTAAAAAAAAACATATAATTCTAGAAATCAACATCGTTTATCTTTAACGCAAACAAATACTCCAGGTTTTGGTAATACATTGACTGGGAACGCTCGTGTGAATTTATTACAAAATAACAATCATAGATTAGATGCAAATGCTTTTACAAGTAAAACAAATCTTGAGAATGGTTTCAACTTTAATAAGCATGGTGCTAATTTAGATTATAATCATGCTCGTGGACATGGTGCTACAGTTGGTGTTAGTAATATTCCAAATTTCGGTTCAACTGTCGATTTAAGTGGTAAAGCAAATCTATGGAATTCAATGGATCGTAGAACATCATTCGATTTGACTGGTCAAGCTTCACGAACGATTAGTGGACCATTCGCTGGACGTAATAATTTTGGTGGTGGTTTCGGATTAACACATCGATTTTAGAGAATTTTTTTGAAAAATTCGAAGAATAATAAGGAATCTGCCAAAGAAATTACAATATCTAATTTTATGTAATTCGAAGATATTAAGTTAAATACATACTTTTTTTATTAAAACATATTTAAGAATTTTTAACTCCTTCCCTTAATAACTGCTCTTGAAATACACATGGTTTGCCAATAAAGTTCCTTGATTGCTTCTATAAAAATCAAACGATACAATATTTTTGAGGTTTCTCTTCTTCTTTATTCTAATTTAATGAACTTTTTACAAGGATTTAAAAGGGATTCAAATGCGTGTATTAGCTCATTTTGTGATATTTCCTACAAAGCACGTGTAGCACCCTTTTGAATGGTCTCAATATCACCGGAAGAAAAATCTTATTTCAACTTGACTTTAATTTTTGGGAATAATGAAAACTCACATGGTGCAGTATTTAACTCAACGGACCGATTTAATTACGTACCAAAAATTAGGAAAACACTCAAAGAATTGTGAGGTGGGCGAATTCTGGCAATCAAACATTGTAAAACTTCCAAATAAAAATTACTAGTAACTGATCGCTTGAAACGAATTCTTTGTTGATGATGCCTTTGCTATCCAAGGAAATATGGAAAATTGTCTTAAAGTTTCGAAGGAGTACCAATAGTGACTTCAATACCATTTTATTTTTATCCAGTAAAAGAAACTAGACAAATATTTCTAGAAGATTAATTCCTGACAATGCAAGAAAAATGAAAAAGCAGGACGACATTTAACGACCTTATTGGATTAGATATGGGTGAAACACGTCTCTTAAATAAACAGCATCTTCGGGTCTGGATCAAATACCCATTCGAAAAAATTCAGCTCGTGACAAAACATCACCAAAAATAGTAAAACCTAATAGAAAGTGTGGGGTGTATATTTGTCGACCCGATAAATGGGCATGGTGTGAATGCGACAGCCAATCTGGCCGGTCGGTCAATTGTACAACCAAATCGTATGGTGTGTAGGGAGTTTAAAATAAATAGTTATAGCAAAGATAGGCTTTTATTTAACATAAGTAATTGACAATTGACATAAGTAATATGACAAAAGCTTAAAACTCCTAAAAGTTGCTTCCATAAGATCTAATGTAGTTTACTCATGTTAAATGAAAGCTATTCGGGATTTTACATATCTTTATTCATTTATATCTTTGGGTATAGTATTTTTTTGGATTAATACAAAAGGAAATAGAGAAAAAAAAGTAATTAGAAATGTTCTGACCAAAGAAAAAATTGTTATATCAGGAATCGCACATCTACTCCTATCAACAGTTGTGCTGCTACTGCTGGTAAGGTTAGAATGTGTTCCTCCTTTTACAGATTCTATCAAATTTTTAAGTGTAATCCATAAAAGGAAATTTACCATAATAGGAAATAATAGAAAGAGATTAAAAATGTACTAACTAACTAAAAAACTGGCGAATGTTATCTATTAAAACAGTTTCATGGCTCTACCTTCTATATTACTATAAGCCAACCTGTAGAACCATACAAAAATTCACTTCTTGATTGTTTTCGAGTCAGACTCCTAAAATATGTGGAATAAAATCAAGTTCAAAAATGAAAAAACAAAATCAAGGAAATTAATTGCATATAAGATTTTTTATTTTAAATAAGAATTAATAAATAAATATTAAATTGAAAACTACAAAATCAAAAAAAAATCTTAACGAAACATATGAGTTAACCCGAAACCGCCACCATAATTTTTTTGTCCACCAAAAGGTCCACCGGAAACTTTTGAAGCACTTCCGAATGCATCTAAAGTCGTCGCATGGTCAGTTGATCTCCATAAATTATATTTTCCACCAAGTTCATAAGTTGTTCCGAAATTAGGAATACTACTGGCTCCAAATTTGGCACCATGTCCATTCACATTGCTATAATCTATACTTGCTCCAGTTTTTGTGAATTCAAATTTATTCGGAAGAGTTGTTTCAGTTTTGAATACGTTTGCATCAAATCTATGTTCCGGTGTTGACAACAAGTTCACACGAGCATTTTGTGTTAAAACATCAGCAACTCCAGGAATATTTGTTTTAGAAACTGATAAACCATGTCCATTTCTAAAACGAAAAAGAAAATTATTGTAGTTTGATTTCAACAAATATTTGATTATAATACTTACAAATTGTAATTAACTGCTCCTCCAGTCGCAACAGGACCTTTATCAGTATTTCCTGCTGCAAATACAGTTCCGATTAAATTATGATCTGGAGTTCCAACACCAGTTGATGCTTGAAGACGAGCATCTGCTCCTCCAGCTGGATTCGATGATATTTGTCCCGATAAAAGATCTCGCCGAACTCTTATTGGTTGAGTTCTTTTTGGTACTGGATAATATGGTAATTTTATAATTCTTGGTGGACCATGATGATATACACTTTGCGATTGTCTATATTGTCCAAATACTTCTTCGATTGAACAATATGCAATTATTGCTGATAGAATTAGAAATTTGGTATTCATCTTGGGTTTTTGTTTTTCTATTTAGAAACACTTGAAGTTGAAGCTGAGAACTTAAACTGATGATATTTTTGAAATTTCACAAAGCTTTTATACTACGATTTTCATTTGTACAGATTTTTATCAGTTGAGAAAAGCACAAAATCCCCGAAGTTCATTTAAATTAAATAAAATTAATAATCGATCAAAATTTTTTCTTTATTTAAAGAAAAATTCCCCGAGTTTTTCATTTAACTCACATATTTATCAGATAAGAAGTGAATTCTGGACGATTTCGGACGGTATTTATGAAAATCTTGTTGCACAAGTCTCAAGTCATCAGTTTTGGTGGTGATTTTAGATAAATCACACAACTTTCAAGATCTTTTCCAATTTCATCTCCAATTTTTCTGACTACTTGTAGAAGTTTGTGTTTACCAGATTAATAGAAGGACTACGTTTTCAGTTTTCTAGAATATGGAAAGTGGAAAATCCGAGTAAGAGGAACAATGTCCTAGGATTGATTTTATTCTCAAGAAACTAAACTAAAAGATATCAAATATCAATCATTTTTATTTACATTTAACAATTTTTTAATCATATTGGATATTTGTTAACACTTCAGATGATCCTTCACTTGAGAACTCAGCGATTTCAGCACTTACCGATGATGCAGAAGCTGGCAAATTTATAGAACCCATGCTAATTAATAAATCATATTCAGCAGGAGATTTCGTTGGAACAACAACAACCGGAATCGTTTTTAAATGTTCATCGATCTATTTTAAAAAGAATCGTTTAAGAAAGTTTAAAATTTTTGACTTATATTTTTGACTGACAGAATCTTGAAGATCTTCTTCTGATTGACTAAAAAATGTTTTAACAAATTTCCGAACATTTAATGGTTGTGCTGTAGTAATTTTTCGAAATAATTCACGAATAATTGCTCGAATCTGAGAAGATTTATTTATGTTAGGAATTTTTTTGAAACTAAGAAATCCACATAAGAAAATAATACTTCCGGATGCCGATTGAGATATTCCAAATCATTATATCTTGCCTCGACAATTTTTTCATCCAGTTTTTTCTGTTTTTCCTCTGATAATACTGTTGGATTTTTTGAATTTAAATATTGCGGTAATGCAGTTATAAATGGGTCCCAAATATCCGATAAATCTTCAGTCATTTTTTCTTGATTAAATTCTTTTAAGCAAATTGAATATTTTCTCAGAGAGTTCTTTGATTCGAAGTTTTTTTTTTAGAATAGCAACTTTAAATAGAGTTGGATCCTGGAATAAAAGAATTTTTCACATCACATGTAATTTTCCTTCAAATAAATAATCGTAATTTTTCGCATAAACAATGTATTTCAAGTCCCCTGTGACGTAGGTGCGCAGAAAAAACCAATTTTAAATAAGGGAAGGCGTAATCTGTATATTCTTTCATTCATGGAGTTGGATGATGTTTTCGATGAGTCGACTCTTTTAACAATTATATTCATTAATTTTTCCATTTCCAAATTGAAATACCTATGAAATCTTAGACTTATTGTAAATAGCGTGTCAGTTTATGATCTTAAAGAATTTAAGAACTTAAATGAATCTTTAACTCTGTCTTCATTCTTCTCAATCATATCAGAGTTTCTTTATTCAAGATTCAATTCATATTTTGCCTAACTCATAGTTGGTAACATTTCTGCTGCTTTATAAGTCACAATCATAGCTTCAGGCACAATACCGGATCATGGATATCTTCGGACTTGAATTACTCATATTTTTGGGAAATATGGGAAAAATATTGGAGAATATGGAAGAATAAGGGAGATAATGGCAGAATATAGAAGAAAATATGGGACAACATGGAAGAAAATATGGGAATATGGCAGAATATAGTGAAATATGGGAAAATATAGCCATAAGCGCGGGTCGCTGGATTATGGATGTAGAGGTATGATCGATTTTTGATGAAAATTGGTTTTCTAAAGGATTCTTAACTTCACTTTTAAATTACCAAAAACAATCAAAAAACCACATACAAATGCTTATTCTTGCCTATGCACATTAAAGTCATTTGAACGGATTTGACATGCATAAGCCAGCATTTGTTCAGTTTTTTTTTTCTTTTTTGCTATACTTAGCACTCCCCATTCAAAGTTCCAGATAAAGCGGAAACTTGCACACAAAATTGAACGAACAAATATAGTAACCATCTGCCACTGGTTAAATGCTGATACTTCTAATATGTTAAGAGCCTTAAATAGTTAAAACTCGTATCGCATTTTCAAGTTTCATAAACTTTTTTTCCCCAAATTGATATGAGATCAACGCCGGTAATATGTTTCTAGCTTCATAACTTCGAATGGTATTATTCGAAACAAATCTATCGTTTCCCAATAATACTAAGTTACTGTTAACCCTTGACTGTTATGTTACTTGTCCTGTTGTTTTAGTGAAGTCTACTAGTGAAGTCTATTCGTGAATGTCCAAAAATTAAATTTTAATTAATTTTTTTTAAATTAATTTATGTTTTAAAACTATTAAACATAACTAAAAAAAAAAAAAGTCAACAAAAAAATGTCTATAAAATACATTATTGTTATGAAATTACAAGCAACTTGCCTTCCAGATCAACCAAGAGATCCGTATCAGAGAAAATTAGAAATTATCGAATTTCCAGCTGTTCTTTTAAATTTAGCAACAGGAAAAATCGAAGAAGATTTTCATGAATTTGTAAAACCAACTGAAAATCCAATTCTTACATCAGATTGTGTTCAAATAACAGGAGTCCATCAAAGTTCAGTAGATAAAGCATTTATTCTTCAAGATATTTTAATATTATTTGATCTTTGGTTAACATCAATATTTGAAGAACGAAATTTAAGACTTCCAACATCATATTGGGATAGAAACTATAATTGTGCAATTGCTACATGGACCGGACATGATTTGAATTGTTTCTTAAGATTGGAAACTCAAAGAAAACAGATTCCATTGAAACATTATTTACATATATGGATTGATTTAAAACATATTTTTAAAACTAAATATAATTTAGGAAAATTTGACTATAAGGATGCATTTAAATATATGAATTTGAAATGTAAAGAATTTAATGCTCAAAGTCTAGCAAAATTGGTATATGAAATGTTTCTAGCCGACTGTAAATTAGAACCTACTTCAGCAATGTTTTAAAATAATGTTAATGACGTCACGCGAGATGTATTTTATCAATTCTATATAATATGTATTATCATATTATAATTAAATTAACTAACGACTTAGGTTTGCAAACTTTTTTTTTGCAGGACCTAAAGATATACTTTTTTTTTTAATCATATATGTTTATATGTTTTTAAATTTTATGTAAAAAACAAATTAAATACTAAAGTAAAATATGTTCTAAAAAATATATGTGCTATAGAAAAAAATAAACAATTTCTAAAGTAATTAATTAAATAATTAAAATAATAGAAAAAAATAATTTTTTTGTAAAATAAAAGGCATTTTTAAAATTCAAAATAATTTGAATTTAAAGATAAAAAAAATTAAAACTAAAATAATCATTTTAACGAAATAATAAATGCCTTAAAATTTGAAAATATAAAGTTTTTAATGTTTTTTCCCTAACCTATTGAAAAGGTAGAACCAATTTGTCAAAGAAATACGTTATAAAACGTATCACTGTCGTCGTAAAGGTTTTCCCAGCAGTTTTGCAGTGAGCGAAACAGATACTAGTCTGATGGCGGAATGTTAGGGTTATATGATAGCACATCCCAGCCAAGTTCCAGTAATTTTTTCCAAGCGACTATATAATATACATATGTTGATGTATCATCATTTAATAACAGTTTAAATAACTTCATAACCTTACCCAAAAACTAGTTAACTAATCTCAAGTTCAGATGACCATCAAATCATTTCAAATCGATCAAATTTGATTATTTTCATTTACAAAACATATAGTAACTTAAAATCGGCCTATAGCCGATTTTATGATGACCTATGATAGAAATGGGACAGAAAAACTGTTAAAACTAACAATATTTCAAAGTTTTTTCTTAATAACTTTGTTTCCTCTTATTAAAATTTCCTCTAATTTGCAGGTAACCCACTTGTTACACACTTAGTGACTAAACTAATATACCCTCTGGTATTACCTACTATAGGGCGTAAAAAGAGAGTGTTCTGATAATGAATATTGTTCGATCTTCTAGAAAAAATGCTATGGAATTTTTCACCCCCCAACCACCTCTACAGCGAACTCTCTAAGCAAGATCGAGCAATTTTTTGTGTTTTCGTTCGAAAACTACGAAACTGATTTTCATTAAACTTCGAATGTCTTTTCTGGATAGACCAGCTTATAAATTTCAATGTGTCCCTACTCGAAAGAAGAGTCGCTGAAGAAGCGGAGCAGCGATGAAAATAATGTCCCCCAATTCGATTTCATTAGAGACATGGATACCAACTAGTTATATTATATGCATATATACTTAGAATTTAACAAATCGAATTCAGGGAAAAAAACCAACTCACATTGCAAATTTCATTCAAATCAGACATCAATTAAATGTAGGAAAAAACTTAATATATTCTCCAGTAGTACGACAGGAAGGTAATATATTAAATTTCAGTAAAATAGGTCCAAGGATCGTGGAGTAAAAATAGTCGTAGAAGAAAAAAACCCTATTCATGAAGTTTTTGAATGTTATTTAGAAACTAATATACCGATTTGAATAAAATTTGCAGAATTGTTTTATGCTCTAGGCTACCTGCGAATTAGAGTAAATTTGAAAAAGAAGAAACAAAGTTATGCCGAAAAAACCTTAAAATATTATTAGTTTTCGCTATTTTTCTGGCCCATTTCTACCATAGGGCATCAAAAAATTGGCTACACGCCAGCAATAAGTTTCAAACTTTATAACTTCGAATGGTATTATTCGAAACAAATCTATCGTTTCCCAATAATACTAAGTTACTGTTAACCGTGACTGTTATGTTACTTGTCCTGTTGTTTTAGTGAAGTCTACTAGTGAAGTCTATTCGTAAATATTTTCTTAAAAATTACATTTTAACTAATTATATTATTTAATTTATATCTTTTAAAAAAACAAGTTAAAAAAAATGTCTTTAAGATATATCCTTGTAATGCATTTGCAAGCTACTTGTTTTGAAGACCAACCTAGAGATCCGTATCACAGAAAATCAGAAATTATAGATTTTCCAGTTGTTCTTTTAAATTTAGAAACAGGAAATATAATAGAACAATTTCGAGAATATGTAAGGCCAATTGAAAATCCAATTCTATCAGCAACATGTCTTCAATTAACAAGAATTACTCAAAGTACTGTAGATAGAGCATTTCCTCTTGAAGATGTTCTAAAATTATTTGATCTTTGGATAACAGCAGTATATCAAAGACGACATTTAAGACTTCCCACATCATATTCAGATAGAAACTATAATTGTGTAATTGCTACATGGACCGGGCATGATTTGAATTGTTTCTTAAGATTGGAAGCTGAAAGAAAACATATTTCATTGAAACCTTACTTATATCGATGGATCGATTTAAAACATGTTTTTAAAACTAAACATAATTTAACATCTTTTGGATTTCAAGAGGCAGTAGCAAAATTGGCAGAGGAATGTGAAGGATTTAATCCTCCATTTAATGCTCAAGGTCTAGCAAAAGTGGCGTATCAAATGCATAAAGGTGGCTGTACATTAGAACTAACTTCAGCAATGTTTTAAAATATTGGTAATGACGTCACGCGAGACGTATTAAGTCACTTATGTTCGTAAATATTTGCTGGAAGACCTAAAACTAGATTTTAGATAATAAATAAATTATGTTCCAAAAAAAAAATATATGTAAAAAATTGTTTCTACAGAAATTAATTAAATAATTAAAATAATTTTGTAAATTAAATTCGCATTCCGTAAAGTTCAAAATAATTTTGATTTAAAAATATAAAAATTAAAACTAAAATAATTATTTTAACGAAATAATAAATGCCTTCAAAATTTGAAAATATAAAATTTTATGAGTTTTTCTCTGACGAATTGTGTAAGGTAGACCAATTTACCAAACAAATACGCTATAAAAAAAGGATGCTAGAGAGTATCCTACGCCATCGTTAAAGGCATAAAACTTAAGTTTTCTTTTTTTCTGGTTAACATCGATTCATTATTAAAATGGGAAGCCAGTCTGCAGCCCCAAATAAGTACAATAAATTCCTTCATTTATATTGTTTTACTTTCTTCCCATAGAATATATAGGAATAAAGCTTTGTGATGATAAAAAATTCGGATCTCCAGACTTACGCTTGGACTCCTCACCTCAATATTCCAGAGCCCCCTAGCTATACTACCGTGGAGCTCGTATTCCCGTTGTTTAGTATCAGAAGAGTTCACCACATATAAAAACTTCGGATTCGATATCGCAAAATGGAGATTTGAAATATTGTATCATAAAAAATAAAGCATTGCCAAGTAAATCTCTGGCCTTTCTCTTATTGAGTAGGCTCTGAAGTAATAACATTGTCTTTAGGATGGAAAAAAAGAAAAAAATTTGCAGAACTGGTTGCTTATTACAAGGAAAAAAGCTTGTTTTTTTTTAGTATCGATCTGAAAGTCATTTTTATCATGGAAACTTCTTAGCCGATTTTAATGAAATTTGGAGAATTTATTCTTTAGACAATTTTGTTGAAGCATATTTAATTTGGTTAGGTTTGCGAAAAGGGCACCGTGAAAAAGTATCAAATAGTACAAATCGGCGACTAACATAAATTCTCTGGATTTTAATACAACAAAATTGTATCCAAAAGGCGTAGTAAAGGACATAGTAAATTATTTGATCTATTAATTTTTATATATTCAGAATAATTTAAGTGGAACGCTGGGTTGGACTGGCTATGCAAATTGCACCGGAAAGTTTTGCAATACCAGCCTATTTTCTCTGAAAAAAGCAACTGTCTATGATTGTTGACCGGCCCACAAGGAATCTTTACGGCGTCCCGGTCCGCTAGTCCAAAGACCTAGTCGAAGAATCGGCACTCTCTTCCTGTGTATGCATTTGGCAGTGTATTTTTTATTCATACCAATTAACTTATTTGAATTTTAAATTGTCGTTAAAAAACAAGAAAGACAATTAAGAAGGTCTAATTGAAAAATATATCTAAAAAAAAGTATATTCAACAAACATTAGTTTTTGTGATAATTGTGTTTAACTAAGGTGACCATCTTTCTGGAACCAAATTCGTGGGCAGAGATATTATATTGTATATACTAAGACCTCCGCCCCAGATTGTGTTGTGTTCGTCATTAAAACTCTTTTTACGATAGTTAATAAAAAAATGTTAACTTTATTTTAACAATTTGTTTAACTCCAAAAAGGTGACAAAATTAGGGTGACCAGAAAGTTTTATCGTTTGGTTTATCCTTATTTAATTGGCAAATTTGTTGAGAAATTTTATTTAAATTAATTAAATACATTTATTATATAAATAAACAACAAGTTTTGGTAAAATCGATCCAAGGATTGGGTAAAAAGAAATAGTTATAGAGTAAAAATGAGCTCCTATTATTGAATACGATCGTTAACGTTACGATTACGATCGTATTCCATAATAGAGGCCCTAGTTTTGTTTAGTTTTACAGATTTAATACGAAATTGTAAGATTTTTGATGATTGAAGTAGATCCAAAAACGAAACAAAAAAGCGACAAACCTTTATGACAACTATTTTTCTTTCTGTACTATCCTGGGATCAATTTAGACCGAACTACTTCGGAATGGTATCGGCATAGATTAGTATACCTAGATGTCCAAGCCAAATAAGCAGCGTGATGTTCAGCATTTTTGTTGTAGGTGAACTTAAAGAAGAATGGATGAAAAGAGGTTTAATGTGAAAGAAAGAGAAGAATCTATATTGTGTCACGATATCACGGTACAAAAAGAATCAGTTGAATGCACAGTCGTTGGAAGTCTTTATTATTAGTCTATGGTATCGGTTTTTTATGTAGACCAACCTATTTAATTAACTTAAACGCAATTACTATGGGAAAAACGACAAAACTTTGTAGTTATCTTGATTTTTGCTTTATAATTTCGCTCCAGATTTTTCTGAAATCTAATATCTAATTGATTTAAGATGTAATTCCAAACTTCATTAAAATCGAGCAACTCATTTTTAACGGATAGACATGCATCAATCGATATAACTTCTGAATTATTAAAATTTGAGTCGATTTGTAACGAGGAAATGAACTAAGTAGATTTTAAACGGAAACAGGTACCTAACCGGAAGTCCTTTTTGGCAGAAAAACAAACAATTTTTTTAGCCGTTTGTAGAGATAATAACTTGATAACGAAATTACCAAATTTCAGGAAAACACAATCATTTATTTGTAAATAATTTCTAAAACATCTTTCTGTCCGCCATTATTGTGAAAAAGTTTAATAACGTTTTTTTCATAATTGGTTTAAAAATTGGAAAAGATTATAATAAATTCAAAAAATTTAAGCATTTTTCTCAATAAACGAAATCATCATTAAATAGATTCTGAACTATTTAAAAAATATTTTCATAAAATAATATTTTTATTTTAAAATAATTATTTTAAAAATAAGTAAATGTTTCTTAACCATATACTGTATCATCTGCCATCTGAATGTGATTTTGATGAACTTTTTACATAAACATAACCTATACAAATTTCTTGACATTTTTACATTTTATTAAAAAAGTCTATTAAGTTTTTGTCTTTTTAAAAAAAAATATGATTTTAAAAGGTTGGCGTTATGTTGCATTTGTATCAGCAATTGTTGGTTTTACTGGTGCTGCACTTTATCCAATTGTTATCGATCCAATGATAAATACCGATTATTATAGTAAGTAAGGAAGATTTTCCGGGAGGCCACTTGTAAAATTTGAATTTTCCTTTTACAGAAAAAGTACAGAAAATCAATAGAGAAGGTGTTAATCAGGAAGAAATACAACCGGGAAGTAAGTCCCTGAAATTTTGATTGTAAAGAAATTATTTTTAACATGTTTTTTTTTTTAAATATTTCCAGATATGAAAGTTTGGACAGATCCTTTTGATCGGAAAAAATAAAGACTTAAGAATTATGAAATTTGTAGAAATTATTGTATATAATTTAATATAAAACTGGAAATTAGAAAATTGTTTATAAAATTCAGGCCTAAGTGGACCGGGAGGACCCGGATATTTCAAACGAAAGTAATAGTTTTTCGCAAAATGAATAAAACTTAGACAAAATTGAAGTAAATGTTTACACAAATGTTGAAAAAATATAACAATTCGTTTTCCTAGAACGAAATCCTTTAATTGATCGAAAAACTAATTTTCTGATTTTATTTTCTTTTAAAAAAAAAAAATTCAAATTAGAAAATTCTATTCCAATATTTCAAGAAAAAAAATCTAGTACAAATTTCACAGTAAATTTTGTACTACGAGCAAGTCAAGCAAGTACTACAGTTTTTGTGGGTTGGATTCGTTTTGCTGTCAATTTTTTAAAACTTTCTTTTTTATTATAATTTTATTTTTAAGAAGAAAAGTTTTTGTTAATATTAATTAATTAATTTGCATATTTTAATTTCTACCTCGAAAAGAAGGCAAACCGAAAATGGCATCTTATATCATAAAAATAAGTAATTTTTCCGGACTACTCGGAGCCAGCATTAAAAATAATGGTAAAAATTTGTTTTATTAAATAATTAAAATAGGAAGACTAGAAAAATTTGAAAAACTGGGCTTTTAAAAAGGAATTCCTTAAGAAATTCCAAAGAAAAATCATAATTCGAAATTGTTTGTGTGCGTCGCAATGTCCAAAGTCCAAATTCCAATTTTCATCAAATACCGCTTAATAAAATATATATTTTCTTTTATTTATAAAGATTTTAATATATCCTTGTCACCGAGTGACGTATTTTGATGAACTTTGATTTTCTAACTAATTCGATCGTTATTTGACTTTTATTTTTTGTTCTTAATTGGAATTCGGACCGGGAATTTCTAATTTGGTTTGGTTTTAACCTTTCAAATAAGACTTGACTTCAAAATGTATGAATTTGGTTTAAAAATCAATTGAAGTATTGGAAATCGTTTAACCAATTAACAGAAATTAAACTATATGACAACCAAAGTGGTCCAAAATCCGTCCAACACAGTTTTCTGCGCTTCGTCTTACAGAATTTTCCCTGGAGTGGTCTTTCATTGCTGTCTGGACAGGACAGGCTAAAACTAATTGGGTTACATTCCTTGGAAAAACGTCTTCAAGCTGCTAACGTCGTTTTTATCCATCAATTATTTATTGGGGCTATTGATGTTCCTTGTCTTTAGTCGTTGCGATCCATAGAGCTATTTAAAATTAATTTTCAGCGAACTGAATATGAGATAAACGAACCGGTATCAAGAATACTGAATACGGTGAATGCCAACGTGGTCGTTTTTGACTTTTTCTTTGAGAAAATTGAACTGTGATAACGTCTTTTGATTTATGCTTACTTCTGAACATGTATTTCTATGCCCTATAGTAGGTACTACCAGAGGAAATTGAATCAACCATCGTAGAAAGGTTTCAAAGCTTCAAAATGTGGAAAAAACCGAAAGCTATATGGATTTCTATAATAACTCAAAAACTCGTTATCCGATTTTGATGAAATTTATAATGTGCGTTGATTTTTCCTTAACTTTATTTGCTATTACGTTTCAGCTAAATCGGCTGAGGAGGAGTGAAGTTATAAAGCAAAAAACAAGGTGACCAAAAAGTTTTGTCGTTTTTCGAATTGAATTTGTACAGCAATTTAGTTCAAATTATTTACATAAATTGATTACATAACGAAGCGATAATATGTTAAATTTCAGTAAAATCGGTCAAAGGGTAGTGGAGAAAAAAATCAATAAGTCTGTTCATACAAAAGTATTGTACCGAATTGAGTAAAACTTGCAGAAGATATTTATGGTATTAGGGCCTAGGCTACCTGCAATTAGAGCGAATTTGAAGTAGACGAAACAAAGTTAAGGAGAAAAACCTTTGAAATATTAGTAGTTTTGGTTCTTTTTGCTCAGAATGAATTCACTGAACTAAAGATTTGTTAACTACGAGTCTCATTTCTACCATAGGGCATCAAAAAATCGACTATATGCTGATTTTCAGTTACTTTATTGTGTTTTTTTTTAACTACGAGTCCCATTTCTACTCCCAGTACTTCTCAGTTACTATAAGTGTGTTTCTTTCCATTTCTAGCATTTAAAAACAAAGTTTCTTGAATAATTTTCTTATTTTATTTTCTAGCAATTCGTTCAATCAGTACAGGAAATTATGTTTATCAAAAGAAAACCCTTGCAAAAAAGTCCGCACAAAATATCGTATTAGTTGATGGTGTCCGAACACCATTTTTAATGTCTGGAACAGATTATTCAAAATTAATGCCACATGAATTAGCAAGACATTCACTTTTGTAAGTCTTTCGCGAAGAAAAAATTGTTGAAAAAATTTTAATACCTTTTTTTTTAGGAGTTTATTACGAAAAACTAAAATCGATAAAGATTTAATTGATTATATTGTTTATGGAACTGTTATACAAGAAGTTAAAACCTCAAATATTGCACGTGAAGCAGCCTTAAGTGCTGGCTTCAGTGATAAAACTCCAGCTCATACTGTTACAATGGCTTGTATTAGTTCAAATCAAGTAAATATTACCTTTTCCTTCATAACTTGATATTAATTAAGAAATTGAAAATTTTTTCTAGGCTGTTACAACAGGAATGGGTCTTATTGCAACCGGAACTTATGATATAATTGTTGCTGGTGGTGTTGAATTTATGTCAGATGTACCAATTCGACATAGTCGTAAAATGCGTTCGCTAATGTTACGTGCAAATAAAGCAAAAACTCCAATACAAAAACTTTCATTATTAGCATCAATTCGTCCAGATTTTCTTATACCAGAATTACCAGCCGTTGCTGAATTTTCATCTGGTGAAACGATGGGAACTTCGGCTGATCGTTTATCAGCTGCTTTTAAAGTTTCACGAAAAGAACAAGATGAATATTCATTAAGATCACATACATTAGCTAAACAGGCACAAGAAAAAGGATATTTTACAGATTTAATCCCTTTCAAAGGTTTGAATTAACTAAATTTATGGAAATTTTATTTTATAATTCATTTTTCGCCGTTTTTAAATTAGTCAATGGTGTTGAAAAAACTGTCGATAAAGATAATGGTATTCGTGTATCATCAAAAGATGCTCTAGCTAAATTAAGACCGGCTTTTATTAAACCTCATGGTACTGTTACAGCAGCGAATGCATCATTTTTAACAGACGGTGCTTCAGCATGTGTTATTATGACTGAAGAAAAAGCAAAACAATTAGGATTTAAACCGAAAGCATACTTAAGAGATTTTCTATATGTATCACAAGATCCAGTCGATCAATTATTACTTGGTCCAGCTTATGGTATACCAAAATTGTTGAAAAAAACTGGTCTTGCATTAAATGATATCGATTCGTGGGAAATTCATGAAGCTTTTGCTGTAAGTTTTTTATATTTTTGGTTTTTTCTTCTTAAATTAGAGTCCAGGTAATGTCGCCGACCCAAGAGATCTGCCTTGGGGGACGCCTTGGAGTCTTCGTAAAGTCTCATCGCAAATTTATTGAACAATTCTTTGTGTTAAGTAAACCATACTATTGTTTCTAATGGACTAAACCTGAAAGGTGTGTCCTCTTAATTGTCTTAAAATTTATTGATGGATCTTGTAGCTCAAGTAGATGTCGTCGGATTCTTTTAAAAACTATTTACCTATGATATTAAAAAGCCGAGGACCGCATAAAAATAAACAATAAAGTTTAATGTTCCAATCCATTCTGTAGAAGAGTATTTCAGGAGAACTATTTTGATTTTATTTATAGAAGATTGATTCAACTTCATGAATAATTTGCTGAATTCAGCTTCCATGGATGATTAAATCCTGAGTGCGGCCTACTGGTAGAGTAAAATGGATTAATTCAAACGATATTGTAACGAAAAAGTGCAATGGAATATCTTCTAAAGGTAGTAGTCGGGCACGATTGAAGTGTTCAGGGAAATTATGAAAAATATTTCGCTGTAGGCCGAATAGTTCTATCTCTCACGGCTTTGGTATTGGTTTGAATACAATCTTTTTACTATTTCATATCTTCTAAAGATAGAAGTCGCCTACGATTGAAATGTTTTAGAAAATCCGAATATTTCACGACTTTGCTACTGAACTCGTACATTTTTTTTTATAGAACTTACTAGGGGTTTCTTCACCCTTGATTGCTTTGTGCACAAGTCTCTAGACTAGAACTAGAAGTCATTCCCATGCCTGTTGTCTGACTCGTCCACCTTTAAATCACTCAAGCTCTTCCCTATTTTCTTCATCCATGTTTTAGACGTTCAGAACTTCCATAATATGTATTTCTAATTAAATTTCTTCTCAATTCAACATTTTTTCCAGGGACAAATAATTGCAAATCTAAAAGCTTTAGATTCTGATTGGTTCTGTAAAACTTATATGGGACTTAGTGAGAAAATCGGTACACCAGATTTAAATAAATGGAATAATTGGGGTGGTTCTCTATCGATTGGACATCCTTTCGCTGCAACTGGTACTCGATTGTTAATGCATTCGGTAAGTTTGTTTTGCTAATTATTTGAAATAAATAATTTAATTTATTTCTTTTAACAAAACAAACAGGCAAATCGTTTAGTCCGTGAAAATGGACAATTCGGTATTGTTGCTGCTTGTGCTGCTGGCGGACAAGGAGTCGCAATGTTAGTTGAACGACATCCTGATGCAACGGCCGACTGAGTTTTTTAATTACAAATTTTTATTTATATATATAATTTTTTTTTCTTTTCTTTCTGATAAAATTAATTGGCCAAAAAAAAAAAAGAAAATGGCTAATTTTTTTTCTCGCTAAATATTATTTCTTAAAAACAAAGTTTTTTTGTAAAAAAAATTTATTAAAAAAAAAAATATTTATAAAATCAAAAATTCATTTTGTTTTGTAATTACCCTAGTCTCCCTTATTTTGAGTAGAAGAGAAAATGTTCTTTTGTAAGAGAAAGGATTTTCTCTTTCTTTATGTCTCTTTTTTTTCGGATACAAAAGAAGAGAAGTGAGCGCCGAATTCTATGAAATGTCAATTTTCTTGCCCATGCGGTTTTTTTCGTCTGAAAGTCTGCCAACATATTTTTTGTCCTTCTCTAACTTCTAAGAAAATTCATTATAAATGTTCGTGTGCGATAGAGATGAAGATATTTACAAAAAAAAAAAAGTAAAATTTGTGTTTATTTACAGAAGCCAGGTAAAAATGTTGGTACTCTGTTAAATAACCCTGTAGGAAATGGGATGATTTGAACACTATGACCAGCGAAGACAATTTCATATATATTTTTCTACGAGATGTTATAGGAAGGAATCTGTATGTCTCTGAGGTAGACTAAACATCTTGAAGATATTCGTGTTTTCATGATTTTACTATTTTTTAACTTGTAGCATTTGGTCGGCAGTGAGCTTACTTCCTTGTCTAGGCGAGATACACCTTCTCAAACAAATGGTAATATGGCTTTTATCGGAACTTCTGTAAAGTTAAGGTAAATAATTTGAATTTAACAGAAGTAATTTATATCTTACATGAACTCATGTTCAGTGTTTAATTCCTTTCGTTTTTGCAACAGAAATATCTTTAATTACATAATCATCGTCATATCTTGTTGCTATTATATCAATTATAGATTTGACCGTAGCTTTACAATCTATTTTGACTTTTCTGCTTTTCCTATCACACACGACCTCATAGTTAAAGCTTCTTTTGGACAATTTTGAGTGTTCGTTGATGGCAAGTTTATTGTAGGAATCGTATCAGTTATTTCGTTTACTTCAAAATTTATTTGAAATCGACTTGGAACTCAACCCGCTTTTGTTTTTTATGTTTAGATTGAAAACTCTGAGATTTTTCAATAATGCAGAAATTGCAGTTTTTTAGAATTCTTCGAAAATGTTGTCATTTTCCAGGAGTTTGACAACAGAACTTAAAAAACTGCCAATATATTCGACGTGGAAGCAATTAGAACTTCCATAATGCACTTTATATCGTATTTTGTACACGTTTTGCAATTTGAATTGATTTTTAGAACAGATAACGTTTCTTTGCAGATTTTTCTCAATGAACATATTATCATAAAAAGCATACAACAAAGAAAGTTTCCAACTTGCATTCTTGGGCACATCTGCACACACACTTCCTCATCAAGAAACTCTGTGCTTTTGTAAATATAATTACTATTAATAAGATGGCTTACTTTCCAGCGCTGCAATCATCCCAAAAAATTTGTATACAAAAAATTATATTATGCCATATTGAAAAGGCACTCTTTATTATCATTCTCTGTGTATCTAATGTAAATGTAATACAGAACCCTTCCGGTAAAAATTAAACTTATGAGAATGGCGAAAGGAAAAGGTTTAGTTCCTGCCCGCTTTTTAGGCAGATAAGCGAGAAGCTAAAGAAGATGTTCTGACCTTCTTGGATGCGCATTGTGAATGCTTTGAAGGATGGTTAGAACCGCTTTTAGCTCGTATCCATCGAAAAAGTGTTATTTGTCCTTTAATCGACATTATTTCCGATGATAATTTTACTTATACCAAAACTTTCGAATGCCATTGGGATCCAATAAATTGGCATTTACATTTTAGGTAGCTCCTAATATCATTCTTATCAATTTTATTAGTTTCATAACGATTTTAAATGGTTTATGTTACCAAAAAAGTGAACTAGAAAAATAATTATCTTCAAATTACAATTACTTTGTCCATTTTCCTACAGGGCAAATGTTAAAAAAGATTTTCGCTTGGAAAATTCTCATACAAGCAGTCTCAGAGTCTTTTCGAAGATGTCGCGGCGTGATTAAAATTTCGCAAGCAAAAAAAAAAATTGACAAGCAAAAAAAAAAAAATATTTTAGTCAACATTTGCTGCCAACGCTGTTCGAGTCGGAAATTTTTAGTGTGAAGGAAAATTAAAAAAAAAAAACGCGTGAATGAAAAATTACTTTTAGTTATAAAACAAAAATTACGAAATAAATATTTTCCAAATTTTCTTTCTGGCAAAAAAAAAAAAGGAATGACATTTTTCCATTCAAAAGTGTTTAAAATTTAAAGTTTCGAAAAAAAATTCTTCAAGTTATATCATTTTTTTTTTTTTTTTGTGGTTATAAAACTGTAAAAGGGAGCCCGAAATAGGGAAGCGCTACTTTGACATTTTCAAAAGTAGTTTTGTGTGGACGACGAGAAAACCAAAACAAAAGTGTTTCCGAAAAGAAAAACTATTCCTTTTTATTGTGGTGGAAAATTTCCACAATTTTTTTTTTTTTTTTTTTTTTTTGTTAGAAAACGTGGACAAGGCCGCAAAAGGCCGTCAACTTCTCCTCCATCAACAAATCTTCTAATTTCATCTTTTTTCTTTCGAAATAAACAAAAATCAAAACAAAAACTTTTGACAACGACAGGAAAAGAAAAACGTAAGTTTAAAAACTAATTTTTTTTAAATAATTTTTTTTAGGAAAATTTTCCTTAAAATAATTTTCAGAAAATCTTTTTCGTAGGTGTTATTAAGAAATTTTTGAAAATTGTGAAATTCATAAAGAATTTCGTAATCAAAATCAAAGAAGTTCTCAGAAAAGGATCAGAATCTCAGAGCGATAGATTTTGCACTTTTTTTGTTGTTGAAAACATAAAACTAAAGCGAAGTATGAGTAATTATAACATATCCAAAACTAGTGAATAAACAATTACACCAATCAGAACAGAGTAGTAAAAAAAACAAAACAAAACGATGGCTACGTTTACACCGAGATTTAAAAAGAGACCTAAAAGCTTAGGCCGATCTAAATATTACGGTGTAAACACGTCTAAAGTAACTTAGGTTAGGACACCTTAAATTTAAATCGACCTAAGAACTTTTTGACAACTGATTAGATGGCACTGCAGTAGTTATTGTTGTTTAGGTTCACCTCAAACAAAGTTGATATCCAAGTTCCATAAATGCTCACATATGGTGTTGTTTTAGACTTAGGTCTAGTACGTTGTAAACACGTGTAACCAAACCCAACTTTTAGTTCGGTGTTAACGTGGTTAATAGGTGCAAAAGAGCACGGACAATTTTCAAAGGCAAAATATCTCAGGAAGAAGAAGGATGCAATTTTGTTAAAAACTTCCCATTAAGTAGATCTCAGTTTGGGTTAGTCATGACTGTCAGTCGTATTTAACAGATTTCCTATCAGTTTTCCGTTAACCTTTTACCATTTTCTGTACACTCAAACTGATCAGTTTTGCCGGACAATTTTTTCATGGTAATACGAATTGATTCCTCACGAAAATTTTGAATAATTTTTTAGTTTGATTGACAAGTCATCAATTTTTACGATCACACTGGTCAGTTTTCTATCAGTTGCTCAAAAACTGGTAGAAAACTGATCAAAGTTAGTCCCACTTTAAGCAAATGGCATGACGACACTCACTCTTACGAAATTTTCAATCACTCTAGCCATTTTTCTGGTATGTACGCCATGGTATCTACATTTTTGTTTCCAAATTAAAATTGTATCAATGGGTTCCTCAACCTTAGATAAAACTTCTAATAGGAATAACTATCAGTCCCAGTTAAGATCTTGGTCTACAACCATATAAGATCCATTTAGTGCAGGAATTAAAGTTGATTAAAGATCGATTTATTAAAACCACGATTTGTGGATAATTTGATTTCGAGAAATGGTTTTGTAAATAGCCTTCCAAGATCGTGTTATCTGACATATCTTGCTATTTTCTATGGTGTAACATGAAGTCACTGATTTATGCTTAAAAGCCAGTAACAAATGAAAGCCAACACTGTTCGTGTTGTTGTTTAATCCTCCATTATTAAATAATTTCAGACAAACGCCTTACACAAGAGAGCTAGACTGCTTAATTGTTTGTTTCTGTGTTTTTTTTCTTTTCTTGTACATCTTTAAGCCTTTCCCTTATTTAATTCTTTGAGTCATTGACCCAATGGTATTCATTTTATTAGACAAATCTCTGATAGAAATCGATTTGTTTATTCATTGATGCACTTTAAAATTGTTTTCACTTGTATCAGTTGGTCTTTAATTTTTTGGTCGAGAAGACTGCCGGTGGTCTGGTTCATCGAGGAATGTTTTTTTTTTCATAGTTCTTGACACTGTCTTTCAGGGCGGCGTTTTGGCTTTCTTAGCGATTAAATTCTTAGTCAGCCCTTAGTCGCAGTAACGAACCAACAAAAAGAGTTCAAGACATTTCTTAAATTTGATCACTCTGGTTTTTTCTTTATAACTTTGGTCTCACTGGATCGATTTAGCTGAAATGTAAAACCATGGACTCTAAATGAATAATCAATCCGCATTGTAGATTAAAATCGGACAACGCTTTTTTGAGATATCTTTTACACGACGGACTCCCTAACATGCAAAATCTATTGCCATGAAGCTGTGTTACTAATGTAATGACAAAACTAATATACGATCTGGTAGGACCTACCTTAGGAGGTATAAAAAGGATCTATAAATTTTTTGTATTTAAAAAAGCCCAGAAAATCAAAATTGTTTTTTGAAAGATATTCTTCCCATCATCATTACATATCGTCTCAATTTCTATTTCAAGTTTCGTCTAGGTTGTCTATTCTAGGAAATTTGTTCTATAACATTTCGGGACTATATACTTCAACGAAAACAAATTTCTATTATAGATTTTTTTGATGGATATGTAGGTGGAAAAAAATAGGTATTTTGACGTAGGTAGTACGTACGACTTGAATTCTAGAATCATATTTTATAGGCTTTTTCATCTCCATCAGACTTTCCAAATAATATATTGATAGAGAATCGATTTCTTCTAATTAAATTAATGTATTTTTTTAAAACAAGATTTCGCTCTTTCTAAATCATCAGGATTTCTGTGTCAATTTTTACCCAGTGTAATACTGCTACAGATTTATTTCCATTGGTTTTCTTAGTATCTTCTTCTGCAAATTCTGCCGTTGGTGGGACGAAGAGTCTGTAATAGACATTCTTTCTAACTACAAAGTATTATTTGGTGGAAGGAGGAAACATATGGGGCCATACTGCTTCTCCTTTCTAATCCACTCCGGATACTAAAATTCCTTAAGAAAATAGGCCTGGAGAAAATTCTCTAGAATCTGAGCTTAACCAAACTACTGCACTAAAGAAAAGAGGTACAATAGACCTC
The DNA here is from genome assembly GCA_963422695.1 of Xylophagus ater. Taxonomy (NCBI): domain Eukaryota; kingdom Metazoa; phylum Arthropoda; class Insecta; order Diptera; family Xylophagidae; genus Xylophagus; species Xylophagus ater. The sequence continues at coordinate 43,742,429 of OY730484.1, forward strand.
AAAGGTGCGCAGTACAAGACCACCGCTACAACTTAATTTAATCTAATCTAATCTAGTATCTTTTACTAAACTCAATTTTGGATTGACTATCTGGACTATCTGACTGTCTTCTATAGTTTGTCAACGTTGTTGGACCAGTATGGCAACAAAAGTGCACAAAGACCATCGATCTTTCCCACCTTTTCTGTTGTTCGACATGTTGATGGTGGCGTCCTGTACGTTTGTTGTCTTCTAACGTTTCTTGTTGGGCCCTTCCAAAAATCATTTATGCAACTTAAAAGTTTTCGATTTTGATAACAAATTATCACCAAAAACTCATTTGTTGTACTGCAAGATCTATTGTATCCCCATTCTAGAGAGAGAGATAATGACAGGCTTAAGAGATATCACAGATATTAATGGAGAATTCCCGAAACTTCATTGATAAACCATGTAGAGTTTCCAAATTTTCTTGGATTTACTTTAAGAAAAAAATTATTATAAACAATATTTCTTGGTTTTCTTTTCCTTATTATTTTTTTTTTTTAACAAACGAAAAATTTAAAAACATTAATAAACATTATTTTGAAATAAAAAAATATTTATAGATTTTCTTTTCTTTTATTTTAAAAGAAATGAAATTGTAATTTTGTTGTTTCTTAAATTATAATTTCTCTGAAGTTTTTCTTGCTTGATTTTTGGGGGGACTCTTTTTTTTTTTTGGTCGCCTACGTTTTAAAACGCACGCATTAGAGTCCCATCACGAGTAAATTTTCTTGAGACCAAAATCTCTAAACAATAATATTTCAAAAAACGTTTCAAAAGACGAAACAGAATTGTTTTTTAGATGTCAATATTTTTTTAAAATAATTTATTATTTTCTTTACTTGTTGGTTTTTTTCTTTTTTCAAAAGTTCAAAACGAAACCAAGGTGAAAAACCATATATATTTTTGTAGTACAGGTAAGACACTACTTTAGATACGTCTCGAAAGTTATTTATAGTAGAACACAAGAATAAGAACCAGATTTAAATTCAGAGAAGAAAACATTAATTTGTTATGTCTAAGGCTGTGAATGGCAGCAAATTCCCTGTGTAACCGTAAAGATCTGATCAATGCCTAAATTGGTATTCTGAAATCATATATGCCTATGTAAGTACCGATCAAGCAAAAATTCAGTCCGTTTTAAGTGTCCAAACTGGGCACTATCGATTTAATTATCAGTCAGCGTTCATGACTCTAATAGACGACTCTTCCTGCAATTCCTGCAATGCAGAGGAAGAGACAGCACTTTCTCTGTCACTGTCCAGCTTTTTAAAACCGCAGACTCAAAACTTTCGGTGACCGGTTTATTGAACCAAATGCCATCAGTTGGATCCATGCCAGTCCGATATCCAGCTTCATTGTAGACTCTGGGAAGCTGGCCAATCCCACAATCTGAGGACTCAATCCACAGTGTGCAGAATGGACTCAATTCGTGATCTAAGTGCCGGGTGTGCTAATAGGAATTGCTCCCAACGTCAAAATCATACATACAAATACCGATCAAATTATGTGTCTGAATCATAAAGTACTATAAATCACGATGGTATTTTACGTCCTATACCTGTGCACTTGTTTTGCACCTGCATAGTTACGAAACTACCATTGTAAAGGATGCATGAATGTGGCTTAATTTCCTCCTTCAAGGCGTGAGTGGTCGTGCGCTTATTGGCATAAACATTAGACTTCAAAAAAAACACAAAAAAAAGTCCAACGACATTAAATCGCATGATCACCAAAACGAGAAATTACACGACTAGGAAATGACTCGTTGTTTTAAAAATGTTGTACTTTCGTGTAGCGCTCCATTTTTAATAACTCTGAACTGTCAGCTGTCACGCTGTCCTTTTTGTTTTCGTTGGCAATACTTTACCGCACAAATGGCACAAAATTCAAATCTTGCGTAGTGAATTTTGGAACACTCTTTACATAGTTTTGGCTAGATTTTCGCATAATTATTCAATATCAAACATTTTTATTTTTAATATTAAAATTTAAATAAGTTTGTAACTCATTTCGGGTTTATGTAGTCTAAATCATTGTCACGTGAAATTTTTAATTTCGGATCTTTAATATTTCTTTGGGTGTTTTATTGACATTTAATTAAAAAAAAAATATAAATATGAATATTCATTATGATGATAAATTTCCTTAATCGTTTGTAATTAATGTTTGGAATTGATGGAACTTCTAAAAATGGTACATAATGGCCTTTTTTTTTTAAATTACTAAAAAATTTGCAAGTCAAAAATATTAATTAAATTTCCTAAAATTATGTACAAAAAAAAAGGAAATTTTCTGTCTTAAAATTAAATACTTTCGCCGTTCTCAAATAAATGTCCTATTTAGATATTTGGGGTTATTCTCTTATCGCCATGTAAAACGTACGAAACGGACGAAGACGTTAACAACCTCAAAACAATAATCCTTTTGAATTATTTTACAAAAACGAAACGAAACATATGTGTCTACTTATCAGGATGAACAAGTAAACAGAGCTTGTTGAAACGGACCGAACACCGAAACGATACGGAACGAAACGAAGATCGTCTGTCTCGGTCTGTGATACATTATGATTTACAACGGTAAAGGAATACTCCTATTATGTTAGTTCTAAAGTATATGTATGTCCGATTTTAGCATATTTATCATTCGGGATGTATTGCTTTCTTCTTGCGAATAAAATTTGAGCATATTTGAAACTGATTTAATCAGGAATGTGGAATCGGGAAAAAAAAGTTTCGACTCCAACTCAAACTCTAAATTGTTAGAGTCCGAATGCCCAAATATGCAAAGATGTAAACTTAAGAGTTACGACAGAACGTTGTCGAGGACGAGATGGAACATAAAAGGCCCTTGACAAGCCAAGAAACTCGATAGTTGATTTTATCTTCATGTTAACGCCCCTCCTCTTTCCCCAATTTTAGACAAAGAAAAAAGAAGAACCGAGATCTGCATTTGAATCTCTGATTCTGATCAGTTTCTAGAAACGAGGTCTAAATCAACTCGATCATTCATTCCACACTGCCAATTCTCTATCACAATGGAATTCGCCAGTTACCTGATAAATGATAGAAAGTCATAGTCATAATAACGTTGGTTATTTTGAAGATTGAATTTCAGCAGAAAAAAAAGACCAGGATTTTCTTGGACATCTAATATTAAAAGTACGTACGTATATCGGGGGAACACTTGTTTTGGAACGTAGGCAGACAGTTATTCATAATTTATATAGTTCTTAAAAGTGTTTTTTCTGGAACTTTTTCTTTTTTACTTTCTTTATTTGCAGGATGTACTATTTCACATAATTATGGGAATATAAAATTACATTTATGAGAAACCGAACAACAAAGTTCTTCTATTTCTGTCATATCATAGAAGTTTTTAATGTTAAATAATTTAGTATCACATAAGAAGCTTTTAATTTACATAACTAAAAAGGCCTAATTATGTACTATGTTAAAGGTTTTTCTTTTCATAGAAAAACCATCATTCAAAAATCAATATTTAAAATTCATGTTCAATTTTCTATTCTTTATGAATAATTTTTTTTATTCATTGAAGGTGAAAAATTAATTAATAAAACTAAAGGCCAATCTCCACACATAGCCGACATCCTATTTCTGATGCAAGTATGGGATACAACTGTACAAAGATTGGTTAAACAGAAAGGGAGAAAACATGCATCCTACAAATTTTGTCGGCTTCTGCATTTCTCATTTCCCCAACTGTTGATTTTCGATCTGCAAATGATTCCCCTCGAGAAAACAGATGAACATGTTTATCTGGTTTATATGGCACTTCATCTGCAGGTGTATAGTCTCACAATAATCACACACGATACCATCGCACACTACCAATTTTTCGAAATTGTGATGGGGAGACTCTGATGTTTTTATTCGATCAATCCTAGCGACAATTGCAAAAGTACATCTCTTTCTAGTTTTCTGATATTTCCCGTCAGAATAGGAAGTCGGCTGTGTGGAGATTGGCCTTAAGTATTTGAATAAAGTTGTTTGTTATTCATTAAATTTCGCCACGAACACAGATTAAGTTTCCTTGACAGAATTATGCCAATAAAAGTTGAGAAAAAAATCGATATCAAAAATTTTCATTAATTTTCTTTTAAATTTTAATATTCATAGTATTGACAAGTAAAACAAATATTAAGGATGGGGGGGGAGGGGAATATCGTCTAATTGATATTTTAAAAAATGGATACAAAAATTCGAAGAATTAACAAAGGTATAGAAGTTTAAATGATACAATCTACTACGTACTGAGTGTATTTAAAAGTTCTCGGTTCTCCTACAAGCTAAATACTTGTACATTTAATCAAGCTCATTTCTAACTTTTTCCCTTATCCCTTCTTGAATAATTTATATCGTCAATGACTATAGAATTCGAAGTAAATCTCTTACCAACGAGTAATTTCTTCAAATTGGAAATCAGGTAAAAGTCACCGGGCTATTATCCTGGGGAATACTGGTTAACAATTAACATATCATAATTCATACAATTGCGCTTTGAAAATGTCGAGTTTTTAATCAATTGCGAGCAAACGCGGCATTCATCTTACGAATCGCTTGTTCCTCCTTAATAAAACGTTTGTAATTTAATTGGATTTTAAGATATTCTACAAAGTAAAGTTGAAGTATAAGAAACGCGTCTGGTCCATGAATTATGTTAATGATTCCCAAAATTTTTCTTTTCTGGGATTTGTTTTTACGAGCCTCCGACACCTCTTCAAAATTCGTTCTAATAGACTCGTTCATTTAGAGTGGTTTTACTATGGAAAAGCCCAAAATTTTGAACATTTGACGAATCCCATTTCCAAATACAATAAAATATTAGTGAAAACTCCATAGTAAAGGATCAATTATATTGCAACTTCATGGAAAATTACCGAGATTCGTTCGCTCTGTATTTATTTCACACAAATTTTTACTTAAATTTTTTAGAGTTCGACCTAAAAGTTTGAAACGACTAATTTTTAATCAGTGACAACTCAATCTAATGAGGTCTACTAGTAATGTAATCGTTCCATTTGGAATGATTCCGACACATCATTAAATTAACCTTGTCCACAAAATTCTAGAAATTTGGCAAGGACAGTTGTTGGTGCTGTAAAGATTTGTCATCTAAATTTTATCGATTCCCGTCACGACGTCTTCATACACAAGAGAATCGAAATTCAGTTTATCGCTATTTCAAATCGGTTCCAAATGTAGCATGTTATTGGCACTATGTTAAAGTTTAATAATGTGTTAACAAAATTTTGTATATTTAATAATTTTGATTTATTGAATTTATATATTTGGCAAAGGAAATTAATTAAAACTAGTATTGATTATTTAGAAAGTAAATCTTCTAGATAAAAATATCTTTTATAAAGAGTTCTATGATTTTTTGCCAACAGATATCCATAAGCCCGGCTAGCTCAGTCGGTAGAGCACGAGACTCTTAATCTCGGGGTCGTGGGTTCGAGCCCCACGTTGGGCGAAGCAGGAGTTTTTTTTTTTTGCTCAAAAAATTTTTTTTTTTTTGATTTATCAAATTTACCATTTTTTTTAACATGGTATCGTCTATTTATGTAGTTAACTTATATAATTAATTTCAACAAAATCGATTCACAAATTTTCCAATTAAATGCGAAAAACCATAAACAAAAAAGCGACAAAACTTTCTGGTCACCCTAGTTTTTTCTTTATAACTTTGCTCCCCCTGGATCGATTTTGATCAAATGCAATACCAAACCAAGTTAAGGAATAAGATACTCACATTGTAAATTTCATCAAAATCGGATAACGCGTTTTTTGAGTTATCTTGTATACGGACGGACGGACGGACGGACATGCATAAATCGATATAACTTTTGATTCCTGACACAACCATACCATTAAAATCTTTCTACGACCATTATTTCGATGTGTTACAAATGGAGTGACAAAACTAATATACCCTCTGGTAGTACCTACCATAGGGCATAAATATTTGCAAACTGTATCCAGTTAACTGGATAAATGCCAACGAACGTGTTATACGATGTAATCGAAATTTGGCGAACTGATTGATTATTAGAAGGATTATCAGAGATTCCTTTTATTTTTCATATTGATCTTAAAGAGGAATCTCTATCATACATAGAGGGTGACTTATGAAATCTTATCTTAAAGAATACGCCTCTACAGCTGCTATGACCTCTTCTAACTTCTTGTTTCGATTCAGGATCATGGTAGTGGACTCAAGTCTCATTCATAGTGATGAATCGAAGTATGAAATCTATTTTATCCTTTTTAGAACGGTCCAAATGTTGTTGAAAAAGTCACATTCGAAGGTTTTTTTATTCCATTGCTAGCAAATGCGGCACCCATTTTACACAAAGCTTTTTGAAACCTAAAACTTCAGCTAAGATGTGATGTAGTACTGATCTACGTGAAATGCCTATGGTGTTAGCTATCTCATCTACAGTCACTCGTCGATCTTTCAAAATAACATCCTGTATTTTTTGTATGTTTTCTGTTGTTGATACACTTCTTGGATGACCTTCCAGTGGATCTCATCTTCGAGGCTTGTACGACCAGATTTAAAAAGGGCAGCTCATTTTTTCACAGTGGAAAATGAAGATGATGCATCCTTATATATACTTGTAACAATTTTAGATCAATTTCTGTAGGTGGTAAAGCATCCAAAACAACGAATTTAATCACTGCACGATATTCAATTTTTCTCCATGTTAAACACTTCAACTTCAAATAGCTTCTAAAAAAAGACTGAATTGACTTATCGACGTGAAACTTGATACGTGTTCTTATGAGGGTTGTACCAACATAAGACAATGACTTGCTAGCAGCGGAAGAAAGTATTTTCCCCAAGTGACACTGTACATTTGTTTGGTTTGTACGCCACTGATTTATACTTTCAATTCGCTAACGTAAACAATAATAAATACATAATTATTATATATTATTATTATTATATTTTGTTTTGATTAATAATATTGTTTTGGCTTTTTTTGGCACCGAAAAAAAGCATATAAATAATTTGTATTTATTTTACAAACATCATAAGTAAATATTTTGCAAAGCGTTATAATAAATTGCATTGCAACTGCATTTTTATTATTCATCAGATTCCTATATTTTATTTTGATGTCACGGACTTTGTGTTTTTTTTGAAAATATATTAGATGTGCCAAAAAGTCATTGGGCGCATCCAGCAGTCCCAAGCGCTTAAATCTAGCAAGACGACTGGACGCAATTCTAACTTTAAGCGCTTAGTGAAATTCTAGCATAAAAATTTGTTGTTATCTCAAACAGCGCATTTAAGGTTGTTGTTAACTACCATTCGCTTGATTCCAGCAACGCATCCAGGAGTACAAAAAATTCTACCTGCTTAGATTAAGAATTTTGAAAAAGCGCTTAAGAGTCCTGCATGCAGACAATGTGTTTTTTTTACTTTGCAAATGAAAGACGAATTTCTCATGGGGGAAATAAAAGTGTTACAGTAATTCTTTTGCGATATTCCTGGAATTTTTCTGGGTGGACAAACCAAGACAATTCATTTTACAAGCTTTTCTTGAACTTACACCAAATCTAGACCATTAAAAATGAGTTCTGAGGGCATAGAAACAAATGATAGTACCATAGTACAAAGTACAAGTTCAAGAACTCTCTCAATTTTTGATGAGTGACCAAACTTGTATGTGCTTTTAGCATTATCATGATTTGATGATTTTTAACGCTCGATTTTGATAGTTTAAGATCTTAAAAACAATCTCTCGTTAAAAGCCGATTCGATTCGATCAATTTCTTTATTTTGTCATCATCAACAACACCAATTATCTTTTGACTCATTTAAAAATTCAATGCGTAATTATTAGTTGTTTTTTTTTTTGGTTGTGGGAGGCAGCGTTAAACCTTCGATAAGGTTGTGTTATCTAATTGAGTAGTAATAAAACACCGGTTTTTCTTTTTTTTTAGTCGTTTCAACTATCATCATTGTGATAAGATATCAAAAAAAATATATCCATAAAAAGAAAACCAGATTAGAATTCGTATCATATCATTTTTCTCGAGAATTAAAAATTTTTTAATAAATTCCTAACATTTCCCTCTATTCTGAGCACAGTCATAACAAGTTCTGACTGTCATAAAATAACGTCATTGTCATAACTTTTCTTAAAAGGCAATTTGGTATTCTGACCCGGTCATAACTAATAACTGTCATAAAAAAAATATCATAAGTTGTGACCGACAATATTTTACATCATAACGGAATTTTATGTGTTCTCTGAGTGATTCAATTGATAAACATGGAATAATTTCCACCATTTTTTTAAACACACAAATAATTTTACACTTATAGAAAAATTTCAAACCTATACAAACATTTTCCAGAGTATTTCTCAAATAACTATATGACAACTCACTCGAATTATAACAGTTTAAACTGTTATAAATTGGACATAATTATGACCCGTTCGCTAGAATACGAATTTTCTCAGCAGTCATAATTTCAGTCGGAATATTATTGTCTTGAATATTTATGACAGTAAAACTGTCACAATGCCACTATAAGCGGATAAAACTCACAAAATTTCGAAGTCGGTGTTGTATTCAGAATTTTCATTCATGCTTGAGCTAAATATAAGCCACAAAAGCTTTAAAAAAGTGGTTTTATTAAAAAGTTTATTTGACTAATATTCGGCTCGAGGGACCAAAAAAAAAATATTGTATGAAATTCAGGTCATATTTTTTTTTTAAGTAAAGTAATTAAGTATTAGGAAATTATCTGTTGATGCTACCTTAATACCTTGAACACTGAATAATAACAATTTTGTAACCATTCTTAAGTAATTACTCATTTTAATTAATTTTATTGAATTAACTTGTAAAATCCAAGATTGAATAAGATTTGTGAGAACCATTTTTTTTTTACTCAAAATTAAACCATTCTAATTGTTTTTAATTGCAATTCTTCTCTATAAATAATTCTTTTGTAGATTTAATTAAATTTTTTCTTACCTCACGATTTAACAACCGACATTTTACCGGATGCATTTGTAAGGAAAAAAAATGTCATTTCATGGTTAAGAATTATTTTTTTTTCGTCATACTATCTAATCTTACAATATATGTGACCTTAAATTGTCAGACAATTTCTTTTTATATAAAATGTCATACATTTATCTTTCCTGAATAAATAATTAAAAGTATTTATTATTATTACCTTCCTGGTTTCAAATTTATAACAAAAAAATATTAATTTTAGAAATATTATTTGATAATATTTCGTAGTCGGAAGTAATTATAGAAATAGTATCTTTAGTTGACATTGAATTCGCTTAGAATTAAAAAGACAAGTGGATGCAAATCTAATCTAATCTATTGAAATTTACATCCCTATTCTGGCGTTACGACAAATTTTTAGTCATAACAAAATTTTGCATACTACAAATATTATGACTTCTGAGAAAATTCGTATTCTGGCAGTCGAGTCATAATTATGTTCATAATATTAATTTATAACAATTTAAACTGTTATAATTCGAGCGATTTGCCATGTAAAATATTTTCGGTCACAATTTGTGATCATTTTTTATGACAATTATGAGTTATGAGCGCATCAGAATACGTATTAGTCTTTAAAAAAAAGTTATGACAGAGTGACGTCACGCTATGGCACTGCGATTAAGTAATGTTCCTCAAATTTTCACATTAGTATGTAAAATATTAGGGACACATGCCGCATACACGTGAAATACTAACATTTGACATCTCAATACTGAATACTGAAAGTGCAGAAATATTGATTGATTAATTTGTGAGCGATTTCCGGAATCGAAATTAAAAAAAAAAGGTACTGGCTACCGAACCGGGAGCAGAACCCTTAAAATAGAATAGATTAGAATTATATCGACTCATTTCGTTCATCGGGGGGAATATGATACTGAATTTCTGTCATTTGATAGATGACATTAGAGCTCTGAGCGGCGAGATAAAAGATGCCGCACCCTTTAATTCTTCACACCCTCTTTCAGGCTCGATTTGAGCCTATTTATAATTTAATGATTAGCCAAAGTTTTACAACAAAATACGGTTCAGCTTTTATTTACTTTAAGAATTCTTTAAAGAAAAAATGATTTGATTTTCATGTCCTAAAAAGTCGGGCGTTTTTTTTTTCTTCTATTTTTTTAAAACATTTTTTAAATATTTCAAAATTTTGTTTATTTTTCCTTTTAATAAATTTGTTTTAATAATTTTGAATAAACAAGAAAAGAAAAAACTTACTTAAAGTATTCAAAAAATTTGGCTACAAAAATGTTTGCATCCATATTTATTTATTTAATCACAAAACTTATTTTCAATTAAAATTTTTGTTTATTTTAATAAAAATATTTAATTTATTAAAAATTCTTCTTTGAAATAATTTCAGTGACCTCTTAAAGCAAATTAAATTCTAATAGAAAATTATTCACAAACAATTTTCATATATTTATAAAAAACTTTTGGTTGCTACAACAAAATTTATCAAAAAAGAAAAGTTTTCTAAAATGAAAATCGAAAGAAAAACAGACAGCATGTTGCCTGCCAAAAAAAAAAAATTCTTATAGATGAAGCCAGAAAAACTATGCAGCATTTTGAAAACATATTTAATGTCAACCAAATTCGAATATAGTATATTTTAGAACAATTTTATACTACACCGTGTCCGGCAATTGAAGTGTCCGTCTAATTCAAATCAATGCCAAATATAAACTGCACATCTTGCAATACTAAAATTTGACACATGAATATTGCTTGACATAGTGTCTCGTCAGTAGTAAAAATTATTTGTTGGTGAAAAGACGCGTTCGCGTATTTTTTGTACAATGGACAAGAAACGAAATTAAATTGTTGCGCTTCATTTTATTACAAGTTTATACTCCATCTGTTATCCAAAGAAAATATCATCAGATTATATATTCTTAAGGTTCTATAAGAGTACTGACTGAAATACTAACAGGACTCGAAGCACACATTAAAATACATACTAGGACATGCACTCAGCTGCTTGATTCTGCAAGGAGGAGGAAGAGACGCTAATACACATTGTTTTCGACTCTTCGAAACACTATTCCGTATGAGGAGAAAACATCTGCGAGCATATACAGCTTCTCTCCAACTGAGATTGAAGCTCTTGACTCACTACGGATACTAAAATTCCTAAGAGAAATAGGCCTGTAGGAGGTGCTCTTGAATGAATGGAATTTAACCTAACTAAACCTGAACTAAAGAATTACTGGTTTAATAAAACATACGCGATAAGGAGTTGCACGGTTTTTTAGGTTGTGTCAAAATTGGTCTACGTTGGAACCGGCTCACCGCGCATATGTTGGGTATACCCGTATGGCAATTTGAGTCTGGTACATACATACATTGCAGTATAGTAGAAAGAACTTTATTAGTTCTGCCAAGTTTAGACCTTTAAGTAAGAACTTGATTTATGCGCGATAAAATAGATTTTTTGTAACTACGCTACCCGAAATCCCGAGCGTTGTTTGTAAATATAATAAAATCATCTTTTAAGTACAATTAATATTTATTTTTGAATTTCATGATGTTTTAATATTTTGATAGGTGTTCCGTTTGTTGTTCAATTTGCTTTGATTACTCATCTTTCGTTTTGCCAAAATATTTTTAGCTCATCTTAAACCAAAATATCGAAATTTCTTGATCTCAATTTTGTTTCATCATTTTAGTTCAAATCACAAATGTGTTCATTGTGCGTTTGTGCGTTGATTTAGCTTAAAAATAAACTTTCAACATCCAAACCCATCACACCCACCCATCCACCTACTACCTGTTTTCTTATCAACTCCCAATCATTTTACTCCTCCACAAATATTAAAAATTCTCAAAAGAGTATGTTGATCTTGAAAATGTCTTAGAATAGGTAAATTTTCTTCTTTTTTTTTTCTATTTTTCTTTTTTCTAGTCCACAGACGTAGTTCAAATGATTCGACCTAATAAATTTTCGTTGCAATTTTTAAATGGGACTAACGAACCATTTTGTTAATGAACTCTGGTATTATTAATATAACAGAAATGAGGTTTCGGGGATCTGACAGCAGGGTCACATTTAAATCTTAGGATTTTTTTTTTGGCACTTAACTATGTTAATTGATATTAGCCAATTTTTAAATCATGAAAATGAGTCTAAATAAATCTTGGCTCAGATCTTAGTTTTTTTGCCAAATTTTAAAGGATCATTAAAATAAAAAAAACCGTGGCTACGTCACTGTGTGTAGAAAAGATCAAAAAACATATTTCGCGGAAAATTAAATCAAGTTTTATTTTTTTAATATAAATTTCATAGTAAAATTTACTGCCATTCATATTTTACTTAAAAAAACAGAACTTATAAAACAGTCTCTCTGACGTATTATGGCACGGTAATTCCACGAAAACGCGGTAAAATATCACTAAGAGGATGGACGAACGGGTAGGAGGAAAAGGAATAAAATGCGCGAATAAAATGACATTGAATTGATGGTTTTTTTTGGTTTTTAATTCAACCAATTTCAGCTGCTCTGATCTCTAAAAACACTTTTTTTTGAAGCGAGACCAGATTTTTTTCTTCTATAGTTCAAAAAAATAGGCGGAAGTTATCTTGAATTTTTTATGGAAAAATATTTTCCGGTACCTAGTTTAAAAGTTGGTAATATAAGTGAGCGACTTCTGTTGTCTAAAGCTGCGTTTCCACCAAGCGAACAAAATGTTTTTGCTCGCGTGTGGTAAACATTTCTCTCTCTTTTACCCACGCGAGCAGAAACATTTGGTGCGTTTGGTGGAAACGCACCTTAATAAATTCTGACACAGTTTTTATAAAACCAAAAAAAACGCATATACTTATAATATAAATTAGTAAAATCTAAAGATTTCGATCCTAACACTGACAAGACATCTTTGTAAAATGACCAATAATCCACCAGATTGGTTATTATAACCATTTTAAGCTATCAGAGAGTGTGGCCCATCGTCGGTTTTGGTTGGGATTCCAATAAATTAGTATAAAAAATCACAAACTGCTGGTGCAGAAACTAAAATCCCATCACCAAATACTTAGCTTATATATGTATAATAATTTGTACACATCACCAAAGGATAATCAACTCGACTCGACCATAAAATCCAATCCATTATTATACTTGGTATACTCACCTATTATGGGTAATCTCTTGTAGTCGTTGTAAATCATGCTGTATCCTTGTATCATTCTTAATTTCCATATTTTTATATAGAAAATTGTACAACGATAAATCACGATTTATTTTTCTTTCCAAAAAGTCAACTTTTATATCGGTGGCCAAAAGGATTTGAACCATTTTATTAAAGCTTGGGGATTAGACAGTCCAAAAAATTTAACAAACTTGTTCGGTTGTTATAAAAGTTGGACCATTTTCTCAGACGAAATCTTACAAACTGTTTGGAAAGAGATTAAAATGTTTTAATTATTTGAATTTGTAGAATTTGGCCAACTTGTTGGAGTGTCTAACTTAACGTAGCAAGCGATATTAGAGCAATATGTGTAAATTCTATTCATAAATTCCTTTATATTTACTAATGTTAGTACATTATGACATGACAAGCTACCTCGCTAAACAATTTTCGATTTTACTATTCACACACGCTCTAAAGTCTATTTTTTGTATATATTGAGGTGTTCGGAAATTTTGTGCCAATTGAAATGAAAGAAGACATTTTAGTGCTAGAGTTAAATTAATTCGTGTCAGTTTGATATCCTTTTGAAGATGGAAGACAAATTGAATCTTAGACGCTTGATGATTTTCTATTACTGAAAAGATAGAAATGTTTCAAGAGCAATCAAAAAAGTATGCGCTGATATTTAACTTCAGCCTTACACAGCAATAACGTCGGTTTTTTGCTAAGAAACTTTTGAAATTCTGGTGCGATAGAATGTTTTAATAATAACAGCTCAAATCGAGCCTAAATGTTTATTAATTTCCATAATAAAGTCATTCGGTATTAGGAATTATATAAAAGTTTTCTCAGTTCAAATTTACTGAGACAAAAGTCAAAAACTTGTGCATTGGCATTTACCACACGAAGCATTCGGGAGACTGCTTCATTCCTCCCGTAGTCCTTCCGGTGGAAACTGATTTTAAACAAGACCACGGATCTCAGCGAACAAATGTTAGAATTAAGATGAATTTTGCTTAAAATATTAGGAGCATCAATAGCCCCATTAAAAATTTGATAAACGAAAATTACATCTGCCACTTGTCGGCGCTTTTCAATGGAATGTTGAAGTTTCGTGAAAAATGAAGAAAGGTTGTGGAATAAGACGGGGCGAATACATAATTACATAAATTCACCTTAAAAATAGGAACGTAATTTCCAGACAGCCCCAAATACTTCTCATAATGTATTTCATCTTTATTCTTTCAGATTCTAAACTGAAAATCACGTGCTAACAAAATTTAACATCGTAAATTAATTTAGCATAGTAACATAAGAATTTCCAATCGGATTCATTGAACAACAAGTTATTAGAACGCTTGTAAAATTATTTTAAAAAGTTTTTTGACATTAAATCAAGTTTACTAAAACAAAACCAACAAAAAAAAAAACAGAGAGCCTATAATAAATAATGATAAAGTTTTTAATCATCGAAAAAAAAAAGAATTTACGAAATCGTTTGAAATATGAACTCATTTAAGCTTTTGAAGTCTTTATCAAAAGTCATATAAAAATATCGTTTTTAAAAATTGAAAATTTTCCATTTGACTGACACCGTTTTAGAAAAGTCTCGTGTTTTTTTTTGTATGACCTCTCAACTCGTTCAAATTGCTTAGTTTTGTGAATTTTTGTGAATAATATTTTTCATAAAAGTTATCAAGTCTAGACAAGCTTTTTATTTGATTAAAATTTTCAATTTTCTGGAAAATTTCCACCTAAAATTCAAGACAACATACACGGAAAACGGTTAAGGCACATGACAGTTGCACAATAGGACTAACAGCCACTTTGCAAAAGTGATTAGAAATGGACTCAAACTTTGTCTTTAAAAGAAGGGTTAAATACATAAACATGACAACTTAAAAATGGACTTGAGGTCGGCTTGAAACTCAACCTGGTTTTGTTAGCTTTACCAAATTGAAATTTTGACTAGAAATTGACTTCAAATTAAAAGACACTTGCAAACAGATTATGTTTCGACTCTGTTCATACTCCATTTTAAATTTTCAAGTCGATTTGAAATCGATCTGGGTTTACATGTAAAATCGATCGGATCGACTCAAGTGGAATTCAAGTCGATCCGGGTTTATATGCATGATTTTTGAGTTGAAGTCGACTTCAAGTGGATCACCCAAACGCCATAATTGAGTTATGAGGATTAAACTTGATAAAGTCAAGCCTGGCAGCTAATTATTCACATATCACCACTAGTGGCAGTGACCAACAATTTTAGCTTGATAACTACTATTCGCACACGCCCTTAAGGTCAAATTTTTACCAATTGTGAATTCAAGATAAACAAAATATGATAACGACGTGTTTTAATCATTCCGCAAAGCTTTTTCTATTCTAACTAAAAATACAATAACCCTTTGATTGGTTATCTAATAATATTTGGCAAACAATAAGCTTTCAAATACTCTCTTCTAAGAATTATAGAACTCTAAAGATCAAAGGTGAACACTGAAGAGTTTTGTACGCTATGCTAAATAAATTATCAGCTATAAAGTTTGTTCACAACGGAATATCAAGCTTTATGATGGTCCCAAGTGCTTGTTTTGAAATTTTTCTTTTAAGAATTTGAACTCTATTTTAATCGAAGAAATTTGTGTACACAAAATTTATCAATGAAAAACTTTCCATTTTGATATCCGAAACAATATGAGTTTTAATTGGAAATCTTATGTAATTGTTTTGTGTTAGTAAACATAATTTTTTTTTGTCGTTTAAGAAAGTTGCAAAATCATTTAAATCAATAAGAATTGAATTGATTTGACTCAAAAGAATTTGAATTATACACGCTTTTTTCTTTAATGAAGGTTAGACATTTTTTTTTTCTTTGCACTTAACAAAATCGAATGTCAAAAGAAGTTAATTTAATAATCAATCATAAGATTCTTTTCTTGAAATATTTAATAATTGTTCAAATGGGCCAAAAAGTTGCGATTTTTTAAATATTACTTAGTGTAAAAACACTTCAAACAATCACTTTCAATTACTACAATCACTAATTATGTTCTAAATCGAATTTGACTCTGACTGGATGGGTTATGAACCCTTTAAATATAAATCATGGAAGCAATCTAGAACATATCAAAAATAATTCGTACTTGTGACATTATTTTGTGACAGTCAGAACTTGTTATGACTGCGCTCAGAATAGGAGGGTTACCCCCTTATTCTGAACGCAGTCATAACAAGTTCTGACTGGCATAAAATGACGTCATTGTCATAACTTTTTTTTTAATACTATTTGGTATTCTGGCGCGCTCATAACTAACAACTGTCATAAAAAAATATCATAAGTTCTGACCGACAATATTTTACATCACAACGGAATTTTATATGGGTTCTCTGAGTGATTCAATTGATAAATATGGAATAATTTCCACCATTCTTTTCAACACACAAATAATTTTACACCGATAGGAAAATTTCAAACCCATACAAACATTTTCGAGACTATTTCTCAAATAACCACGAAAGCTCGCTCAAATTATACCAGTTTTAAAGTGTTATAAATTCATATTTTGGACATATTATGACCCGTTCGCCAGAATACGAATTTTCGTAGCAGTCATAATTTCAGTCAGAATATTATTGTCATAAATATTTCTGACCGTAAAACTGTCACAATGTCAGAATAAGCATGTTAGTCTAGTTTTTCTTGCTTGGAAGTACTCGTTTGTTAGACTTTGTCCATTTAATCGACCATTTTTAATTTAATTCATTCTTTTTTAAAGTACTTATTTTTAATATCCAAGCTTCGTGTTGTTCAAAGCTTTATAAAGGAATAATTCTTTGATTACGAAACATTTTTCGAATCTTGAAAAAAAAGTTCACATAATTTTTATTCAATTTTTCTAAAATTGTCACGATTCTAAGATAAGTATTTATTGACCTTCTTCGTAATGACTGAACATTTTCTAATCGATATAAATTCAAGTTTATGTCATTATTACCACACCACGACTCCATTGGACTTATTTAAAGACTTATTTTCAGTCGGACTGAAAACAAAAGTCTTGTGGAGATTCTAAAAATTGGACTTTTTTGTCAGTCCGACTGAAAATAAAAGGTGTCTCCATAATAGTGCCTGATTTAAAAGTCGTGCTATTTTCGTTTCATTAAGTTTACAGTATTGAAATCTTCACATCTATCATCTACCATTGTTGCTATTAATAGTCATGGAACTTTGCAGGAAGGAACGACATTATTATTGACAGTTTGTCAAGTTTCGAACGCCTACTCTGGTGAAAAAGACAATTCCACAAAATTCAAATTGTGCGTTTCTTTCGGACCATTCTTTATTTAATTAATTATTAAATTCCCTATCGAATGAGGTATAATTCATACCTGTAGGTCCCAGAATACCTGACATATACGTATACCTTCATACAAGAGAATTCTTGTGTTTTCTGTCCTAAAAAGGAATATTTCTGAAAACAATGAATGGCATTTAATTCCTTATTAAATTGATCGTCGAATGAGGTATGGGTCGTCTTTATAAGATGCAGAATAACCGAGATATACACAAACTTCAGTTACGCAAATCAAATCTTGCACTTTTATTTGGGACACCCTATATGTCTTGAAATAAGTCCAATGGAGTCGTTGGGTTATATAAAAAAGACTTTTAGGATCAATAACTACCTTTTTTTTATAATAATAAAATATTAATAATCAAATAAAATGAAAAAAGAGAGAAGATCAATCGATAAGCTTTTTTAATAAAATGCGGCTAATTTTTATCTGTGGTTGAATTTTCGATTAAAATTTCTACTTTGATAAAATTTTTATCATAAAAGCTAAATAAAATACGAATTCTCAAACTTATTATTTATATAATTTTATTAAAACCCAAAGCCCTATGCCAGTACCACTGGTATTTAAATTTACGTATTATACTCCTATCGCTTTTGATACTTTTAAAGTTATCCTAATTTGTAAGCGCGTTCGTGGTTGAAGGAAGAGTAGAAACTAATAAAATTTGTTAATGAAGAATCCCGGAATATCTTCAATCTTCTTAGAGTACACTTTCCCGATTATATATTTCGGATAATTGTGTTTAATTGAGAAGAAAAAGACGGGTGTAATACAATATTTCCATTTGAAATTAACGTTTGCCATTTATATATTGGATATACTATTTCTCATATATTATACTCCTTCTGTTATCCAAAAAATTGTTAAAAGAAATGATCAGCAGTTTAGGTTATTAAATATTAGATGACATTTTTTTGTTGTGTTGATTTGAAACCACTTTGTTACGGCGTTGAGTTAATATACGTCCCGACTCGTATCGTTTTAAAGATCTGTTAGTAATCTTTCTGTTTTGAAAATTTTTTTTTGTTCGTAGTAAAAAATTCAAAGGCCAGAGATTGAAGAGATTGATAAAGGATTGAAATCAAAAGAAGCTACCCAGACTATCTACGATATTATTTATGGAGTCATTTTGAAACCTTGAAAATGCTATAAATATTTTCAAAAGTTGAAAAGTGATGATAAAAAGGAGTTAAAGGACAAACCAAAATCAGGAAGACCTCTTAAAATCTGATGATGACACTCTAAACTCATTGGTAGATTCCGATCCATGTAAATTAATTAAGGAATTGTCATAAGACTTCGGTTGTTAATGATTAACACTGGAAGGATCATTTGAAAAGGCTCCGAAGGGTAACTCTTCGAGGAGGCCTCTATTCAGATATGGCCTTTTATTTGGGTTTCAAAGTTATGCGTAGATGTATAAATTGCCTTAAAAAGACGAATGTTATAAACAAAATTAGTTTAATATCAAAAATATCATAATTTTGTAGGTAATTAGTTAAATAAATTTAAAACGCAAAATCTTTTCTCATTACATACTTTACTATATGAAAATGTCATTTACTTAATTAATTATTTACCATAAAAGCACTTAAATATATCCCAAAAAAAAAGACATTCATATAACCTTTAATATTTTAGAATTTTTCTTTCATATGAAAATAAATAATTTAAGAAAATTCCCCAACCTGGAACTATAGTAATTTTCTTTCTTTACAGGGTATTTCATAAAGGGTAATCATAAAATCCCTAAAAATTTCTTATGATTTTCTCGTTGAATAAATGATGGCCTCAGATCTTCTATTAAAATGAAACAGAATTGTTATTGATATCATTAAAGTAGTACGATCAGATACAGTCATAGATGCATCGCAGTTTTTTGGTTGCATTTCCAAAAGTTTTTGCTTTTCGCTAATCACACGTTAGAACTTCTTTTTAGGTGGCATGCAGTACATAAACCGATTAGTGTACAGCCAAAAAGAAACCCAACTTTTGCAAATCTTTTTCTGTGTTGCAATAAAATTTGGCGTATCTGGCAGTTGAGAAATTTCGAATTTGAATCTGGACTTTGATGATTTCTTTATATACAATTTTACAGTACATCAGAAATTTGACGATTTTGCGTTAAAAGATTTGAAATCGAGTTAAATATATTAGGTCTGTGAGTCAGTTTTTACGACTTTAGATTAGATAGCATAAGTCATACTATTTGTTATATGTGTGAACTGGCATTACATAGATTTGAAAGCTTCAAATCGTGTACTAGTATATGACATTTGTTTAAAATGTAAACAACATTGTTTTATATTCGATTGAAAATGGAAGAAGACTACATGCCAAATAAACAGAATTTGCGGAAAGTTTTGCTACTTTTCGGCTTTAATGAAAAGAAAAAAGCTGCGGAAGCTTATTGATTATTTGTAGAAACTTATGGGTTTACACAGTGTTAGTAGCTGTCAACCTAACTGCCAGGGAAGTTGCTTCCTGTACTCGACTGTTTACGGGTTGTTTACACAGTGATAGCTGTCCTTGCGAGTAGACAAAAATCGACTTTTTATACGAACGCTGAAAATGACAGTTGCTATTATGACACCGAGAGAAGAACAGAAAATGGTTCCTTCAACATCATTTTCATCTTCGAACCAACGAAAAATTATAGTACGGACAGTGATAAAATCTTTGACTACAGTATTATGTGCTGAAATGCGAGCGAGGTGTACTGTTGTGTGATGTGGTGGACGAAGTCGAGTGGATACGTTTATACAGCTACTGCCTACGCCAACTCGCACGTTAGCTCGCACTGTGTAAACCACCTACTACATTGAACATGCTCCAAGCCATAGAAGTTGTGATAAGTGGTTTAAACAATTTAGAGAGAAGGTAGTTTTGACCAAACTAAATTATTTCTTTTCGAAACATCCTGTTATATGTACATATTATATAATCACACGACCAACCCCAAGATTTAAATGATTGGGGATATCTAAAATGTTCGATATCAAGGTTAATTTCATAAAAAATAGAAAAAACTCACCGCTTTAATCATTCACAAAGTGAAATTATTTGATTTAATATCGTGAATAATTTTCTTTTTTTTTTTTATCAATAAAAAATACGTCAGAAGCATGCGTCCAGAAGGAAGTTCTTGTCCCCGGCATTCAAATTTTTATATTTAATCAACAAAAAAAAAAAGAAAGTAAAATGTCTCTCATTTGTTGTGTCATTTAAATATTTCCATGGAAATTCTTTTCCACTAACACATTTTCTTTTGTAATTTGTTGTAATTCTTTAATTCTTCAACAATCCTGCAAAGTCCAATTATTATTCTTTTGACGAGCGTCAAAACGCGTCCAGTTAATTTCTTAAGAAATTTTTAAGACGTAATTTAAAAGCTTTTTCTTTTTTTTTTTTTTGGTTTAAATAAAGCTCAAAGGTAAATATTCTTCTTCTTTCCAAAAATATAAAAAAAAAAGAATTAAGTTTAATTAATGATTAAAAAAAAAAGATTGTTTTAATCTTAATTGTTTTATTATTTTTTTTTTTTTTCATTTAATATTAAAACAAATTTAAAAAGGCTTTTACGCCCGTCGCACACTTAAGCTAAACGAGCTAAATTACGTAAGCTAAGTTTCTTGCTGAAAGTGAAAAATTCAGCATCAGCGAAGCTTTGAAATTACGCCGCCGGGTCATGAGCGAAACGAACTAAACTCGGTCGAGTAGTTCAGGTCTCAACTATGCGAACGAGCTTCGCTCTGGCATCGCTGACACTAAATTATAAGTATTTTCGGCTTTATAAAGTGTTGAATCGATGGTTTCAAAAGTGTACATAGTATGTCTTCTTTACTTTGCGATAGTATCTTGTCGACACAAATTTCGTGTGTCAAGTGGAAACGGTCTAGTAATAACTCATCGATACACTGTACTCGCACATTATACCTCTCTGACGGCTTAAATAAGAACTGTGTGAATGAATTTACACCAAAAATATCGCCGTTCAAGTGTGCAACGGGGTTAGCGAGCCCAGCTAAGCTATGTAACTACAGCCAGGCTCGCCTGTATAGCTTAGTTCAAGTGTGCGGCGGGCCTTAGGCTTTTGTAGACTCTAAAATTGAAGTTAAATAATAAAAGAATTTAAGATTTTTAAAACGCATTTTTTTGCTGCCAAAAATTATTAATTAATCATCTTATTGGCAATATTAAAAATTAAATAAAATTAAAAAAAATTAAATTATTTTAAGAAATTTAATTAAGCAATTTTGTGTGTGATTTCAAAAGTTGATAATCCCAAATGATTCGTAACCGCATCATGTTTGTTGTTCGCTGATCAGTTTATTTCACTAATGATTTACTTAAAAGTTGTTATTATGTAATTAAGAAAATTTTTTTGAAGATCAGTGAAGATCAAGTGATCATGATCGTGAACATTTTTGAAATAATTATTTAATCTTGTGATCACTTAATTGGTAATTAGCGTGATGATATATTTGTGATTTATGTAATGATCCTGGTACTTGTACTTGGTACTTGTTAAACCGCTAATTATTATCATAAATCTATACCGCTTCTTGTCACGATATATTTGATCGAAGCTAGGAATACCGATTTCAGATCGGAAGGGAAGGGATTTTGCAGTATCCCATTTTTTAGTAGATCGATCTTTTTTTTGAAGAAATCGAATTCTTTTAATGGAAACGTTTCTTGTTTTGTTCGACTAAAAAGTCAACGATTAGTTTTTCCGAATAATGTGAAAAAAAAGTTTATATAAATCGATCGACTGTTCGATTTAAAACGATCGAATAGATTGATATTTTTTTGTGTAAATTGGCACCTGTAATCGAGGCGGTATTTGATTGGATTTACCCTTCTATTCTGAGCGCAGTCATAAAAGTTGGGACTGTCATAACTTTTTTTTAAAGACTATTTGGTATTCTGACCCTGTCATAACTCACAATTGTCATAAAAAATGATCACAAGTTATGACCGAAAATATTTTACATCACGACGAAATTTTATGTGTTCTCTTTGTGATTTAATTGATAAGTATGGAATAATTTCCATCATTTTTTTGAACACACAAATAGAGAGTATTTCTCAAATAACTCATGACAACTCGCTTGAATTATAACAGTTTAAACTGTTATAAATTCAAATTTTATACATAATTATGACTCGTCTGGCAGAATACGAATTTTCTCAGCTGTCATAATATTTGTAGTTGCAAATTTGTTATGATTAAAAATTTGTCACAACGCCAGAATAAGCCTGTTAATCTGTTATTTTGATGTAAATTGGGGTATAGAATTTTTATTATTTTAAGAGGATTTATTAGTAAAAAATTTTTGTTATTACAAGTAGCTAAATAGGAGTGAGATTTAGAGGATCAGAATCAGAATTAGTAAAGTGATTGAACGTATTTCTAAAACAGCTCATTTATGTTTGTTCTTTACACTAAAAAAGAGTTTATGTAAAAAATAAATTGCTTAGTTTCACGTATTCAGGAGTTAAAACAAATTTCTAATCACCGAGAGTAAAAAAAGTTTTTAATCAGAACGCTGAGAAGTTTTTTTTAAATTCACCCAATAATACTTGTTTAAGCAATTAAATTAAATGAGCTTGTTGATTTTCTTCTTAAAAATATAAAAAAAAAAGATATATAAAATTTTTTATTAAAATTTTAAAAATCTATAATAATTTTCGTTCATCACATCACGTCTCATCAAATTTTATCGCTGCCACATTGAAACTAATAATAGTGTAATATTTATATAAGAAAAAAAATACCAAAATATTGGGGTCTATTCTATTCTACGATTTTCTATGTTATTTATAAAATTGGTTTAACATGGTCCATTCTGAAGCTCCAATTTTCGATGACGCATCCAAGCATTTCGAACGGGTATTTGGCTTCTAATTCCTCAATTGTACCCGGTTTACCCATGTAGACTTTGGACTTTACATAGCCCCAAAGGAAAAAGTCTAGAGATATGATATCACACGATCTAGGCGGCCAATTTACCGGTACGAAGCGCTAAATTAATTGCTCATCGAATTGTTCTCATAAGTTGCTCTAAGTGCACGAAACACATTCCTCGTAATACAGCTGAATAATTTATAGACGCTGTGCCGAGCTAAGTCTTCCCATGATGACTTACGACTCACACGTCATCTGTCAAAAAATCCATAAACAAAAAAGTACCTCTAAATGAATAACCCTTTACAAATAATTGAAAGAGTCAGGCACGTTTTCATCGGAAGAAAATTTGTAGTTTCTTTTAAAAATCTTTATTTAAATATTGTATTTGTTTTAGTCCATTTTAGTCATATTTTACAATAATTACTTCGAGTCAGGAATGATCCAGTAAAATTTGTTGCTTCTTCGTTGAGGGTTTGTCGAAGAGATCGAAGAGATCGATAAAACTGTAATAAACCTAAAAATGTCATCTTAGTAATACTGATTTAGGTACAACCTCCTGCGTCTGATTAGCCAACACTTGTAGAAATTATTTTATATATTTATTATACATCAAAAGACATATTCCTGACACATTTGGCTATGATATTTTATAATCAACATTTTTTACTTTCTTTGGAAAATGTTATCCCAATCAAGGATTCAAATAAAATCAAATGACAAAAATGCTTGTCTCTTTTTAGTCAGTGCTCGGTCAAATTTCTGAAAAATGTAACATTTTATGTGAAATTTAGCATGGCATAACATAACATAAACATAACATAACATAACATAAAATGTGAAAGCCGAATAGATCCCCTTCATTGCTTTTAAAGAAAACAAACACAAATGTTAATAGCATTAAAACGTTTTTTTATGTAAAATGCAATTCATTACCAAAGAAAAATTTTTATGATTCATTTTAATTTGTCCGCTGAGATATATCCCGCATCTGAAATTTCTCAATTGACGTCATTCCCGAATCACCACAATTTCTAAAATTAATTAATTGGCTGACGTTTTTTTCTTTTTCATTTTTTTGAAATTAATTACAAATTAAATTTAAGTACCCTGTTGTACCTAGTTCTCATTATTATTTTGAAATTAGATTTTCTTAATTTCATCCCACTTGAGAGATCAAATTACATAAATTTTATGATCTTTAATTTTAGATTATTGTACAATAATTTTTGTATTACAAAAAAACATTTGAAATATATAGTTTTTAGTAAATTGCGTTTTTCATTCACCAACAATTTTCGACAAGTTCAAATATCATTATTGGCCCGGATTTTATGATTTTTGTCAACTTTCCAAGAAGAAAAAATAAATAAAAACACAATTCGTAAATTATATTTATTAACCCTATGGTAACATTACCAATAGGGTAACGCATAGAAATAATCATAAGAAAACGATCTGAAGGCACTCGGTTTGTAGAAGAGTGATCTTTAACCTTCCAGAATATGCGGAACCTTACCAGCTGATGATATTATCTTAAGCCACGTTCGCTCTTAAATTGGCAGCTTGGCAGATCACCATAAAAGATTGCCTTCTGCCACCAGTCATAATTGATATTCGCTAATCATTTTTTTAAAGTACTATCTAAACATTTAAAGAATAGGCTTGATTGTTAGTAAATATCAAAAATTCTATATAAAAAATTCAAATGATTTTAACTTTAAAGTTGGTAGAAAATTTTAAAAGACTGGCTTAGAAAACGAAAATCTGATAACAGTGATTGAGATAATCGCTGTAAAGCACAGTTGCATTCGTTTTTAATTGTAGTGATGAAAGAATTATAAAATTTTCCATAAATTTGTATCAGGAAATTAAAGAATTGCATACTTTTAGGGGCATGTTAAAATGTTTTCAATAGTGACAGACACTGAAAGAGGTATATTGTTTTATTTTTTATTTCACAATTGTTTCGATGATGATCGTTGGATGATGATAGTTTAGTTGTTCAGATTTTCTCCAATATCTAATTGATTGATTTGAATAAAATTTTCAAAATTTGTGTTATCAGTTAGAGAGCCCAAGCTGCTATCTCTTAAGAAAAGTTTCGCGTATGTTTTTTCTCAATATTAATTCGTTGAACTACAAAATTTATTAGAATCTCAATTCTATCAGATAGGGTTTTAAAAAACTCGGCGGATATAAGCCGATTTAAAGTTTCTAATGTATTTTTTTTTGTTGCTCTTTACAAAAAACTTTTGGCTCAACAATCTTTTGTTGACAATCAATAATTTTAAAGACGATTTTAAGAATAGTTTTTGTCACCTAAAAGTGATTTACCGCATTAGATTTTCTTATTTTTAGAAATTTTCTCAAAAATATGACTTTTTTACACGCTTTCAAATATTTTTTTTTTTTGTGGGGATTTGTACTACTAATATTTATTTTGATATTTTCTTTGTTAAAAGCGTTTCATTAATAATCGAATTTTTAAATCGATTTAAAGAATTCATGTCTGGTTTACAATTTCAGAGAACATTCAGTACAAAAATTGAACCATTTAAGCTCCTCAATTTCGAATGATCCTCATTTTTATAAAACTATTTTTCTAAATATATTTTCACCATAGTGTCGTCAGAGAGATAAAGGATTTCTCAGTCAAAGAGTTTTGCAGAAACGAAAACAGATAGTAAGTCTGATGGTACAAACGTTAGGACTATTATGGTAGAGTGTGACAGCACATTCGAACCGACTTCTAATAATTTTTACCGAGTGACCAAAAAGGTATGACGCATTGTGTTGTCATGATGGAGCATAAAGCTCTATTATTCTTACCAATTCTGGATGTTTCTGCTGTAAAGATTTTTCTTTTTTTTTCATTTGAATAGTGTTTCATATTACAATAGCTTTAATTTATATGTCGCTATGTCGACTTAGTCACCATTGAAGTATTCTTATTCATTACGATTTGTATATTTTTATTTCTCATCAAAATTTTTATTCAAAAGTCGTCGAAACAGCAAAATATATTCGTTATCATTATCAAAACATAAAAATAATATTTAACTAAATGAGGTTTATTTATAAATAACATATTAAACAAATCGGTATATAGCAGATTTTGTGATACCCTTTAGTAGAAATGGGATCCGTAGTTAAAAAATTAATGGATTAAAACTACTAGCTTTCCATTTGCGCCTATCAAGAATATGTTAAAGTACTTGAAGACTTAATATTCAAGTATTTACTTACATGTACCTAAAGCGTAACACCTATTTAGTCACTTACCATTTGTACGCTTCAAATACTTCAATATTAAGTAAAATTACTTACTTTTACGTTCTTGAACAGGAAAAGGATATCATAAATCGACATAACTTTTGATTCTCTAAACATTTAATGCCTTTAATGCTACAACTGTAGTGACAAAATTAATATATCCTATTCACTAATACCCGACCATAGGGCAATCTTAGTGGGCACGAAATGTCAAAAAGTTTTTGGCCGAAACTGAATCAGAAGAAATCGATTCTTATAATAGACTGGAATAGGAATCATCTATGAACAGTCATATTAACGGGACATTTCCTGTTAAGAAAGCACGCTAAAAGACTGAGATTGGTGCAAACAGAGCTCTGTCGGTACTGTGGAGATATAGGAGTCGCTGAAGGAATGCTCAGCTCTATCTGGAACTCGTAACAACTATTTAAGTAACCATTTCTTCGGTAATTTAGCGATGCTTCAAGCGACTGACAGTCGAATGAAATTTTGCAGGAAAATCAAATGCTTTAAAGAGGAATAGGTATCCCAATAGGGTAACTCTTGGTCTCGTAGGGATCACAATAGGCCCATAAGGTGCCTTCCTACCTACCATAGGGCATACAAGTTGCTGATCTTGACTTAATTGATTTAATCTATTTTAAATAAATAATGAATAATTTAAATTTATATTATTAAAATTTAAATTCTTAATTGTCATCGTTGGCTTTTGTAAATATAAAATATTGTATAATCATTCAAACAACAGAAAGAATAAATGAATTCACTTATCTAAGAAATTTTTATTAAATATTATTTTATTGTCGCAATGTCTTCGATTATATATATATATATATGTGGTAACCCCGCAAGGCTGATATCGTTCAATGAGCGGAAATAATAGCCACAATCCGATATGGATATTCGTAAATGACCAAAAACCAATGAATGATAATTTTTGGGGCAATTATAATGCGGAATAGTATAGAATAAAATGAGCAACATGAGCAAACTACACTAGGTTCCATGGCAAGAGCTTCTAAAAGTTCCTTGCACAAGATCCAATGTAGTTCACTTATGCCACCTATGTCAGACGAAAGCCGTCCTACACTCATCTATGTATTTGATGCTATCATCATCATTAGTATCGGTAGAGTGGAGTAGGCTAGATGAATATTAGTGCAGTAGAGAGGTAAATTAGTGGAAAGGAGAAAAAAAAATACCATCACCGATCGCCACCATCAACCACCAACAGACCCAATCACAATATAATATGTACATACATGTTAAATACGTAAATAAGCGAGTTAATCCCAGGGAAAACAATATGTATGTTCAACAAATGATACCAGCCCAATTACGCGATCGATGATGCAGCAGATTCAGCGAATAACAGGCCTTCCAGTTTCTGCTTGCTCAGCGAAAAGTCAGAATGTTCAGAATTAATGTTAATACTCCGTAGCTTTCTTGCGATCAGTTCAAACTTACTATAATCGGTGCGATGATTGTCGATCATGGATAAGTCAACTCTTCTTAGAGAGTGTGCATTAACCCTTAGTTTAAGGTCACCAGTGGGACTATCGAGTGGAACGAGCATGCATTTAGTCACTACTAATAATATAAACTAATTTTTTTCGTTTAATTTGCATTTCTTAATGCTTTAATGAACAATGTGCTTTTAACATAGTTTGATAGTTTACAAGTTTTCGCAATGCGTTGCAGCTGTTTTTTTTGCACTCATTGAACGACTTACATATACCATAAACTGGCTGCAATCCATAGAGAGATATTAAGAAAGAGAATAAATGGAAGTTTATAACATTTTCTTAATTATAACTAGAATTTAAATATACTGATTTTGAATGATCAATTTTGTAAATATCGGGTAATCACCGATTAAATTATTTAAAACTATGTTTTCATCATAAATAACGAATAATAATCCTCCAAGAATTTAGTTATTCGGAAAGTGATATTAAAAATAACCGCGATCGTCGGTTTTAAGAATTAACATAAATGTGATGTAATCATCTTCATATTAACGATCACTTAATGACGTAATATATAAAAAAGATGCAAATTATTGGCATAGTAATTTATTTGTTGAGACCTGTTTGAAATAAGGAAATATCGATTTTCCTCATACTGCTTTTTAAAAGTTATTATAATATCGAATCGATTAAAATAGATTTTGTTTTAAGAAAAGATCAATTGTATATAATGCATTCTTGAAAAGAATATTGTGTTGTAATCGAATTTAACTCAATGCAAAGCTAAATATACAACTGAAATGGAATTGTGTAACTCGATTTGAACCAAATCGTATCGAAAAGGCAATGCTTTTTCGATACAATTTAGTCTCAATCGAATTATACGATCGCATTCCCGATCATTTCTCAACAATGTGTAAATTTGATTTGATCGCTATTTCGATCATTTTCACTAAATGTGCCTAGAGTGATTACTAAATCGAATCGAGGACAGTCAGATCGAGCACAATTTTCAATCGAGCTACACGATTTTATTAGAATACCAAATAAAAGTGATCGTGTTGATAAAATGGATTTGATTAGATTTGAATTAGTCTTTTAAATACTTACATTTGAATAGATATATTCGATAAATCATGATTTTTAATATTATACTCTATTCGATTCGATTGGAATGATCGAAGAAATCTAGAAGTTATGATTACTTAAGTTTTATGAACACATAAAAAGTCAGTCATAGACATACTTCAAAAAGTTTGTTAAACTTGTTAGAGTATATGCTGCTATAAAGGATGGTGTACCGTCTAAATGAAAGGTTTGCTGTCAGATCAAATCTCATTAAATGATTGGATTATAATTAACATTTTTTGCTTTTTTTTGTCGTATGGATGGCTTTAAGTTTGACAAACTCGTTTGGGGGGCGTGTATGACTATATTTTAAATAATATGGTCGTTTATAAGGCAAAGAAAAGTAGAGAAAAAAAAGTGAAGAACCGAGACCTGGATTTGAACCGGGGTCTCATCAGTTTCATGAGGCGAGGTCGAGGTCTTAACCAACTAGACCATTCTACATAATACTTACTATTCTGTTCATTTGCATTTTCCTCTAATATTATCAAATCATTACAACTGTTTTGTCTTAAACCTCTCAATTGTTTACCAAATTCAATTGTATCCTATTTTTAACTCTTACACGTTATTCATTTACATGGTGACTTGAAAATTGACTTGAGATCGACTTGATAAAACTCAATACAAGATTTTTAGCTTCATTATTGAAAGATTGACTTGAAATAGCCTTCCAAATCAGTTTCAAATTGACAGATACTTACTTCATGGGTTATGTTTTGCCTCTGTTCATATTCTAGTTTAAATTTTCAAGTTGATGATCTCAAATCGATCTGCGTTTACATACAAATCTCTAAGACGATTTGGAAAATATTTATGATTCGATCAACTCAATTAAATTCGAATTTTTACATGTACGATTTTTTAACTGAAGTTCGACTTGACTTCAAGTATATCATGTTAACGAAGTAACTCATTATTGTATGTACGTACTCGACCTTGCTTATTACATTTTATCTAAATTAAATAATTATATAACGCGACTATCATAATCGCGTATCGTCATTATACTATTTCACAATAATTAAACACAAGAACCTAATTACTAATTATGAATAAATACCAACGAAAATTTTATCATTCTAAAAAAAAATATCTTTTTATCACTGCTGTTTACACAATCAATCATAATTCTATCAAATTAAAGATAATTCTAGTAGCTTTTTTTTATTTATATTTATATTTATATTTAAAATGAAAATAAAAGTGCAAATAAACTTTTAACTGACTTTTTTTTCTCTCTATTTCTTTACAGCGTTTTTAAGCAAAACACACAACTTTGTCAACATAACCGCGGATTTTTGAGAGTGTATATAAAGTGATCGATACTAATACAAAATTTCATTTCGCGATTTAAATAAAAAAGTATTAATTACAAAATTTGTATGACTTTGCACAAATCCCTACAAAAAAAAGAAGAAAAGCTCAAAATTGAACTTGAACTGTTGAACTAAAAAAAGTCGAAGAGGAAAAAAGGTATGTACTTCTAAAACAACGCAAAAAAAAGCTCTTTTCTAATATAAATAAGAAAAAAAAAGAAAAAGATATTAAAAATTTTCTTATCAAATAACATATATACTATATACCATATTTACCGCAACTTCCTCCGAACCGCCCGGGAATTTCCAGTCAATTCACACAATTATTTGAGTAGAAGAGATTGAGATTTCTTTGCCTATAAAACCAGTCTGACTATCAAGGTTGTGACCCATTCAATCGAGGAAACTCCGATCGTGTAGATCACTTCAAAGCGTTTAGCAAGCTCTATCTTATTTAGTAAAAAAGCGATCGTCAGTTTTGTGCATAGTCATAGTCATTAAAACAATAAAAAAGATCATTAAAAAAAAACTTGGTTAGTGGCTGTGAAAGCTCTCATTATTGTGTTTTGTGTGATACCAGTTTTTTTTCTAATTTGATATTTTATAATTTTATTGTACGCCGGGACCCGGTTTTGAGTAAAAAAACGTGAAAAAAACCGCGCGACTAAAAAATTTCTAGTATTAATCATTGAATATCACGTTTTTTTTTTGTTAGTGATTAATAGTTAATTTTTTTTTGTTAATTAAAAAAAAATAAATAAAATAAAATTATATGTAATCAAAAATGAAGGACGTTAGTGTAAAAAATATACCAAAAGAAACTGTCTACAAAGATGTGGTAATTATTGGTAAGTTGTAGTTATATTAATTTTTATTATAATAATAATGACTGAGTAATATTCTAGACAGATCTCTAATTTTAATGATCATTATTGCTTAATTGGTCATTAAAACTCGATAATACCTTTATTTACGTAATAATGATCAATTTTAAGTATCTATTTCGAGTATCATTATTTTTTTAATTATCAAACGAAATTTTGAAGTGGTCCGAAAAATTTTTCCTTACAGAGCCATCTAGATTTGAATATTTTAAAAATTTGATCTGGTTTTGTTGACATGTTTTCTTCTTTCACATAAACTTAAAAGGAGGAAAAATGGTTATTATTTTAAAAATTCCTGAAAATTTATTAAAATCTAATTTAAAAAAATTGAAAAAAAAATTAATTGAAAAAAACGAGATGTGTCATTGGGTCATCCAGAAGTATCATTAAAATATAATTATTGTAATTAAAATCGGAGATCTGTCTGGTCAACGTTTTTCTTTTTTGTTTTTTTCTTTTCATTAGTTTAGAGTTTAGACCGTTCGACTTGAGAGAATCTGAAATCCGATAGCTAAAACTATTCCAAATTATTTTTGTTTTTTTTTTTTTTTCTAATAAAATGTTTTTAAATATTGTCACAGAGCACAGGACGCCTTTTTGTGGTTGTTTTTAAATTTACCAATAAAAAGTTTAATAAATAAATTCATATATTTTCTATTTGGTGGATTATTTTTAACTTCTATATAAAGTACAGCTTTGGCCAAATGTATTAGGCACCCCTTAAAAATGTATTGAATCTTAAAAAGGTTAAAGGAAATAAAAGGAAGCAGAAAACTTAACAAATTTCACTATTATGTACAATAGAAAGCAAATTGGTCACGCGTCTGTCGATTTCGAGCAATGACCGCACACTGATCGTACACCGGAAAAAATGCATAAACTGCTATTGCATTATAACAGTGCATTGGTGACCTTTCTTAAAAAATAAAAGTCGTTTACAACTTCATATAAAGACGCCATAGATCATAAAATTCAAACTAATTACTTCCGAGAAATGATTTAGTAGGACAGTGGAAAAGAAAGGGTGCCTAATACATTTGGCCAAAGCTGTATATTATTGCTGGAATCATAAAAATCTAATATATGTCTATTCGTCTGTCCGAGAACCATTCTATCAGTTGGGCTCGATCGATCTAAAACTTCGAGTAGCTGGCAAACAAACAGTTGATGTAAAGGAGTTGAAAAATTATTTTTGTTTTTCTTAAAATTCTATTCCCTATTGAAAAATCCTCATATGGATCTATTCTCTTGGAACTACATTTCATTGGAATCAATGTTATCTAATTTTTGAAAGAAATAAGCATTGATCATTGATTTGTAACGTGCTCCATTGACTGTAACGTGCGATTCAAACTGTTACTTTTTGAGGGTGCAACGAATTCTGCTACAAATACGACAATTTTGTCAGAAATGAGTTTCGTCACTGAAGAAAATTTTTCAAAAAAAATCTTAGGTCATTTTGTAGTTGTTCAAGAGAGCCGCCCAATCAGAAAATCTACGACTCAATAAATGATCATTTTTGCATTTGTACCCAAAGAACATTTTCAATATCTGCTACGTGCCAGCTACTTATTTACATATCAACACTAGTGACAGAAACGTGCCAGTAGCAACCATTTAGGTAGGTCCGATATTAACGTAAAATACGTTTTGTTGTTGTTATGATAAGCTCAAATGTTTTAAACGTCCCTTACACTTTCATTTACAGCGAGATTATTAGCTTCACTTCGGGTGTTTTCGAATTAATTCAAAGACCTAATATTTAAATTTTTCAAAAAAAAATATGTCATGAAAATTGTATTTTTAATTTTTATTATAATTTTCGAATAAATAAGCATTTTGATTTATTTACAATTTAAGAAAACACACAAAAATTAGATAAACAATTTTTATTTTATTAAAATTTATTTATTCTTGATGTTAAATAAAATTGATTATTCAATTCATCAAGAATAAATAAATAATTAATGTTTAAAAAAAAACAAAAACATAGAAACTTAATAAACTAAAAGCTTTTTTAATAAAAATCATAAAAACAATTTTATTTTAAAATTTATTAATGAATATTTTATTTTTATTTTCTTTTTCTTTTCTTTTTCTTTTCTTTTTTTTTATTAATTTTCCAATTTTTAATAATTTTAACAACTTTTCCAATCTAATAAAAAATATATATTCTTTTTTTTTATCATCTATTAATTTTTCTATTTGTTTAATAAATTAGTAAACTGCCAATAAATATTTTAAAGTTATCGTTTCGATTAATCAAGTTTTAAAAAAAAAAAATATAATAACTAAAAATCGGCCTGTAGCCGAGTTTTTGACGCCCTATGGTAGAAATGGGACAGAAAAACTGTCAAAAATAACATTATTTCAAGGTTTTTTCTTCATAACTTTTTTTCTTCTTTTCAAAATTTCTTCTAATTTGCAGATAACCCAGATCCTGATAGCAAAAGTCTAATCTGCAAATTTTATTCAAATCGGTGTATTAGTTTTTAAAGTACATCAAAAAAACTATATGGGTTATTTTCTTCTAGGATTATTTCTTTCTCCACAATCCGATTTGACCGATTCGACTGAAATTTAACATGATATCGTCTATTTGTGTAGTTAG
Source organism: Xylophagus ater (assembly GCA_963422695.1). Classification (NCBI taxonomy): domain Eukaryota; kingdom Metazoa; phylum Arthropoda; class Insecta; order Diptera; family Xylophagidae; genus Xylophagus; species Xylophagus ater. Next base: position 43,776,618 of record OY730484.1, read on the forward strand.
TCTATATGGTATAACTAATTTGAACAAAATTGATTCACAAATTTTCCAATTAAATCCTAAAAACCATAAACAAAAAAATTACAAAACTTTCTGGTCACTCTCGTTTTTCCTTTATAACTTTGCTCCCTCTGGATCGATTTTGCTGAAATTCAATACCAAACCAAGTTAAGGAATAAGCAATTCACATTGTAAATTCCATCAAAATCGGATAACGCGTTTTTGAGTTATCTTGTATACGGATGGACGGACGGACGGACATGTATAAAGCGATATAACTTTTGATTCCCTACACAACTATACCCTTGAAACTTTTCTACGACGATTATTTCTATGTGTTATACACTTAGAGACAAAACTACTGCTACTACTACCTCTGGTAGTATTTTCCATAGGGCATAAAAAGAACAAGAAAAACGTATAAATAAATAAAAAGTCATCACACAGCATTATTTTTTTTTTGTACAAATATGTAAATTATCATATTTTTTATGTTTTCCAGGTAATGGACCAAGTGGCATCTCATTATCATATATGTTAGCTGGTAATTGGCCATATTGGAATCCAAAAAAAATAGAAAAACATCCAGATGAATTATTAAGAGCCCGCCTTAATTATGCTGATAGTAATAAAAGTTTAGTTATGCAAGATTTAAAAATGTTATCCGAAGGTTTAGAAGGACGTAGTACAAATCCAGTATCATTATTAGTAAGTTTTGGAAATCAATAATAATTCTCCTAGAAACAACAAAATTAACTAACTTTCTTAATTATTTGTTTTTTTTTTTTAGTTAGATAGTTTGGCACATCCTTGTGCTGATATCGGAATGGAATTACCATCAATGTTAGAATATAAATATAATGAAAATTGTCAAGTAAGTTCTAATTTTTAATTAAAGAAAAAAAATTAAATTTATATATTAGGTTTGCGAATGAGTTTTTACGATTTTTTTTTTGTCAAAATACACATTTATTTAACAACTATACAATATTTTGATTTCATTTAAAGTATACTCCATCTGAAGTTACAATCTTCACCCAACTTTGGCATGTAATTTATGGATTCCATGTCTGAAGAAATCCGGGTCTTTGAAGGAATCCAATCATGATATTTCCATAAGAATGGAAGTGCTACTTAGAAAGGGTTGATTGCATGATTCGGAATAAATGGTAATCTGAAGGAGCTATGTCTTGTGAATACGACGGTTGGGGTAACACTTCTCAGTCCTGTCCTTCTAAGTAGTTTTTAACTGGTTAAGCAACATTTGGTCTTAAATTAAATTTGCTAGTTTTCTTCTTCTCCAGCTCGCTTCAAACGTATTACTTATTTTTGGTAAACAGCACCAATAATAGTTTTAGGCGGTTTCATAACAGATCAAACCTTTCTGATCCCATCAAATGCAGAGCATAATTTTATCGGAATGAATGTTCCCTTTTGGCGTTGACGAGACTAGTTGACCAGACTTTTCTTTTGCATTTCTGAGTTTAGGATTTTTAAAAAATCCACTTTTAATCTTCAGTAACAACAATTCTTCGTTCTTTGAAGCAGTACAGTAAAGCTTCCCTCAAATCCTGTTTATTTGGCACGTAACCTTCCATTTTCAATCGAATAAAAAACAATGTTCTTTATACTTTAACCATCAAATACATGTAATGCCGGTTCACACGTATTACCAGGCAACTGCATTAGACTTTTTTCAAAACTTATTTTCTGTCGGACTGAAAAAAGTCTTGTGGAGACTCTAAAATTTTGACTTTTTTGTCTGTCCGACTGAAAATATGTCTTCGAAAATAAGTCCAATGGTGTCGTGGGGTTAGTATGACTTGTATCATCTAATGTTAAATCATAAAAAACTCATTCGCAGACCTAATATTTAACATAAAACAATAATCAAGGTAATCGACATTTATGGTATTTATGATTGTTAGATCAATGCACTTGCATCTGAAAAATGCATAATCTTGGAGAAAAAAAAACGATGTTTCAAACTGATCTCAATTTATGATTCAAGAAATGTCTATAAAAACATTTTCTGTAATAATAATTAATTGGAATGAAAAATTTCCCATAAAAGAACATCCATTAACCCATTTTAAGTAATGAAAATATAATTAAAAATGTTACATTTTCTTAATTTGTAGATCATCTCTTTCGTCTTTCTAACAGTTCCGACAAAGTCCCTATAAAGATAAAAATAAGTACAAAATCCGTTTCATCAATATTTAGTTAGCTCCATATTTGTCCGTCCGTCCGTCTATCCACTTCTTTAAATCGTTAATAAAATCTAAACGACTAGTCCGATTTTCATGTAGCTTTTACAGTTTGTGTGTGCAGAACAAACTGCTGAATCGATTTTAATAAAATTCATCAAGTCTAGGACTCTCTTAGAACTGATTAGTTTCATCCACATTCGAGTATGGAAACATTGTATAAGAACACTTTTTGTACAAATATAGCCTAGTCGTTGCACAATAGAAACTCAGTGTCCAATTTTGATGAAATTTGTACAGTTTGTGTATTAAGCCCGAACTCAGTTGTAATTAAATTTTCAACGAAATTCATTTATAGCAACACTAATTCACAAAGCTGTGTAATGTAATACGGGTCGAACCTCTTTATTTCGAAATCAGAAGGGATCCGAATTATAGGGTTTATTTAAAAATACAAATGATCCAGGTCGATCGCGTAGAGCCATGTGATAGAGTAATAAATGAATAAGAATGCATTGAAACATAGAGGAGAGAGGTCTATAAACAAAACTGTAGAGGTAGATTTCTTGGGAAAATTATATTCCGGGAAATACGAATTAAAGAGGAAATGCGAATAAAAGAGGAAATACGAATTGTAGCTGGAATTTTCTTTAAAAATCTTGCGGGTCGGACTTAGAAATATGAATTAAACAGAAAAGATAATTCGAATTAAAGAGGTTCGACTCGTTTTTGTATCATTTAACGGTTTTATATTTAAAATAGTATATTTTTTGTTTATTTAGAAATCAATTCAAATCAATTTATTATTTTTTTCATTTAATATTTTTCAGATAGATCATATTGTATTAGGTAAAGGACCACCAGGTGGTTCATGGCATCGTATGGATCCAAATTTACGTACATTATCATTAGCTGCTTGGATGTCATTACCGGGTTTAAGTTTTAGTGATTGGGAAGCGAAACAATTAAAAAATAAAATCCATAAACAAAATCAACAAGATGAACAACAAATGGAAAATTCATGTAGAAAATGTTTAGAATTACGTTCAAAAGAAAAACTTTATAATCTAGAAAATAATATCGAACAATTAGAAAATAATAATGAATCTGAAATTGGGGCCTTATGTTGTAAATGTACAAAAGAATTATTATTAATAAATGATAAACGTTCGGCTCAACAACAACAGCAAAAACAGGAACAAATCAATAGAAATATTAGTAGTAATAGTAATAGTAATAATAGTAATAATGATTTATTAAAATTTATAAATAAAAAGAATCAATTAAATGATATTAATTTACCAAAAAGACGAAATTTATCATTGAAACGACAAATTTCAAAAGAAGTACAAACCAGAGCTCTTGTATCAAGAGTTGCACAATATTATAAAGATTATATTTATGAAATGGATTTGGATAAATATTTTTTAAATGAAACAATTGTTACAATGATAGCACCACTTCATGAGTCTTGTGCTCATGGTAAATTTAAATTGGCACGATGGATTGTTTATGGGTAAGTGATTTTCTTATTTTTCATTTTGAATACAAATGACAAATTTATTTTTTACTAACTGACCTGACAGACGTTGTCCTGTCCAAATTTTCCCACTTTTCTTTCCGTAAGAACCTTATTCGGACTACTACTAACATTTTAACAAAAAAATGAGCGAAATCGGTTCAGCCGTTCTCAAGTGATGCGCTTACCTTAACGAACAGCACTTAATTTTTTGTTATATAGATGATTATCTAGCAGAATACCCGACCCTGTTCGGGTTGAAAATGAATTTCAATCATTAAAAAAAAGTTTATTATACTATTCTTATTAAAATCTTAAGAAAAATGTATTAATAGTGGCTGTGGCATGAGTCTAACTCCGCCCACTTTTGATGTAGTTGTTGGCAGTGACCATATGAACTCATCAAGTTTCACTTTTTGGGTGATAAATATGTTGGAAATTATCGCACTTTTCATTAATTGGGGTCGTTTAAAATGGGCATGATAGCACCCTGGAACAAAGAATCGTTTGATACATGTTTCATCAAAATCGGTTCAGTCATTTAGGAGCACACTTTGTTAATTTTTCAACTCTTTATTTTTTGAGTCTTGTTTGAATCGCGGTTGTCTCTCAACTCCCGCTTAAAACATCCTCGTCTTAATTTTTTCTTCTTTTCTTTTATCATGCAGGCATATTATCTGCATGATTATTCTTTACCCTAGTCCTAGTTCAAATATCTCTCTATCGTCATATAGGCGTCTTAACTATACATGACTTATATTTAATTTAGAACTTCTCTTAATCTTATTTTAAGTCATCATAAGATTATCATGTAGGGATCTTATCTACATGATTTATCTTTACATAAGACTTATTTGGAATCTTGCCTTGCAGCTGTGTCTACATGATTGCAATCCCCAATAGTCCTTTATAATGAATCATGTTCTTTAGCCATCCTATACTTACTTTTTTTTGTTGCAAAATCCTTTCGTAAAAATAATTTGTCATTTTCAGAAAATAATTCGAAAACAGATTTTTAATTATTTATACCTATTTCTCTTCTATTCTATTTCCAGGATTAATAAAACAAATGGTAAAGCATTTTATTATGCTTGCAGAAATATTGTTCTAGCAAATGGTGTATCAGATTTAGCAAATCATTTAGGTTTACGTGGTGAAATTTTAAATGTTTCCTGGGTTAAACATGAACTACCACAATTGGAAACGGTTTTAGAAGGTTTCAATGATCAAGAAAGAAGTCGTAAGTATTTTGGGAAAAAATAAAAAGTTCTTGCCAGAGATTCAAACCCCGGAATGTTATTTTCGGTTTCGGTTTACGATTATATTCTTAATTTTTTTTTTCATTTCGGTTCAGTTCCGGTTCTTATTTTTATTATCGGTTCGGTTTCGGTTCGGTTACGTTTCGGTTACGTTTCGGTTACGTTTCGGCTACGTTTCGGTTTAAAAATCGATGTAAAATTCTACAATTGTATAACAAAGATTATTTTACTAAATATGTATTTGATTATTACATATTACAATTGAATTATTAACTCACAGTTGGTTAGGGCGTTGGTTTCGCGTACGATAGGTTGATGTTTTTTTTTAAATACTCTACAATACGGGCGCACCTATCAGATTGGGGCCATAAAGCCTTTGGTTCATTAACGTCCAGGTAGATACGTCGTTTTCGGTTCCGTTCCGGTTTGACTGTCTTCTAAGTTCTTGTACTTATATTTGTATGAATTTTTTTCAAAATTAATTTTTTTTTTTGGATTATTTTACAGAATTAAAACCAGTTCTTATTGTTGGTGCTGGTTTAAGTGCTGCTGATGCTGTTACAATATGTCGTTCATCTGATATTCATGTTATACATGTATTTCGTAGTCGTACAGCTGGTTTAGATAAAATGTTACCAGAAAATGTTTATCCAGAATATCATGAGGTAAATATTTTTGCTTTTTTTTTAATGTTAAAAAAGAAGTTAATCAAAAATTTTCTTCATTTTTTAGGTTCATCGAATGATGAAAGATCAAAATAATATTTATGATTTTTATACACCATTACCAGAACATAAAATCATTGATTTAACAACCGGAACAAATGGTGTACATAAATGTACTGTACAAAATTTAAATACAAATGACACGAAAACTTTTGATATATCATTTTGTGCAATTTTAATCGGCTCAAGACCAGATCTATATTTTACAACAACAATAACAAAATGTCCAATCAAATTACATACGACAATACGGACATTCTTGGATAAAACTACAAATCTTCAACAACAACATCAACAACAGCAGCAACAGCAACAGCAACAGCTAGAAACTACAACATTATTAACACGTAAATTAACATGGTTTAAAAGTTTATGTGCCAAATGTAAACATTTGAATTTATGTGATTGGACGTCAACAACAACATCGCGACGTTTTATTAATAATAATAGTAATAGTAATAGTAATAATCACAAAAATTATAATAGTAGTGAATATCGTAAAATTTGTGATCATAAAAATGATTGTAGTACCGCAACACCAACTAGAATTATCGATAATGATTTACTACAACACCAACAACAATGTCCGAATGGTGGCAGTACAACAAATGAGTCGGGTTATGGTTTAGGTTTAGATCCAACAAAACCAATTGATTCTAAAACAAATCAAATAGCTGTTAATAAATATACAAATGAATTGTTACGTTCACCGCCCGGTTTATATGCGATGGGACCATTAGTTGGTGATAATTTTGTACGTTTTATACCTGGCGGTGCTTTAGCTATAACATCATCATTATATAAAGAAAATGATTGAAATTCATTTATCTTTTTGTTTTCGAATGGAAATTGTTGTTTTTTTGTTGGCCTTAAATTTTTTTCCGAAGAAGATAATCACAGAAAATGCATTTTCTTCTTGTTCACAATATTTATTTTCCAACAAAAAGAAAAGTCGGATCAGTTTTCTTCGTTGTTTTCTCTTTTTTTTTTTGTTATGAGAGAAACTATTTGGACTTTTCTGGATAAAATATTGGATAATTTTTCTTTTACATATCTTCTGAAAATTTCATAAAACTAAACAAAAAAAAACACATATTATATTCCATCCAAAATTTATTTTATGGTTGAAAATATGTACACCAATTGTTGTGTTTGCTCAATCCCCAAAAAAGAAAAATTTAATAACCGAAATTTTTGAGGAAAAACAAACTAATTTGTTTGTATTTTTCTTTTTTGCCTTATGGAACACAGTCTTTTTTATGCTAAATTCAATTTTTTGCAAAACTGAATTCGATCTTTTGCAAATCAATTTTAATTTTTTACAAACCAATTTCAGATTTTGCAATTCAATTTCAGACTTTTGCAAATCAATTCAACTCACGCAAACCAAATTCGATCTTTTGCAATTCAATTTCAGACTTTTGCAATTCAATTTCAGACTTTTGCAAATCAATTTTAATTTTTAACAAACCAATTTCAGATTTTTGCAAATCAATTTTAACTTTTTACAAACCAATTTCAGATTTTGCAATTCAATTTCAAACTTTTGCAAATCAATTCAACTTTCGCAAATCATTTCGATCTTTTGCAAATTAATTTTAGCTTTTTTCTAATCAATTTCAGACTTTCGCAATTCAATTTCAGACTTTTGCAAATCAATTTTAACTTTCGCAAATCAAATTCGATATTTTGCAAATCAATTTGAGATTTTTGCAAATCAATATTAATTTTTTACAAACCAATTTCAGATTTTGCAAGTCCATTTCAGACTTTTGCAAATCAATTTTAATCTTTCACAATTCAAACTCAACTTTCGCAAATCAAATTCGATATTTTGAAAATCAATTTTAACTTTTTGCAAATAAATTTTAATTTTGTACAAACCAATTTCAGATTTCGAAATTCAATTTCAGATTTTTGCAATTCAATTTCAGACTTTTGCAAATCAATTTCAAACTTTCACAATTCAACTTCAACTTTCACAAACCAAATTCAACTTTTGAAAACCAAATTCAAACTTTTACAAATCAATTTCAGCTTTTTGTAACTAATTTAGACCTTTTGCAAATCAAATTCAAAGTTTTGCAAATCAATTTGAATTTTTTACAATTCATGTTCAACTTTTGTAAACCAAATTTACACACTGCAATTTTTCTTAATAAAAAAAAAAAGAATCAAACGCAATCTTGGTGTTTTTTAATTCTGTATGATCCAATTTGCATAAAAATCATCAACTGAAATTATCACAATTAGCAATTCGCAATTTTTCTTTAATTATGTACTTTAATTAGACTTGCAAAAGTTGAATTTGATTTGCAAAAAATGAATTAGGTTTACAAGATATGAATTTAAATTGCATGAAATGTTAATTTGGTTTGCAAAGAAGTTAATTTGGTTTGCAAAAAGAGTGTAATAAACCCAATTTACATTACTGAGGCATAAAAACGTCCTAACTGTATGAGTGATACAGACTTTATGCAAGAGTGCGGCAAATATTATAAGGCCGGATATTTTATAAACGTTTGCGAAATGACGTAATAATTCTATATATCGTTTCATTCGTATGTGTATTTAAATTAAACTATCTCACTCACACAATTAGGACGTTTTTTTAAGCCCCCGGTAATATATATTGGGCTTTAGGCGTGCGATAATTATATTAAAAATCCAAGGAAAATTTGAAGCTGGTGAGAATTTGGTCTGCAAAAATTTCAATTTAGTTTTTTCAAAAGCAGAGTGTATTAGGTGTGCAATGACTAGAAGCTTGGGTACCAAAAATTAAAGGACGTCCGTCTTGTTTTTCGTGAAAAGAAACACAAATTTTGTTAGCTTTAAGGTTTTTTTTTTGTCGTTTTGTAATTTTAAAAAAGAAAAAAGATTTTAAATAATTATTTACAACGTTTGAAATAAACAACCAAAAATTTAAAAAATTAAATTACTTTTAAAAGAAAAGAAGAAAATTAATTAAAAAATGTATTTTTCTACCATTTTCTTTTTTGTGCAATTTAATCTTTGTTCATTGTTCGTTTACTTGTTATTTGCACAAAAAAAAAAGAAAAAAAATTATTAATAAAAATGCAATTTCAATAATTTTTTCATTTTCGAAAAAAAAAAAAAATTGGTAACCTTAATCCTGTCCCGAAGATCTCCGCAACCAATTTTCGACAAAATAATGCTAGATCTGCCATGATTCAATGTCTCCAAAAGAAGGAAATCCACGAAGTTTATGCTAGACATGTGAATTTGATTGAAACATGTATATTTTTTCTCTCTAATATGGCATGAATAGATAAGAAGATAGGCTAGCAAAGAAAGGAGGAGACGGTTCAGAAAGCGAAATCACTGACGTACTGCATCCCCTTTCCGCGTATAAAGTACGAATCAAACATAAAATTCTCATGGAAGAAAACACAAGCTGGTATGTCAAAAAGCTTGTGACCGAAGCTAAACCAGAAGACATCATTTCTCATAATAGACTGGAACAGGAATCATTTACGTACAATCATTGGGATATTAACAGGACATTGTCTGTTAAGAAAGCATACTAAAAGACTGGGATTGATGCAAATAGATCTCTGTCGGTACTGTGGAGACATAGGAACGGCTGAAGACATCAAAAACATTTTATGTAAATGTTCAGCTCTCTCTCGAGCTCCTCGTAATAACTTTTTGGGTAATTATTTCTTCGAAAATCTAGGGATACTTCAAGCGACTGACTTGGGTAGTTTAATGAAATTTTGTAGGAAAATCAAATGCTTCGAAGAGGAATAGTTACCCCAAAATTCTTGGTCTTCTAGGGATCACAATGGACCCATAAGTTACCTCCTGGTGTTGTACGCAGTACCCTTACTCTATCTAACCTAACCTATGCCATGGAGTTTTGGGAAGTGTATGTAAAGTTTTCCAACAAAGCTCAACGGGTTCGAATTGTTTTTGCCATATTTTTTTCTGACTCCTCCAACAGAAGTTCTTCTGAAGTCGGACCTATAGGGATATGTATCCATATAAATCCCCCGTAAAAAACGGATGACATTCACAACTTTAATTTAATTGAATTTAGCTTAATATTTTGTTAACGAAGAATTGTATCGCTAAATTAAATCATAAGAACTTATTCAATTTTATCGAAAATAAAACTTAATCTATTTTATTTAGAAAATTCCCAGAAAATCCCCACTTTTGATTCATTACTAAAATGTCGGTTCGAATAGTGTTTATTTTTGGACAAAACAAACAATTTTTTTATCATTAGTCCAAGTTTTTTCTTTTTAATAAAATACATATGGAAACTTAAAATCGGTCTATTGCCAATATTTTGATACACTTTGGGTAGAAATTGGGAGTCGTAGTTAACAAAGAGTGACCGAAAATAAATGTCTGTTTTTCGGGTGGTCTTGTTTAGAACCAAATTATATTCCTAGTGATGATTAGTTATGATAAAACGAGAATCACATTACCGAAATACAAAGAGTCAAACTCTCCATTCGAAAGATATCCGATTTTTACTGGACTATTATTCATGTTGAAGAAACGTCTCTGTCGGTATCTAAAGCATGTCTAAATCAAACAATCGAGCGGGAGTAAAACACGTCATCTGCAAATTCTCAATTGGTGTGAACGATTGCTAGCAATCTTCGTTGGGTGAGTTTTGGGACATCAATGAATTTGTTTGCAAAGGTTTTGCTTCGCTCAATTGACTTGGACTCGTCTTAAAAGTTTTTCCTAAGTCATTTGTTCTCCAGAAATCTAGTGACTTGATGAGACGACCGTTTTCAAATGTAGTGACAACACTTACCCACCCTGCTGGTAGTATCTACCATAGTATATACCAATTTTAGTTTTTTTTTTCTTGCAATCGAGGGAAATCACATTTCTGTAAGTTTTGCTGTATATAAATTGATGTTGGACGTTCGAATTATTTCAGTATTCATTAAAATTGCATTTGAACTTGTACAAAATTTTGTGTAATAATCCAAAAAACGAAAAAAAATGGTCTTTCCAAATTTAAACGCTCAAACAAATCCAAGTGGTGGAACCGATCTGAACGTTTCACTTAATCATCAAATTGGTACACCAAATAATAATATTACTGGTGGAGTTTTTGCTGGTGCAAATATACATGATAAACATTTTGGAGGAATTAAACAGCCAAGTACAGGACCAATAACAACTGGTGGATTTGCCGAATATAATGTGTAAATATTGAAACATTTATTTAATTGAATAAATTCAATCTTTTTTGGTTTCTTTAAGGAATGGACATGGATTGGGAATAACAAAAACCCATACTCCTGGTGAAGGAAGTAGTCTTACACAAAGTGCTCGTGTTAATTTATTTCAAGATCCAATACATCGTGTTGATGCAAACGCTTTTACAAGTCAAAATAAACTCGAGAATGGTTTCAAATTTAATAAACATGGTGGTAGTTTAAATTATAGTCATGTAAATGGTCATAGTGCTGGAATTGGTGCAAGTACAATACCAAATTTTGGAACAACTGCTAGTTTAGGAGGAAATGCAAATTTATGGAAATCACCAGATCAATCGGCATCTTTAAATTTAGGTGGAAATGCTTCACGAACATTTGGTGGACCATTTAATGGACAAAATAATTTTGGAGGTAGTTTGGGATTATCTAAACGATTCTAAAAAATGTTCATTCTTTTATTTAAAATTTTTAATAATCATGTAATTCATATAATTCAGTTATTTCTTATTTTTTCAATTTCGATTTTCAATTAAACCATTTTTTTTTCTTATAAATAAAATGTAAAAAAGAGAAATAAAATAAAATACATTAAAATTGAAACATATTTCCGAATTTAATCAAATCGCCCCCATTTTGATAAAAAGAAATTACTGTCACTGCAAAATTTCCCCTTAAATTAAAAAAAAAAAACTTTTCAACTAATGTCAAACAAAGTATGCTTCACAAAGGCATAGTATAAAATCACGTTTTGACAAATCCTTCTATTCTCCGCTCATATGGTTAAACATTTTTTTGAGAAAAGAACTAGAAAAGTTCTGATGCGCTTTAAAAATTCGTATATTAAATTATTGTGATTTGAAATTAACATAAAAAATAGCTTATTAATGTTATTAGTAACTTCAATTTGTAACACGTGTAAGTAAAACTTGAAAAATATACAAAATTTGATATCGTTTTTGTTTCTAAAAAAAAATGTAGGATTTTTGCATTTTTTATGACATTTTCCGATTTTTTTATTCATATGGAACTGTCAAGAAAAAAATGCTGAAAAAAATTCTGCATATTTTTTTTTAAAGAAACGAAATTATTAACGTTATTTCTTTTTAATTCTAAAATATATTTTCATAGGAAAATCAAAATTAAAATGGCTGAAGAAATTCTTGGTATTGAAACTGGTTTTTTTGCTGATAAGAAATCCGTTGAAGACAATTCTCAAGCATCTGAAGTAATTTTAATAGAAGTAATTAAAGAAGAACCGGAAGAAATTAATGGTGATGTTCTTGAAACGAAAAAAGATCGTAAGTTTTTACTAATAGAAACTCTTAAAGATTGAATGGCATGTGAAGAATGCTTTTTAAGCATCGAAAGTTTACCATTAAAATTTCCCTTCAAGCAAAACTATTGATCGGATTTCGATGAAATTTTGTTAATTAGGCATTTTTTGGAGTCAGACTTCTTACATTATAAACTATAAAAACTGAACAATCCATGGAGGAACCTATTTTTTATTTCCTATTACATATTTTGCATATTTTGAATCGAAAGACGCCAGTTCCTTGAATCAAAATGGCGGCTGGTTTGAATCCCGACAACAAAAGTTAAAAAGGAAAATAAAATAAATGGATATTTTACTTACTAATTCTCATCGCTTTTAAACAGAGTGTTAAGTTAAAGTTATGCCGTTCTTAGCCCCTCGTGATAAGCCTTTAACTAATTTCACTTGGAAATGTATTCCATGATTCGCAATCCGCCCATTGTCGCGTCCCAGACCAAGAGAGCAAGCAAGAGCTGGCATATTTGAAAGCATTCGTCGATTGTAAACTGAAAAATGGCAAGAACATACAAGAATTCGTTGATGTTCTTCCACTTGCCATGTATCATAAGCTCATAAAAGCGTGCTCTTCTTGATGATCCATTAATCCATTGGACGCGCGTTTACAGGCTCAAATTGTATGAGAAAAACACATAACGAAGCCAATTTAAAAATCGAATGAATATGCGTTTGCTAGTTCTTAATTAGAGTAGAATTTACCCCTCAACTCCACTAGACTTATTTCAAGACATATTTTCAGTCAGACTGACAAAAAAGTCCAAATTTTAGAGTCTCCACAAGACTTTTTTTTCAGTCCGATTGAAAATAAGTCCAATAAAGTCGTGTGGTTAGTGTGTGTGTACGTGTTATATAATAACATAGTTTAAGATTTCGAGAGGATTCTTAAGGCTCACTTTTTACTCTGTGGCCACGCCATTGAATGAATGAATGAGTCCCCATCAAAGGGTTGTTTGTCTTGTTCGTGTACGAGTAACATTGCTCTATATTAATTGTTTTTAGATCAATATAGTGACAGCGAAGATTACTTGTTGCAGCAACAAGCAACGACAAGTAATGAAGATTCATCTTTGGAAGATGTAAAAATTGTTCGTCCTATTAAGACGATAGAATGTAAGTATTTCTTTTCTTCGCTGAATAAAATCGTGAAGCAGAAGTAATAATAATAAAAATAAATTTCTTTCAGTGTGGGATGATTTTAGTACAAAAATTTTATTAAATAAATACTATAAATATTTGGATAATATAGGACCATTAAAAGAATTCAAAAATAAACGAAGTATGTGGATGAAAATAGGTAAAGAAGTTGGAAAAAGTTGGAAACAATGTGAACAACGATTTAAAACGATATTAAAACGAAAAAAGAAAGGTCAAACCGTCATTCATAATCGGAAAATTGTGTCTAAAAGAAAACCAATTGGATTCGAAGAAGAATTACGTAAAATCAGAAATAAAAAGACACCATCAATTCGTGAGACTATGCTTGAGATTTTTGAAATTAAAGAAAACAATCGAGAACGACGTCATCGGGAGAAAATGGAAAAATGTGATAAAATTGAAAATCTTTTAATGAAATTTTTAAAAAATAAATCATAAAATTCCGCAAATAAATGCAAAAAAATGCAGAATTTTTTCCATTTTCTTTGATAAATCGCGGATCCCATATATTTAGGTGGTAAGAGAAAATTCTGTCGTGTTTTTTTTTTGCTTCACTTTTTATTTGAAATTTAATTAAAAATTGAATTTCCTTCCTTCTTAGTTTTGAAACTGTTTGCCGGGCGTTCTGATAGTTTTTCCAAATTCAAATTGGAAAAGATATCTTCACTGGATTCCACTGCTCATTCCCCTCACAAAATTTACATATTCATTTTCATTAAGAAAATTTTATAGCTATCTAAATAGATGGAAAATTCCCATTTTTGCAAGTTTCTAGATGATTTTCCTTGACGCAATAGGGTAACTCTTGGTCTCGTAAGGATTACAATGGGTCCATAAGGTGCCTGGTGTTGTACGCAGTACCCCTACTCTACCTACCTAGAAACCTTCCCTGCCGCATGCGGTCTAGCACGAAGTCCTGATGACAACCTTTCTGTTGTGGCCCGAAGATGAAAACGTTTACAATGAATTTGTGTATTCCAGTGATTCTGTGATCAGTATTAAACGTTTTATTTTCATTTTCAGTAACACATAAGACACCGTTGTGATTCCATCAAGAATACAGCATAAATTTTCTTCTGGTTGATCTCTGTTTTTTACGTAGACGATGAAGTTTCGCCACTGAAAACATTGGTTTCTTTTCTTACTAACCATTTTTTCATTTTCAGTCACAAAGTGGCTCAGAAATGGTACTTTTTTACAAGCAATATTTAAAGCACATGTGAAAATTATTTCGTGTGACATGCAAAACAGAAGTTTTAACAGAAAATCAAGCCTTTTAATGTAATTCAAAACAGTTTTCTGATGAATTCCGAGCTTTCACATCTACGAATGTTAATATGGGATTTGTTGGCAACATACTGTGTAGCACTTTATCATTGATTTGGATTTCCTGATCTGGATTCATCTTTTTTCAAGTAAAATCTGACCTGAATGAAACCCTGTAAATCATCTTTGGCATGTTCGACGTGTGTTACTGCGGCCTTAGCTTTTCTTTTCTTTTAAGTGGCAGTTTTCTTCAGTCATGTTGACTGCTCCAAAGGTTAAGAAACGGTTTTAAGAAATTATCTACCATATTCTAATCCACTTAGTCAAACTAGTTTTAGGCAGGGCATGTATTCAAAAACGACAAGACTTTCTTTTACATCTAATAAAATGCGGAAAATGTCATAAAAATGGCAACCATTTTTTTTTTCAGAAAAGAAAAGCCTTTATCAAGCATTTTAAGATGATTAAATGTTTTTTTTGTTTTTAAAGAGATATTAAAAGACATAATAAATTTATTTTCTATTAAATAATTGCTTTTTTTATTTGACTACGTTTCCTTTCACCTAAATGCCTTTCTTCCGAATTGTTACTGTTTTCAGTTCGAGGATTTCGATATGTTACATAATTATCTTCTTCATCATTATCATCATTGTTTGATTCATCAATGATCCATAAATCAGAATTATTTATACAAATATTATGAAGTGTACAACAAGCCATTAAAAATCTTGACATACCAAAAACTCCACGAAAATCTAAACGCATTATTTGTTGAAAACGATTTTTCAAATTCCTAAAAGCCTCATCGATTTTTGATTTTGTTTGTGAAAATTTTAAATTATATTCTTTTTCAAATTCACTAAGAAGATTTCTTCTAGAACCTTTACTATTATACGATGTTAATAAATATGACCGGATTCCATATATATCATCACCAAGTAAATGATACTTTTTTTCACAGATAATTTCAATATTTTTAGATATTGTGGACATATCAAATATTGTTCCGGAATGTATTTTACTTGGAACACATATGAAGATATCTAAAAATCGCAATTCTGAATCACAAATACCTTGTACGGTAATAAAAGGCTGATTATTTGAATTTTGTTCTTTTACATTCCGAATTGGTATATAACTTTCAATTATACAACCTAAAACATTTGGAAAACCTGAAATCTTAAACAAGAAGAAATTGATTAGGATGAACGATATGTTTAAATTCCTCAAAAAACAACCTTTTCAAACTCTTTTGCTATGTGTTCTTTTCCAGCTGTATCAGTTGGAAATTTTATAATTTCTAAAGCAATATCATCTACCAAAAAAGATATTACTTTATTTAGGATCATATGAAATGATGATTTTGTTATATTAAAAATATTCGATACTTCTCTGAAACTGTGTTTGTTAGCAGCAAACCTTAAAAGATGGGAAAATTAGCAACAAAAATTATTTTATATATGAGATAGGCTAGTCATAGCTCATAGACACGCTAAGAAGTTTGTTAAACTTGCAGGAAAACTCCTTCAAGAAGTTGGAAACATTTTGTTTTCGTCCCCTGAGCAGTAATAAACGGTCGAACTTTTATAGTAAGGAAGGAGAAACTTAGATTGGATTAAGTTAAATAGTGTTCTTGTACTCCGACCTTTGGAGATTATTTTGCTTCCTATTTTCTAGTGTGTAAGGCAAAGAAAAGTAGAGAAAAAGTGAAGAAGAGCCGAGACCTGGATTTGAACTAGGGTCTCATTAGTCTCATGAGACGAGGTCGAGGTCATAACCAACTAGAACATTCTACACTGTCTCTGCTACTGTTCATTTTGCCTTTATTCATTAAAATCATTACAACTGTTTTTGTCTTAACCTCTCAATTGTTTTACCAAAATCATTTGTATCCTATTTTTGACTCTTACATGTGCAGTAGTTTGGTTCTCATTCTAGAGAACACTTATCCAGGCCTATTTCTCTTAACGACAGACACAGCTGCATGTCCGTCAACTAGGTTGAAAAAACTGAATTTTAAGCGTCTGTAAGCTAGTTGACAAACGCAGTTTGATTTTTAAGGGGCATGGCTTCAAGTCTGTCGACAGATCACTTTGTCGCACTGGTGATTTTTGTAAAATGTCGATTGACATGTAGTCATTCTATGGGTTTCAGGTTGCAGACATGTCCATTTAGTATCCGGAATGCATTAAGAGATTGTGTATTGTGTATTTGGGAAGAATTAGCATGCTTCCAGATGTTTCCCTGCTTCTTATGAAGTAATCCTTTGCAGTTCGAAACAATTTTGACAAACTTGTTGAACCATTGCTATGCCTAGAGCTCTCTATTTAAAAACACATACCATAAAAATGATAACATATGATGTTCAGCTGATGCTTGTAATCTGCCTCCTTTGTAATTTCTTTTTTTGTAATGACTACTTTTTTCATATTTATCGATTAAATAATTAGCCGTTTTCCGGGTAACGTGAAAACGTCTTTTAAACTTTTAAAGATTAAATAAATTAAAATACAAAAAAATTTGAAAAATTCAACATTTGTTTACTTCTTCTGCGGAATATTGATGAACAGCATCATCAATAAAATTCGGTATTCTTTGGCGTTTAACTTTTGGTACTGCATAGGAAAACTCTTCTTCAGATGATGATGATGAAGAACTGTCTAGCAAATAATTTTTAATAAAATTTACTGTAGTTAACAAAATTTCGTCTTCACTTGACATTTTTTTTTAAATAATTTTTTGACATTTCATTCTAAGAAATGTCAAAATATGTCATTTTTGAAAACTGGTATAACTGGTATAAAAAATGTAAAAACATCAAAAGTAGCCAACTTCATTCAACTACTATGAACAGTCGTCGACTTGATGTTATTTTATTGTTTAATTTAATTAAATTAATTGAAATTGTAAAAATATTGAATTTATATTGAAAAAGAAAGCCTAATCAATTCTGGTTTACTGGAAGAAAGCAGGAAGGCGACCAGGGATCGAAATAATAAAGTGAAACGATTCATAGCTAAAAGGTAAGTTTCAAAGACGCTGGAAGCAATTCTTGTAAGGTATGCTTAATTTTTGTTTATGACGCCATTTTGGAAAAACAAGCAAAGTTTAGAAGATAATAATTTTGAATAGTAAATAAACGTTGATAAAGTGAGTATACTAAAGGAATAATGTCTTTCACAATTTTTGTGAAGTTATATGCACTTTTGAATCAAATAAATTTGAAAAGGATTTATATCTATAAAACGTTCAAGAGCTACTCGCTACTAACGCTAACGCACGCTGTGTTAGGGATCCACACTGGCCACTGTCCTATTGGGATGCACTTACTTAGATTTCAACTCTCTACAACTGCTCTTTGCAGGAGCTATGAAGTATCGGTACAGATTGAATCCGTTGAGCATTTGCTCTGTCACTGTCCGGTATTTGCAAGGGCATGGTTGAAAATCCTGGGTCTACTCTTATCTCAAAGATTTAGAGGAAGGGACTGGATATAATATAAGAAAGATCCTACAATTCGCAAGGAAATCGGAGGCTTTTCAGTCTTAACACTAATCAGTGTTCGTGATTCGAAAAAACCTCGTAAACTATGAAAACTTTCGTAGGTCAATAAACTATGTAGTATCGCTATGAACTCAATGTAGTCTATGTGAGGGCTAATGGCTGGGACTATGTCTATGTCTATGTTTAATTTTGGATTAATGAAAATATTTTGTATTCGAACCCTAATTTAGGGGAAATGTTACAATTCTAATTTAATAAAACTTTATTTCCTTTACTTGCCAGCTACAGATCAAAACAATTGCCAAAATATCTAAAGTGTAATCATATTGAAAACAAAGTAAGGCGAAATACCATTTCAAAGAAGAGGAGGTTACAGAAAATCTTCCATTTGTCTTGAAAGAAAATCTGATGTAAATAAGATTATTGAAAGGTTAGTCGTTCTTATAAGAAATTTAATAAGTCTACTTTTATTTAATATTCATTCCTTTTAGTGCCCCATTAATAACATTTGCAAAAGGATCATCAATAATGCCCATGAGGCTGAAAAATTCATATTAAAAAGTTTATCAACAGTTTTCTTGGTGTTAAAAGCCAAGAGAAATCAACTAGACAATATTTACCATTGGATTTAAGTATTGCCAAATTGTGGCGGATGTATAATGATCAAGCATCTATCGAGTCGTTAAAAGTGAAAGAAAGTTTCTTCAGAAATCTTTTTAATAGAGATTATAATATTGGATTTGGTGTACCTAGCAACATTTGTACCGCAGCATGTTAAAGTTACATCGAAATGTTACAGACATATTATATAAAGAAAAAGACAGTAGTGAAAAGAATAATACCTAATTTGATTGAAGAAGACGATTCACAAAGGTAAGACGTTTTTCGTTTGTTTATATTGTATTTTATTACTGCCAAAATTTCATAAATCGAAAAACATTTGATCAGAAAACTCCTTCCATATGAAATTTAATTCTACCAACCTTGATGGAGGAACAAGGTATCGTTTGCATGTACGATTTTCTGAGATACGGTCAACAATTATATTTCTCATAAATGTACAAGAATCTGTAACGATTTGTCCATTTAATACATAACTAAGGCTGGTAAACCGGCAGGAGTTATCCGAGGGAATAGTTTTCTTCAAAATTCTACCCATGTATTTATCTTTTTCTCTGAGGAGCCTGTCTGGATTGTTGTGCCACTATCTAAATTGTTCACTAAGTACTATCCTTTTTTCAATTTTAATTTTATTGATATGAAAGAATATAAAGATTGCGCATGTCGGCCATTTTGAATTTTTATTTTCATACTTTTAAGTGACATCACGTGTGATTTCCTTTCAAACAAATAATTATGATTTTTCATACAAACAATGTATTTTATGTCTCGCGTGACGTAGATGCGCAGAAAAAAAACAATTTTGAAATATGAGAAAGCGTAATCTATTATTCTTTCCTTCATGGATCCGTCACGTCTAATTTTCGTGGCTAACTGACGTACAATAATTTTATGGTATTGTTGAGTTGATAAAAAAAATATAGGCTCACTAAAACTTGAACAGTAGCTGTTAAGGTTCAAGCAGAATGGCGGATTCATGACGCATTCAAATTTTAAATATATTCAATTAGACTTCATAGAACGCGATGGGTCCACGACGGACTATTTTTAATACAATCTGAAAACCAAAAATCGTGAATCCGTCGTGGATCCGTCATTGTGTTTCCCGCAGCAGGCTGAAATAGAGTAAATTTTGAATTCAAAATTCAACTATAGAAGGTGAATTATAAATTTTGGTATACGTGTACCATATCAAATGTAAACCACCAGAGTCAACAAAACCTACTGACATAATAAAATCATCAATAATTCCTAATACTCGTAATTAAATTTCACTTTCCATAAATCATTTACTAATTAATTTCTACGAAGAAATTCTTGATGCATTACTTCACGGTCTAGTCTAGAGAGGTGTTCCATCCCATTTTCAAGATCCTTCAATAACGAGCATATTTTTAATTTCTTGGAATTTTTAATTTGAATGTATTCAAATTTAACCAATTATAGATTTTATTGATTTAAAAAAAAATACATTTTCATTACCGTAAAGACAGTTGTTTTTTTTTTTCGCTTGAAACTTGATTACCAATTTCTCAATACAATGTATTTGAATTAAGAAGTTTGTTTTTTTTTTCTTCATTAATTATTAGTGGGGGCGCCGCGACAACATAAAAGTTGATTCCATTCAATTTTTACCATAAAAGTCGAAACAACATCGAATTGTTGTTTGATTTGCTTTTTTTTTGTACTCATTTTGAAACAAATACAGTCACTTTTCTTCTCTCCAACTTTTATTCAAATATTAGCTATTATTAATTAAAAAAAACTCATATGATGTCATATGTTATAAACATATTAGGTTGGAGGGAAAATTCTGTCCTTTATGTTGTAGAATAATCCACATCTAACAACTAGAAAAGTTGCAAAAGAGCTTGGCCAGTCATCATACAACTAGTGGAGACCACATTAAATCTCTAAAAGCAAAGAATTTCGGTCTAAAGTCCCTTACAGACTATATACCTGTCCGCAACCTGAAACCCACAGACTGAGTACATGTCAATCGACATTAATATGAACATAATTTTAGAAAAATCACCAGTGCGACAAAGTGTTCTGTCGATGATTTTTCAGACATAACTTTGCTTGAATCACTCTCACTTTATATAGATGTGAACAGTAGACAGCTCCGTCTTTCACAATAATGTTTGCAAACAAGTTGAAAACCGACGTACACACGTTAAACATGTCGGCAGACTTTAAGCCACGCCACTTGAAAATCAAAAAGTTTTGTCAACCAAACTACAGACGCTTAAAATTCAGTTTTTTTAACCTGGCAGACAGACATATAGTCATGTCTGTACTATACTTAACACGAATTGACCATAAAGAATTTATCTGATCTAGATACAATGTAGAGCCGTTTCTGGACAAGCTGATTACTGAAGATGAATATTATTAAACAGGAGAATAGCTTACTACAAACATGGAATATCGTCAGCAACTCTTGCAAAATCAGATATTCATAAAAGAAAAGTACTGCTCTGTTTGTGATGCGATAGAAAAGGTTACTGAAACAAGGAGAAACTATCAATGCGATTGTGTACTGCCATCAACTCGATAAATTGCATGCAGCTATCTAGGAAAAAAGGCTAGCATTAGGGTCCAGAAAAGAAATCCTGCTCCATCATGATAATCATAGACCATATGTCGCAATGGTGACACAACAAAAATTGAATGTATTGAGATTGAGACCTGACACCATCAGAATAATTCGTTCGAAACTGTTTCTAAGACGACTCTTGGCTATTTTCACTCTAACGACGAGAACTTTTACACAATTCTTAAATTGATTCAAATGTTTCTTTAAAATACGACAGAACTTTCCCTACAACCTAATATATATGGAGTGGAGGGGGGGTTGCATAAATTTATTTGAAAGAAATTTCACTTTTCAAAGAAAATAAACTTGTTCTGAATCTTAGAGATGAGTTATTTAATTTGTGGGCTGGGCAAATTTAAGAAACAAAATAAAACTTTTAGGCTAACAAATCATTAAACTTTCTTAGACGAAATATTCCCGTGCACAACGAAAGACTTTATTATCATCTAACTTTGTACCAAATTTAAGCAAAATTAAGTTAATTGTTCTCAAGTTATCGTTCATACAAAAAGTGAAATGAAGAAACGTGAATTCCTAAAAATTCTCCATTTTTCAGATCAGAATTTCATCTGAGAAACGAACAAAGCTATTTGTGCATTAAATATTTGCTTTCTACAATTTTATGCTCCATCTATTATTCAAAAGACTAAGACGAAGGCAGACCAAAGATCTCCTCGGGGAGTATAATTCCAAGAGATTCGAAGCCTTTATTAGCACTAATAAGAAGAATATAGAGAGTACTGACAGGAATACTAACGGGACAGTGCAGACTCAAAGCACACCTTTTTAAAAATTACGACTTGATCTAGATAGTGTCTGCAGATTCTTCGAGGGACGAATGCATATTCAATGCATATTCTCTCCGATTGTGAAGCACTCCGTAAGAGGAGACATACTGCTTCTTCCCAATTGAGATACAATCTCTTGATCCACTCCGGATACTAAAATTCTAAAGAATAAATAGGCCTAGAAGAGATGCTTCTCTAGAATGGGAAGTTAACCTAACTACTGCACTAAAGAAGAGTGGGTACAATAGATCTTAAAGATCTTAATCTTAATCTTATTGTATTCGAACCCTGACTTTTTGGGGAAATTGTTCACATCAGTTGTATATAAGTTTATTCAAATTTAAAAGGGCAGCTATTAGTACTAATAAATCTAATCAAACGAAAAATATGAAGGTTTCTTTATTGTTAAGAATAATGAAAGTCAAAGCCATTTCAAGTGGGAACTGTTCGGTGCTTATATGCCCTCTCATTTACTTTAGAACCTTTAAGTATAATAATGTTGTTAGTGTGTCGTGTTATTTCAAAATCTTAATAATTACAACCTACTACAAATGAATATATCCAATAATAATCTACAAATAAATAAGTATTTATTTATCATGACTGATGAAGGGTATTAATTTATTTAATATAAAATAGATCTATTTAAGCGTGGGGGCGCTAATATTTCTGTTTAGAAACAGAGTCTGTTTTTTTTTTCATGTACTGTATAAGAGTCACCAATATCTAAATGGAGGCGGTTAAAATGAAGGCGATTTCATATGAGAAACTGAAGAAAAAAAAACTACCTTCTTTGGCATTGGAATTATGGTAGTTGGACGTTGAAATTTTAGATTATATTGAAACAGAGTGACGTAACTCAATTCTTTCAGATCTTTTATGATCATATATGTGTATATCAATTTACTTACATTAATTCTTCCTTAAAATAAAGTTAAAATATTAAGTTTTTGAGTTACTATAAGATTTGATGATGAAGAATACAGTCTTATAAGTCATTAACCAAGTTCTTTAGTATATATTTGATTTAGAAACCTTAAATAACTAACTAAATTTAAGTATAATTTTATCATTTAAATGGCCACATTTATGATCATTGATATTTATTTTCATTATTTCTTAATTTGGGACAAAACACCTACAATTATTGTATCTATAAAAACTTTAAGAAAATTGTCTATGAAATTATTTTGTGCTATGAACAACATTACACCTTTGACATTAAACTTGTCATTAAAAAATTATCCAAAATGAATTGAAAAGATCATGAACAATTGATATTATTATTCTTCGTAATGGAAGAGATCCACCTACTCTAAACGAATAACTAATTTAGGAACGCGTATTTATTACTTAAGGCTATCAGTAACCTCATTTTTTTTAATAGACATTAATAGCTAGCGATTATTGTATGTGGTACTCTGCTTCGAAATCCTCTTCAATTTCTTCGAAACATTGGTACTCATGTCTGTTTAAGTTTCTTTACTCTTCAATTGGTCTAGAAACTTAAAGATTCGATGCCGTCCTAAGATGAGATGCTTTAAAAATCACTGAAAATTAACAAGATCAATTGGAACGTACTATAGTATGTTAACTCCATAAATTATAGTTTTAAAATATAACCCCTCTCATCTTCAGCAAAAGTATTCCCCATGAAAATATTTAAAACTTTGCTGAACACTGCAATTGTGTCTAACCCTCTATATATGAAGTTGAAAAATTGATTGACTCCAGCGCCAAAGCGGTGAGAAATATAATTATTTGGCCTTCGACAGAAATAATCCCTATGAAAACCACCACAACTTTGCTGAATATTGTAATCAGGTGTGACCTCTCTATATAAAAGAGATAACACTATGTCGTGCATGCCAGAATGTCCGTAATGAAAATCTCAGGTCGTAATTGTGCTCGATTTGTGTACTACACCAGTTTCTACATTAAACTTGGCTAGATTCCTATTAAGTTCAGCTAGATTGGGCAATTATATTGCAGCCACTAGAAAATATAGATAGAAATCTCTGACTAAACTTCTAGAAACTCATTTAACTCGATGATCTAGTGCCAGTCAGAATTGAAATTGGTCGAATTCGATATGAAAACTAAATGGAAATGAGGTTTGTAAAATGTAATCTATTATAATTTCTAGATGGTGCTGTCATTTTCTTTTTATCCCACTAGGAATTAGTGCTAACTTAGCTTATTGTCGTATTAGATTGTTAGTTTTTCATTCAATAGATTTACTAGTATAATCTTGACAATGACATAATCGAGCTTAAAATATAGTCGCTTTAATTATTTAGAAACTATTGATTATGAATACTTTTAAATGCAGCCACATTTCAGTGCACCATTTATTTGGAAACGTTCTTTAGACTAGCACAAAATATTGATCGGAAACGATCTCGTCACCTAATCTAGTATACTACTTTCTTACTTCGATGGCGCTACAGACCATGAAGGTCCTGGGCATGATGTAGTATTTTCTTCCAACCTATCCGGTGCTGGGCAGATTCTCTCCAGTTGCGGATTCGCAGTCTTTTTAAGTTTGCTAGGGTCTCGTCTCTCCAACGGAGGCTGCGACATGTTCCTTTAGATCTGGATTCAAATATGATTTTAGCTGGAGCATTGTTGTTCATTGGCTCCACTTGGCCCAGCCATTGAAGTGTTTTGAGTTTTATTTTCCAAACTAGATCCACGTCACCGTATATTTAGTATACTTCGGCATTATATTTTCTCCTCCAGTCTCCATCTTCTTGACAAGGATCGAATATACGACGAAGTATCTTCCATTCGAAGGTTCCAAGTGCCTGCTCACTTGCTTTGAGCAGTGTCCAAGACTCTTCTCTAGTATACTATCAGATATTAAATCAAAAATGGAAAAGTCTTCCTTCTAATACTATATTCTTAGGAAAAAAACTATTATGCATTACATCGGAAGAACTTTTCAATATATATTGCACCTTAATTCTTATCTAATAATATAAATTATGTAATTTTTATGAATCATTATTCTATAATTATAGCATATAAAACATATTACAATTAAGTTCATCCACATTCGTAAGACATTAGAAGTAAGAAACAGCAGATAAAAACAAGATCGCCTACAGATCATGTTTTTTTTTTTTTGTCTTGCTTCAGAATTTATTACCTATCCGAGCGAGATCATGATTTTATTGAACTATGATCAGCCAACACTCTTCTACAATAACAGAAAAAGCCTCGACCGGTTCGATGCAAATTTAGTATTTATATGTCTTTTTGATTGCAATTCTTTTCACATAACAAAAATAGAAAATCGGATCTTTTAAATTTCGCATCACGTAAGTGTGCCAAACAAATATGACTTTTTTTCTTTCTGCTGGAAATTATTCAATTTTCCTGTTTTTTAGTTTTTCAATAAGGAAATTACCATAAGGCACCCCAAATACATTACTAAATATCCGAAATGAATCACGGATTTGTGTGTACCCGCCGCGCTCGCGATCAAAAATATTCGCGATCATGATGATGATCATTTTTTTTTTCTTCACAGGTGAGTGAGTGGTGGGCAAAGTGAGAGAAAAAAAAAACCAAATTTTCATCACATATGGTTACATTTTCTAATAAATTCGTTAAAATAAACAATTTTCGATTTGCGTTTTTTCAATAAATCAATCATTCAGTAGGTGGACTATTGATCTATTATCAAATATCACTTCTAAATGTTATCGATTTTCTAGTATTTTAATTTTCCGTAACCGTTTGGTAGAAGTGCTATTACTAGTGGAAGAACAAAAAAAAATTGAAAAAGATATAAACACTTTTTGGCCATAACCTCTTTTTTCATTGCGGTATAAAAAGTCAGAAAAATAAGAAAAAAACAACCAACAAACGCCATTTATCGTGAAATTATGAGTTTTTTTTCTTGCAGAATTTAAATTTTATTACATATATTGGTTGTACAGGTAGGTTAGTTGCTTTCGAATATTGACACTTTGATATTACATGCCTATGGTATAGAATACTTTTCTTTTTTTTTAACGAAAGTTCGGAAATGCACTTTACGCACAAAGTGTCAGGCTCGTCATATTAACAATACTCACTAAAACCTACTATCTCCCTCCAGACTTTTCAACCACCTTGGAAACCGTGTTAGCATTACTTCGAGATGGAGCCTATACTAGGGCATTATCTACCGTAAGTTACTCACATAACATTCTGTGACGTACTCTTTCTTTCTACCTGTCTCAATTTATCCACGATTTCTGTTATAGCTCTGCAAATGTTATCTCAATTCGCTAAGGAGCCACACATAGTGCTAATGAGGTTGCTAGTATTCAACGTGTCACCAACTCTCTCATTAATTGTTCTCCAAGTACACCAAGAAATGATTAAATGGGACCCAATATTCATTGTGTGATATATTCCCCCAAACAAAATGTATATAATTATAAAGCACAAATCAAAACAAAGTCAAGAAAAAACAATCTTACAATACGTGCAAAAGAGCAAGATCAGTTTTCAAATGCAAAATGTATCAAGAAGAGAGGGAGAAGGAATTTTTTTTTTTACAAAAGTCATGGCTTTCGAACGTATTCTCTTATACGTGCATAATGAATTCTTCTATGTTTTTATCTGTTCCCTTCTATGTGGTCTAACTAACCGTAGCTTTACATACACAGAATTCTTTTACAAAGTTACATAAACTCCTGAATTGGTATTGTGTGTGAACCTGCATCTATTTAGCACAGTTTTTCGATCTATTTCGATCATTTCGAATCTATTGTCCTTATTTATTTATATATTTAATACATGCTGTTTACAATTTTATACTCCATCTGTTATTCAAAAGATTCTCATTAGGAAAACTATCGCCAGCTTATCTTCTTAGCGTTTCGGATATATGATCAAAAGGTTTTTAAATATATTATATTGTGTTCGAAACCGAATTTAAACAGTCAAACAAGGAACAATGCTTAAATCTTAATGGACTTCTTTTAGTTAAGAGGGCAATTTTTCCTTGTACTATTAAGTATTTACCTTCACGAAATTTACAGAATTAGACAAGTTACAAACGTTTGAAGGACAGTGATTTAATACATAGTTATGATGTAAAATATTTTTGATCGTCATTTTTCGGAGATAACTTACAAAACCCGTGAACTGATTTGAATAAAATTTGAAAGATTTACATATTAAGAATACAAAAGTAGACATATTTTTCTAAACTAAATGAAATTGATATAGTGGAATCGAGAATAATCTAGCTAGGACGTCGACATGAGTATCCAAAACAAAATATTTGGTTATAAACCGATTTTAATTTTTTATATGTTTTCTCTTTAGTTCCAAGAAAATCACCAAAACAAATGTTTTTTTCTTTTTTAAGCAAAAGAATTGTAATTTTCGCATTTTGGTTTATGATCTTCTGAGCAAACATGATCGAAATTTTTTTTTTCTTGTCTTTTTGGTCACAAATATCCATATTAGTAAAACTTGTATGAAAGTTCGTTGCATATGCAATCCTTTTTTGTAGAATTTGGTGATCGGTTTCTTATTTTTTTTTAAGAGCTACCAATATTAAAATAAAGACCTGAGTATATTTTCTTCAAATTTGGTTATATTTAATTTCTAAGAATTTTTTAATGTCGGCTCGATTTCAATCATTGCAAATCAATGTTGTTTTTCTGATATATCACACGTCAACTTAAAGGCTTTTGTAAAGTAAAAAAACAAGATTCATTAAAGAAATATTTCATTGAAGGTTTGTCAGTTTCTGTAGCTGAATTTGTGACCAATTTTAAGACTAATCTAATCACTAATTTGGTTTTTTTTATCTTATACACACACTCGAGGAACGCAGAATAGCATTTTTAGACATAGTGAAATAAATTTGCTGAAGAATAAGTCTTCGTTAATCTTCGTTTATCTTGTTTTAGTACAAATTTTAATTCGGTTTTTGATATTTTTAAAATTTTCTCAAATTCATATTATTTTGATTTCGCTGAAATTTTGTTAGTTGGCTGGCTGATAAGAACTTAAACTTTTTAAATATGAGATCTTGGCAATTCAAAAGGCTGCAGAAGCATTTATTCTAGAGGGGATAACTACGGAGACAGCCAAGCAACTATAAACACTATATTCGTCAGTCAACTGTGAACTCGGCGATAGTCAAAGGCTGCCTCAAAGTGCTAAAGATACTCTGCACTATGCTGAGTTCCAGCACACTGTCGAATTGAGGCCAACGAATCGGCAGAAAGGCTATCTGAGTTAAGGGAAGACAGTTCAGAAAGTGGTCAATGCATAAAGCATGAATTATAGATAAAATTCTCAAGGAAACAAACACTAGTTAGTGTAATATAAAGAGATAGCTGGATGAAAAGACGTGCTGGAACAATCGATTAGAACGTAAAGTGAACATAAAGTGATATTATCATCCTTAGTGTTAGAAAAGGAAGGAAAGGAAAGATATTAGTATATAAAAAAAGGTAGTAAAAATTATATAAAGAGTTTTTCAGCTTGTTCTTGCTGAGGAAAAAGTCAAAAATTTGTACATTCAAATTTCAATACAATGAAAATTGATTTTAAACAATTCCACGGATCTTAAGGAACAAATGTTTGAATTAAGGTGCATTTTGTCTAAAATAAAGAGGAAGCATGGATCGCACCATTAAAAATTTGAATTTGATGAAAAAAGACCACATCAGCAACTTCTTACGTCGCTTTTCTAAGGAATGTAAGCCTAATAATTTTAGTCAATCAATATAAGGAGGCAACAAAAAAGGGTCATCCCTGGGAAGGTTGTTGCGGTACACGAAACGTGAAAATCTTCGTTGAACGGACTCTGAATTTTATCGTGCGGTGACCACACCTGACTGACACATTCCAATACTGGTCTAACAAAAATGACTTAAAGGATTCTAGTGACATGTATGGGTCAGGAAACTGCTTTATATACCCCAAGGTCCAATTGGCTCTGGGAATCAATGAGTCAAAACGTAGCTTAAGATAGGTAGGTAGATAGAGTAGGGGTACTGCGTACAACACCAGGCATCTTATGGGCGCATTGTGATCTCTACGAAACCAGGAGTTACCCTATTGGGAAACCTATTCCTCTTCAAAGCATTTGATTTTTCTACAGAATTTCATTAGACTGCTCATATCATTCGCTTGAAACATCCCTAAATTCCCGAAGAAATGGTTGTTACGAGCTCGAGAGAGAACCGAGCATTCATATAAAATGTGTTTGATGTCTTCAGCCACTCCTATGTCTCCACAGTACTGACAGAGGTCTGTTTGCAATTAATCCCAGTCTTTTAGCGTGCTTTCTTAACAGTCAATGTCCCTTTCATATCCCAATGGTTGTTCGTAGATGATTCCTATTCCAGGAAAACGTAGCTTAAAGTTGAGATAAATAAGCAAATTCTTAACAATTTATTTATCAAATATTTTATTAGAATCTTATTTAATAAAAATTATTACACAATTTTCTTAATCATAAAAAAAAAATATATAATCTCATTTTCATAATAAATTTGAAATTTGAGTTTATATCGCCGCGGACTTTTGCAGAAATTCATTATTTAAAGTCTTTTTTTTTTCTTAATTTTCATTGATTTAATTTTACGGATCATTTATTTTATTTTTAAAAATAACTTAAAAATTCATAATTTCCTGACCAAAAAAAAAAACAAAAATTTATGATTATTAAAAATCTTGAACTTGAAATTTTGGCCGCCATGAAGTTAAAGAAGAATAATATAAGATAAATTTTTAAAGAAAATGATGCCATCACAAAGTTCTTCATTAAAAAATAAATTATGAAAATGAATTTTCCATAAAAAGAGTCACGCTCGCATGAATCAAAACAATTCCATAAATTCTTATTATTTAAAAATATGGCCAATGCCGCCTGGTAACCATTTTTTTTTTTTCTTCTCAAAACAAGTAAAAACTATGCAAAAATTTTATTAAAATAAAATAAATAGAAAATAATTTAAAATAAATAACATAAAATAAAATTGATGAAGATTTTGATAGAAAATATACTTATTTGGATATGGTTCGATGAACCACACCCACCCGTGCGTCGTCTGGGTTTAGTCAACTGTGACATGTTAACGCATATACGTAAATTGTTCGCGAAACATAATATAATTTGTATATATAGAGTCTTTCAAATGGGACATAACAATTTTGTATATTTATATGAATGCACCCTTAAACATTAATAATGACCTGTCAATGTCAAAATGTAGATTAAAGTCAACATTTTCATCACTTGACCATTTGAAGCGCTGAAACTTCTCCGTTTGGGCTCTGGCAAAGTTGGAAGGAAATCCAGAATTTCATCAAAAAAATCATCTACAGTGATGAAGCTCATTTCTGGCTGAATGGCTTCGTCAACAAGCAAAATATGCATTATTGGACAGCAACAAACCCACATGTTCATGCTTCAAGAGACACCATTGCATCCACAAAAAATCACTGTATGGTGCCGTTTTACATGCCGGAGTCGTGATTGGGCCGTATTTTTTCGATCACCATGTTACCGTCAATGGAGAGCGGTACCGTGCCATGTTGGAGGATTATTTTTAGCCAGAATTAGATGAAATTGATATCGGCGATATGTGGTTTCAACAAGACGGCGCTACAAGCCACACAGCACACGTTACAATCGATTTATTGAAGGAGAAGTTTTAATTGTTATGTCCTTAATGAAAGACCCTATATATATATAGATCTCTAACAAACAATCCACTCGAAAGAGACCGAAACGATGAGATTATTAATGAATTTCTATAAAAGTTGACATCAGAAAAATAAAATTACATCCATTTTTTTATTGATAAGGATAATAATAATTATCAAAAAAACCATTCCATTTAAATAAGCTTCGTGCTCTTTTGATTCTTTCTAAAATAGGTCGATTGAAATTTTGAAAAGATTCCAATAATCCAGTCGTCGTCGTCGGTTTTTCAATATAATAATGTAGAACAGGAACTGGAACTGTATATGGATAATTCATACCAGTCGGTGCAAATAGTTCACCTTCAACTAATCTAAAAAAAGAGAAAAATATAAAATATTTTAATGAAATCGTTAAGTTCTTAGTAAGTCCTTAAATCTCAGTGTAGGCAAGTTAGAATAATACTGGTTTGGCCGGACTGCCGAAGGACGAGAATGTTGAGAAGGGACAAGTGCGTAAAACCCTCAGAACCACTATGATAGGACATAGCTCCTTAAACGAACACATGTGGAAAATAGGGGTGGCCGATAGTCCGATAATGCGGAGCCTGTCTGGAAGAAAATGAGTCAGCAGAAAATTTTTGGTGTGAATGCCTGGCCTTTTCTAGAATCAGACTTGCTACACTGGGTTCGTGCCTTCCCTGAAGTAAGGAGGGGTTAGCTAACTACGGACCTAACTACGATGCTGAACTTCATTAGAAGGACTAACCGGTTGTTTTAAGAGGGCTAAAAATTAGTTAGTACAGATTAAGGTTTTAACGGAATTAATGAGGATCAAACCACAGGAACCCCATAATTCAAAACACTAAAGGCCAATCTCCACACAGCCGACATCCCACTTCTGATGCAAGTAGGATAACACTATACAAAGATTGGTTAAACAGAAAGGGAGAAAACAATCATCCTACAAATTTTGTCGGCTTTTGCATTTCTGATTTCCCCAACTAATTTTCGATCGGCAGATGACTCCCCTCAAAAACAGATGAACATGTTTATCTGATTTATATGGCAGTTTATCTGCGGGTGCATACTCTCACAATAATCCCACACGATATCCAATTATTTATATTCCAAATGGGTAAGAACATCTACTTTTCTTCAAAAGAAACTTAAAACTATAGTATTATCTTCAATACTTACGTTTTTCGATCTTCCATATAACCCATTTTATAATTTTGTGGCCACATCATTGAAGGATTACGTGATGTACAACGTTCAGGTTTTTTAATAGCATAAAAATTATTCTCAAATGCACTTAAATATAATATTGGACACAAACCATGTGAACCACGTGGTGGATCTCTAGCTGCCGGTTGTGATTGACCACAAACACCCATTCGCCAATTTTGATGACAACTATAATAGCGTGTACCTTTATCACGTGTCGTATGAATACATTGAACATTTTCTGCAGCATCACGATGATCTGTTAATGCACCTTTATAATCAAAACCTGGTCCAGCCATATCACATGCTAAAACAATAAAGAAAAACATAAAATTAGGAGTTAAATTCAAGATCAATTAATATAATAAAATCAACGACTTACTATCGATTTCTTTAAATTTATGTGGTCCCAAGCTTTTACCAACCGAACATGCTAATTGTCCACCAAAACTAAAACCAAACATATATGAATTGCGTGGTTCGAAACCTTGTGTTTCTAAATGCCGTAATTTTGATGTTATCACATTTGATATTGATTGAAATTGTCGAACTAATTTCACATATGAATCATCTGTGTAATGTCCAAAATCAATACATATTATACAACCGCCACGATATTTTGTTAATTCTAAAAAAAAAAAATGGAAGAGAATTTATCTTAATTGACATCGTTTGAAGACAATATTATTTTAACTAATTGATTTAGGAGGTCGAAAAGTAAATTACTATATTTAATTTTGATTGATTTAGTATGTTAAACTGAAGGGTTTTAATAGTCTTTTACCCCATAACTCCATTAGACTTATTATAAGACTTATTTTCAGTCGGACTGAAAAAAAAAGTCCAATTTTTCGACAAGACTTTTTCAGTCCGACAGAAAATAAGTCTTGAAAAAAGTCTAAAAGAGTTGCCTGGTTATTACACTGTCTAGTTTCTAATTCTTACGTCAAAGGCTTCCTCATAAAGGCATTGAAAATAATTGTTCCAAACATAGAATTCTTCCTGAAGTGGATTTTGTGATTGTATTTATAGTTTTAATATCTATTTTTGAGAAATAGTTACTTCTATATTTGTGTCCTCCACAAAATTATATACAATATTCCTTTTAAAAAGAAGAAATTTCATCGAAATCGGTACAGCCATTTAATTTATAACAGATTCAAAAAAGAAGGACATCATCAAAATACCAAATATGATATGGAACTTGATTCTTAAACCATTTTCCAAGTCACCGTAAACTATAATACAAGTCAAACCAAACTACACTCAGAGAAAAAATGGTTGTTGTTCTCAAGTATGATCAAATTTTATATTTGAGGGTTTTTTCTACTATCGCGGACTCCTAAATCTAAATTATTGCAACTATATATCATTTCTTATTTTATAATTATCAGAACCTTATTTTAGAAGTATAGTGTATTATGTTATTTTATGTTATGTTAAAGTTGCGATAGACTATGTTATTTTATCCAGGTCTGATTGTATTTCAGAAACTAGTCTGTCGGAACTTTTATGTTATTCTATGTTATGTATGTTATGTTATATTATGTATGTTATGTTATGTATGTTATGTTATGTTATGTATGTTATGTTATGTATGTTATGTAATGTTATGTTATATATGTTATGTTATGTTACGTCATAACTAGCTGAGATGAAACTGTTTCAAGATTGCACTGCATTCACTGCGACCTGAACAGATCTATTAGGAATTCCCTAAACATTTGGTTCTCATATTACTAATCTTTATTGTTAAACGCTTAATTTCCATTCGACCTTAAATTAGAAATATGATTTAATTTTAAGGTTCTCTCTATTACACACATTTTAAATTTATGTCTTTTATTTTGTATTGTCTCTATAGTCAATGGCAGCCGTTTTTTTTTCTGGTCACGCACTATTTGAGCCCACACACCAAAAAATGTATGCGTTTAGAGGTTTTTTTTGGGACAACTTCTTATGTAATTCATTCAAAACTTCTTCTTCTGATTTTACAAAAATGCAGTCACATAGTGCAGTCAAAATGATTTAACAAATTACCGCCATTTCCATAAATAAATATTTTATTTTTAGGATCCAGAAAAAGAAAGGAATCTTCTCTTTTCTCCTTTTTAAGACATTTAAAATTATATAAGATTTGTTTGCCTTGATGTAATTCTGCTATTTGAGATGTCACGTAATTTGGATTATACTTCAAAAATTTTGTCCTCGTCTAGAATAATTATAACTAATATAAATCATAAAAGATTTCATGGATTTTATGGTATAAGTGGCCAATTGGCCAATTCTTAAGAAAATTGAATAGTAAACAATAATTTTATTAGTCATAAATTAAATACGGAAATACTTTTAAAAATATATATTTGCCAAAAACTTTTAAGAGTAGTAGTATTGGTACTTATCTTGTGGGTGATTTGTTAATGGTTTTAACCCACATTTGACGACGCACCTTTGTTTACTCTTTAATTATAATAATAAAAATAACTACTAAATTAATAGAACAATTATATGCAATTATTATACTTCTCTAAGTTTTACTTGAATCAATCATCCATTTTTGGGACTTGAAGGAGTTTTAAACTGATAAACTCCTCCAAATTTAAGCTTCAAAAAACCAAAAAAAA
Source organism: Xylophagus ater (assembly GCA_963422695.1). NCBI lineage: Eukaryota > Metazoa > Arthropoda > Insecta > Diptera > Xylophagidae > Xylophagus > Xylophagus ater. Next base: position 43,811,325 of record OY730484.1, read on the forward strand.
AAAACTTGAACTCAATTAACAATTTTGAATGGAAAGAAGGTGTCTTAGATCACTTCCTTATGAGCTACTTTAGTAACAACAGAAAAACGTCCATTGATTCGAATCAAACCTGTACCCTAATACTCTACAATCATTCCATAAAGAATCTTAAAAGCTTCCTCGTGATACTGCAAACAATCCATTATGTAATTCCTGAGAATCTTTGGCACAATAAGTAAAAACTTGTGTATATAAATCCTTCAAATCCTTCTCAAAAAATGAGAAGATCTTTTAAATCATCTTTTTAATCATCTCAGGGTGATTGAATTCCAGTTTCTATTCTTTCTTCGGCTATAAACCGATTTTAAGTTACTATACTTGTGTTTTTGTTGGGCATTCTATCAGCCACTATTTCATTTTATCTAAGAAAAAAAACATTTTTCTAATCCAAGTTCTTATAACTCTTAATTTCGAATGTGTTGGTACCACTGAAATTATTGGATAGTACTACAGTCATCTTTTTTTTCGCTCCCCCGTGTGTATAAACAAGAACCAAAATACTAAACCAATTAAAAAAAATTATCAAGGACACTATTCAAAAGGTTTTTTTTGTTTTTTTTTTATTTTCTTTAGCGGTAGAGTCTCTCTTTTGCTTTTCTCTCCGTCTCAGTTTTTCAAGATGCTAAATTTTCTATTCTTTTGAATTTATGAGTTATATTCATTTGTGAAATTATTTCCTTGAATATATTTCGGCTAAAAGTATGCATATTTCACAATTATAAAACTATTTTATATTATAGAGATATTCACCTAAAAGTATGCATATTAATTAATTCTTTCACTTGCGGAGAAAAACTATTTTATATAATAGAAAGAAATAGTGAAATTAAAACAAATATAATATTTTGCGAGAAGGCTCATTTGAAGTATTTGTTTTAATCAAGTAAAATAAAAATCAATAAAAATAATATCAAAATAAATAAGAAATTCCAACTGTAATATAAAAACAAAAGTTTCGATGGATTGATTGATTGATCTACCCATCTGGTAGATAGGTATTGTGTAGTGTCATTAAATTAAACACAATTTATCATCAAAATAACGAAAAAGGCAAGACAATGAAGCCCCTAGAGTCCATAATAACTATGTTTAGATAGTTATTTCCTGGTAATTTAAGGTATTGCACCTTTTTTTTTTGTTACCAAATAAATTATTTCCGATATTTATTGAAAGAATATAAACAAATTTGTTTGATATTACTAACTAAAAACAGGACATTTGTTTCCTTTTGTATAATACAATACTAACTACAGCACCCTTTTTTTAAGCAAGTCCATTGTATTGTAGAAAGACAGGTGTTTAAAAGAAACCATATATAGAAAATAAAAACTTACTTGCAATTAATACCTGCATCCATTCTACATCACATGTTTCCCTCCACCCGTGCAATAAAAATGCACATTTCTCAAGCGGTGAACAACCAACTTCGGATAAAGATTCACCACTCCAACCATTTCCAATGTAAGTTAAACGACCATTTCTTTAGATTTTCACATTAATATTTTAGTATTATTATTAAATTGAAATTAAGAAACAGAAAACTTACTTATAATATTTAAATAGAATATTATTTTCAAAATCTTCAATTGTTAATTTTCGTGATAAATTTGTTGGATCATCAAATAGAAAATCTGGATTATAATCAATTGATGGTATACTATTGTAACTATTATATCTATGATCACATTTATATACATTAAAAATTATATTAAATAATAAAAAATACACAAGAAAATCAGAATTTTTCAACATGTTTAAAACTTTATCTTTTCTTTGCTTCACCAAACACAATTTCACCCAAAATTCAAAGAAATTCTGAAATTAAGAATTTCACTTTAATGATATTTATATCATACGTATTTTTTTTTTTATGTCAGTTAATTTTTACGCGTATATCAGTTAAAAAAATAAACCAAACACCAAAAAAAACATGATCACCAAAAATATGATCCTTTCATTGGTGTTAAGATCTTTTCAACCAAAATAATAAATATAGGTTAATTTATTCTTCATTCTTTTGTACATAGTTTTTTTTTGCCATATACACGTGATCAGCATCCAAAATGAAAAGAAACACCATAAAAATAAACCTTGATCTTGTTAACGATCTTGTTAATGATCTTGTCTTGTATTTATTATTATGAAAGAAAAATCGCAATTTTACCGTTCAAAGAATCTTTAAAACGCGACACCCAAAAAAAACCCTCTCTATAACGTGTGTAATTTACTTTCTGTTATCATTAACAGAAAATTTTATATTTCAAAAAAAAATAATAATGTTGCAAACAAAATGGAATATTACAAATTCAGCAAGAATTAAATAATGTGAAGAAAAGACCACTTTAGACTATGTATATTTGGTTATATGCTTTCCTATATGTTCCTTGGTTTGAGTTCGAAATAAAGAAATTGTGATTTTTAAAGAACAAGAACTGATTGTGATTGTTCTTTAAAAAGAACAGTGTTTTTCATATGTTTCTTTTTCATAATCTGTGATATTTCGTAATATGTGCATTCTTAAAATGGAACATACTATATGAAAATATGAGAACTTTCGTTCGCATGCTGCTCTTTTTAGATCCCAACACTATCTATGATAAAAGTACAAAGTCGCATCCTGCTGTTTGTCAACAGTAAATCCAGTTTATCGTTGGTTTGACATGGATTGTAATGTTTCCAGTTCTTCATCTTGTAATTTTTTTTTGCTTGTCCTGGACTCTTTGTCAAATCATCGCACTTTTAAAACAAGAATTAATTCTTGGCGGTCATATTTTTTATTTTTATTTAATTTATTTAAAAAAATATAAGCGTCAAAAAAGTATTAATTGTTTATTTACTCCATATACTTCAAATGCTTTGTGTCGAGGCACTGATGACGTATATATATGCACAGAAAAACCAATTTGAAAAAGCGTAATTTTTCATTCAAATTACTTCTCCGAATAAATCAGATGGGTTCCTTGCCAACACATGAACTTGGTCATATACTGTTGGTCCCTCTATGAGAGTTCACATGTGAAAGCATAAGACATTACAGACAGTCTGAAGGGACCCTAAGTCTCGCGAAACATATAAAATGCAAATTCATACAAATTTATAAATGCTCCAAATTTGTATATTTAGTATACGACTAAGTGATATGTTGTTCCATATTAAAGTCTTTTGAGGTTAATAAACTTTATAATACCAAAAAGAGTATAGCGGCTAGTGGTAGGTCATTTTACGTTCATTACAAAATCTTATGGGAGAAATGTTGAACAGCATATTTGAAATAAGTGTGAAAATCTTAAATAATATGTAATGTTGATTGACCTTGAGTAAAGAAAAACCTGGGCTCTGATTGGGAGTCTAAAATTTTCCAAGATATTATTTAAAATTTATTGGGCCGTTCTGAAATTATAAACAAATAAGAACAAGGACTAACTAACTCTTTATCTACTATGGTTCTTCTTCCTTGAATCTTTAAACTTTTTTCCAAAAAAAATCTTATCTATCCTAATACAGTACAACCTGCTAAAGTTGGTTATTCATGGTACACACTTTTTTATGTACAGAGGGAGCTTAAGTCCAGTTTGAAGATTTTAGTAATGCCACAGAGAAAATAAACAGAGTATATTTTTTGTGTATACATTTTTTGTCACTATTGCAGGTTCGCTAGCAAATATAGCTTGTCATTAATGTTTGTAAAATACATGTATTTTTATATCACAAACAGTCTTTTTTTCTTTACAAATACTAATAATGAGATATCTTGTATGCAAACTGAAAATCTGAGCCAACTCTCTAGTATATTTTATTGTTTTTATTTGTGCTTAAGTCATAAAATGAATTTTACCGTCAAGGCCTTATTCTGAAATGAAATCGTTGAGTCTTTAAGTCCTTAAACACTTAACTCTCTATTCAGAAAATTTTAATACGATTGTTAAATAGTTAAAGACATCTTTAAATCATTTGAATTTATCGATCATATTTTCTATCGTTGTATTCGTTTTTAGAATACAATTGTTATCGCTTAAGGAATAAGGATCTTAAAGTTTCCTTCTTATTATTCCTCATTATTATGAAATGTTTATATAAAATTATTTACTTTATGAAGTCCTGTTGAAACATTAATTGTTTGACTAAAAAAATGGAACAGTAATTGGATATTTTTTTTATTTAATATCAAAGACGCAAACCATTAAAATGGAAAAATCGACTGAATCAACAGATTTTTGGGATAAACAATTTCTTTTTTTTAATATTTCATAATTAAATAAAAACACCTAATTTGGTTTTTTATTTAAATTAAAAATAATCTTTTTGTATGCACTTTTAACCTGATTTTGATCAATTTACTTTATTTAATTACAAATCAATTGTTAATCAAGAAAACAGAAAAATTACTAGCACAACAAAAACTTTAATTAATAATAAAAATTATTCACTAAATATTTTCGCGTAACTTTAATTCAAAACGAGGATCACTTTCAACTAAAATATTTCAAAATAAAAATGACTTAAAAACTCTATTCATGAACGAAAACAGAAAAAAAAAATGGTGTGAAGAAGTTGTTGTAAATATTCTTATTTATTTTATCAAAATTATTACATAATCAAAAGAAAAAATCACACATTTGAATATTATTTGAACATGAATGACCTTTTTTTTTCTATGAAAAATCAATAAACACAATCGATCGAAAGTGATAATTAATACGATTTTGTCACCGAAACTCTAACGTTGGGTATGCGAAATTGGTGAAATTGAAGGTGAATTTCTTCAAGAATGAATGAATATAAACTAAAAGATTTGTTTACACTTTGACATTTATCAACTGAATAAAATTCTCTGACATTTAGCATAAATTCTGGAGAAATCGCAAAAATGTTTACACATTCATTAACAGAAAGAAATTCGGCGAATAAATGTCAGACCTATATCTCACTATACGGCCGCTCTTTATACGGCATTTCGCTATAGCAGCCTTTTTTTAATTATGGCACTCTATCGATTAACGACACCCAATGTTTCGTTATGCGGCCAAAATAATCACTGTACATCCTGTTTAACGACTTTCTGTTCAGTTTCAGCTTCTCGCTTTTGGCAGCACTGCTACAAAAAATGATTGATTCGCGTTGTACGGCTTTCAGCTTTACAGCCAACTTTTCCGGAACGTATCCAGGCCGTGAAGCGAGGTATGGGTGTATTAAGTGAATTCATAAAAGCTAATTCGGTCAGTGTAATTATTCGAAAGAGTTCAAATATGTTGCAAAATGCATTGTTATTTATCTAGAACATGAAAATCAATAAGCCGATAGTAATTATCACCTTTGGTCAAGCGATAGCTTCTAAATGTTAGAAAATATGATACCATATGATAACCATACCCTGCCTGTTATTTTTGCAACTATTTCTGGTATGCGTGTAGTTTTTAGACATCTTTCATGTAGAGTATTTTCTTCAAAGCTTTTTCGATCAGTTTGAAAGAAACCACAGTTCAAATCGAAGGAACAGACTCATGGGACACGTCATTTAGTCTAAAATTTGATTATAAAATCAATTTAATCCTTTTTTCAATGGCCAGTTCTGCAATTAATATTTTAGTCTGGAAATTTTTGAATAACATCCAAAAAACCCCTTAATTTTCTCTAAAAGAAAATATTGTGCCAAAAAATTGTATCCTTCAAGAAAATCCATTTAAAACACGAAATTTTTGCTGATGAAAATTTTCATATTAGATTCTTATATGACGACAAAATAAAATTCCTTTTTTATAATAGAACGAAAGCCCGAAAGTCTATACTTAAGTATTACGTACTCATAAATATAGTAAATTTTGGAGCCTATCTAAAAAGTATATTAAAGTATCAAGCATAAACAGTATAAAATATGAGTAGACATTTTCTGGTCGCATAATCAATAATCCAAAAAGTAGGTATATAATCTGATAATAATTATCTATCTATTATATAAAATAGTTTTTCTCCGCAAATCATTTATAAATAATTGTATACATTCTTTTAGGTGAATATATTTAGGGAAATACTTTTACGAATAAATTCAAAACGAAGAATAGAAAATTTAGCATCTTGATAAATTGAGACGAAGAGAAAAAGGAAAAGAGAATTTTATTCTACCGTTAAAGAAAATAAAATAAAAACAAAAGAATAGTGTCCTTGATACATTTTTTTAATTGGTTTAGTATTTTGGTTGTTGTTTATACCCACGGGGGTTGGTGAGCACGAAGCGAGCAGTAGTTATTATTATTATTATTATTATTACCACGTTAAAGTGGTACATCTATCTAAAAGAAAATTTGAATCGATTTTTTAAAAAAAACGTTTTAAAAGCTTCAAGTTTTAAGAACATATCCTCAGAATTTCAACGCAATGTTTGTCCTCGTTTGTTCGAGGATCATACTTGTAACTTTAGGATACTTCTATATATGGTTAGGCAAACAAACTTAAACAGGTAGACCCATTTTTATCGGAGACACATCGATTTTCAAAGATGTATAAAAAGCAGAACACAACGTATTTGTGTAGGATGTGCAATTTAGATAGACCTTTTTCTCGATAGTCTAGTAGATGTAGATGTATGTAGCGCCTTAATTTCGAACTAGTTGTTCCATATAAAAAGAGGTAAATTGTTTCATTTTGATTGAAAAGATTATTAAGACAAATTACTTTGTCATGTCAACATGTTTTATGACAGTTTTAATTCAACAAAACCAATTAAATAGATTAGTTTCCAATCAATTTAATATACGACATTATTCCGACTTTAATATAACAATTGAAATATGGTAGAATTTTTATATAATCATAATAATAATTCATAGATTTCTGAAAGAAGGCAGGAATCTCTAAAATAAACACAGCCTAAATTAAAATACGTTTTATTAGAATTCATAAAAATCTTTCAACTTAATATTTTAAGATATCATATAAATCAATCGATAAGTCTGTGCTATACTAATACTAATACAATAAAAAAAATAAAAGGAAAACGTACGTGTATCAATCTTACACACTTTTTTATTCAAATTATCAATCCGATCAATATATGTATCTAAAGTGTAATCTCGATTCGAAAAATGTTGCCAGAGTCTGTCCATTTATATAGTATATTTTGTTAAATCAAAACAATGTATTACTGGCCATCTATCAGTGACATGCTGAAATTATAAATTGTTTTTTGGTTTTGATCTTAGATATACATGAAATAGATTACCTAATGAACAGACCGCTGTTTAAAAAAGTTATATAATAAATTAACTGAAAAAAGGAGAATCTTAGGCTGAACCTCTAGTGCAGTGATTCCCAAAGTGGTCTATATCGACCCCCAAGGATCAATGACGACCTGCAACGGGTCCATGTCAGCGAAAAAAAATTTAATAATGAACCGTATAATTGTCATTACTTCATTATAAACAATTTGCATAGTATCTTACATTATATTTATGATCTTGGGGTGGTATACTCACTTTTAGCCCTTTCAAAGTGAGTAGCACTATACCAGCTGTCAAAAATACATTTGAAGTTGATGAATTTGCATTCCTATAGTATAATATAATAGATACAATAAGTGGGTATCGTATGAATTGTATGATCCACAGAAGGAACGATGCCTTCCTGTAAGCTTGTCTTTCGATTTTTCTACGACAATCGTAAGCAATTCATTGCAATGGTTGGAGTAAGATAAAACACTGAAACATTGCCCGAAATGAAACATTCAACAGAAGAAGTTGATGGTGACTGTATGGTGGTCTAGAGGCGGTGTCATCCCATCACAACGTCATGAAACCGGGCACGGTGGATGCCTGCCTACTAAATGCAACTGGATGAAATGATTCGAAATTTTGCTGTTAAGTAGCCAAAATTGATTAAACGATCAGCTCCGATCCTCTTGCATAACAACGGTTGGTCATACATCGCATGAATCACTGTGACAAAGCTAGAGTAGTTGGACTTGCAAACTATCTGTCCACATATCATGTTCATTAGACCTTGCCACCACTGTTTATCATTTCTTTCAGAATTTCTGGACAAATTCTTGATAAGAAACCCATTTTCCAGGACTTCATCGATTTCTGTGACCCAGGCTTCTACAGCAGCGGAATAAATGAACTTACCGGTGTGAAATGGCAAAAGTTTATCGATACTATGAGTGAGAATACTTTGATTGAAAATAAAAAAAAATAGAGTAGCATTTAAGTCTTGACAGCCTAATATTTAAATTTAATACAAAAAGTTTTTAATCAAACTTTGCGAAGGTTGGAAACAAAACAAATAAAAAATGGTTGCAAATTGATTTTGATTTCTTATTTCTTTAAAATAAAAAGAAAAACCATTTTTTTAGAGAAAAACATAAAAAAGCATGTTAAAACCAACAAAATGGAATAAAATTTACATAAAAAATCGATTATTTTTCGTTTTTGTTTTCATTAATAATGTTTTTTTCACTACTTTTCAAATAAAATTTATTCAATTCCTAAAAATGTATATTTTTTACACGAGTATTATATACCATCAATTTCTCCGGATGGAACCACATAAAAAATTGGTCACAATTTTTGCGTACTCCTCCATGTTAAAAAAAAAAACACAAAAACTTCTAATTTGGTGGTTAACCAAAATTTTTTTGATTAAAACAAATAATTAATATTAAGGTCGAGACTAATAATTAATTGCCTATGGCGACGTTTACACTAAGACTTAAAAAGAGACCTAAGTCCTTAGGTCGACCTAAATATGACGATGTAAACACGTCCAAAGTAACTTATGTTAGGACAACTTTTTGACAGCTGATTAGATGGAACTACAGTGGCTATTATTATTTAATTTCATTGAAAGCTATGACAGATGACAGCTCATCTCTTGAGGTCCAAGTTCCATAAATACTCACATATGACGTTGTTTTAGACTTGGGTCTAGTACGGTGTAAACACGTGTGACCAAACTTAACTTTTAGTTAGGTGACCTAAAAAATTGTCGGTGTAAACGAAGCCCCATTGGCTATTTATTTCCTTTTGGAGTATATCAGAAAGGAATAAAGTATACGGAATTCAAAATGGGAATGTTTTTAGTAAAGTAGTAACCTTATTATGTGATAATCCATTTCAAAGATGAACTTTCAGTTGTTGTTCTTATTAAACTTTGGTGGTTACCTTTTTGATGATCTCTCTATAAAGCAAAAAAAACATGTAGTAACGTAAAATAGGCCTACAGCCGATTTTTTGATACCCTTATGGTAGAAATGGGACAGAAAAACTGTCAAAACTCGCAATATTTCAAGAATTTTGCTTTATAACTTTGTTTCTTCCTTTCAGAATTTTCTCGAATTGGCAGGTAATCTAAAGCCTAATAACATAAGTCTAATCTGCAAATTTTATCCAAATCGGTTTATTAGTTTCCAAAGTACATAAACCAAACTTTATGAACAGGCTTATTTTCTCTTAGGATTATTTCTTTCTCCATTATCTTGTGACCGATTTGACTGAAATTTAAAATAGTATCGTCTATTTGTATAGTTATATATATATATAATTAATTTCAACAAAATTGATTCACAAATTTTCAAATTAACTCAGAAAAATCATAAACAAAAAAACGACAAAACTTTCTGGTCACCCTGGTTTTTTCTTTATAACTTTGGTCCCTCTGTATCGATTTTGTTGAAATGCAATACCAAACCAAGTTAAAGGAATAAGCAACTCACATTGTAAATTTCATTAAAATCGGATAACGCGCTTTTGAGTTTATCTTGTACAGAGACGGACGGACGGACATGCATAAATCGATATAACTTTTGATTCGCTACATATGATATGATTATTTCTATGCGTTACAAATGTAGTGACAAGACTAATATACCCTCTGGTATTATCTACCATAGGAGGACATAAAAACAGCTGTTTTTTTAAATTCAAAACTGCCCGGTTTCCTTCAAATATTATGAACAGTGAAAACAATGTTTTGGCTGCAAATGCTCGGAAGAAATAAATATTCGCCAAGCTCCATTAATTGTAAGAACTCAGCAGCAGCAACATATTTATTTATGGGCAAGAAAAAATATCAAAATTTGGGCACTTATTTTTGGACAGAGGGAGTTTAATTCTGCAGTCTTGATTTTTCCTTTAAAAAAAAAAAGAGGATATAAACTTTTCTCCTCGAATGACAAATGCTCCATTTTTGTTTTTCTTGTAGTATTTCTCCTTTCGCCGCAATGCAGTATTGGCGAATATGGCAAACTCAATTAGATTTTTTTTACTTTTTCATTCAAAAAAAAAAACATAATTTTTTTTATCCTCAAACCTTTTTATTCTTACCTGGATTTTATTTTCACAAAAATCAAATAGAAATTTCCGACATTTTTTTATACATATTTGTTTAATAAAACAAAAACAAATAAGAACAGTCGCGTTCCATACATGTGTGTGTGTGTTTATGTGTTTCTTCCCCTTTCAAATTTATGACATTTATTAAAATAGGGAAATGTTTGTATGCAAATTTGTGAAATTATTTTAATGCAGTTTTCCTTCTACTAGTTTTTTTTTTCTTCTAAATAATTTCATTATCAAAATTTGAAATCTTTAAAAAAAAAAAAGTAATTTAGAAATTATTTAAATTTAATTCGCCACATTTTTTTTTCTAATAAGAAATGTTGCCAACATTTAAGTTTAAGAAAAAAAAGAAAGTAAAAAAAAAGAAAGAGGAACAAGCAAAAAAAAAAAACGAAAACAAAACAACGTCTCCCCACTTATTGAAGTTTTTTTTTCTGTTTTTTTTTTAGAATGTTTTTTTTTTTGTTTTTAGGAAGAAAATTATGATAAATTGTTTTTTCTTTTTTTAATGGATTACCTTAAATGCATTTTCACCCCACATTATTTTTTTTTTTGGTTTTGGAAAAAAATTAAACAAGTTTTTCTGTGAAAATTCTTTTTAAGGAGAAATAACATTCGATAAATAAATATATGCCAGCAGCTGTGTGCGTGCGTCTGTGACAGAACAATAACGCATACATTGAAAAGGAATAACATTTTTTTCTTTTCGATTCGCCGCATTAATAAAAACTGTATACATATTTCCTTTCGTTACGTCATTTAAGAGTGGGTAATATTTGGATACTGTTAAAAATTTTTGGTAGAAGTTTTTTTTCTGAATGAAGGTTTATATTTTAATTTGGCGGACCCCGGGCAAGCTTCTCACGGACCCCCAGGGGGCCGCGGCCCACTGGTTAAGAATCACTGGTCTAGAGAAATGGTTTAATCTGTCAAAAAGAAAACTCTCTCATTGACACCGAAAAAATGAATGGGATTAAATTAGAGCCTAGAGACTTACTAGTCAAGAAATTCATTTTCTGGCTTGCATGAGCCGGCAGATATTGATCTCGAATCTTAACGGCATATCTAGGTAGCTTTCTCAGCCTTCTGTAGGACATGACAGATAACCAGACAACCGTCATCAACTTCGTGCTTTTTCCTCTTGGATGCATTGAAAAATAGCACATCTCGTGATATACTCTGATTTCCAAGCTCTGGGTTGAAGTATTCCAAATATAAAAGCCGATGAACAGTTGTTTTGAGGAAGTGACAATATAATTTAATTAAAATGTTGAGAAATCGGATTACACTGTCTACACAAATGTTGTTTTTTTTTTACTTTGTTGTCTACTCGAAGAAGTGTAGACAAGTTATGATGTGAAAAAGAACAATCTTGATTAGCTCGATTGACATCATTGAGGCATAAAATACGTCTCAACTGTTTGGATACGATAGAAGATAGACGATTGCTTATGAAAACATGAGTTAGGATAAATATTTAAGACAGAACTTTGTCCTAGATGAGCACCACTGCTGTCTGTCACATCTAAATTTATATTAAAACTATCTCATTCCTACATTTAGGCTGTTTTTTATCTCTCAGTGATGCAAATTAGGCTTGAAATGGATGGAAATTTGAATATATTTTTCTTTTTTTGCATTGCAATTTTGTTAAAGACGAATAGATGCCAAAAAAATAGAACTGTAATGCATTTATTTGTTTTATAATTGGCTTAGGCCTTTAAAATCTTGAAATAGGTTTCACGCTCTTTAATATTGAAGCGGCTTAGGCCTTAAGGGGCCCATAAACAACCAACATTATTGTCAACCTTGTTGTCAACTTGTCATGTTGATATCGATGTTCGACGTCTGTGGGCATGTTGGTGGTTGGTATCTCAATGTTGTCAATAATGTTGGATGTTTTTGGGAAAAATTTGGGATACATCGGATATTCGGTAGACGGAGTCTGATGTTGCGATCAGACGGATACAACATATCCGTCTGTAGAGAGAAGTTTACAACATGGTTGTGTCAAGATAAGTTCTTAATTGAATTGAGCGCTGTGAATTTACTATCAAAAATAGGCATCCAAAGCCGATGACAATACCTTCTAATAAAATTCCAATATGAAACTCACGAACTCTTAATATTTTTCTTCTGATATATTTAAATAACAGTGTACCCCATTAATCTTAACTGGGAAATAATAAATTTCAAAATCCTGTGTGTTGGCAAACGTGTCGATGACGTCACAATCTGACAAATTCCAAATTGAATATAAATGTATATAAAATTTTTTTTAACCAATCAGAAAAAAGTGTTGGGCGTTGCCGGGTCTCTAAAAATCCGTTGTACAGCTTGATTTTCTTGCAGTCTTCAATTTGTAAGCGACTCTCACAGAGTAAAGTTGTGGTGTTCTTTTTTAAAAACAAAAGTAAAGAAGAAAAAGTTAAGTTTATTTTTTTGTGTTTAAAAGAAGAAAAAAAACAAACTTTTTTAAAATAAAAAAAAGGATTTTTTATTTTAAAAAAAATATAAAACAGGTTTTAATTTAATTTAAATAAAAAAGAAAAGAAAAATATATCAAAATGAGGGAAATCGTTCATATTCAAGCCGGTCAATGCGGAAACCAGATTGGAGCTAAGGTAAGGAAAAAAAAGGGATCCATCGAAAAAAACAGTGTAATTTTTAAGTTTTCCGTTTTTCTCGGCACATCTGCTGCTGTTTTTTTTTTCCTGTAAGATAAATTTCAAAAAAAAAGGCAGCAGCTGCATTTTCCAGTCGGGAAAAAAAAGACAAAAATTCCGTCAGAAAAAAAAATGAAGTTTTCCAAAATGCCGGTTCATCTTTTTTTTTTTTTTTTTTTTTTTTACACGGACGGACGCGCTAAATTTAGCATCGCGACACCGCCACTTTTAAGTTTTTCTTTTTCGTCTATTTTCTTTGTCGCCGGCCGGCATTTAAATTTTCCTTTGGGGATTTTCTTGTAAAAGAATTTTCTTATTAGAGAAGTAAAGTAATTTTCTCGGGCGTTTACCTCCCTTACCCTTCTTTTTTTTTTTTTCATGTTGCAATTTTTTTTTTTTTTTTTTGATGAAATTCCGAAGCGAAAAAAGAATGAAAAGAAGAAAAATGAAAATCAATAAAATTTTTCACTAATTGAGTTTGCGCATTTTTAACTGCAATATTTTTTTTTTTTTTTTTTTTTATGAAGTTTCAATTTTTCCGAAAAAGAAAAGAAGAAATAAGATGACGCGTTGCTTAGTTTTTTCGTTTTTTTTTTTTTTTTTGTGTGAAAAAATGTCTTCCCATATAAAAAAAAGAGAATCTGACATAACATTTGAAGTACGTTTAATTCTGAATTCATGTACGCGCAGCTGGTTCGAATTTGAATTTTTTTTTCCTCCCTGTTGGAATACAAATGTTCCTTTTGTTTGTTTGAGTGTGTGTGTGCTTGTTTTGCGTAAGCGCGGAACTTGGCTTGGGGTTTTATTAAGAGGAAAAATGAAAAATAGTAATGGGGCATTGCCAGATATTTTCATTTTTATTGCAGTTTAAAAAAAAATAATTGTTTTAACGGTTTTTTTCTCTTTGATAGGGATTTTTTTTTTTGTTAGAGAAAGGAATTGGTTTTTTTTCTTATTAGAATTATTGAAAAAAAAAAGAGTAATTTTTGATTATTTAAAAAAAAAAAATATGAAAAGAGAAGGAAAAATTTTATGATTTATTTCACAAAATGTCCATTTTTTTTCCAAGTTGTCGAAGTTGTGTCGAATTATCGAAAAAAAAAGAAAAATGAAAGATTTTCATCTGATTTTATAAAAACTTTAATTTTTTTCTTTATAATAAAATTGCTTGTAAAAGAAAAAAATCAACAAAGAAGAAGAATAGGAAAAATTAGTTCAAGAACTCTTCTTCAACTCGTTTACTTCTTTTGTTATAATTTTTTTTTTGAAATATAAAAGATGGTACTTTTTGTTTCTCAAAGCTTTTGGTTACAAAAAAAAAAAAGAAACTGTTTTTTAAAACCGTTTTCTTTTGTTTTCTATTACAACAAAAAAAAAGAAGAAAAAAAATCATGATTCCAGTGGCGCGGGGGGTGTGGTGTTACCCACTTGAATGGGAAATCTTTAAACCGTAAAGTTTTGTAAAACCAACTCGGAGGGAAAAAAGAAGAAAATAGTCGGATTTATAAAATTCATTTTAAGATTACATATTTTTTCTTTTTATTGATTTTCTTCTTTCAAGCCTCAACGAATTTTGTGACGGAACACGCCAAGAAAAATTTCATAGATTTTAAGAAACTTTGTTTTCTACTTGAAGTCTCATTTCAATCTGTAAAAAAACTCGGATCGAGTTGAATTCGATTTGAGTTGGATATCACCAAAACAACAAAAATCTTTCCTAATCGAATTGGAAATTTGAAATCATGTAAAAATGTTGTTACGGAATCGTGAAACTCGATTTGATCCAATTTGTATCGAAAAAAGCATCGATTCGATCTGACCCAAATCGAATTACACGGTTTCCATATCGATTTCAGAGGGACTTTATTTAATTTCTCGAATCGATTGATTGGATCGACAAAAGGCTTCCTTTTAAAAAAGTCTGTCAATATATAACTGAGATTTAGTATTTCATCACAACAGGAATCGAGATCGAGTTGGGAAACCACCAATTGTAGGCCTTCGATCGACTTGAAAAACCACCAATTATAGGCCCTCGATCGACTTGAAAAACCACCAATTATAGGCCCTCGATCGACTTGAAAAATTTGGAATTTTTAGAGTATTATGGAACCAGAAGGAAGACCTAGGTTTATAGAAGAACGTCTATCAATTTTTGAAGTTGTTCTGAAGTCGATTTTTCAAGTCAAATCTTTCAATCTGGAGTGGAATCGTGTAGCTCGATTTGTAAATCAAATCGTATCGAAAAAGTATAGAAAATAGTAATGCTTTTTCGATACGGTTTTTTTTAGTCTCAATCGAATAACACGATTCCATTCCTGGTAAAACTAAAGTCATTAAAGAGTTTCAAGTCGATCTTAAGTATTTTTTGAAATCATGAACGATGTGATTTCTCGATGAGTTTCGATTCTGTTGATTTGAGCCTCGGTCATTCATATCGTAAAATTGATTACCTTTTTAAGGTTCCTCTTCCTCCCTGATTAAATTTTCAATCTTTTTTCCGGTGTAATAAATGGGATTAATTTTCAATCTCGCAATTCAATTTGATCTGGGGAAACAAGTCTCTTTCGATTGGATTTGAATCTAATCTAATTTCAAATCGATCCGAGTTTTTATGCATTCTCGAAACGTGTGGGCTTCTTTGAAATCGATTTTTGATATACGCCGCATCTAAAACGAGAAAATAGTAAATTGGAAAAGGAGTTTTCTTTAGTCGTCGTCGTCGTCGTCAAGGTGTGCTTGTTAGAGGTGTGAAGATGGAGGAATAACAAGGAGTTTCCCTTTTCTTTTTTATGATATTCAAAAGTGGAATCGATTGAGACTTCTTAAATCGTATCAAGTTTTCATGATTTCCTTCCCTTTCCTTGATTTTCCGGACGCACAGCTACGAATTGACCAAATAGGGAAAAAGTTTGTACGGAATTTTAATTATCGTGTTTTTGTGGATTAGAATTTTTAGGAATTTAGAAGAAAATATGAAAATTTTGTGGTCCAACCAACCACCTAAAAAAAAAATCGATTATTTCTGGGAAATTAATTTCCTATCGACAAAAAAAGCTTAATTGCCTGCTTTTTTTTTTCTTTTTATCAACAAATTTTTTAGAAAAATAAAAAGGTGTTATCAAAATAACAATAAAATTGGTCATACTTCAAAATATAGAAAATGATTTGTATTTTTTATTAATGATATCATACTTTTTTTTGCTGCCATTATTTAGTCAATTTTCTCTTGCTTATTATTTCTATATTAATAGAAATAGAATGAGAACTCTTCCATGGTAATAATTTATCCAAAACAAATGAAAAAAGTCCAAGCGTACTTCCGTAAAAACGAACGACAATCATTAACCAAAAAAACCTGAAAAAGAGGTCATTTACTTCAAATTTCGATAATTAGGAGAGGGATTTTCTAGTTAGAGGATGAAGAAAAAAGAAGTACTTTAGTAGTGCTTACCATTTTTGTCCAGAAAGAACGAATATGATGGTGTGTTGGATGGAAAGAGTGGTGACCCGATGCTGCTGTTGTGTAAAAAGACACACTTTTTGAGTCTTTTTAAATTGCACGCAAGTTTGTAATTATATATGTTCTTTTGTTTGAATATTAGATCTCAGTGGCGGAATAAACTGTTGGGGAGGATATATGATGGATAGTAGTCTATAAAAACCTTGATTTCGATCTATTTTATTAGTTTTGTACTTCATCAATTGGGAATTTTGTAAAACCCTACAATTACTGATTGTTGTTTTGTAAGTAAATTTTTGTTATTTAGAAAGGTGAGAACGACTACTATATTCCGATTTTTATGGTACAGAGAGAGGTACCTACCGCTACGAAGTTATCTGACCAGAAAGTTTTGTCATTTGGCGGATTTAATTGGAAAATTTGTACATCAATGTTATTGAAATTATTTCCATACGTTGATGAGACTACATAAAAAAGATCGGTATTGTGTGCCAAATTTCAATAAAATCTGTACACAAGGATAATGAGGGAAAGAGAAAATAGTAGTCGTAGGAGAAAATAAGCCTGTTTGTTCTTAAAGGTTTTTTTGGGGATGTACTTTAAAAAACTAATAAAACACGATTTGAATAAAATTTCCAAGAATAAATTTATGCTATTTTAGGGCTGGGCCCCTAGGCGCTACTATTTTTTTTTAAAGAAAAACTTAAAAAAATCAAGTTTTAGTTGCGTTCTTTAATATACAATTGAGATTGATCTTCAATTTTAATGTGTTTAACCACCAGGGAGTAGATCTCCAGTAGATTTTCTTTCAAAAATACAATATCGACAAAATTGTGGAGTGTAGGGAAAAACCTTAAAAATCTTGAATTTTTTTTGTGAAAATCAGGACCTAGTCCATTTCTTTAGTAATTTATTCATTGATGTTCTTCCATCTTAATTGTGTCACGGTCAAGGGAGGAGAAGAGGTGGTGTACGTACCAAGTATAAGATCAGTAGGTTTTCTTTTTCAAGAATAATGTCCAAAAATTGTAGGAATTTGCAGGAAGAGATACTTAAAAATCGATCGTATTTTGTTGACCATTTCTCTACAGTCTCCTATTGAATAATTTTCCATCATATTTTTTTGACCTCAAGAATATTATGTGTACACAAAGGTGTGTGTAGTAGTAGGTTACCAGATTTTCTTTAAAGAACTAATATCAAAATCCCAAGAATTTGCTGGAAGAAATTAAGTTCCAATCAATTTCTTTAAAGCTGTTTATTAATTTTCCATCTTAATCACAAAAAGGAAGGTTTTTCTTCCATCAAGAACACCAACAAAATCGTCATCAAAATCTCGAAATTGATGAACTAAAGTTTTTGTTGTTCCATAGTTTTGGAATCTCAATCTATAAAGAAACTTTTGATTTTGTAATCTTTATTATTTTCTTATTATTCACTTTAGAAAAATGATGTAATACAAGAAATATTGCAATTTATGTCTCATTTGATTAAACCTCGTCTCTTGAAGGTTGTTGTGAACACAACATTTTTTCTATGTTTATAAAAAAATTTAATTTTGTATTGATGACTTCATATTTTCCACCCAAATTTGTGCTTGACAGAGAATCGAGGTATCTGTTTTCGCGGTTTTTATACTATATATATGGAAGAAAAACAAATAACGTCATCGCGACATATATTTCTTCTTTTTGAATACAAAAAGGTAGTTGAGTTGTGATGATAGAGATTGTGAAGGTGTGGGATTGGGTGGTGGGAAAGCTGCTGCTTAAATCTATGTTTTTTTTAATAATGAGAAAAACCTCGAAACAATAAACAACAGAAAACAGATAGATACCACCTTACCTCGTCAACATCTCTCACTTAAAGTGTGAAATAAATTAATTTTGTAGGTTTTTTTCTTTTCTTTTTGAAAAGAAATTTTGATGAGATTCATCCACCAAAGATAGTGCTACTAGCTTCAGAACTTGTTTCATTAAATCACAGTTTTACCGCTCCTTTCTTTTTTTTTTCTTGAATTTCAAATATGCCGCCTTTTCTTCTTTCTTTTTCGATTATCAATAAAATTAAAAATACCTCGTTTTTTCTTTCCATTTAATTATATTAAAACTGTTAAAGAAGAAAAGATGATGAAAAACACTTTTCTCTCAATTGGTTTGGTTTGAATTTTAGTTTTTCAAGTATCTGAATAAATACCATGGATGGAATTCCTCCAAATCATCTTCATCATCATGGAAAAATTTCTAATAATCTCTTTTCCGG
Organism: Xylophagus ater; assembly: GCA_963422695.1. Lineage (NCBI taxonomy): Eukaryota > Metazoa > Arthropoda > Insecta > Diptera > Xylophagidae > Xylophagus > Xylophagus ater. The sequence continues at coordinate 43,830,083 of OY730484.1, forward strand.
ATGAACAACAAGAAAAAAAAAAAAAAATACAACGGATTAAGTAGACCATAATGTTATCTGGTAAGAAAAAAAAGAAACGAAAGAAATGGTAGCCAACTTGATTTGATGGAAATATCAAGAAAAATTCGTTTGTTGTAGTATCTTTAGACGTCTTAAGACGACGTAAACATATTGTAATATACCGTAAGGCAATTTTGCTTCGTTAGGTTGAAGGTACCCAGGTTTTTTTTTTTTTTTTTAGTAAGGAGGCATCAAATAAGATGAAGTGAAACTTGGTGTAATTCCAATTGTATCACTTTTCTGCCCTTTTTTTCAATTTAGGGAAAGATAAGTTTGCTACAGAATGATCGAATCCCTATTAGGGACAGAGATTCCAAACGAGAATTCAATCTTACTTTATTTTTCTCAATTTTCTGCCTTTTTTTAAATTAAGACAAGCATAAATTTTGCTACAGAATGATGAATATCAGTTTCGGGTCTATTAGGAACAAATGATTACAAACTAGAACTCAATTTCTGGGTAGTTTGAGGAAAATAGTAAAGAATTGATTACCTTTTCAGACCTGTTTTGTAGATAATTTCCGATTTTTTGTATTAGTTTCTTTTACAGAAATATAATCATTCAAATGTACTTGACTTTTTGAAGAGAAATGAGCTTGCTATTGATTTTGATGACCATTTTTCTACAACTTGAGGCAACTCTACAATTCTAAATTCTCGAAATTAATCTTCAAAACAATTCTATTTCTTGGATATATCAGAGAATTCGTTAAAACGTATCCTCTGTGGTATTTGCCAAATATTTGTATTCCTATCAAAAGGTACCTTAAATCACGACCCAAGAAAACTCTATACTGATTGGAGTATGCCCTTCTGTTTGTTCTGGTTTAAAAAAGTCAAGAAATAAAGATCTCTTCCGGTGTGGGGTAGTCGATTATTCCAGATAGTTTTCGCAGAAGTGGTGGTAAAAGACAGAAATAACTATTGCCAAAGTTTGATCCTATTTCTTACTTTGTTCTTTTCAAAACAGTGTCAAAACAAGCGTATTCTAAATTAAAGAGCTTATACGGTATTGATTTCGGAAGTCTCTTTAAGTCTATAGTACAATATTATGATACAAAATGGCAGAGATTATCTTTGGAAGAGAATACATTCGCTAATTAAGCTCCTTTTATGTGTGTACCTCTGAATAATTCAAATCCAGAATAGTGTAGACTCGTTTTGCATTTAAAAAACACAATTTCTCTTAGCAAAATTGTTTTCTTCAAGCGACTGAAGAGGCTATAACTCGACAGTAAAAGGAAAAAAAAAGGTTAACTCTGTGTGATACTATGTTTAATCGTTTTTCTATTCGAATTAAAATCGTGAATCTCTTAAATTAGGTATTATTCTTCACGAAACCTATCGTGATCAATTTTTAAATTACATTTCTGTTTTTTTGTGGGTCAGAATCAATCTTCTTTCACATTGGTGAAGCCTGAAGAACAAGAAAAAAAAATCTTTCATGTGGAGAAGGAAAGTAGGTAGTGGTAGTGTAGTGTAGTTGCGTTGCCAAGCATCATAATCAACGGATTTTCTTGTTCCAGTTGCGCGGAACAAATGTAAAAACAACTGGATTTGATGATTTGGAATTGAAGGAATTTATTCTATAACCTTTGATCTTTTTATTATCAAAGTTATTTTATCAAATTAAAAATAAATGACTAATTTCTTATTTTTGAAAATTTCAATCTTTAAACTCGTCTCTTAAAGTCTACTAAGTTTTCTCCCCGACACTACTACTGAGTTCGTTTACATGGCGAGACTTTGAAATTGATTTGATATATGTCGATTTGGAGCACTTCAATCCGGGTTTTTGGGCTTTGCTAGGAATGGAATTGTGGAATAATTTGATTGAGACTAGTAAATCGAAGCGGTAAACCATTGCTATGCCTTGACGCGATACGGTTTGGGACAAATCGAAATACGTGGTTGTTCTACTCCTAAAGATTGAAAGATTTTGACTTGAAGATGATTTCTTAGACTTAGACTAGGGTTCGCCTAGGCCCTAGGGGTACATATTCCAATTCAAATTTTCAAGTTGATCTGGGTTTGTTTAAATACAAATTTCAAGTCTATCAGAGAAATTTCTGGTGACTCAAGTCGAATTCAAGTTAATCTGGGCGTTTTTTGTGCACGATTTTTGAATTGGAATAAGTCGACTTTAAGTGTAGATCTTGTGTTGTAAACGAAGGTGGTATGTGCCTAGTATGCGCCTAGGTTTATCAATAAAATATCGTGGGATTAAAGAAAAAGAATGGTTTCTTTTCTTTTTTTTGTTATGGAATTCTAAAAGAAAAAGGCAAATGGAATTTTAAGATGGTGTTGGTGTGATCTTAAAGAAATTCATTAGACCAAAACCAAATCGAATGATGATGAAAAGCACCATTTTTTTTTCTTCGTCTTCGTCTTCTTCCGATGGTATTCATTCCTCCAACTCATCATTATTCTTGAGCAGTGAGACTCCAAATAGGAAAGGTTTTTTCATTTGTTATTCTTCATGTTTGGTATTACTTGGTTTGCTTGTACTTGTGTGAACCTCCTCAGGGCGTTGTACTCAGTTTTGCTGCAATTAGAATTCTTTTTCAAGAAAATGAGTCAATGAGAATTGTTTTCTTCAAAAATGGGCAGCCGGGATTATGTGCTAAAACTTGTGTGTTGACCAAATATAGGTTTTTTTTTACCGGCGACAAATAATAAACGTCGTGTATTATGAATACTTAAAACAAACACTTTATTATTTTTCATTCATTTTAAAATAGTAATTGTTGTTGAATGACATCATCGCGAAATTTATAATATATGTTTTGTTGTCGCTCGCTGCGGTCTATTAAAAATAATCTCTAATAAAACTGGAATAACTTGAATTTTTACCAGCACTACTCGACTTAAAAGTATTATAAAAAGCTTGTTTTTCTCTCTCTGTGGGCCGCCCTGGTCTCGTATTATTGATTTTTTTTCATTAAAACTTGAGATAAAAATCGCTGTTTTAGAAAATCCACGTCAGAATTTCTTAATCAATTTTTTCTTTTTTCTTTTTCTCTCAATGATTTTTTATTAATTGGAAAAAGAATCGGTGTTTTAGCCAACCTACAAAATGTGGAATTAGGCGATTCCGCCGATTACGTGGAAGAATTTTTGTTGTTTCTTCTCACAAGAAAAAAGAAAATGCTTTCTAAAACCTAAAACCAAAAAAAGAAGCTTCTTTTCTGATCCAAATACATGAAAGAAGAAACCTTTCGAATTTATTTTTCTGGGTGATGAGCGAGCACAACTATAACATAGTTAGTTATATGGGAAGGAAATAGATGATAGAGGCTTGAGCTGAGCGCGGGGAGATTATAAATTCCAAGTTATCATCAAAGGTGTTTTTGTGTTTCTTGTGTGTTTGTATGAAGAAAGACGATTTTGTTTCTGTGATTTGAGTTCAAGAATAACAAGTTTTTAGATGTTTTTTTCTTCAATCTTTTTTGGGATTTATGAAAAATTAGAGTTACAAGTACCTGTCCTCTAAGGATAGGAGGCAGGGGGAAGACACTATTATATCGATCAGAAAATTAGAAATTCGTACCTAAAGATATAAGAAATTTCGTGTCAGAGAAACTAGTGTCCCTCTGCTGCTCTCTTTTTTTGGTGACGAGATAGTTTTACGAATTTATCTCCTCTTAAGGAGAGCCTACACACGTTCAATGTTACTTGAATGACTTATGTTTAAGATCGTTTGGATGCTCTTCATTGTTACGTGTGGAGGCAATATTACTTGACGAAAATTTTCATCAATAATTCTTGTCAAGTAACATTGAACGTGTGTATAGACTCCTTTAGAAAATAAGAAGAGTTTTGTCCTGTCTCCAAAATGTCTAATTCCATAATAGTTTTAAAACAAGAAGAGTTATCCTGTCGCCGAAATGCCTGATACCATAATTCTCTTAAAATGAGCCAAGGAATAAGTGCCACATCCTTTCTTCAATTACTTTTTTTTTAAAAAATATAATGGAAGTCCAGGCCAAGGCTTGCTCCTCTAAATTTGATTCAAATCATCGACTACTTAGTAGCCGTACCCTCCTGATTTTCCTCCAACCCATTGGATTTTTAAAAAAGCTTATAATAAATTGGCTTCCAAAATGGTGTATGATTCTAAATTCCTTTGAAAAAATGGGATCACAGTAGTAGTTTTCTTGAAGATATTGCTTAAAAACGTTGTGTAGGTAGGTAGTAGTGGTTAGTGGTAAAGGAGGAGAATAAGAAGAAGGAAGTGTCTACGTAAACGGAAGCCTTACTTCATCGTTAGAAATAGTATAATTTTCTGTTATTTTTAGTTTCCACAACAATATCAGGGCGTACCAGGAAGGAATGATAAAACATTTCTTATTTATTTATTATATTACCTTTAAAATCACTCTACCCCAACCCCACTTCCTTGTATATTTTGTTATTCTATTTCTATAGAAAATATCATCAAACCTTGATTTTATTGATTACCGCGGATTGTGTTGTTGTACGCGCGCTTTTTTTAACGTCTTTTTTAAAGCTATTTTCGGGAGTTTTAAAAATAGTATTCGTTTTTTTTTTTTTTACTAACAAGGATAAGGAAATGCTTCGCGATTCGTCGTAATAATCACGTCTCATAAATAAAAAAAAGAAAATATAATAATTCACTTTTGTTATTTGTTTATATTTTTATAGTTCTGGGAAATCATCTCTGATGAACATGGTATCGATGCTACTGGCGCCTATCATGGTGATAGTGATCTTCAATTGGAACGTATCAATGTCTATTATAATGAGGCATCCGGTGGTAAATATGTACCACGTGCTGTTCTTGTTGATTTGGAACCAGGCACCATGGATTCTGTACGTTCTGGTCCATTCGGACAAATTTTCCGACCAGATAATTTCGTATTTGGACAATCTGGTGCCGGTAATAATTGGGCTAAAGGACATTATACAGAAGGAGCTGAATTAGTTGATTCAGTATTAGATGTTGTACGAAAAGAAGCTGAATCATGTGATTGTTTACAAGGTTTTCAATTAACTCATTCATTAGGTGGCGGTACCGGTTCTGGTATGGGAACTTTATTAATATCAAAGATCCGTGAAGAATATCCAGATAGAATTATGAATACATATTCTGTTGTACCATCACCAAAAGTATCAGATACCGTTGTTGAACCATATAATGCCACATTATCTGTACATCAATTGGTCGAGAATACAGATGAAACATATTGTATTGATAATGAAGCATTATATGATATTTGCTTTAGAACACTTAAACTTACAACACCAACATATGGTGATTTGAATCATTTAGTATCGCTTACAATGTCCGGAGTTACCACCTGCCTTCGTTTTCCTGGTCAATTGAATGCTGATTTACGTAAATTAGCTGTTAATATGGTACCATTCCCACGTCTTCATTTCTTTATGCCAGGATTTGCACCATTAACATCAAGAGGATCACAACAATATCGTGCATTAACTGTACCCGAATTAACACAACAAATGTTTGATGCTAAAAATATGATGGCTGCATGTGATCCAAGACATGGTCGTTATTTAACTGTTGCCGCCATTTTCCGTGGTCGTATGTCAATGAAGGAGGTAGATGAACAAATGTTAAATATACAAAATAAAAATAGCAGCTATTTTGTTGAATGGATTCCAAATAATGTTAAAACAGCTGTTTGTGATATACCACCAAGAGGTTTAAAAATGTCAGCCACATTTATTGGTAACTCGACTGCCATTCAAGAATTGTTTAAACGTATTTCGGAACAATTTACAGCTATGTTCCGTCGTAAGGCTTTCTTGCATTGGTATACCGGTGAAGGTATGGATGAAATGGAATTCACTGAAGCTGAAAGTAACATGAATGATTTGGTTTCGGAATATCAACAATATCAAGAAGCAACAGCTGATGAAGATGCCGAATTCGAAGAAGAACAAGAAGCTGAAGTTGATGAAAATTAAATAATTAAAACAAAAGAAAAAAAAATTCGAATCTTTAAATAATAAAAAATTATAAAAAAAAAAAAAATTACAATTTTCTCTTTAGCCTCACTGCCAAAAAGAAAAATTATAAAAAAAATTACCCCCACCCTATTCCCCTCATTATATCCTTAATTAATTTTCATTTTCTCGCTTTTTTTTTGAATTCCCTAAAAAGGAAATTTCATGGTTACTCTTCAACTAAAAAGGAAATTCCATGATTCTCCTTTTCCCCTACTTTTTTTCCCATTAGATTAATATGTAAATTATGTTCCCTTCTCCTCCCGTCCCCTCTTTTTTGTTTTTTTTCCTCACTCTTAGATTCGTTACCATACACTCCTCTTTTTTTTTTGGTCCCTTTTTCCATTTGAAACAAATTATATTAATCCTTGTTAAACGTTTTTTGGATGAGAAAAATTTTAACGACAGGAATTTAAAAGATTTTAGAAGAAAAAAAAAGTGCTTCTTTTGTTAATTTTTTTTTTCTTTCTTTTGTGTATTTTAAGAGAAAATTTTTAACGAAAGTTTTTTATTATACGAAATGTTGAAGAAAATCTAATTTTTTTCTTTTTTTTTTTAAAGTTCAGTTTTTTTGTATAACTTTTTTTTGCAAAATTTTTAAATTAAAAAAAAAAAAAAACCAAAAGAAAAAACATTCCCTTTGAAAAAAAAATAGTTGAATAAAAAGAAAAGAAGAAGAAGAAAAAAAAAGAGGAAAAGCAAAAAAAAAATTCGAAAATTCGAAAAATGACAAAACTAAAAAACAAAAAGAAAATACAAAAAACCATTAAAATAAAAAAAAAAAAAAATATTGACTTTATTTTTTAATCCCCTTAAATCATCCCTCTTAATTTTCCGCTTAGAAGTTGACTCTCCCTCAATCAAAAGGAAAAGTCGGGTTCACGCCTTTTCTCTAGAGAAATTCGAAAATTCAAATCTTTTTAGTGGCAAGTTGGTGGTATGCAGTTTCATCGTTATTAACCCAAAAGAAGGATGAAGGAAATATGGGCTGTTGTCGGACTTTGTGTCCCTTGTTTTGGCCGGAATCAGGCTCTGGAAAATTCGATTGACCATTTTGATAAAAAAAAAAAAAAAAAATTGTTCTCGGAGATTTTGTAATACTGTACTGGACTGGGCCCGTATTTGGTTTCTCGACTTGATCTCGATTTTTCGATTGTTAAATGCCAAATTTTTATTATATATCGACAAAGACTTGAAAGGCTTTTCGTCGATCCGATCAATCGAGTCGGCTCCCCTGAGTTATTGTCGGGCTTTAAAAATTTTGGCGGTTGGAGTCGAAATTTTTTTCTTATACCCACCCGACGCCGCAGGCATATATTGGAACTATAATTGTGACTAGAGATGACTTAAGACTTGTGATTTTTAATAAACAAACGGATTGCGGTTGTTCTTTAAAAAGAACAGTGATTTTTGGTTTGTCATTTTTTCATGGTTTGTAATTTTAGTGTAATGTGTTGTTTTTTTTAATGAACTCTTCAAATTTATGTTTGTTAGTGAGTCGATTGCTTAAATATTCGGCGAATTTGATTCGTTCGAATTCGAAACGAAAATCGTCTAGTTGATAATGCCGAATTTGGGAACGAATCGAATTTGCCGGTAGACCCGATTGTTTGAAGCTTATTATCACTTTAAAACGTTAAATCTAAATTATTCTACATATGTTGAAAATTAAACCCAAAAAGGCCCAGCTTATCTTTTTTGTATTGATTTGCTGTAAAGGTTTTTTTTAAAAGAAAAATTTCGCTAAATTTGGAAGTGAATTATTTCAGGGAGTGAAATACTGAGTCCGTTAGAAAATTTGAAGGACATTTCTTACAAGGAATATACTCTATGCTTTCAGAGTTACGTAAAGTAACGTCTCTGGTATCTGCTCCTAAGAATATGTTTGAGAAGTAGACTGGTGTTTTTCTAATTAAAAAATGTTCATTTCTTTTGTCAAAAATCAACTGGGAACTATATGGATTGTTTTGTAGATTCGATGGCCCTTAATTGGGGTGTCCTAGACAGTTGCCTTATTTGCTAACACTGCCTCTGAAAATGGCTGAAAAAATTAACTAAGCATAAGTCGCGTACATTTTCGAATTTAAAAACCATATTTATACTATAGTATGTACATATGTACTTGACATGGTATTAAGCTAGTATTTGATGCCATGATTATGCTCTTTATGCCACTATTTTCTGGTATTACATGCTATCACAAACTATAAAACAGCATACGTGCTGGCACCCCAGAATTTTTTCATAATTTCATGGATTTTTGGAAGAAATTGGAAAGAATTTTCTTTTTGAGGGCATTTTTTGTGAGAAGATTATTTCAAAATTTCTTGAGAGTAATTCAAAAATTCACAAAATGAATTGCAGAAAATCTCCAATAAGATTTGTGAACTACAGAAAAAAATGGACGAAAATAAATAATAAATAAATTCAGGCTATTTGTAAATTGACGCAACTTTGAAGAAGAGTTTTTTTTTTCTCTTATAAAGATGATACTGATTGGGCCGGACTGGCAAAGGACTAGAATGTTGATGGGACTCGAGCGTAAAATCCTTAGAACTATTTTGAAGGTATTGTGACAGGACATTGCTCCTTAAACGGAAATATGTTGGCCGAGAGTCAGATGTGCGGAGCCTGTTTGGAAGAAAGTGAGTCAGCAGATGATTTTTTGTGCGAATGACCGGCCTTTTCTGGAACGAGACTTGCTTAACTGGGTGCGTGTACTCTCTGAGTAAGAAGGGGTTAGCTAACTTGGACCTAACTACGATTCTGACCTTCATTAGAAGGACTAGCTAGTTCGGGGACGAGACCTAGCCTATTAACCAACCTTTTAAGAGCAGCAGGTACAATGAGCCAGTAAGGCCCTCGGGGCCCCTCTAATACAATACAATACTTATAAAGAAAAATACATTTAACTACGAGTTCAGTTTCTGGCATTTTTTCATCGAAAAATTTGGCTGTAGTCCGATTTTAAGTGCTTTAAGTATCTTTTTTTGATGGAATTTCGTAAAATCAACTAATTTAGATCAATAAAATTAAGTTCAATAAATAAGAATATAATTGTTGTAATTAAATTGAAAAGAAATGATTACAAGATGATTATTTTTTTGGGTATTAAACATCGGAAGTCGAAATTCCAAATTATGAGAATTTTTAAAGATTGAAATCTTTTTCTTGTGAAACTTTTTTTTGGGATTTATAAAAATCATAATGAATCAATTTAGACAGATTTTCTTAATTTATTAACATAAAATCTAAGCTTTTTGCCTTATAGTAGAGATGCTTCTTTTGGTAATCCGTCCGTCCGTTTGAAATGGAATTTCTGACTAAACAAAATCAAAACGGAAACAAAACCTCCTACCTTTATGTTTATTTTAATAAAATTAATTATACTTAATTAATTTTATATGAAAATTTTGTAGGTTTTTTGTCGTAATTCCAAAGTTTTCTTATAACAATGGCTTTTGCTTCGAAATCCGAAATTTTTATTAGAAGAGAAATTTTTCTCTATTCATGAAAATCAAAGATTTTTGTAGGCGGTTTTGATTTAATTTAATTGTGTAGAAAAAAAAATTAAAAATTGGGCATATTTAGTGACACATAAAAGTCTTGAAATTTTGAAGAAATCATGGTTTTTTTATTATATTAAAGTCCATGGCGTCAAAAAGTTAAGTCAGTGTAAATCAATGGTGTCCAACCTTTTTGTTTCCCTGGGCCACATTGGAAGAAGACATGGTGTTTTGGGCCACAAGTATATTACTATGTATAAATCCATATCATAAAATGAATGTGATACTTGGCATTGAAGTTGAGAAACTAAAATGTCAATATCTGGTTCGATTGACGTGTTTGCAATTATCAGGTAGTTCTCAAGGTGTTCATTCAACATGTTGGTTCTAATTTTAAACTTAGTAAGTTTCATTCTTCACTTAAGCCACCAGTTGACAAATAACAGAATAGTGTAGCTGAGCGAGCAACGCAAACAGAAAGAGAATTTACTATATAACGAAAGAGCTTTCTGTTCTGGTCCTGTTTCTGTTGTTTGTCACTTAGCAGCTTTAGCGCACAACACACAAATCATTCCACAGAAAAATGGACATGCTTCAGTAATTTTGAATATTTTCGGGTTGCATTGATACTTGCCTTGGGCCGCATGCGGATTGGACAGCCTTGGTGTAAGTAAATGAAAGACGAATTTCTCATGGGGAAACACTTACTTTAGTCAATAATCTTTTGCTATTTTCTTGGCCAGATCCATTATCTGATAACTTTTGGATTTTCTGGGCGACAAAAACTAAAAACAAAAAGTTATTTTCACAAAGTTCTTTTAACTCAAATTTAAAACCAATAAACTTTTCCAATGTCCGAAACAAATGGTATAGTCTAATGATGCAAAAGACTCGTCAGGACACTACACCGACGGATGTATTTAAATTTCCCATACTTAGTAGGTGATCCACAAACACAAAAATTGTTAAGTTATTGCTTACTTGTGACACGTAGAGATGGATTAGTAATGGAGATATTAATTTTCTGTCTTACATGGGCTAGAGAGGACTGTTAAACTTGGTGTTAAATGTATACCTGCCTGAAAATATGCAATCTTTAGCAAATTTATGGAAATATACAAGAATTTTTGAAAGTTTTTTTTTCTGGTCTGACACGACGGTGGTCCTAGGAAATTTTATATTTCTTTCGTTTCTAATATTAAAAAGAAGGTTGATTGATTTTCTTCATCCTTTGTTTTTAGATCTTATCTTGTCATCCATTCTAGTACAGGAGATATTATTAGTTCTTTACAATACTAGTTATAAGTGCTATGTGACACAGATATGCTAAATCTCCTACTTAGGCACGTTCAGTTTATGATTTCATAATTTTCTGGATTAAGAATTATTATATTTTTTTGTTTTGTAAAGAAAATCAACTAAATCAACGATTAACATTAATTTAAAAATTAAGTGAATCTAATTTTTAATTGAAAGTGGGTGGAATTTATGAGAACACCGAGAACTATAGGGAAAAATTGTGACTTCAGATAATAAATCAGAGAATAAACTCATGAATAAAATAAACCAGGAAACAAAATCATCACCCTTTTTGTATAAACCATAAACATTGGGAATACGAGAAGGGAGTTGAAGTATGAGTTTTGACCAGTGTGACGTTTTCTTCGGGTGTTTTCTAGTCGTCGTTCACCGAACAACTAAAGATAATAGTAAATAAGTAAATATAGAGCAGAAAAATATTTCTAAACAACACACGATAAAGTCGAACCTTCTAATCAACAACAATTATCCCATTTAATCTTTAGTATAGTATTGATAATCCCCGTATAAGGAAGGTGTTAAGTTCCAGAGAAATCGCATTACATATATGTCTATGTACTTTAAAAGTTTTCCCTTGTATGAATTTATAAACCTTGTTATATTGAGAACGAGTTGTAAAAAGTTCTCCGTATTCGAGGGGTTACCAGCACATACTGTACCTGATAAAAATAATGATGTAACCAATGTATACCACTAACTATCTATCTATTTATATCTCGAAACTCAAATTCTGTTTGTTTCCGCATATCGACGACGATCGGAAGTTACTACACACAGCATTCGGGAGACTGGTTCATTCTTCTCGTACGCTGTCCGGTGGAAATTGATTTTAAACAAGACCACAGATCTCAACGAACAAATGTTGGAGTTAAGGTCATATGATATGAACCATGTGGTGCGGGGACCACATTTGACTCACATCTAGTATTCCATAATTGGAGTCTTACGAAAGCGATATAAAGTGATTTAGTGGCATACGGATCAGAAAACTCTTTGGACCACCACGCTTAATATAGCCCAGAGTCGAATTGGTTTTACGAACCAAATAATCAAAGTGGAGTCTGTCGCATGAGTAACTCCCAAGTCAGTAATACAACTAACTCTATGTAGAAGAGTGTTGTCAATAAAATAATTGCGGTAAGAGTTGTCACGTTTACACTTGTATTGAGTGTTGAGTGTCAGGGTATTTTTACGACACCACGTTACAAAATTAATAAGGAAGACTTTATTAATGACCAAGAAAACGCCGTCCATAGGTTAGATTATCAGAAAACGCCACTGGAATTAACTAGAAAGTCTCTCGTAAGAATTTTTGATGACTATACCATTAAAATCGATAATTTCAAAATAATATACAAATAGTCTTTCTCGGTAGAACTGGCAAGCTTCCTAATGGAAGTAAGTTTTTCAAGAGAATTCTATCTGGAGCCTACTTTATTCGTCGCCTTTAAGATTAGGCACAAAAGTGTATTATGAAGTATTTTATCGATGATAATTCTTTGATATTTTCAAATTGGGTTAATCTTTGGATTAAGTTTTTTGGATTAAATAGACATTTTTGTACTAAAGAAAATTTTTTAATGATAAATTTTATATAATTAAATTCAAGCTTTTTGAATAATATTCTTTTTAGTTGTGGAAAAGAAGAAAATTTGTCCTTTAAAAAATGATTAATTAAAAAATAACGTGAAAATAAATTTTTCTACGAAAAAAGTACAAAGAAAATTTTTTACTTTCTCCGGAAACATGTTAAAATTATGACAAATTACCTAACTTTCTTATAGAGAATATATTATGGTCAATTTTTCTCAATATCCTTTAGCACTTAACCGAGACAATCATAAAACATGACTAACAACAAGGCTCCTAAGACGTCATGAAAAGAAAATTCAAAATGGACTGCAATTGGTAATTTTGTATTCTTTGATTCATGAGGGAAAATAACGCCAAAGCTCCAGCCCCAAATTGTGACTTAATAAGACCTATTTTGAGAGTTTACAAAAGAAGCTAAGAATTTTTCTGGTATTAAGGTTTTGGACGCCCTCAATTGGTAGGAAGGCCAAGTGTCCAATGAATTAGCCCAGTTAAGATTTTCAGATCGGTCAAGTTAGTTGTTTTTTTGCAAATGAGTGATAAATCTCTTTGATAGACCGTTTTCTAGTAATATTCTATACTCGTATATTCTTGCATTCAGCGATTTCTATGTAAGTATATAAGAAAGTAAGAAAATAAATTATAGAAAATTTTAGTGCAGCCACAAATTTTTCACGCAACATTCTCAACAGGATAACTTTTTATTCATTATTTTTTCTCCTCCTAGTGTGTTTATCCTTCTAAAGGAAAAATAGTTTTTTCTTGTCATGTAATTATGTGGAAAATGATGACAAATCCTTGAATTACGATGGTCTTTTTTAAAGGCGCAGACCTGCAGTTGGGTTTAAGTAGCGCTTATATATATATATAAAGGTGGAATTACTTAAGTATTTAATTAAGTTGTTCTTGTTTCAGCAGATACGATCCCTGTGTAAACTACATGCATACACCAGTATTTACAATGCATACATATACAAAAGCCCTTGTGAGTAGACAGTAATCGACTTACGAGCGCTGAAAATGACAGTTGCTACCATGACACTGAGAGAAGAACAGAAAATGGTACCTTCAACATCATTTTCATATTCGAACCAACGAAATATTATAGTACGGACAGTGATAAAATCTTTGACTACAGTATTATGTGCTGAGGTACCTTCGTGTGATGTGATGGGAGAAGACGGCGAGTGGATAGAGTGAAAACAAAAAGTGTTGTAGTAGCTCGCACGCCAGGTGCTGTCCTACTCGCATTGAGAGAGTAACTCATATGATACGTTCACAAAATGACAGTAGCTATGATGAGAAATGAAAGCGAAAGGTGATTGTCACTTTCGTACACACCATAAGAGAATTTATCACCTGAAAGTGATAAAACTGAGGCAATTGAGTTGTCACTTTTAAATAGAGCGACAATCGAAGTGGTGTTATAAAAGTTTGACGCTTTTTGAACATGACCAAAGTGATAATCACTAAATGACTACAATAAGCCTAGCCATAAGTCATTCTTCGCCTCTGTGACGTTTAGAAATCATTAAATTAGAAATATTTATGAAGTTAAATCAAGCGTCATCCTTGAACTCCTTTTCAAATAATCATATGTATTAATTATCTCGCCTTTAATTGTACCAATTTCATAATTTCGAATTGATAATCCTTCTTCCACATCACTCGGGGATTAATAATAATAGTCTTAAATCACGAAATTTCTCCGGCACTGAGATTTATTTAATATATGCACAGAAAAACGAAGAAAAAAAGGATTTATGATTTCATCATCATCATAACCTCTAGAGTACTTGGACATTATATGATTATATTTTATTTTAGCACGTATTTCACTAGAATCTAGATGAGTCATATTTTTCTTCCTTTGAAGTGTGTCCCATTTTGAAATTCTCATGGCAACCATATATACTAATATGAATGTGGGGAAAAACCCGATACCCATGGGGTTGCTGTCCTTTCTCGACGTAATACAGTACGACTAAATAAATATATCCTTCAACCTTCCTTTTTGTTTTGTTTAGAGAGGGTGACTATTATTTTTTTACCCATCACACCACCAAATTTGTTCAGGGAATGGGAACTAGGAGCTTTTTTTCGATGCGTGAATCATAATAATGATAACAAGTACAAAACATTAGGTTTTTTTTTTTATTTTTATGTTTAAGGAAGAACGACAGCCCATCAAATCCTTCGAATTTTAAGTAGTTATTGTCTATATTTAAACTCAATTTAAGCTCATTTAGGTGTGGTTAACATAGTTTATGTTTTTTTTGGTTTTTTTAGCAAAAGAAAATACATTTTAATACCGAAATTATGTTTTCATATAATTATTCTAATTAACTCTAATTAATTCCAATGTAATTAACATAAGCTTTTTAAGTAAATTCAACTTTTAGTAACTATGGAGAGAAAAAAAAACTTGTCCCCAATTTTTGTGGTAGTTTTTTTCTTCTTTCTAATAGATAGGATGGGCCAAAAAGTCATTGTATTGTGTTGGTGATGATGACTAAATAAAGATATTAATCGAATTCATACGCAGTTGAACGTTCACAAGAGATTCCTCATTAGATTTTTAACATTCGAGTCTTCAAAACCAGAGAAAATCATCAAATAATAGAAGCATTCTAGAGTTGAATCGTGTAAGTGTGCGGCCACATAGGCTCTACGCACATAGGCGCGCGCTTTCGAAGATGAGAGCAACGATAAATATACGCGTGTAATTAAATGGAAGTGGCCAGATAGCCAAGTTCGTGGGAACCAGGATATGATAGAAAAAAAGATAAGAATTGAAATTCTTTTGAAAAAGAAGGCCATGATTTCTTTTTTCAATTGTGAAGAAGATTTGTATTTGTGAATTAACTGACAAACTAGAGAAAATGTAAATGTATTCGATGACAAGAGTGATATCCGATGTGGACACTTTTCGCTCACCGTGTTAACATTTTTCTCACTCCGCGTAGAAAGCACAGAACCTATGTGGCCGTACACTTATTCGATCGAGAGTAAATCGTGAAACGTATTGCCATTCTTATGGCACTTCGATACGATTTGGTTCGTCGAATCAAGTTTACACGATTCCAATCCAGAATTGTTAAATCTCATCATTTTTATGTTTATCTCATCTTGTTAAATCGCTAGTCCACCACCTTTTTGTCATTCGTCAAAAATTGAGAGAGCTCTTGTCCGGGAATTTTTATATGAATCCTCCATCGTTTTAGTTCTAACACTTTCTACTATCAGCATTCTATTATTTGTTTCGGTCTCTTTAGAATTCCTTTAAATTGATGTAAATTTGAGAGTTCAAAAGAAAAGCCTTTTGAAAATGATTTTGTTTCAATTTTACGCCCTGAAAACCCAGAAGTTTTACAATGACGGGCTTTGTCATGGGTCTGCAAGAAAAATAGTGATAATATATTGTTATGTCTTCGGTTTTAAGGTATTAAATGTGTAAGAAATCAAAATTTATATTGATTTATGACGATGTTTGTTTGTCCGCTCGTCTCCTTATACCCTCTTATTACTCAAAAACGTGTTGATCTATTTTAATAAAATTTTGAAGACACTTTGACCATCCTTTAATTCGATTTGTTGGTATTGGATTTCAGCAAAATTGACTTAGGGACAAGAAAGGATATGATAGATGATTTGTGGAAATTTTTTTGTATGGTTAGACAGTTTGTTTGAGCCTTTGGAATATGAAACTGAAGAAGAAGGATGTTTAAGACAATATGTACTGTATAAGTTTCAAAAAAGGCACCAGGTACCAAAAACGTTGTATGAAGTGTTTGAAGAGGCAACAGTAGCAGCTTGAACATGCCCAAGATGGTTTAGAAAATTTCGATCGGGTGACTTGAAAGATGAATCTAGATTCGGAAAGGCCATTATATTGACATCAAATCCCACATTAACTTTCGTAGGTGTAGGGCTTCAAGCTTAGATTTCAACTCCTTTGGATTGCATTAAAAGGTTTGGTTTTGCGTCAAAAACTCTGTGTGTAGTGTGCCGACCGTGTTATTGCAGGCAAATTGATGCTTGCAATACAAAAATTCATTGTGAATATCCATCTTTGGTCAACAGATCGCATATGATAACCAGGCAACTCCATTAGACTTTTTTCAAGACTTATTTTCAGTCGGACTGAAAAGAAGTCTTGTAGAGGCTCGAAAAATTGGACTTTTTTTCAGTCCGACTGAAAATAAAACTTGAAATAAGTGTAATGGAGACGTGGGGTAAGGAAACTTGCCTAGAAATTTGCAGAGTTAAGTTGGAAAATCAACTTTCCATTACAGAACCACAAAAAAAAATCACAAGGACCTTTTGGCCCATCCTATATATAAAAAGAATATGAGTAATTTTATCCTTTTTTTGTTTTTTTTTTTTTTTTTTAGAGAATTTTAAAGCTGCTAAAAATGTTTCTCCCCCTTAAAGGATATTTTATGTGGAGACATGACTCATCAATGTTCTGCATCTTTTGTACACGTCGTCGACAACATATGAAAAGGATGAGGCGTTTTAAGGTGGCTATGCGCACAGAGCAGCATATGAAAATCGTAGACCTTTTTTTCTTCTTACTTGTTGTTTTTATAGGCTAAACAAGGCCGCCGCCATACAAAGATAGAAAAATGAAACTTTTTTTTCCAGACCGGTTTTTCCTTTTTTAGCTGTTGCTATATTGGGAAGAAGAAGAAGAAGAAAAAAGGAAAATTATTGGACTTGAATATTTTTCCCAGGATGTGGTAAAAGAGGAGTGAGTATAATAATTAAAAAATTTTCAAGAAAAAAGGGGTTCGAATGAAAAACAAGAATAATTCTTCTTTAAGATGAGTTTTTTTTTTCAATGT
The DNA here is from genome assembly GCA_963422695.1 of Xylophagus ater. Classification (NCBI taxonomy): domain Eukaryota; kingdom Metazoa; phylum Arthropoda; class Insecta; order Diptera; family Xylophagidae; genus Xylophagus; species Xylophagus ater. The sequence continues at coordinate 43,847,400 of OY730484.1, forward strand.
ATTTTTATGCCTCGAATACATAATATGCCAGATCCAGACTGTCAGGATCAGGACAGGACAACTCTATAAAGAGTTTCAAATCGATATTTTTTTATGCGCTATGATAGGTTCTACCAAAGAGGAGTCACTACATTTGTAACACATTGAAATAATCATTGTAGAAAGGTTTCAAGGGTATAATTTGTGTGTCGGGAATCAAAAGTTATATCGATTTCTGCATATCCGTTCGTTCGTATACAAAATAACTCAAAAATGCGTTATCCGATTTTGATAAAATTTGCAATATGAGTTGGTTATTCCTTAACTTGGTTTGGTATTGCATTTCAGTAAAATCAAACAAGGGGGAACGAAGTTATTAAGTAAAAACCAGAGTGATCAGAAATTTTTTTTGATTATAGTTTTTCGCATTTAATTTGAAAATTTATGAAGCAATTTTGTTTAAATTATTTTTACATGGATGGACTACATACCTAGACGATACCATGATAAATTTCAGTGAAATCCAACGAAGGATAGTAGAGAAAGAATTCAGTTGTTGTAGAGGAAAAAAAGCCTGTTCATAAAGCTTTTTCGATGTATTTTAAAAACTGGTGTACCGATTTCAATAAAATTTGAAGAAGGTGTTGATACTATTAGACTCCAGCTTACACCTGTGAATTTGAGCGAATTTGAAAAAGACGAAACGAAGTTATGGAGAAAAAAAACCTTGAAATATTAGTAGTTTTCGTGTTTCTTTCTCAAAGTTAATTCATTGAACTATATAGATAGGTTAACTACGAGTCCCATTTCTATCATAGGTCATCAAAAAATCGGCTATAGCCAACAGGACAGAATTTTGCATTCTCTTTCAAGGCGAAATTTATATTTTACTATAACTTTTTACTCTTTGATTGATGTATTTGGTGGCCCTGATAAGGACCGTGTCTGTTTTAATTGGTTGCCCTCATAAGGATCGTTTTTTTTTTTGTTTCATAACATTAAAGTAAGATCGTTTTAAAATCTTCAAATTGTGCATCATACTGAGTTCTTGATGATTTAGAACGGACACAAGATCCAAGCTGTCCAGTTTTCGTTGTTAAACATTCTCTGCCAAGCTTCATAAGAAACATTTTTAAAACTTCTTGTAGTAAACTTTAATACTGTCGAGGACCTACCACAATCTGTGTGACCTAAAACAATGGAAAATACAATAAGAAATAAACTGATTCATATTATGAACTCAAAGAAAGAATACTGACCTGACAGCATATCCACACTAATGTGTGTCTATTAAGAGGCTGTCAAAGGTTACTTCGTTCTGAAGGATTTCATAGATAAATGCGTTAAGGAAACTGCTATTTTGTATTTCAAATGATATATTATGGAGGTTACAATGTGGGCACCTTAAAAATCCGTCTTGAGGGGGTGTTAAAGCAGCCATCGGGGGAAGAATTAAGGCATAATTTCCCGAAAGAAATTTTTTCAAACAGTGAATTTTGTTGCGGAGGTCTTTAATCAATTGTCCTGTGTCGACCATTATCTGATTTTCTAAAGTTTCCTAATTTTACACAAGGTAAAAAAAGCTCCCAAAAAATTACAAAAGGCACCGAAAAATTCATTTTCCTTTTTCAATTTAAGAAACGTCAAATTCTTCTTCTTGTTTGTTTTTGTGGAGTTGTGTTGTTTTTTATATGAGAACAATACGTTGGGGAAAAGATGAAGATTTTTTATTGTTATTGCAACAAAAAAAAATAATTGGAATATTTTGAAAAGGAACCGTTTTTTTTTCTTTGTGTTTTAAAAACAATTTTACAAGAGAAGAATTCCATTTTTCTTTGTTCCATCAACTAATACAATAATAATACAATATTATTAGTTAATTATTAGTTTTTCTTTTTTTGTTTTATATTTGTATTTCGAAAAGTTTCCTCTTTTCCTTGATGTAATATTTTTAATTTGAATCGCCAAAGTGTAACTAATGATAAAGTCTGGAAACCTCCTATCCTTACCGTACCGCCGTTTTTCAAATTTTGCCTGTTCTTTCTCAAACAATTTTCTATCCACTGCTGACATAGATAGAACTAAAAATTTTACGTATGGGTGAAAGAGACACATTATTTTAAAAAACAAACCTCTCGAACAATATTTCATTAAGCTACTTTTATTTGCATGCATCTTTTGAAGTCAAGTAGCCTACTGGTGCGAAGTGGTGGGAGAATGGTGGGAGTCAAAAATGAAATTTTTAAGAAATTCGTAGTGGCACCTACCACAGTTTTTCCCCCACCCATATTACGAGCGGACTTTCAATAAAATTTTTTACCTGCGGCACCTCTCTCCCACCACGAATGCTTTTAGTTTTGTTGATCAGTTTGCAGTTGGCTTCTGAAAAAGTTGGTCGGCTGCAAACCCAAGGATGGCGTGGTAGTCCGCCATTTTGAATTTATTTATTTTTTTTATTTTATTTTTGTGTTTTTCAATTTATTTGTTCAATTTATTTGTCTAGATGTAATCTTCAAGTAAATGAGCCACCATTCGAATAATATAAAAATATTATCTTTACTCACTCACACTAATACAAAAAGAATATTCGTTGTTGCTGCTGATTTTTTTCCATACGCCTGGTATTTTGTTCCATTTTTTGTGTTAAACAAAAAACAACAACAAATTGCTTGTGTTTCATTTTCTTTGTTCTCAACAAGAAGAAAGAAGCGAATCGTCGGACATTTTGAATTTTGATAGAAAAATAATATTGTTCGTCGTTTTCTTCAGTATTTTTTTACTGTTTTTTTGTTTTTAAAAATTAAGAAAATCAATTGATGATATTTAATTGAAAATTCGGGTTCTATTTTAAGTATTTTGAATTAATTTCTAATGTTTTTTTTTCTTCTTTCTTTCAGGAAAATCTGAATTTCTTTGTCTCTTGAGCTGTGTTCTGGAATTATTTTTTTATTTTTTTAATTTGGAAATAAAAGAAAATGGGGTCTGTTGTAATATCCCCCGGACCCAAACAACAAAGTTATTGTCACAAATTTTCAACCAGTCAGTTAGTATAAACCCTTAAAAGAAGGTAGTGGGTAGCGAGCGGAGCGTAGAGCAGCGCGAGCATGTATCAAGTCACTACTAATAACATAAAAATGAGAGAAAATAAATAACAAATGTTGATAGTTGTGTCACAGTATAATGAACAGTAAGAAAACTGGCGAACAAAATGTGAAAAATTACGAGTGACCTCGCCAATTTTACGTTTATTTTTAGAATTTTACGCCCGCTTTTACCACCCATTCTTCTTATTTTCCATGCATGTGTGCTTTTTCTCAATAAAAAATGTATATAAAAAAAAACCGCTATCTTTTTATGTGCTATCATTTTTTTTAGATTACGCTATGTTGGTGTAACAGAGATGAATATATATATGTATTAATAAACAAATTCTTACACTTACGCAAATAAATCATGCGGTATCTAAAATGTTTTTTTACGAGAACCAGCTGTGCTATTTACGCTGCATTCCAATTTAAAAAATTTAAAAAAACAAAAACATGATTTTTGTATATTTTATTTGAAATTATATTATTTTCAATTTTTCTAGCGACAAAAATATTTTAAACAATGTCATAGAAATAGAATTTTCCAGCATCAAAAAAACTTAAATATTTCTCTCGAAATGGTTAAATTGTAATTGTTAATGATAATCCATTTAGAATAAAAAAATCTGTAATGATTTTTATTTTACAACATATATGTAAAGAATTTAATGCAAGTTCACGATTCTTCATTCATATAATATGTATTTAAAACATTTTAAACTAAAGTTATTGTTTCTTTAATTCAAAACTTTCATAAAAATGTCGATTTCTGTTTTCGAATACATATAATTATATTGATGCAAAATGTTCAAATATTTCAAATATCTTAAATTAATTGTGTGTTTTATTAAAACCTTAAAAATAATGATATCATGCGCAATTTTTTCCAATTTTAATGTTAAAATGTAATTTCTGAAATTAAAATAGTGTTTTCCAATTATTGAAATATAAAAAAAAAAAAAATTTCCTCTGTTTAAAAAAAACCCACGTGCTTATCAAAAATGCTCTAACACTTGAAAAAAACGTTAGTACAATTTGAAAAAAGTGTCAGGACATGGATTAGGCGCTTAAGAAGCACGCGGGGCTTTTTGCTTTCTTCGTTTCATCCATTCTTTTGCCGAAAACGCATAAGACCATAATAAAACTATTATTTGTCTCCCTTGCTACAATTATCTTATAGGGAGCACGTGTTGAAATTTAATATATTTGATTTATAGGTTACTTCTTTCTTTCTAATGAAAAATTTTAATTTTCTTTCCTTATTTTGTGCGGAATTTTTTCTTTCTGTCATTCTCAGAGGAAGTATTGGGAAGATCGCGTCTAATTTCTCTGCATTTCGTAGTCAAATTACTGTCTGTTTATTATACTGAGGTTGTGTTGTCCGGGTCCGGAAAATTACACAAGATCTCCAGAAAATGTGGCCTAAGAAGAGACAATTGTCTTCTCTTACGACCATATCCATTTTTCATCTGGTATTTACAAAAGCTTTTAGGAGGCTGTTCAAAGAGCGGAAATTATGACAGAGGAACGATTGGAAAAAGCATGGCAGGACATCCACGGCAACGCGTTCTTTATTTTAGGTATTTGAATTATATTATTATATTATATTATATTATATTATATTATAATTATATTATATATACGAATTTTAGAAAGGCTAAGGTGGGGCCTGGCACAAAAAAGGTTGGGAAACACTGCTCTAAGGTGTAATAAATAGAATTGTGTTGAATTTGGGAGAAAGAAAGTGCAGATAGGTACTTTCACACAAATCATTCCACAGTCTTCACAGGTCAAAGAGTTTACATGAAAACTACATCAACGAGGCTTGTACAATTCTTAAAGCAAGCTTTTGTCTATAATCCAGATATTGTAGTGCCGACTACAAACTTGGTGGTGATCTCTAGTTTATGTGAAAAAAAGAGTTTTTTACGAAGTGTATTTTTAGGAAAAAACTTTTTAACATTTTGAATGATTCGATTTGATTCTGAATTCAAGGAAATTAAGGAAGACTGTTGAAATTAATACATTTAATAAAGTTTCTATGATCTCTACTCTGTGAATATATACAATATATGTTATCACATCAATTTCTACTTCGAGGGACTCGCGCACAATTGCCAAACTTAGCACGTACGTACGTACGTACGCCTTATTACTGGCTGACCCTGACACAAAGTTCCAAGTTTTTTCTGGTGAAATAGAAAATGATATTAAATAATATTTTGATTTATTTCTTTTAGATTTTGTATCTATAAGCAGCAAAACGAGAATCTACTAGACTTCGCTGTTGATTTTGTTTGCCGTTTTTTTTTTTTGCCACAACTGGGAAGATTCTAGAAGAAGGTGCTTATGCTGAATGATTATTCTAAAAGGAAAATTAGACAGTTATAGATCTTGTGTACGCTCCAAAACGCCAAGGACTGAGTGTAGGACACTATTCGATGATTAAAACGATTATTGATCGAAAAAAATTATGGCCGATTATACCTTATTCGATTGGGCTATTAATTACGATTTAAAAGCTGTTATTCTTTTTGAAAATCAATCGTTTCTGGACAAGATATTAATGAAAAACTGATTTGGAAAGATGTACCCAGAAAAGGAAAACTGTGGTCAGCTATGGATCTTTTGTACGCCCTAGAAGACCATCAAGAACTCAGAATGCGGCATTCTTCGAAGACTGAAACAATCTTTACTTTATTGAACAGATTAAAACAAAAAACGGTCCTTATTAGGGCCACCAATAGAAACAGAAACGGCCCTTATCAGAGCCACCAAATAAATTAATCAAAGAGTAAAAAAAAATGTATTTAATCCTTGCAAAATTCCACCCTGCCGCCATTTCCGGGCGTCTAAATCGACCAAAAAGCTAAAAACGAACAAAAATATCACAATAAAATCTTGAATTTTTTCCTGGCTAAAATACCAGACAATCAGAAATCATAGCAAGCAAAAATTTGCATTTTTATTAAGGGGAAATAGGAGTATAGTCTTGATTGTGTGCGTGTTTAATATTACCCATACATACAGAAAATTTTGTGAAATTATTTCAGAAAATCCGCCTTGATATGATTTCTGGGCTCCTGTTACTTTTACAAAATACACATTTTCAAAAGAGGTCCTGTAAGTATGCAATTTAATCCGGAAAAATTAAATTTTTCCAGATTTAAATTGCATACTTACAGGTATAAATTTCGGAATTTTTCCGGATTTTTTGTATGGTCACGAGAACACTGAACACTGTTTTTTATGCCTAAAAAAAATATGTCTCAGATCTGGATGAATTATACCTCATTCGACGGGGAATTTAATTCTGAATCAGAATAAGTTAGCCTTTTTTGAAAAGATTCACTTTTGGAAGAGAAAAACACAAAAAACCAATTTTTGAAGAAATCCATGATGGTTAGCCTCTGTTTTTTTATGCCTAAAGAAAAAATATGTCTCAGATCTAGATGAATTATACCTCATTCGACGGGGAATTTAATTCTGAATCAGAATAAATTAGCCTTTTTTGAAAAGATTCACTTTTGGAAGAGAAAAACACAAAAAACCAATTTTTGAAGAAATCCATGATGGTTAGCCTCTGTTTTTTTATGCCTAAAAAATAATATGTCTCAGATCTGGATGAATTATACCTCATTCGACGGGGAATTTAATTCTGAATCAGAATCAATTAGCCTTTTTTGAAAAGATTCACTTTTGGAAGAGAAAAACACAAAAAACCAATTTTTGAAGAAATCCATGATGGTTAGCCTCTGTTTTTTTATGCCTAAAAAAAAATATGTCTCAGATCTGGATGAATTATACCTCATTCGACGGGGAATTTAATTCTGAATCAGAATAAATTAGTCTTTTTTGAAAAGATTCACTTTTGGAAGAGAAAAACACAAAAAACCAATTTTTGAAGAAATCCATGATGGTTAGCCTCTGTTTTTTTATGCCTAAAAAAAAAATATGTCTCAGATCTGGATGAATTATACCTCATTCGACGGGGAATTTATTTCTGAATCAGAATAAATTAGTCTTTTTTGAAAAGATTCACTTTTGGAAGAGAAAAACACAAAAAACCAATTTTTGAAGAAATCCACGATGGTTAGCCTCTGTTTTTTTATGCCTAAAAAAAAAATATGTCTCAGATCTGGATAAATTATACCTCATTCGACGGGGAATTTAATTCTGAATCAGAATAAATTAGTCTTTTTTGAAAAGATTCACTTTTGGAAGAGAAAAACACAAAAAACCAATTTTTGAAGAAATCCATGATGGTTAGCCTCTGTTTTTTTATGCCTAAAAAAAAAATATGTCTCAGATCTGGATGAATTATACCTCATTCGACGGAGAATTTAATTCTGAATCAGAATAAATTAGTCTTTTTTGAAAAGATTCACTTTTGGAAGAGAAAAACACAAAAAACCAATTTTTGAAGAAATCCATGATGGTTAGCCTCTGTTTTTTTATGCCTAAAAAAAAATATGTCTCAGATCTGGATGAATTATACCTCATTCGACGGGGAATTTAATTCTGAATCAGAATAAGTTAGCCTTTTTTGAAAAGATTCACTTTTGGAAGAGAAAAACACAAAAAACCAATTTTTGAAGAAATCCATGATGGTTAGCCTCTGTTTTTTTATGCCTAAAAAAAAATATGTCTCAGATCTGGATGAATTATACCTCATTCGACGGGGAATTTAATTCTGAATCAGAATAAGTTAGCCTTTTTTGAAAAGATTCACCTTTGGAAGAGAAAAACACAAAAAACCAATTTTTGAAGAAATCCATGATGGTTAGCCTCTGTTTTTTTATGCCTAAAAAAAAATATGTCTCAGATCTGGATGAATTATACCTCATTCGACGGGGAATTTAATTCTGAATCAGAATAAATTAGCCTTTTTTGAAAAGATTCACTTTTGGAAGAGAAAAACACAAAAAACCAATTTTTGAAGAAATCCATGATGGTTAGCCTCTGTTTTTTTATGCCTAAAAAAAAAATATGTCTCAGATCTGGATGAATTATACCTCATTCGACGGGGAATTTAATTCTGAATCAGAATAAATTAGCCTTTTTTGAAAAGATTCACTTTTGGAAGAGAAAAACACAAAAAACCAATTTTTGAAGAAATCCATGATGGTTAGCCTCTGTTTTTTTATGCCTAAAGAAAAAATATGTCTCAGATCTAGATGAATTATACCTCATTCGACGGGGAATTTAATTCTGAATCAGAATAAATTAGCCTTTTTTGAAAAGATTCACTTTTGGAAGAGAAAAACACAAAAAACCAATTTTTGAAGAAATCCATGATGGTTAGCCTCTGTTTTTTTATGCCTAAAGAAAAAATATGTCTCAGATCTAGATGAATTATACCTCATTCGACGGGGAATTTAATTCTGAATCAGAATAAATTAGCCTTTTTTGAAAAGATTCACTTTTGGAAGAGAAAAACACAAAAAACCAATTTTTGAAGAAATCCATGATGGTTAGCCTCTGTTTTTTTATGCCTAAAAAAAAATATGTCTCAGATCTGGATGAATTATACCTCATTCGACGGGGAATTTAATTCTGAATCAGAATAAATTAGTCTTTTTTGAAAAGATTCACTTTTGGAAGAGAAAAACACAAAAAACCAATTTTTGAAGAAATCCATGATGGTTAGCCTCTGTTTTTTTATGCCTAAAAAAAAAATATGTCTCAGATCTGGATGAATTATACCTCATTCGACAGAGAATTTAATTCTGAATCAGAATAAGTTAGCCTTTTTTGAAAAGATTCACTTTTGGAAGAGAAAAACACAAAAAACCAATTTTTGAAGAAATCCATGATGGTTAGCCTCTGTTTTTTTATGCCTAAAAAAAAAATATGTCTCAGATCTGGATGAATTATACCTCATTCGACGGGGAATTTAATTCTGAATCAGAATAAGTTAGCCTTTTTTGAAAAGATTCACTTTTGGAAGAGAAAAACACAAAAAACCAATTTTTGAAGAAATCCATGATGGTTAGCCTCTGTTTTTTTATGCCTAAAAAAAAAATATGTCTCAGATCTGGATGAATTATACCTCATTCGACGGGGAATTTAATTCTGAATCAGAATAAGTTAGCCTTTTTTGAAAAGATTCACTTTTGGAAGAGAAAAACACAAAAAACCAATTTTTGAAGAAATCCATGATGGTTAGCCTCTGTTTTTTTATGCCTAAAAAAAAAATATGTCTCAGATCTGGATGAATTATACCTCATTCGACGGAGAATTTAATTCTGAATCAGAATAAGTTAGCCTTTTTTGAAAAGATTCACTTTTGGAAGAGAAAAACACAAAAAACCAATTTTTGAAGAAATCCATGATGGTTAGCCTCTGTTTTTTTATGCCTAAAAAAAAAATATGTCTCAGATCTGGATGAATTATACCTCATTCGACGGGGAATTTAATTCTGAATCAGAATAAGTTAGCCTTTTTTGAAAAGATTCACTTTTGGAAGAGAAAAACACAAAAAACCAATTTTTGAAGAAATCCATGATGGTTAGCCTCTGTTTTTTTATGCCTAAAGAAAAAATATGTCTCAGATCTGGATGAATTATACCTCATTCGACGGGGAATTTAATTCTGAATCAGAATAAATTAGCCTTTTTTGAAAAGATTCACTTTTGGAAGAGAAAAACACAAAAAACCAATTTTTGAAGAAATCCATGATGGTTAGCCTCTGTTTTTTTATGCCTAAAAAAAAATATGTCTCAGATCTGGATGAATTATACCTCATTCGACGGGGAATTTAATTCTGAATCAGAATAAGTTAGCCTTTTTTGAAAAGATTCACTTTTGGAAGAGAAAAACACAAAAAACCAATTTTTGAAGAAATCCATGATGGTTAGCCTCTGTTTTTTTATGCCTAAAAAAAAATATGTCTCAGATCTGGATGAATTATACCTCATTCGACGGGGAATTTAATTCTGAATCAGAATAAGTTAGTCTTTTTTGAAAAGATTCACCTTTGGAAGAGAAAAACACAAAAAACCAATTTTTGAAGAAATCCATGATGGTTAGCCTCTGTTTTTTTATGCCTAAAAAAAAATATGTCTCAGATCTGGATGAATTATACCTCATTCGACGGGGAATTTAATTCTGAATCAGAATAAATTAGCCTTTTTTGAAAAGATTCACTTTTGGAAGAGAAAAACACAAAAAACCAATTTTTGAAGAAATCCATGATGGTTAGCCTCTGTTTTTTTATGCCTAAAGAAAAAATATGTCTCAGATCTAGATGAATTATACCTCATTCGACGGGGAATTTAATTCTGAATCAGAATAAATTAGCCTTTTTTGAAAAGATTCACTTTTGGAAGAGAAAAACACAAAAAACCAATTTTTGAAGAAATCCATGATGGTTAGCCTCTGTTTTTTTATGCCTAAAAAAAAATATGTCTCAGATCTGGATGAATTATACCTCATTCGACGGGGAATTTAATTCTGAATCAGAATAAGTTAGCCTTTTTTGAAAAGATTCACTTTTGGAAGAGAAAAACACAAAAAACCAATTTTTGAAGAAATCCATGATGGTTAGCCTCTGTTTTTTTATGCCTAAAAAAAAATATGTCTCAGATCTGGATGAATTATACCTCATTCGACGGGGAATTTAATTCTGAATCAGAATAAGTTAGCCTTTTTTGAAAAGATTCACCTTTGGAAGAGAAAAACACAAAAAACCAATTTTTGAAGAAATCCATGATGGTTAGCCTCTGTTTTTTTATGCCTAAAAAAAAAATATGTCTCAGATCTGGATGAATTATACCTCATTCGACGGGGAATTTAATTCTGAATCAGAATAAATTAGCCTTTTTTGAAAAGATTCACTTTTGGAAGAGAAAAACACAAAAAACCAATTTTTGAAGAAATCCATGATGGTTAGCCTCTGTTTTTTTATGCCTAAAAAAAAAATATGTCTCAGATCTGGATGAATTATACCTCATTCGACGGGGAATTTAATTCTGAATCAGAATAAATTAGCCTTTTTTGAAAAGATTCACTTTTGGAAGAGAAAAACACAAAAAACCAATTTTTGAAGAAATCCATGATGGTTAGCCTCTGTTTTTTTATGCCTAAAGAAAAAATATGTCTCAGATCTAGATGAATTATACCTCATTCGACGGGGAATTTAATTCTGAATCAGAATAAATTAGCCTTTTTTGAAAAGATTCACTTTTGGAAGAGAAAAACACAAAAAACCAATTTTTGAAGAAATCCATGATGGTTAGCCTCTGTTTTTTTATGCCTAAAAAAAAATATGTCTCAGATCTGGATGAATTATACCTCATTCGACGGGGAATTTAATTCTGAATCAGAATAAATTAGCCTTTTTTGAAAAGATTCACTTTTGGAAGAGAAAAACACAAAAAACCAATTTTTGAAGAAATCCATGATGGTTAGCCTCTGTTTTTTTATGCCTAAAAAAAAATATGTCTCAGATCTGGATGAATTATACCTCATTCGACGGGGAATTTAATTCTGAATCAGAATAAATTAGTCTTTTTTGAAAAGATTCACTTTTGGAAGAGAAAAACACAAAAAACCAATTTTTGAAGAAATCCATGATGGTTAGCCTCTGTTTTTTTATGCCTAAAAAAAAAATATGTCTCAGATCTGGATGAATTATACCTCATTCGACAGAGAATTTAATTCTGAATCAGAATAAATTAGCCTTTTTTGAAAAGATTCACTTTTGGAAGAGAAAAACACAAAAAACCAATTTTTGAAGAAATCCATGATGGTTAGCCTCTGTTTTTTTATGCCTAAAAAAAAAATATGTCTCAGATCTGGATGAATTATACCTCATTCGACGGGGAATTTAATTCTGAATCAGAATAAGTTAGCCTTTTTTGAAAAGATTCACTTTTGGAAGAGAAAAACACAAAAAACCAATTTTTGAAGAAATCCATGATGGTTAGCCTCTGTTTTTTTATGCCTAAAAAAAAAATATGTCTCAGATCTGGATGAATTATACCTCATTCGACGGAGAATTTAATTCTGAATCAGAATAAATTAGCCTTTTTTGAAAAGATTCACTTTTGGAAGAGAAAAACACAAAAAACCAATTTTTGAAGAAATCCATGATGGTTAGCCTCTGTTTTTTTATGCCTAAAAAAAAAATATGTCTCAGATCTGGATGAATTATACCTCATTCGACGGGGAATTTAATTCTGAATCAGAATAAATTAGCCTTTTTTGAAAAGATTCACTTTTGGAAGAGAAAAACACAAAAAACCAATTTTTGAAGAAATCCATGATGGTTAGCCTCTGTTTTTTTATGCCTAAAGAAAAAATATGTCTCAGATCTGGATGAATTATACCTCATTCGACGGGCAATTTAATTCTGAATCAGAATAAATTAGCCTTTTTTGAAAAGATTCACTTTTGGAAGAGAAAAACACAAAAAACCAATTTTTGAAGAAATCCATGATGGTTAGCCTCTGTTTTTTTATGCCTAAAAAAAAATATGTCTCAGATCTGGATGAATTATACCTCATTCGACGGGGAATTTAATTCTGAATCAGAATAAATTAGTCTTTTTTGAAAAGATTCACTTTTGGAAGAGAAAAACACAAAAAACCAATTTTTGAAGAAATCCATGATGGTTAGCCTCTGTTTTTTTATGCCTAAAAAAAAAATATGTCTCAGATCTGGATGAATTATACCTCATTCGACGGGGAATTTATTTCTGAATCAGAATAAATTACTCTTTTTTGAAAAGATTCACTTTTGGAAGAGAAAAACACAAAAAACCAATTTTTGAAGAAATCCACGATGGTTAGCCTCTGTTTTTTTATGCCTAAAAAAAAAATATGTCTCAGATCTGGATGAATTATACCTCATTCGACGGGGAATATAATTCTGAATCAGAATAAATTAGCCTTTTTTGAAAAGATTCACTTTTGGAAGAGAAAAACACAAAAAACCAATTTTTGAAGAAATCCATGATGGTTAGCCTCTGTTTTTTTATGCCTAAAAAAAAATATGTCTCAGATCTGGATGAATTATACCTCATTCGACGGGGAATTTAATTCTGAATCAGAATAAATTAGTCTTTTTTGAAAAGATTCACTTTTGGAAGAGAAAAACACAAAAAACCAATTTTTGAAGAAATCCATGATGGTTAGCCTCTGTTTTTTTATGCCTAAAGAAAAAATATGTCTCAGATCTGGATGAATTATACCTCATTCGACGGGGAATTTAATTCTGAATCAGAATAAATTAGCCTTTTTTGAAAAGATTCACTTTTGGAAGAGAAAAACACAAAAAACCAATTTTTGAAGAAATCCATGATGGTTAGCCTCTGTTTTTTTATGCCTAAAAAAAAATATGTCTCAGATCTGGATGAATTATACCTCATTCGACGGGGAATTTAATTCTGAATCAGAATAAATTAGTCTTTTTTGAAAAGATTCACTTTTGGAAGAGAAAAACACAAAAAACCAATTTTTGAAGAAATCCATGATGGTTAGCCTCTGTTTTTTTATGCCTAAAAAAAAAATATGTCTCAGATCTGGATGAATTATACCTCATTCGACGGGGAATTTATTTCTGAATCAGAATAAATTAGTCTTTTTTGAAAAGATTCACTTTTGGAAGAGAAAAACACAAAAAACCAATTTTTGAAGAAATCCACGATGGTTAGCCTCTGTTTTTTTATGCCTAAAAAAAAAATATGTCTCAGATCTGGATAAATTATACCTCATTCGACGGGGAATTTAATTCTGAATCAGAATAAATTAGTCTTTTTTGAAAAGATTCACTTTTGGAAGAGAAAAACACAAAAAACCAATTTTTGAAGAAATCCATGATGGTTAGCCTCTGTTTTTTTATGCCTAAAAAAAAAATATGTCTCAGATCTGGATGAATTATACCTCATTCGACGGAGAATTTAATTCTGAATCAGAATAAATTAGTCTTTTTTGAAAAGATTCACTTTTGGAAGAGAAAAACACAAAAAACCAATTTTTGAAGAAATCCATGATGGTTAGCCTCTGTTTTTCTATGCCTAAAAAAAAATATGTCTCAGATCTGGATGAATTATACCTCATTCGACGGAGAATTTAATTCTGAATCAGAATAAATTAGTCTTTTTTGAAAAGATTCACTTTTGGAAGAGAAAAACACAAAAAACCAATTTTTGAAGAAATCCATGATGGTTAGCCTCTGTTTTTTTATGCCTAAAAAAAAATATGTCTCAGATCTGGATGAATTATACCTCATTCGACGGGGAATTTAATTCTGAATCAGAATAAGTTAGCCTTTTTTGAAAAGATTCACTTTTGGAAGAGAAAAACACAAAAAACCAATTTTTGAAGAAATCCATGATGGTTAGCCTCTGTTTTTTTATGCCTAAAAAAAAATATGTCTCAGATCTGGATGAATTATACCTCATTCGACGGGGAATTTAATTCTGAATCAGAATAAGTTAGCCTTTTTTGAAAAGATTCACCTTTGGAAGAGAAAAACACAAAAAACCAATTTTTGAAGAAATCCATGATGGTTAGCCTCTGTTTTTTTATGCCTAAAAAAAAATATGTCTCAGATCTGGATGAATTATACCTCATTCGACGGGGAATTTAATTCTGAATCAGAATAAATTAGCCTTTTTTGAAAAGATTCACTTTTGGAAGAGAAAAACACAAAAAACCAATTTTTGAAGAAATCCATGATGGTTAGCCTCTGTTTTTTTATGCCTAAAAAAAAAATATGTCTCAGATCTGGATGAATTATACCTCATTCGACGGGGAATTTAATTCTGAATCAGAATAAATTAGCCTTTTTTGAAAAGATTCACTTTTGGAAGAGAAAAACACAAAAAACCAATTTTTGAAGAAATCCATGATGGTTAGCCTCTGTTTTTTTATGCCTAAAGAAAAAATATGTCTCAGATCTAGATGAATTATACCTCATTCGACGGGGAATTTAATTCTGAATCAGAATAAATTAGCCTTTTTTGAAAAGATTCACTTTTGGAAGAGAAAAACACAAAAAACCAATTTTTGAAGAAATCCATGATGGTTAGCCTCTGTTTTTTTATGCCTAAAAAAAAATATGTCTCAGATCTGGATGAATTATACCTCATTCGACGGGGAATTTAATTCTGAATCAGAATAAATTAGCCTTTTTTGAAAAGATTCACTTTTGGAAGAGAAAAACACAAAAAACCAATTTTTGAAGAAATCCATGATGGTTAGCCTCTGTTTTTTTATGCCTAAAAAAAAATATGTCTCAGATCTGGATGAATTATACCTCATTCGACGGGGAATTTAATTCTGAATCAGAATAAATTAGTCTTTTTTGAAAAGATTCACTTTTGGAAGAGAAAAACACAAAAAACCAATTTTTGAAGAAATCCATGATGGTTAGCCTCTGTTTTTTTATGCCTAAAAAAAAAATATGTCTCAGATCTGGATGAATTATACCTCATTCGACGGGGAATTTAATTCTGAATCAGAATAAGTTAGCCTTTTTTGAAAAGATTCACTTTTGGAAGAGAAAAACACAAAAAACCAATTTTTGAAGAAATCCATGATGGTTAGCCTCTGTTTTTTTATGCCTAAAAAAAAAATATGTCTCAGATCTGGATGAATTATACCTCATTCGACGGAGAATTTAATTCTGAATCAGAATAAGTTAGCCTTTTTTGAAAAGATTCACTTTTGGAAGAGAAAAACACAAAAAACCAATTTTTGAAGAAATCCATGATGGTTAGCCTCTGTTTTTTTATGCCTAAAAAAAAAATATGTCTCAGATCTGGATGAATTATACCTCATTCGACGGGGAATTTAATTCTGAATCAGAATAAGTTAGCCTTTTTTGAAAAGATTCACTTTTGGAAGAGAAAAACACAAAAAACCAATTTTTGAAGAAATCCATGATGGTTAGCCTCTGTTTTTTTATGCCTAAAAAAAAAAATATGTCTCAGATCTGGATGAATTATACCTCATTCGACGGGGAATTTAATTCTCAATCAGAATAAATTAGCCTTTTTTGAAAAGATTCACTTTTGGAAGAGAAAAACACAAAAAACCAATTTTTGAAGAAATCCATGATGGTTAGCCTCTGTTTTTTTATGCCTAAAGAAAAAATATGTCTCAGATCTGGATAAATTATACCTCATTCGACGGGGAATTTAATTCTGAATCAGAATAAATTAGCCTTTTTTGAAAAGATTCACTTTTGGAAGAGAAAAACACAAAAAACCAATTTTTGAAGAAATCCATGATGGTTAGCCTCTGTTTTTTTATGCCTAAAAAAAAATATGTCTCAGATCTGGATGAATTATACCTCATTCGACGGGGAATTTAATTCTGAATCAGAATAAATTAGTCTTTTTTGAAAAGATTCACTTTTGGAAGAGAAAAACACAAAAAACCAATTTTTGAAGAAATCCATGATGGTTAGCCTCTGTTTTTTAATGCCTAAAAAAAAAATATGTCTCAGATCTGGATGAATTATACCTCATTCGACGGGGAATTTATTTCTGAATCAGAATAAATTAGTCTTTTTTGAAAAGATTCGCTTTTGGAAGAGAAAAACACAAAAAACCAATTTTTGAAGAAATCCATGATGGTTAGCCTCTGTTTTTTTATGCCTAAAAAAAAAATATGTCTCAGATCTGGATAAATTATACCTCATTCGACGGGGAATTTAATTCTGAATCAGAATAAATTAGTCTTTTTTGAAAAGATTCACTTTTGGAAGAGAAAAACACAAAAAACCAATTTTTGAAGAAATCCATGATGGTTAGCCTCTGTTTTTTTATGCCTAAAAAAAAATATGTCTCAGATCTGGATGAATTATACCTCATTCGACGGGGAATTTAATTCTGAATCAGAAAAAGTTAGCCTTTTTTGAAAATATTCACTTTTGGAAGAGAAAAACACAAAAAACCAATTTTTGAAGAAATCCATGATGGTTAGCCTCTGTTTTTTTATGCCTAAAAAAAAATATGTCTCAGATCTGGATGAATTATACCTCATTCGACGGGGAATTTAATTCTGAATCAGAATAAGTTAGCCTTTTTTGAAAAGATTCACTTTTGGAAGAGAAAAACAAAAAAAACCAATTTTTGAAGAAATCCATGATGGTTAGCCTCTGTTTTTTTATGCCTAAAAAAAAATATGTCTCAGATCTGGATGAATTATACCTCATTCGACGGGGAATTTAATTCTGAATCAGAATAAGTTAGCCTTTTTTGAAAAGATTCACTTTTGGAAGAGAAAAACAAAAAAAACCAATTTTTGAAGAAATCCATGATGGTTAGCCTCTGTTTTTTTATGCCTAAAAAAAAAATATGTCTCAGATCTGGATGAATTATACCTCATTCGACGGAGAATTTAATTCTGAATCAGAATAAATTAGTCTTTTTTGAAAAGATTCACTTTTGGAAGAGAAAAACACAAAAAACCAATTTTTGAAGAAATCCATGATGGTTAGCCTCTGTTTTTTTATGCCTAAAAAAAAAATATGTCTCAGATCTGGATGAATTATACCTCATTCGACGGGGAATTTAATTCTGAATCAGAATAAATTAGCCTTTTTTGAAAAGATTCACTTTTGGAAGAGAAAAACACAAAAAACCAATTTTTGAAGAAATCCATGATGGTTAGCCTCTGTTTTTTTATGCCTAAAAAAAAATATGTCTCAGATCTGGATGAATTATACCTCATTCGACGGGGAATTTAATTCTGAATCAGAATAAATTAGTCTTTTTTGAAAAGATTCACTTTTGGAAGAGAAAAACACAAAAAACCAATTTTTGAAGAAATCCATGATGGTTAGCCTCTGTTTTTTTATGCCTAAAAAAAAAATATGTCTCAGATCTGGATGAATTATACCTCATTCGACGGGGAATTTATTTCTGAATCAGAATAAATTACTCTTTTTTGAAAAGATTCACTTTTGGAAGAGAAAAACACAAAAAACCAATTTTTGAAGAAATCCACGATGGTTAGCCTCTGTTTTTTTATGCCTAAAAAAAAAATATGTCTCAGATCTGGATGAATTATACCTCATTCGACGGGGAATATAATTCTGAATCAGAATAAATTAGCCTTTTTTGAAAAGATTCACTTTTGGAAGAGAAAAACACAAAAAACCAATTTTTGAAGAAATCCATGATGGTTAGCCTCTGTTTTTTTATGCCTAAAAAAAAAATATGTCTCAGATCTGGATGAATTATACCTCATTCGACGGGGAATTTAATTCTGAATCAGAATAAATTAGCCTTTTTTGAAAAGATTCACTTTTGGAAGAGAAAAACACAAAAAACCAATTTTTGAAGAAATCCATGATGGTTAGCCTCTGTTTTTTTATGCCTAAAGAAAAAATATGTCTCAGATCTGGATGAATTATACCTCATTCGACGGGGAATTTAATTCTGAATCAGAATAAATTAGCCTTTTTTGAAAAGATTCACTTTTGGAAGAGAAAAACACAAAAAACCAATTTTTGAAGAAATCCATGATGGTTAGCCTCTGTTTTTTTATGCCTAAAAAAAAATATGTCTCAGATCTGGATGAATTATACCTCATTCGACGGGGAATTTAATTCTGAATCAGAATAAATTAGTCTTTTTTGAAAAGATTCACTTTTGGAAGAGAAAAACACAAAAAACCAATTTTTGAAGAAATCCATGATGGTTAGCCTCTGTTTTTTTATGCCTAAAAAAAAAATATGTCTCAGATCTGGATGAATTATACCTCATTCGACGGGGAATTTATTTCTGAATCAGAATAAATTAGTCTTTTTTGAAAAGATTCACTTTTGGAAGAGAAAAACACAAAAAACCAATTTTTGAAGAAATCCACGATGGTTAGCCTCTGTTTTTTTATGCCTAAAAAAAAAATATGTCTCAGATCTGGATAAATTATACCTCATTCGACGGGGAATTTAATTCTGAATCAGAATAAATTAGTCTTTTTTGAAAAGATTCACTTTTGGAAGAGAAAAACACAAAAAACCAATTTTTGAAGAAATCCATGATGGTTAGCCTCTGTTTTTTTATGCCTAAAAAAAAAATATGTCTCAGATCTGGATGAATTATACCTCATTCGACGGAGAATTTAATTCTGAATCAGAATAAATTAGTCTTTTTTGAAAAGATTCACTTTTGGAAGAGAAAAACACAAAAAACCAATTTTTGAAGAAATCCATGATGGTTAGCCTCTGTTTTTCTATGCCTAAAAAAAAATATGTCTCAGATCTGGATGAATTATACCTCATTCGACGGAGAATTTAATTCTGAATCAGAATAAATTAGTCTTTTTGAAAAGATTCACTTTTGGAAGAGAAAAACACAAAAAACCAATTTTTGAAGAAATCCATGATGGTTAGCCTCTGTTTTTTTATGCCTAAAAAAAAATATGTCTCAGATCTGGATGAATTATACCTCATTCGACGGGGAATTTAATTCTGAATCAGAATAAGTTAGCCTTTTTTGAAAAGATTCACTTTTGGAAGAGAAAAACACAAAAAACCAATTTTTGAAGAAATCCATGATGGTTAGCCTCTGTTTTTTTATGCCTAAAAAAAAATATGTCTCAGATCTGGATGAATTATACCTCATTCGACGGGGAATTTAATTCTGAATCAGAATAAGTTAGCCTTTTTTGAAAAGATTCACCTTTGGAAGAGAAAAACACAAAAAACCAATTTTTGAAGAAATCCATGATGGTTAGCCTCTGTTTTTTTATGCCTAAAAAAAAATATGTCTCAGATCTGGATGAATTATACCTCATTCGACGGGGAATTTAATTCTGAATCAGAATAAATTAGCCTTTTTTGAAAAGATTCACTTTTGGAAGAGAAAAACACAAAAAACCAATTTTTGAAGAAATCCATGATGGTTAGCCTCTGTTTTTTTATGCCTAAAAAAAAAATATGTCTCAGATCTGGATGAATTATACCTCATTCGACGGGGAATTTAATTCTGAATCAGAATAAATTAGCCTTTTTTGAAAAGATTCACTTTTGGAAGAGAAAAACACAAAAAACCAATTTTTGAAGAAATCCATGATGGTTAGCCTCTGTTTTTTTATGCCTAAAGAAAAAATATGTCTCAGATCTAGATGAATTATACCTCATTCGACGGGGAATTTAATTCTGAATCAGAATAAATTAGCCTTTTTTGAAAAGATTCACTTTTGGAAGAGAAAAACACAAAAAACCAATTTTTGAAGAAATCCATGATGGTTAGCCTCTGTTTTTTTATGCCTAAAAAAAAATATGTCTCAGATCTGGATGAATTATACCTCATTCGACGGGGAATTTAATTCTGAATCAGAATAAATTAGCCTTTTTTGAAAAGATTCACTTTTGGAAGAGAAAAACACAAAAAACCAATTTTTGAAGAAATCCATGATGGTTAGCCTCTGTTTTTTTATGCCTAAAAAAAAATATGTCTCAGATCTGGATGAATTATACCTCATTCGACGGGGAATTTAATTCTGAATCAGAATAAATTAGTCTTTTTTGAAAAGATTCACTTTTGGAAGAGAAAAACACAAAAAACCAATTTTTGAAGAAATCCATGATGGTTAGCCTCTGTTTTTTTATGCCTAAAAAAAAAATATGTCTCAGATCTGGATGAATTATACCTCATTCGACGGGGAATTTAATTCTGAATCAGAATAAGTTAGCCTTTTTTGAAAAGATTCACTTTTGGAAGAGAAAAACACAAAAAACCAATTTTTGAAGAAATCCATGATGGTTAGCCTCTGTTTTTTTATGCCTAAAAAAAAAATATGTCTCAGATCTGGATGAATTATACCTCATTCGACGGAGAATTTAATTCTGAATCAGAATAAGTTAGCCTTTTTTGAAAAGATTCACTTTTGGAAGAGAAAAACACAAAAAACCAATTTTTGAAGAAATCCATGATGGTTAGCCTCTGTTTTTTTATGCCTAAAAAAAAAATATGTCTCAGATCTGGATGAATTATACCTCATTCGACGGGGAATTTAATTCTGAATCAGAATAAGTTAGCCTTTTTTGAAAAGATTCACTTTTGGAAGAGAAAAACACAAAAAACCAATTTTTGAAGAAATCCATGATGGTTAGCCTCTGTTTTTTTATGCCTAAAAAAAAAAATATGTCTCAGATCTGGATGAATTATACCTCATTCGACGGGGAATTTAATTCTCAATCAGAATAAATTAGCCTTTTTTGAAAAGATTCACTTTTGGAAGAGAAAAACACAAAAAACCAATTTTTGAAGAAATCCATGATGGTTAGCCTCTGTTTTTTTATGCCTAAAGAAAAAATATGTCTCAGATCTGGATAAATTATACCTCATTCGACGGGGAATTTAATTCTGAATCAGAATAAATTAGCCTTTTTTGAAAAGATTCACTTTTGGAAGAGAAAAACACAAAAAACCAATTTTTGAAGAAATCCATGATGGTTAGCCTCTGTTTTTTTATGCCTAAAAAAAAATATGTCTCAGATCTGGATGAATTATACCTCATTCGACGGGGAATTTAATTCTGAATCAGAATAAATTAGTCTTTTTTGAAAAGATTCACTTTTGGAAGAGAAAAACACAAAAAACCAATTTTTGAAGAAATCCATGATGGTTAGCCTCTGTTTTTTAATGCCTAAAAAAAAAATATGTCTCAGATCTGGATGAATTATACCTCATTCGACGGGGAATTTATTTCTGAATCAGAATAAATTAGTCTTTTTTGAAAAGATTCGCTTTTGGAAGAGAAAAACACAAAAAACCAATTTTTGAAGAAATCCATGATGGTTAGCCTCTGTTTTTTTATGCCTAAAAAAAAAATATGTCTCAGATCTGGATAAATTATACCTCATTCGACGGGGAATTTAATTCTGAATCAGAATAAATTAGTCTTTTTTGAAAAGATTCACTTTTGGAAGAGAAAAACACAAAAAACCAATTTTTGAAGAAATCCATGATGGTTAGCCTCTGTTTTTTTATGCCTAAAAAAAAATATGTCTCAGATCTGGATGAATTATACCTCATTCGACGGGGAATTTAATTCTGAATCAGAAAAAGTTAGCCTTTTTTGAAAATATTCACTTTTGGAAGAGAAAAACACAAAAAACCAATTTTTGAAGAAATCCATGATGGTTAGCCTCTGTTTTTTTATGCCTAAAAAAAAATATGTCTCAGATCTGGATGAATTATACCTCATTCGACGGGGAATTTAATTCTGAATCAGAATAAGTTAGCCTTTTTTGAAAAGATTCACTTTTGGAAGAGAAAAACAAAAAAAACCAATTTTTGAAGAAATCCATGATGGTTAGCCTCTGTTTTTTTATGCCTAAAAAAAAAATATGTCTCAGATCTGGATGAATTATACCTCATTCGACGGAGAATTTAATTCTGAATCAGAATAAATTAGTCTTTTTTGAAAAGATTCACTTTTGGAAGAGAAAAACACAAAAAACCAATTTTTGAAGAAATCCATGATGGTTAGCCTCTGTTTTTTTATGCCTAAAAAAAATATGTCTCAGATCTGGATGAATTATACCTCATTCGACGGGGAATTTAATTCTGAATCAGAATAAGTTAGCCTTTTTTGAAAAGATTCACTTTTGGAAGAGAAAAACACAAAAAACCAATTTTTGAAGAAATCCATGATGGTTAGCCTCTGTTTTTTTATGCCTAAAAAAAAAATATGTCTCAGATCTGGATGAATTATACCTCATTCGACGGGGAATTTATTTCTGAATCAGAATAAATTAGTCTTTTTTGAAAAGATTCACTTTTGGAAGAGAAAAACACAAAAAACCAATTTTTGAAGAAATCCATGATGGTTAGCCTCTGTTTTTTTATGCCTAAAAAAAAAATATGTCTCAGATCTGGATAAATTATACCTCATTCGACGGGGAATTTAATTCTGAATCAGAATAAATTAGCCTTTTTTGAAAAGATTCACTTTTGGAAGAGAAAAACACAAAAAACCAATTTGTGAAGAAATCCATGATGGTTAGCCTCTGTTTTTTTATGCCTAAAAAAAAAATATGTCTCAGATCTGGATGAATTATACCTCATTCGACGGGGAATTTAATTCTGAATCAGAATAAGTTAGCCTTTTTTGAAAATATTCACTTTTGGAAGAGAAAAACACAAAAAACCAATTTTTGAAGAAATCCATGATGGTTAGCCTCTGTTTTTTTATGCCTAAAAAAAAATATGTCTCAGATCTGGATGAATTATACCTCATTCGACGGGGAATTTATTTCTGAATCAGAATAAATTAGTCTTTTTTGAAAAGATTCACTTTTGGAAGAGAAAAACACAAAAAACCAATTTTTGAAGAAATCCATGATGGTTAGCCTCTGTTTTTTTATGCCTAAAAAAAAAATATGTCTCAGATCTGGATAAATTATACCTCATTCGACGGGGAATTTAATTCTGAATCAGAATAAATTAGCCTTTTTTGAAAAGATTCACTTTTGGAAGAGAAAAACACAAAAAACCAATTTTTGAAGAAATCCATGATGGTTAGCCTCTGTTTTTTTATGCCTAAAAAAAAAATATGTCTCAGATCTGGATGAATTATACCTCATTCGACGGGGAATTTAATTCTGAATCAGAATAAGTTAGCCTTTTTTGAAAAGATTCACTTTTGGAAGAGAAAAACACAAAAAACCAATTTTTGAAGAAATCCATGATGGTTAGCCTCTGTTTTTTTATGCCTAAAAAAAAAATATGTCTCAGATCTGGATGAATTATACCTCATTCGACGGAGAATTTAATTCTGAATCAGAATAAGTTAGCCTTTTTTGAAAAGATTCACTTTTGGAAGAGAAAAACACAAAAAACCAATTTTTGAAGAAATCCATGATGGTTAGCCGCTGTTTTTTTATGCCTAAAAAAAAAATATGTCTCAGATCTGGATGAATTATACCTCATTCGACGGAGAATTTAATTCTGAATCAGAATAAATTAGCCTTTTTTGAAAAGATTCACTTTTGGAAGAGAAAAACACAAAAAACCAATTTTTGAAGAAATCCATGATGGTTAGCCTCTGTTTTTTTATGCCTAAAAAAAAAATATGTCTCAGATCTGGATGAATTATACCTCATTCGACGGAGAATTTAATTCTGAATCAGAATAAATTAGCCTTTTTTGAAAATATTCACTTTTGGAAGAGAAAAACACAAAAAACCAATTTTTGAAGAAATCCATGATGGTTAGCCTCTGTTTTTTTATGCCTAAAAAAAAAATATGTCTCAGATCTGGATGAATTATACCTCATTCGACGGAGAATTTAATTCTGAATCAGAATAAATTAGCCTTTTTTGAAAAGATTCACTTTTGGAAGAGAAAAACACAAAAAACCAATTTTTGAAGAAATCCATGATGGTTAGCCTCTGTTTTTTTATGCCTAAAAAAAAAATATGTCTCAGATCTGGATGAATTATACCTCATTCGACGGGGAATTTAATTCTGAATCAGAATAAGTTAGCATTTTTTGAAAAGATTCACTTTTGGAAGAGAAAAACACAAAAAACCAATTTTTGAAGAAATCCATGATGGTTAGCCTCTGTTTTTTTATGCCTAAAAAAAAATATGTCTCAGATCTGGATGAATTATACCTCATTCGACGGGGAATTTAATTCTGAATCAGAATAAGTTAGCCTTTTTTGAAAATATTCACTTTTGGAAGAGAAAAACACAAAAAACCAATTTTTGAAGAAATCCATGATGGTTAGCCTCTGTTTTTTTATGCCTAAAAAAAAATATGTCTCCGATCTGGATGAATTATACCTCATTCGACGGGGAATTTAATTCTGAATCAGAATAAGTTAGCCTTTTTTGAAAATATTCACTTTTGGAAGAGAAAAACACAAAAAACCAATTTTTGAAGAAATCCATGATGGTTAGCCTCTGTTTTTTTATGCCTAAAAAAAAAATATGTCTCAGATCTGGATGAATTATACCTCATTCGACGGGGAATTTAATTCTGAATCAGAATAAATTAGCCTTTTTTGAAAAGATTCACTTTTGGAAGAGAAAAACACAAAAAACCAATTTTTGAAGAAATCCATGATGGT
Organism: Xylophagus ater; assembly: GCA_963422695.1. Lineage (NCBI taxonomy): Eukaryota > Metazoa > Arthropoda > Insecta > Diptera > Xylophagidae > Xylophagus > Xylophagus ater. The sequence goes on from OY730484.1 coordinate 43,872,512, forward strand.
TAGCCTCTGTTTTTTTATGCCTAAAAAAAAATATGTCTCCGATCTGGATGAATTATACCTCATTCGACGGGGAATTTAATTCTGAATCAGAATAAATTAGCCTTTTTTGAAAAGATTCACTTTTGGAAGAGAAAAACAGAAAAAACCAATTTTTGAAGAAATCCATGATGGTTAGCCTCTGTTTTTTTATGCCTAAAAAAAAAATATGTCTCAGATCTGGAGGAATTATACCTCATTCGACGGGGAATTTAATTCTGAATCAGAATAAGTTAGCCTTTTTTGAAAAGATTCACTTTTGGAAGAGAAAAACACAAAAAACCAATTTTTGAAGAAATCCATGATGGTTAGCCTCTGTTTTTTTATGCCTAAAAAAAAATATGTCTCAGATCTGGATGAATTATACCTCATTCGACGGGGAATTTAATTCTGAATCAGAATAAATTAGCCTTTTTTTGAAAAGATTCACTTTTGGAAGAGAAAAACACAAAAAACCAATTTTTGAAGAAATCCATGATGGTTAGCCTCTGTTTTTTTATGCCTAAAAAAAAATATGTCTCAGATCTGGATGAATTATACCTCATTCGACGGGGAATTTAATTCTGAATCAGAATAAGTTAGCCTTTTTTGAAAATATTCACTTTTGGAAGAGAAAAACACAAAAAACCAATTTTTGAAGAAATCCATGATGGTTAGCCTCTGTTTTTTTATGCCTAAAAAAAAATATGTCTCCGATCTGGATGAATTATACCTCATTCGACGGGGAATTTAATTCTGAATCAGAATAAATTAGCCTTTTTTGAAAAGATTCACTTTTGGAAGAGAAAAACACAAAAAACCAATTTTTGAAGAAATCCATGATGGTTAGCCTCTGTTTTTTTATGCCTAAAAAAAAAATATGTCTCAGATCTGGATGAATTATACCTCATTCGACGGGGAATTTAATTCTGAATCAGAATAAATTAGCCTTTTTTGAAAAGATTCACTTTTGGAAGAGAAAAACACAAAAAACCAATTTTTGAAGAAATCCATGATGGTTAGCCTCTGTTTTTTTATGCCTAAAAAAAAATATGTCTCAAATCTGGATGAATTATACCTCATTCGACGGGGAATTTAATTCTGAATCAGAATAAGTTAGCCTTTTTTGAAAATATTCACTTTTGGAAGAGAAAAACACAAAAAACCAATTTTTGAAGAAATCCATGATGGTTAGCCTCTGTTTTTTTATGCCTAAAAAAAAAATATGTCTCAGATCTGGAGGAATTATACCTCATTCGACGGAGAATTTAATTCTGAATCAGAATAAATTAGCCTTTTTTGAAAAGATTCACTTTTGGAAGAGAAAAACACAAAAAACCAATTTTTGAAGAAATCCATGATGGTTAGCCTCTGTTTTTTTATGCCTAAAAAAAAATATGTCTCAGATCTGGATGAATTATACCTCATTCGACGGGGAATATAATTCTGAATCAGAATAAATTAGCCTTTTTTGAAAAGATTCACTTTTGGAAGAGAAAAACACAAAAAACCAATTTTTGAAGAAATCCATGATGGTTAGCCTCTGTTTTTTTATGCCTAAAAAAAAAATATGTCTCAAATCTGGATGAATTATACCTCATTCGACGGGGAATTTAATTCTGAATCAGAATAAATTAGTCTTTTTTGAAAAGATTCACTTTTGGAAGAGAAAAACATAAAAAACCAATTTTTGAAGAAATCCATGATGGTTAGCCTCTGTTTTTTTTTGCCTAAAAAAAAAAATATGTCTCAGATCTGGATGAATTATACCTCATTCGACGGGGAATTTAATTCTGAATCAGAATAAGTTAGCCTTTTTTGAAAATATTCACTTTTGGAAGAGAAAAACACAAAAAACCAATTTTTGAAGAAATCCATGATGGTTAGCCTCTGTTTTTTTATGCCTAAAAAAAAAATATGTCTCAGATCTGGATGAATTATACCTCATTCGACGGGGAATTTAATTCTGAATCAGAATAAATTAGCCTTTTTTGAAAAGATTCACTTTTGGAAGAGAAAAACACAAAAAACCAATTTTTGAAGAAATCCATGATGGTTAGCCTCTGTTTTTTTATGCCTAAAAGAAAATATGTCTCCGATCTGGATGAATTATACCTCATTCGACGGGGAATTTAATTCTCAATCAGAATAAATTAGCCTTTTTTGAAAAGATTCACTTTTGGAAGAGAAAAACACAAAAAACCAATTTTTGAAGAAATCCATGATGGTTAGCCTCTGTTTTTTTATGCCTAAAAGAAAATATGTCTCCGATCTGGATGAATTATACCTCATTCGACGGGGAATTTAATTCTGAATCAGAATAAGTTAACCTTTCTTGAAAATATTCACTTTTGGAAGAGAAAAACACAAAAAACCAATTTTTGAAGAAATCCATGATGGTTAGCCTCTGTTTTTTTATGCCTAAAAGAAAATATGTCTCCGATCTGGATGAATTATACCTCATTCGACGGGGAATTTAATTCTGAATCAGAATAAATTAGCCTTTTTTGAAAAGATTCACTTTTGGAAGAGAAAAACACAAAAAACCAATTTTTGAAGAAATCCATGATGGTTAGCCTCTGTTTTTTTATGCCTAAAAGAAAATATGTCTCCGATCTGGATGAATTATACCTCATTCGACGGGGAATTTAATTCTGAATCAGAATAAATTAGCCTTTTTTGAAAATATTCACTTTTGGAAGAGAAAAACACAAAAAACCAATTTTTGAAGAAATCCATGATGGTTAGCCTCTGTTTTTTTATGCCTAAAAAAAAAATATGTCTCAGATCTGGATGAATTATACCTCATTCGACGGGGAATTTAATTCTGAATCAGAATAAATTAGCCTTTTTTGAAAAGATTCACTTTTGGAAGAGAAAAACACAAAAAACCAATTTTTGAAGAAATCCATGATGGTTAGCCTCTGTTTTTTATGCCTAAAAAAAAAATATGTCTCAGATCTGGATGAATTATACCTCATTCGACGGGGAATTTAATTCTGAATCAGAATAAGTTAACCTTTCTTGAAAATATTCACTTTTGGAAGAGAAAAACACAAAAAACCAATTTTTGAAGAAATCCATGATGGTTAGCCTCTGTTTTTTTATGCCTAAAAGAAAATATGTCTCCGATCTGGATGAATTATACCTCATTCGACGGGGAATTTAATTCTGAATCAGAATAAATTAGCCTTTTTTGAAAAGATTCACTTTTGGAAGAGAAAAACACAAAAAACCAATTTTTGAAGAAATCCATGATGGTTAGCCTCTGTTTTTTTATGCCTAAAAGAAAATATGTCTCCGATCTGGATGAATTATACCTCATTCGACGGGGAATTTAATTCTGAATCAGAATAAATTAGCCTTTTTTGAAAATATTCACTTTTGGAAGAGAAAAACACAAAAAACCAATTTTTGAAGAAATCCATGATGGTTAGCCTCTGTTTTTTTATGCCTAAAAAAAAAATATGTCTCAGATCTGGATGAATTATACCTCATTCGACGGGGAATTTAATTCTGAATCAGAATAAATTAGCCTTTTTTGAAAAGATTCACTTTTGGAAGAGAAAAACACAAAAAACCAATTTTTGAAGAAATCCATGATGGTTAGCCTCTGTTTTTTATGCCTAAAAAAAAAATATGTCTCAGATCTGGATGAATTATACCTCATTCGACGGGGAATTTAATTCTGAATCAGAATAAGTTAGCCTTTTTTGAAAATATTCACTTTTGGAAGAGAAAAACACAAAAAACCAATTTTTGAAGAAATCCATGATGGTTAGCCTCTGTTTTTTTATGCCTAAAAAAAAATATATCTCAGATCTGGATGAATTATACCTCATTCGACGGAGAATTTAATTCTGAATCAGAATAAATTAGCCTTTTTTGAAAAGATTCACTTTTGGAAGAGAAAAACACAAAAAACCAATTTTTGAAGAAATCCATGATGGTTAGCCTCTGTTTTTTTATGCCTAAAAAAAAAATATGTCTCAGATCTGGATAAATTATACCTCATTCGACGGAGAATTTAATTCTGAATCAGAATAAATTAGCCTTTTTTGAAAAGATTCACTTTTGGAAGAGAAAAACACAAAAAACCAATTTTTGAAGAAATCCATGATGGTTAGCCTCTGTTTTTTTATGCCTAAAAAAAAAATATGTCTCAGATCTGGATGAATTATACCTCATTCGACGGGGAATTTAATTCTGAATAAGAATAAGTTAGCCTTTTTTGAAAAGATTCACTTTTGGAAGAGAAAAACACAAAAAACCAATTTTTGAAGAAATCCATGATGGTTAGCCTCTGTTTTTTTATGCCTAAAAAAAAATATGTCTCAGATCTGGATGAATTATACCTCATTCGACGGGGAATTTAATTCTGAATCAGAATAAGTTAGCCTTTTTTGAAAATATTCACTTTTGGAAGAGAAAAACACAAAAAACCAATTTTTGAAGAAATCCATGATGGTTAGCCTCTGTTTTTTTATGCCTAAAAAAAAATATGTCTCAGATCTGGATGAATTATACCTCATTCGACGGGGAATTTAATTCTGAATCAGAATAAGTTAGCCTTTTTTGCAAATATTCACTTTTGGAAGAGAAAAACACAAAAAACCAATTTTTGAAGAAATCCATGATGGTTAGCCTCTGTTTTTTTATGCCTAAAAAAAAATATGTCTCAGATCTGGATGAATTATACCTCATTCGACGGGGAATTTAATTCTGAATCAGAATAAGTTAGCCTTTTTTGAAAATATTCACTTTTGGAAGAGAAAAACACAAAAAACCAATTTTTGAAGAAATCCATGATGGTTAGCCTCTGTTTTTTTATGCCTAAAAAAAAATATGTCTCAGATCTGGATGAATTATACCTCATTCGACGGGGAATTTAATTCTGAATCAGAATAAGTTAGCCTTTTTTGCAAATATTCACTTTTGGAAGAGAAAAACACAAAAAACCAATTTTTGAAGAAATCCATGATGGTTAGCCTCTGTTTTTTTATGCCTAAAAAAAAATATGTCTCAGATCTGGATGAATTATACCTCATTCGACGGGGAATTTAATTCTGAATCAGAATAAGTTAGCCTTTTTTGAAAAGATTCACTTTTGGAAGAGAAAAACACAAAAAACCAATTTTTGAAGAAATCCATGATGGTTAGCCTCTGTTTTTTTATGCCTAAAAGAAAATATGTCTCCGATCTGGATGAATTATACCTCATTCGACGGGGAATTTAATTCTGAATCAGAATAAATTAGCCTTTTTTGAAAATATTCACTTTTGGAAGAGAAAAACACAAAAAACCAATTTTTGAAGAAATCCATGATGGTTAGCCTCTGTTTTTTTATGCCTAAAAAAAAAATATGTCTCAAATCTGGATGAATTATACCTCATTCGACGGGGAATTTAATTCTGAATCAGAATAAATTAGTCTTTTTTGAAAAGATTCACTTTTGGAAGAGAAAAACACAAAAAACCAATTTTTGAAGAAATCCATGATGGTTAGCCTCTGTTTTTTTATGCCTAAAAAAAAATATGTCTCAGATCTGGATGAATTATACCTCATTCGACGGGGAATTTAATTCTGAATCAGAATAAGTTAGCCTTTTTTGAAAAGATTCACTTTTGGAAGAGAAAAACACAAAAAACCAATTTTTGAAGAAATCCATGATGGTTAGCCTCTGTTTTTTTATGCCTAAAAAAAAAATATGTCTCAAATCTGGATGAATTATACCTCATTCGACGGGGAATTTAATTCTGAATCAGAATAAATTAGTCTTTTTTGAAAAGATTCACTTTTGGAAGAGAAAAACATAAAAAACCAATTTTTGAAGAAATCCATGATGGTTAGCCTCTGTTTTTTTATGCCTAAAAAAAAAAATATGTCTCAGATCTGGATGAATTATACCTCATTCGACGGGGAATTTAATTCTGAATCAGAATAAGTTAGCCTTTTTTGAAAATATTCACTTTTGGAAGAGAAAAACACAAAAAACCAATTTTTGAAGAAATCCATGATGGTTAGCCTCTGTTTTTTTATGCCTAAAAAAAAAATATGTCTCAGATCTGGATGAATTATACCTCATTCGACGGGGAATTTAATTCTGAATCAGAATAAATTAGCCTTTTTTGAAAAGATTCACTTTTGGAAGAGAAAAACACAAAAAACCAATTTTTGAAGAAATCCATGATGGTTAGCCTCTGTTTTTTTATGCCTAAAAGAAAATATGTCTCCGATCTGGATGAATTATACCTCATTCGACGGGGAATTTAATTCTCAATCAGAATAAATTAGCCTTTTTTGAAAAGATTCACTTTTGGAAGAGAAAAACACAAAAAACCAATTTTTGAAGAAATCCATGATGGTTAGCCTCTGTTTTTTTATGCCTAAAAAAAAAATATGTCTCAGATCTGGATGAATTATACCTCATTCGACGGGGAATTTAATTCTGAATCAGAATAAGTTAACCTTTCTTAAAAATATTCACTTTTGGAAGAGAAAAACACAAAAAACCAATTTTTGAAGAAATCCATGATGGTTAGCCTCTGTTTTTTTATGCCTAAAAAAAAAATATGTCTCAAATCTGGATGAATTATACCTCATTCGACGGGGAATTTAATTCTGAATCAGAATAAATTAGTCTTTTTTGAAAAGATTCACTTTTGGAAGAGAAAAACACAAAAAACCAATTTTTGAAGAAATCCATGATGGTTAGCCTCTGTTTTTTTATGCCTAAAAAAAAATATGTCTCAGATCTGGATGAATTATACCTCATTCGACGGGGAATTTAATTCTGAATCAGAATAAGTTAGCCTTTTTTGAAAAGATTCACTTTTGGAAGAGAAAAACACAAAAAACCAATTTTTGAAGAAATCCATGATGGTTAGCCTCTGTTTTTTTATGCCTAAAAAAAAAATATGTCTCAAATCTGGATGAATTATACCTCATTCGACGGGGAATTTAATTCTGAATCAGAATAAATTAGTCTTTTTTGAAAAGATTCACTTTTGGAAGAGAAAAACATAAAAAACCAATTTTTGAAGAAATCCATGATGGTTAGCCTCTGTTTTTTTATGCCTAAAAAAAAAAATATGTCTCAGATCTGGATGAATTATACCTCATTCGACGGGGAATTTAATTCTGAATCAGAATAAGTTAGCCTTTTTTGAAAATATTCACTTTTGGAAGAGAAAAACACAAAAAACCAATTTTTGAAGAAATCCATGATGGTTAGCCTCTGTTTTTTTATGCCTAAAAGAAAATATGTCTCCGATCTGGATGAATTATACCTCATTCGACGGGGAATTTAATTCTGAATCAGAATAAATTAGCCTTTTTTGAAAATATTCACTTTTGGAAGAGAAAAACACAAAAAACCAATTTTTGAAGAAATCCATGATGGTTAGCCTCTGTTTTTTTATGCCTAAAAAAAAAATATGTCTCAGATCTGGATGAATTATACCTCATTCGACGGGGAATTTAATTCTGAATCAGAATAAATTAGCCTTTTTTGAAAAGATTCACTTTTGGAAGAGAAAAACACAAAAAACCAATTTTTGAAGAAATCCATGATGGTTAGCCTCTGTTTTTTATGCCTAAAAAAAAAATATGTCTCAGATCTGGATGAATTATACCTCATTCGACGGGGAATTTAATTCTGAATCAGAATAAGTTAGCCTTTTTTGAAAATATTCACTTTTGGAAGAGAAAAACACAAAAAACCAATTTTTGAAGAAATCCATGATGGTTAGCCTCTGTTTTTTTATGCCTAAAAAAAAAATATGTCTCAGATCTGGATGAATTATACCTCATTCGACGGAGAATTTAATTCTGAATCAGAATAAATTAGCCTTTTTTGAAAAGATTCACTTTTGGAAGAGAAAAACACAAAAAACCAATTTTTGAAGAAATCCATGATGGTTAGCCTCTGTTTTTTTATGCCTAAAAAAAAAATATGTCTCAGATCTGGATAAATTATACCTCATTCGACGGAGAATTTAATTCTGAATCAGAATAAATTAGCCTTTTTTGAAAAGATTCACTTTTGGAAGAGAAAAACACAAAAAACCAATTTTTGAAGAAATCCATGATGGTTAGCCTCTGTTTTTTTATGCCTAAAAAAAAAATATGTCTCAGATCTGGATGAATTATACCTCATTCGACGGGGAATTTAATTCTGAATAAGAATAAGTTAGCCTTTTTTGAAAAGATTCACTTTTGGAAGAGAAAAACACAAAAAACCAATTTTTGAAGAAATCCATGATGGTTAGCCTCTGTTTTTTTATGCCTAAAAAAAAATATGTCTCAGATCTGGATGAATTATACCTCATTCGACGGGGAATTTAATTCTGAATCAGAATAAGTTAGCCTTTTTTGAAAATATTCACTTTTGGAAGAGAAAAACACAAAAAACCAATTTTTGAAGAAATCCATGATGGTTAGCCTCTGTTTTTTTATGCCTAAAAAAAAATATGTCTCAGATCTGGATGAATTATACCTCATTCGACGGGGAATTTAATTCTGAATCAGAATAAGTTAGCCTTTTTTGCAAATATTCACTTTTGGAAGAGAAAAACACAAAAAACCAATTTTTGAAGAAATCCATGATGGTTAGCCTCTGTTTTTTTATGCCTAAAAAAAAAATATGTCTCAGATCTGGATGAATTATACCTCATTCGACGGGGAATTTAATTCTGAATCAGAATAAATTAGCCTTTTTTGAAAAGATTCACTTTTGGAAGAGAAAAACACAAAAAACCAATTTTTGAAGAAATCCATGATGGTTAGCCTCTGTTTTTTATGCCTAAAAAAAAAATATGTCTCAGATCTGGATGAATTATACCTCATTCGACGGGGAATTTAATTCTGAATCAGAATAAGTTAGCCTTTTTTGAAAATATTCACTTTTGGAAGAGAAAAACACAAAAAACCAATTTTTGAAGAAATCCATGATGGTTAGCCTCTGTTTTTTTATGCCTAAAAAAAAATATGTCTCAGATCTGGATGAATTATACCTCATTCGACGGGGAATTTAATTCTGAATCAGAATAAGTTAGCCTTTTTTGCAAATATTCACTTTTGGAAGAGAAAAACACAAAAAACCAATTTTTGAAGAAATCCATGATGGTTAGCCTCTGTTTTTTTATGCCTAAAAAAAAATATGTCTCAGATCTAGATGAATTATACCTCATTCGACGGGGAATTTAATTCTGAATCAGAATAAGTTAGCCTTTTTTGAAAATATTCACTTTTGGAAGAGAAAAACACAAAAAACCAATTTTTGAAGAAATCCATGATGGTTAGCCTCTGTTTTTTTATGCCTAAAAAAAAATATGTCTCAGATCTGGATGAATTATACCTCATTCGACGGGGAATTTAATTCTGAATCAGAATAAATTAGCCTTTTTTGAAAAGATTCACTTTTGGAAGAGAAAAACACAAAAAACCAATTTTTGAAGAAATCCATGATGGTTAGCCTCTGTTTTTTTATGCCTAAAAGAAAATATGTCTCCGATCTGGATGAATTATACCTCATTCGACGGGGAATTTAATTCTGAATCAGAATAAATTAGCCTTTTTTGAAAATATTCACTTTTGGAAGAGAAAAACACAAAAAACCAATTTTTGAAGAAATCCATGATGGTTAGCCTCTGTTTTTTTATGCCTAAAAAAAAAATATGTCTCAAATCTGGATGAATTATACCTCATTCGACGGGGAATTTAATTCTGAATCAGAATAAATTAGTCTTTTTTGAAAAGATTCACTTTTGGAAGAGAAAAACACAAAAAACCAATTTTTGAAGAAATCCATGATGGTTAGCCTCTGTTTTTTTATGCCTAAAAAAAAATATGTCTCAGATCTGGATGAATTATACCTCATTCGACGGGGAATTTAATTCTGAATCAGAATAAGTTAGCCTTTTTTGAAAAGATTCACTTTTGGAAGAGAAAAACACAAAAAACCAATTTTTGAAGAAATCCATGATGGTTAGCCTCTGTTTTTTTATGCCTAAAAAAAAAATATGTCTCAAATCTGGATGAATTATACCTCATTCGACGGGGAATTTAATTCTGAATCAGAATAAATTAGTCTTTTTTGAAAAGATTCACTTTTGGAAGAGAAAAACATAAAAAACCAATTTTTGAAGAAATCCATGATGGTTAGCCTCTGTTTTTTTATGCCTAAAAAAAAAAATATGTCTCAGATCTGGATGAATTATACCTCATTCGACGGGGAATTTAATTCTGAATCAGAATAAGTTAGCCTTTTTTGAAAATATTCACTTTTGGAAGAGAAAAACACAAAAAACCAATTTTTGAAGAAATCCATGATGGTTAGCCTCTGTTTTTTTATGCCTAAAAAAAAAATATGTCTCAGATCTGGATGAATTATACCTCATTCGACGGGGAATTTAATTCTGAATCAGAATAAATTAGCCTTTTTTGAAAAGATTCACTTTTGGAAGAGAAAAACACAAAAAACCAATTTTTGAAGAAATCCATGATGGTTAGCCTCTGTTTTTTTATGCCTAAAAGAAAATATGTCTCCGATCTGGATGAATTATACCTCATTCGACGGGGAATTTAATTCTCAATCAGAATAAATTAGCCTTTTTTGAAAAGATTCACTTTTGGAAGAGAAAAACACAAAAAACCAATTTTTGAAGAAATCCATGATGGTTAGCCTCTGTTTTTTTATGCCTAAAAAAAAAATATGTCTCAGATCTGGATGAATTATACCTCATTCGACGGGGAATTTAATTCTGAATCAGAATAAGTTAACCTTTCTTAAAAATATTCACTTTTGGAAGAGAAAAACACAAAAAACCAATTTTTGAAGAAATCCATGATGGTTAGCCTCTGTTTTTTTATGCCTAAAAGAAAATATGTCTCCGATCTGGATGAATTATACCTCATTCGACGGGGAATTTAATTCTGAATCAGAATAAATTAGCCTTTTTTGAAAAGATTCACTTTTGGAAGAGAAAAACACAAAAAACCAATTTTTGAAGAAATCCATGATGGTTAGCCTCTGTTTTTTTATGCCTAAAAAAAAAATATGTCTCAGATCTGGATGAATTATACCTCATTCGACGGGGAATTTAATTCTGAATCAGAATAAATTAGCCTTTTTTGAAAAGATTCACTTTTGGAAGAGAAAAACACAAAAAACCAATTTTTGAAGAAATCCATGATGGTTAGCCTCTGTTTTTTTATGCCTAAAAGAAAATATGTCTCCGATCTGGATGAATTATACCTCATTCGACGGGGAATTTAATTCTGAATCAGAATAAATTAGCCTTTTTTGAAAAGATTCACTTTTGGAAGAGAAAAACACAAAAAACCAATTTTTGAAGAAATCCATGATGGTTAGCCTCTGTTTTTTTATGCCTAAAAAAAAAATATGTCTCAAATCTGGATGAATTATACCTCATTCGACGGGGAATTTAATTCTGAATCAGAATAAATTAGTCTTTTTTGAAAAGATTCACTTTTGGAAGAGAAAAACACAAAAAACCAATTTTTGAAGAAATCCATGATGGTTAGCCTCTGTTTTTTTATGCCTAAAAAAAAAATATGTCTCAGATCTGGATGAATTATACCTCATTCGACGGGGAATTTAATTCTGAATCAGAATAAATTAGCCTTTTTTGAAAAGATTCACTTTTGGAAGAGAAAAACACAAAAAACCAATTTTTGAAGAAATCCATGATGGTTAGCCTCTGTTTTTTATGCCTAAAAAAAAAATATGTCTCAGATCTGGATGAATTATACCTCATTCGACGGGGAATTTAATTCTGAATCAGAATAAGTTAGCCTTTTTTGAAAATATTCACTTTTGGAAGAGAAAAACACAAAAAACCAATTTTTGAAGAAATCCATGATGGTTAGCCTCTGTTTTTTTATGCCTAAAAAAAATATGTCTCAGATCTGGATGAATTATACCTCATTCGACGGGGAATTTAATTCTGAATCAGAATAAGTTAGCCTTTTTTGCAAATATTCACTTTTGGAAGAGAAAAACACAAAAAACCAATTTTTGAAGAAATCCATGATGGTTAGCCTCTGTTTTTTTATGCCTAAAAAAAAATATGTCTCAGATCTAGATGAATTATACCTCATTCGACGGGGAATTTAATTCTGAATCAGAATAAGTTAGCCTTTTTTGAAAATATTCACTTTTGGAAGAGAAAAACACAAAAAACCAATTTTTGAAGAAATCCATGATGGTTAGCCTCTGTTTTTTTATGCCTAAAAAAAAAATATGTCTCAGATCTGGATGAATTATACCTCATTCGACGGGGAATTTAATTCTGAATCAGAATAAATTAGCCTTTTTTGAAAAGATTCACTTTTGGAAGAGAAAAACACAAAAAACCAATTTTTGAAGAAATCCATGATGGTTAGCCTCTGTTTTTTTATGCCTAAAAGAAAATATGTCTCCGATCTGGATGAATTATACCTCATTCGACGGGGAATTTAATTCTGAATCAGAATAAATTAGCCTTTTTTGAAAATATTCACTTTTGGAAGAGAAAAACACAAAAAACCAATTTTTGAAGAAATCCATGATGGTTAGCCTCTGTTTTTTTATGCCTAAAAAAAAAATATGTCTCAAATCTGGATGAATTATACCTCATTCGACGGGGAATTTAATTCTGAATCAGAATAAATTAGTCTTTTTTGAAAAGATTCACTTTTGGAAGAGAAAAACACAAAAAACCAATTTTTGAAGAAATCCATGATGGTTAGCCTCTGTTTTTTTATGCCTAAAAAAAAATATGTCTCAGATCTGGATGAATTATACCTCATTCGACGGGGAATTTAATTCTGAATCAGAATAAGTTAGCCTTTTTTGAAAAGATTCACTTTTGGAAGAGAAAAACACAAAAAACCAATTTTTGAAGAAATCCATGATGGTTAGCCTCTGTTTTTTTATGCCTAAAAAAAAAATATGTCTCAAATCTGGATGAATTATACCTCATTCGACGGGGAATTTAATTCTGAATCAGAATAAATTAGTCTTTTTTGAAAAGATTCACTTTTGGAAGAGAAAAACATAAAAAACCAATTTTTGAAGAAATCCATGATGGTTAGCCTCTGTTTTTTTATGCCTAAAAAAAAAAATATGTCTCAGATCTGGATGAATTATACCTCATTCGACGGGGAATTTAATTCTGAATCAGAATAAGTTAGCCTTTTTTGAAAATATTCACTTTTGGAAGAGAAAAACACAAAAAACCAATTTTTGAAGAAATCCATGATGGTTAGCCTCTGTTTTTTTATGCCTAAAAAAAAAATATGTCTCAGATCTGGATGAATTATACCTCATTCGACGGGGAATTTAATTCTGAATCAGAATAAATTAGCCTTTTTTGAAAAGATTCACTTTTGGAAGAGAAAAACACAAAAAACCAATTTTTGAAGAAATCCATGATGGTTAGCCTCTGTTTTTTTATGCCTAAAAGAAAATATGTCTCCGATCTGGATGAATTATACCTCATTCGACGGGGAATTTAATTCTCAATCAGAATAAATTAGCCTTTTTTGAAAAGATTCACTTTTGGAAGAGAAAAACACAAAAAACCAATTTTTGAAGAAATCCATGATGGTTAGCCTCTGTTTTTTTATGCCTAAAAAAAAAATATGTCTCAGATCTGGATGAATTATACCTCATTCGACGGGGAATTTAATTCTGAATCAGAATAAGTTAACCTTTCTTAAAAATATTCACTTTTGGAAGAGAAAAACACAAAAAACCAATTTTTGAAGAAATCCATGATGGTTAGCCTCTGTTTTTTTATGCCTAAAAGAAAATATGTCTCCGATCTGGATGAATTATACCTCATTCGACGGGGAATTTAATTCTGAATCAGAATAAATTAGCCTTTTTTGAAAAGATTCACTTTTGGAAGAGAAAAACACAAAAAACCAATTTTTGAAGAAATCCATGATGGTTAGCCTCTGTTTTTTTATGCCTAAAAAAAAATATGTCTCAGATCTGGATGAATTATACCTCATTCGACGGGGAATTTAATTCTGAATCAGAATAAGTTAGCCTTTTTTGCAAATATTCACTTTTGGAAGAGAAAAACACAAAAAACCAATTTTTGAAGAAATCCATGATGGTTAGCCTCTGTTTTTTTATGCCTAAAAAAAAATATGTCTCAGATCTGGATGAATTATACCTCATTCGACGGGGAATTTAATTCTGAATCAGAATAAGTTAGCCTTTTTTGAAAATATTCACTTTTGGAAGAGAAAAACACAAAAAACCAATTTTTGAAGAAATCCATGATGGTTAGCCTCTGTTTTTTTATGCCTAAAAAAAAAATATGTCTCAGATCTGGATGAATTATACCTCATTCGACGGGGAATTTAATTCTGAATCAGAATAAATTAGCCTTTTTTGAAAAGATTCACTTTTGGAAGAGAAAAACACAAAAAACCAATTTTTGAAGAAATCCATGATGGTTAGCCTCTGTTTTTTTATGCCTAAAAGAAAATATGTCTCCGATCTGGATGAATTATACCTCATTCGACGGGGAATTTAATTCTGAATCAGAATAAATTAGCCTTTTTTGAAAATATTCACTTTTGGAAGAGAAAAACACAAAAAACCAATTTTTGAAGAAATCCATGATGGTTAGCCTCTGTTTTTTTATGCCTAAAAAAAAAATATGTCTCAGATCTGGATGAATTATACCTCATTCGACGGGGAATTTAATTCTGAATCAGAATAAATTAGCCTTTTTTGAAAAGATTCACTTTTGGAAGAGAAAAACACAAAAAACCAATTTTTGAAGAAATCCATGATGGTTAGCCTCTGTTTTTTATGCCTAAAAAAAAAATATGTCTCAGATCTGGATGAATTATACCTCATTCGACGGGGAATTTAATTCTGAATCAGAATAAGTTAGCCTTTTTTGAAAATATTCACTTTTGGAAGAGAAAAACACAAAAAACCAATTTTTGAAGAAATCCATGATGGTTAGCCTCTGTTTTTTTATGCCTAAAAAAAAAATATGTCTCAGATCTGGATGAATTATACCTCATTCGACGGAGAATTTAATTCTGAATCAGAATAAATTAGCCTTTTTTGAAAAGATTCACTTTTGGAAGAGAAAAACACAAAAAACCAATTTTTGAAGAAATCCATGATGGTTAGCCTCTGTTTTTTTATGCCTAAAAAAAAAATATGTCTCATATCTGGATGAATTATACCTCATTCGACGGAGAATTTAATTCTGAATCAGAATAAATTAGCCTTTTTTGAAAATATTCACTTTTGGAAGAGAAAAACACAAAAAACCAATTTTTGAAGAAATCCATGATGGTTAGCCTCTGTTTTTTTATGCCTAAAAAAAAATATGTCTCAGATCTGGATGAATTATACCTCATTCGACGGAGAATTTAATTCTGAATCAGAATAAATTAGCCTTTTTTGAAAAGATTCACTTTTGGAAGAGAAAAACACAAAAAACCAATTTTTGAAGAAATCCATGATGGTTAGCCTCTGTTTTTTTATGCCTAAAAAAAAAATATGTCTCAGATCTGGATGAATTATACCTCATTCGACGGGGAATTTAATTCTGAATCAGAATAAGTTAGCCTTTTTTGAAAAGATTCACTTTTGGAAGAGAAAAACACAAAAAACCAATTTTTGAAGAAATCCATGATGGTTAGCCTCTGTTTTTTTATGCCTAAAAAAAAAATATGTCTCAGATCTGGATGAATTATACCTCATTCGACGGGGAATTTAATTCTGAATCAGAATAAGTTAGCCTTTTTTGAAAAGATTCACTTTTGGAAGAGAAAAACACAAAAAACCAATTTTTGAAGAAATCCATGATGGTTAGCCTCTGTTTTTTTATGCCTAAAAAAAAATATGTCTCAGATCTGGATGAATTATACCTCATTCGACGGGCAATTTAATTCTGAATCAGAATAAATTAGCCTTTTTTGAAAAGATTCACTTTTGGAAGAGAAAAACACAAAAAACCAATTTTTGAAGAAATCCATGATGGTTAGCCTCTGTTTTTTTATGCCTAAAAAAAAATATGTCTCAGATCTGGATGAATTATACCTCATTCGACATCTAGATGAATTGTACCTCATTCGACGGGGAATTTAATTCTGAATCAGAATAAGTTAGCCTTTTTTGAAAATATTCACTTTTGGAAGAGAAAAACACAAAAAACCAATTTTTGAAGAAATCCATGATGGTTAGCCTCTGTTTTTTTATGCCTAAAAAAAAAATATGTCTCAGATCTGGATGAATTATACCTCATTCGACGGAGAATTTAATTCTGAATCAGAATAAATTAGCCTTTTTTGAAAAGATTCACTTTTGGAAGAGAAAAACACAAAAAACCAATTTTTGAAGAAATCCATGATGGTTAGCCTCTGTTTTTTTATGCCTAAAAAAAAAATATGTCTCATATCTGGATGAATTATACCTCATTCGACGGAGAATTTAATTCTGAATCAGAATAAATTAGCCTTTTTTGAAAATATTCACTTTTGGAAGAGAAAAACACAAAAAACCAATTTTTGAAGAAATCCATGATGGTTAGCCTCTGTTTTTTTATGCCTAAAAAAAAAATATGTCTCAGATCTGGATGAATTATACCTCATTCGACGGAGAATTTAATTCTGAATCAGAATAAATTAGCCTTTTTTGAAAAGATTCACTTTTGGAAGAGAAAAACACAAAAAAACAATTTTTGAAGAAATCCATGATGGTTAGCCTCTGTTTTTTTATGCCTAAAAAAAAAATATGTCTCAGATCTGGATGAATTATACCTCATTCGACGGGGAATTTAATTCTGAATCAGAATAAGTTAGCCTTTTTTGAAAAGATTCACTTTTGGAAGAGAAAAACACAAAAAACCAATTTTTGAAGAAATCCATGATGGTTAGCCTCTGTTTTTTTATGCCTAAAAAAAAATATGTCTCAGATCTGGATGAATTATACCTCATTCGACGGGGAATTTAATTCTGAATCAGAATAAGTTAGCCTTTTTTGAAAATATTCACTTTTGGAAGAGAAAAACACAAAAAACCAATTTTTGAAGAAATCCATGATGGTTAGCCTCTGTTTTTTTATGCCTAAAAAAAAATATGTCTCAGATCTGGATGAATTATACCTCATTCGACGGGGAATTTAATTCTGAATCAGAATAAGTTAGCCTTTTTTGAAAATATTCACTTTTCGAAGAGAAAAACACAAAAAACCAATTTTTGAAGAAATCCATGATGGTTAGCCTCTGTTTTTTTATGCCTAAAAAAAAATATGTCTCCGATCTGGATGAATTATACCTCATTCGACGGGGAATTTAATTCTGAATCAGAATAAATTAGCCTTTTTTGAAAAGATTCACTTTTGGAAGAGAAAAACACAAAAAACCAATTTTTGAAGAAATCCATGATGGTTAGCCTCTGTTTTTTTATGCCTAAAAAAAAATATGTCTCAGATCTGGATGAATTATACCTCATTCGACGGGGAATTTAATTCTGAATCAGAATAAGTTAGCCTTTTTTGAAAATATTCACTTTTCGAAGAGAAAAACACAAAAAACCTATTTTTGAAGAAATCCATGATGGTTAGCTTCTGTTTTTTTATGCCTAAAAAAAAATATGTCTCAGATCTGGATGAATTATACCTCATTCGACGGGGAATTTAATTCTGAATCAGAATAAATTAGCCTTTTTTGAAAAGATTCACTTTTGGAAGAGAAAAACACAAAAAACCAATTTTTGAAGAAATCCATGATGGTTAGCCTCTGTTTTTTTATGCCTAAAAAAAAATATGTCTCAGATCTGGATGAATTATACCTCATTCGACGGGGAATTTAATTCTGAATCAGAATAAGTTAGCCTTTTTTGAAAAGATTCACTTTTGGAAGAGAAAAACAGAAAAAACCAATTTTTGAAGAAATCCATGATGGTTTGCCTCTGTTTTTTTATGCCTAAAAAAAAAAATATGTCTCAGATCTGGATGAATTATACCTCATTCGACGGGGAATTTAATTCTGAATCAGAATAAGTTAGCCTTTTTTGAAAAGATTCACTTTTGGAAGAGAAAAACACAAAAAACCAATTTTTGAAGAAATCCATGATGGTTAGCCTCAGTTTTTTTATGCCTAAAAGAAAATATGTCTCCGATCTCGATGAATTATACCTCATTCGACGGGGAATTTAATTCTGAATCAGAATAAATTAGCCTTTTTTGAAAAGATTCACTTTTGGAAGAGAAAAACACAAAAAACCAATTTTTGAAGAAATCCATGATGGTTAGCCTCTGTTTTTTTATGCCTAAAAAAAAAATATGTCTCAGATCTGGATGAATTATACCTCATTCGACGGAGAATTTAATTCTGAATCAGAATAAATTAGCCTTTTTTGAAAAGATTCACTTTTGGAAGAGAAAAACACAAAAAACCAATTTTTGAAGAAATCCATGATGGTTAGCCTCTGTTTTTTTATGCCTAAAAAAAAAATATGTCTCAGATCTGGATGAATTATACCTCATTCGACGGAGAATTTAATTCTGAATCAGAATAAATTAGTCTTTTTTGAAAAGATTCACTTTTGGAAGAGAAAAACACAAAAAACCAATTTTTGAAGAAATCCATGATGGTTAGCCTCTGTTTTTTTATGCCTAAAAAAAAAATATGTCTCAGATCTGGATGAATTATACCTCATTCGACGGAGAATTTAATTCTGAATCAGAATAAATTAGCCTTTTTTGAAAAGATTCACTTTTGGAAGAGAAAAACACAAAAAAACAATTTTTGAAGAAATCCATGATGGTTAGCCTCTGTTTTTTTATGCCTAAAAAAAAATATGTCTCAGATCTGGATGAATTATACCTCATTCGACGGGGAATTTAATTCTGAATCAGAATAAGTTAGCCTTTTTTGAAAATATTCACTTTTGGAAGAGAAAAACACAAAAAACCAATTTTTGAAGAAATCCATGATGGTTAGCCTCTGTTTTTTTATGCCTAAAAAAAAATATGTCTCAGATCTGGATGAATTATACCTCATTCGACGGGGAATTTAATTCTGAATCAGAATAAGTTAGCCTTTTTTGAAAATATTCACTTTTCGAAGAGAAAAACACAAAAAACCAATTTTTGAAGAAATCCATGATGGTTAGCCTCTGTTTTTTTATGCCTAAAAAAAAATATGTCTCCGATCTGGATGAATTATACCTCATTCGACGGGGAATTTAATTCTGAATCAGAATAAATTAGCCTTTTTTGAAAAGATTCACTTTTGGAAGAGAAAAACACAAAAAACCAATTTTTGAAGAAATCCATGATGGTTAGCCTCTGTTTTTTTATGCCTAAAAAAAAATATGTCTCAGATCTGGATGAATTATACCTCATTCGACGGGGAATTTAATTCTGAATCAGAATAAGTTAGCCTTTTTTGAAAATATTCACTTTTCGAAGAGAAAAACACAAAAAACCTATTTTTGAAGAAATCCATGATGGTTAGCTTCTGTTTTTTTATGCCTAAAAAAAAATATGTCTCAGATCTGGATGAATTATACCTCATTCGACGGGGAATTTAATTCTGAATCAGAATAAATTAGCCTTTTTTGAAAAGATTCACTTTTGGAAGAGAAAAACACAAAAAACCAATTTTTGAAGAAATCCATGATGGTTAGCCTCTGTTTTTTTATGCCTAAAAAAAAATATGTCTCAGATCTGGATGAATTATACCTCATTCGACGGGGAATTTAATTCTGAATCAGAATAAGTTAGCCTTTTTTGAAAAGATTCACTTTTGGAAGAGAAAAACAGAAAAAACCAATTTTTGAAGAAATCCATGATGGTTTGCCTCTGTTTTTTTATGCCTAAAAAAAAAAATATGTCTCAGATCTGGATGAATTATACCTCATTCGACGGGGAATTTAATTCTGAATCAGAATAAGTTAGCCTTTTTTGAAAAGATTCACTTTTGGAAGAGAAAAACACAAAAAACCAATTTTTGAAGAAATCCATGATGGTTAGCCTCAGTTTTTTTATGCCTAAAAGAAAATATGTCTCCGATCTCGATGAATTATACCTCATTCGACGGGGAATTTAATTCTGAATCAGAATAAATTAGCCTTTTTTGAAAAGATTCACTTTTGGAAGAGAAAAACACAAAAAACCAATTTTTGAAGAAATCCATGATGGTTAGCCTCTGTTTTTTTATGCCTAAAAAAAAAATATGTCTCAGATCTGGATGAATTATACCTCATTCGACGGAGAATTTAATTCTGAATCAGAATAAATTAGCCTTTTTTGAAAAGATTCACTTTTGGAAGAGAAAAACACAAAAAACCAATTTTTGAAGAAATCCATGATGGTTAGCCTCTGTTTTTTTATGCCTAAAAAAAAAATATGTCTCAGATCTGGATGAATTATACCTCATTCGACGGAGAATTTAATTCTGAATCAGAATAAATTAGTCTTTTTTGAAAAGATTCACTTTTGGAAGAGAAAAACACAAAAAACCAATTTTTGAAGAAATCCATGATGGTTAGCCTCTGTTTTTTTATGCCTAAAAAAAAAATATGTCTCAGATCTGGATGAATTATACCTCATTCGACGGGGAATTTAATTCTGAATCAGAATAAGTTAGCCTTTCTTGAAAATATTCACTTTTGGAAGAGAAAAACACAAAAAACCAATTTTTGAAGAAATCCATGATGGTTAGCCTCTGTTTTTTTATGCCTAAAAGAAAATATGTCTCCGATCTGGATGAATTATACCTCATTCGACGGGGAATTTAATTCTGAATCAGAATAAATTAGCCTTTTTTGAAAAGATTCACTTTTGGAAGAGAAAAACACAAAAAACCAATTTTTGAAGAAATCCATGATGATTAGCCTCTGTTTTTTTATGCCTAAAAGAAAATATGTCTCTGATCTCGATGAATTATACCTCATTCGACGGGGAATTTAATTCTGAATCAGAATAAATTAGCCTTTTTTGAAAAGATTCACTTTTGGAAGAGAAAAACACAAAAAACCAATTTTTGAAGAAATCCATGATGGTTAGCCTCTGTTTTTTTATGCCTAAAAAAAAAATATGTCTCAGATCTGGATGAATTATACCTCATTCGACGGGGAATATAATTCTGAATCAGAATAAATTAGCCTTTTTTGAAAAGATTCACTTTTGGAAGAGAAAAACACAAAAAACCAATTTTTGAAGAAATCCATGATGGTTAGCCTCTGTTTTTTTATGCCTAAAAAAAAAATATGTCTCAAATCTGGATGAATTATACCTCATTCGACGGGGAATTTAATTCTGAATCAGAATAAATTAGTCTTTTTTGAAAAGATTCACTTTTGGAAGAGAAAAACACAAAAAACCAATTTTTGAAGAAATCCATGATGGTTAGCCTCTGTTTTTTTATGCCTAAAAAAAAAAATATGTCTCAGATCTGGATGAATTATACCTCATTCGACGGGGAATTTAATTCTGAATCAGAATAAGTTAGCCTTTTTTGAAAATATTCACTTTTGGAAGAGAAAAACACAAAAAACCAATTTTTGAAGAAATCCATGATGGTTAGCCTCTGTTTTTTTATGCCTAAAAAAAAAATATGTCTCAGATCTGGATGAATTATACCTCATTCGACGGGGAATTTAATTCTGAATCAGAATAAATTAGCCTTTTTTGAAAAGATTCACTTTTGGAAGAGAAAAACACAAAAAACCAATTTTTGAAGAAATCCATGATGGTTAGCCTCTGTTTTTTTATGCCTAAAAAAAAAAATATGTCTCAGATCTGGATGAATTATACCTCATTCGACGGGGAATATAATTCTGAATCAGAATAAATTAGCCTTTTTTGAAAATATTCACTTTTGGAAGAGAAAAACACAAAAAACCAAGTTTTGAAGAAATCCATGATGGTTAGCCTCTGTTTTTTTATGCCTAAAAAAAAAATATGTCTCAGATCTGGATGAATTATACCTCATTCGACGGGGAATTTAATTCTGAATCAGAATAAATTAGCCTTTTTTGAAAAGATTCACTTTTGGAAGAGAAAAACACAAAAAACCAATTTTTGAAGAAATCCATGATGGTTAGCCTCTGTTTTTTTATGCCTAAAAAAAAAATATGTCTCAGATCTGGATGAATTATACCTCATTCGACGGGGAATATAATTCTGAATCAGAATAAATTAGCCTTTTTTGAAAAGATTCACTTTTGGAAGAGAAAAACACAAAAAACCAATTTTTGAAGAAATCCATGATGGTTAGCCTCTGTTTTTTTATGCCTAAAAAAAAAATATGTCTCAAATCTGGATGAATTATACCTCATTCGACGGGGAATTTAATTCTGAATCAGAATAAATTAGCCTTTTTTGAAAAGATTCACTTTTGGAAGAGAAAAACACAAAAAACCAATTTTTGAAGAAATCCATGATGGTTAGCCTCTGTTTTTTTATGCCTAAAAAAAAAATATGTCTCAGATCTGGATGAATTATACCTCATTCGACGGGGAATATAATTCTGAATCAGAATAAATTAGCCTTTTTTGAAAAGATTCACTTTTGGAAGAGAAAAACACAAAAAACCAATTTTTGAAGAAATCCATGATGGTTAGCCTCTGTTTTTTTATGCCTAAAAAAAAAATATGTCTCAGATCTGGATGAATTATACCTCATTCGACGGGGAATTTAATTCTGAATCAGAATAAATTAGTCTTTTTTGAAAAGATTCACTTTTGGAAGAGAAAAACACAAAAAACCAATTTTTGAAGAAATCCATGATGGTTAGCCTCTGTTTTTTTATGCCTAAAAAAAAAAATATGTCTCAGATCTGGATGAAATATACCTCATTCGACGGGGAATTTAATTCTGAATCAGAATAAGTTAGCCTTTTTTGAAAATATTCACTTTTGGAAGAGAAAAACACAAAAAACCAATTTTTGAAGAAATCCATGATGGTTAGCCTCTGTTTTTTTATGCCTAAAAAAAAAATATGTCTCAGATCTGGATGAATTATACCTCATTCGACGGGGAATTTAATTCTGAATCAGAATAAATTAGTCTTTTTTGAAAAGATTCACTTTTGGAAGAGAAAAACACAAAAAACCAATTTTTGAAGAAATCCATGATGGTTAGCCTCTGTTTTTTTATGCCTAAAAAAAAAATATGTCTCCGATCTGGATGAATTATACCTCATTCGACGGGGAATTTAATTCTGAATCAGAATAAATTAGTCTTTTTTGAAAAGATTCACTTTTGGAAGAGAAAAACACAAAAAACCAATTTTTGAAGAAATCCATGATGGTTAGCCTCTGTTTTTTTATGCCTAAAAAAAAAATATGTCTCAGATCTGGATGAATTATACCTCATTCGACGGGGAATTTAATTCTCAATCAGAATAAGTTAGCCTTTCTTGAAAATATTCACTTTTGGAAGAGAAAAACACAAAAAACCAATTTTTGAAGAAATCCATGATGGTTAGCCTCTGTTTTTTTATGCCTAAAAGAAAATATGTCTCCGATCTGGATGAATTATACCTCATTCGACGGGGAATTTAATTCTGAATCAGAATAAATTAGCCTTTTTTGAAAAGATTCACTTTTGGAAGAGAAAAACACAAAAAACCAATTTTTGAAGAAATCCATGATGGTTAGCCTCTGTTTTTTTATGCCTAAAAAAAAATATCTCTCCGATCTGGATGAATTATACCTCATTCGACGGGGAATTTAATTCTGAATCAGAATAAATTAGCCTTTTTTGAAAAGATTCACTTTTGGAAGAGAAAAACACAAAAAACCAATTTTTGAAGAAATCCATGATGGTTAGCCTTTGTTTTTTTATGCCTAAAAAAAAAATATGTCTCAGATCTGGATGAATTATACCTCATTCGACGGGGAATTTAATTCTGAATCAGAATAAATTAGCCTTTTTTGAAAATATTCACTTTTGGAAGAGAAAAACACAAAAAACCAAGTTTTGAAGAAATCCATGATGGTTAGCCTCTGTTTTTTTATGCCTAAAAAAAAAATATGTCTCAGATCTGGATGAATTATACCTCATTCGACGGGGAATTTAATTCTGAATCAGAATAAGTTAGCCTTTTTTGAAAAGATTCACTTTTGGAAGAGAAAAACACAAAAAACCAATTTTTGAAGAAATCCATGATGGTTAGCCTCTGTTTTTTTATGCCTAAAAAAAAAATATGTCTCAAATCTGGATGAATTATACCTCATTCGACGGGGAATTTAATTCTGAATCAGAATAAATTAGTCTTTTTTGAAAAGATTCACTTTTGGAAGAGAAAAACACAAAAAACCAATTTTTGAAGAAATCCATGATGGTTAGCCTCTGTTTTTTTATGCCTAAAAAAAAAATATGTCTCAGATCTGGATGAATTATACCTCATTCGACGGGGAATTTAATTCTGAATCAGAATAAGTTAGCCTTTTTTGAAAATATTCACTTTTGGAAGAGAAAAACACAAAAAACCAATTTTTGAAGAAATCCATGATGGTTAGCCTCTGTTTTTTTATGCCTAAAAAAAAAATATGTCTCAGATCTGGATGAATTATACCTCATTCGACGGGGAATTTAATTCTGAATCAGAATAAATTAGCCTTTTTTGAAAAGATTCACTTTTGGAAGAGAAAAACACAAAAAACCAATTTTTGAAGAAATCCATGATGGTTAGCCTCTGTTTTTTTATGCCTAAAAAAAAAATATGTCTCAGATCTGGATGAATTATACCTCATTCGACGGGGAATATAATTCTGAATCAGAATAAATTAGCCTTTTTTGAAAAGATTCACTTTTGGAAGAGAAAAACACAAAAAACCAATTTTTGAAGAAATCCATGATGGTTAGCCTCTGTTTTTTTATGCCTAAAAAAAAAATATGTCTCAAATCTGGATGAATTATACCTCATTCGACGGGGAATTTAATTCTGAATCAGAATAAATTAGTCTTTTTTGAAAAGATTCACTTTTGGAAGAGAAAAACACAAAAAACCAATTTTTGAAGAAATCCATGATGGTTAGCCTCTGTTTTTTTATGCCTAAAAAAAAAATATGTCTCAGATCTGGATGAATTATACCTCATTCGACGGAGAATTTAATTCTGAATCAGAATAAATTAGCCTTTTTTGAAAAGATTCACTTTTGGAAGAGAAAAACACAAAAAACCAATTTTTGAAGAAATCCATGATGGTTAGCCTCTGTTTTTTTATGCCTAAAAAAAAAATATGTCTCAGATCTGGATGAATTATACCTCATTCGACGGGGAATATAATTCTGAATCAGAATAAATTAGCCTTTTTTGAAAAGATTCACTTTTGGAAGAGAAAAACACAAAAAACCAATTTTTGAAGAAATCCATGATGGTTAGCCTCTGTTTTTTTATGCCTAAAAAAAAAAATATGTCTCAGATCTGGATGAATTATACCTCATTCGACGGGGAATTTAATTCTGAATCAGAATAAGTTAGCCTTTTTTGAAAATATTCACTTTTGGAAGAGAAAAACACAAAAAACCAATTTTTGAAGAAATCCATGATGGTTAGCCTCTGTTTTTTTATGCCTAAAAAAAAAATATGTCTCAGATCTGGATGAATTATACCTCATTCGACGGGGAATTTAATTCTGAATCAGAATAAATTAGCCTTTTTTGAAAAGATTCACTTTTGGAAGAGAAAAACACAAAAAACCAATTTTTGAAGAAATCCATGATGGTTAGCCTCTGTTTTTTTATGCCTAAAAGAAAATATGTCTCCGATCTGGATGAATTATACCTCATTCGACGGGGAATTTAATTCTGAATCAGAATAAGTTAGCCTTTTTTGAAAAGATTCACTTTTGGAAGAGAAAAACACAAAAAACCAATTTTTGAAGAAATCCATGATGGTTAGCCTCTGTTTTTTTATGCCTAAAAAAAAAATATGTCTCCGATCTGGATGAATTATACCTCATTCGACGGGGAATTTAATTCTGAATCAGAATAAATTAGTCTTTTTTGAAAAGATTCACTTTTGGAAGAGAAAAACACAAAAAACCAATTTTTGAAGAAATCCATGATGGTTAGCCTCTGTTTTTTTATGCCTAAAAAAAAAATATGTCTCAGATCTGGATGAATTATACCTCATTCGACGGGGAATTTAATTCTGAATCAGAATAAGTTAGCCTTTCTTGAAAAGATTCACTTTTGGAAGAGAAAAACACAAAAAACCAATTTTTGAAGAAATCCATGATGGTTAGCCTCTGTTTTTTTATGCCTAAAAGAAAATATGTCTCCGATCTGGATGAATTATACCTCATTCGACGGGGAATTTAATTCTGAATCAGAATAAATTAGCCTTTTTTGAAAAGATTCACTTTTGGAAGAGAAAAACACAAAAAACCAATTTTTGAAGAAATCCATGATGGTTAGCCTCTGTTTTTTTATGCCTAAAAAAAAATATGTCTCCGATCTGGATGAATTATACCTCATTCGACGGGGAATTTAATTCTGAATCAGAATAAATTAGCCTTTTTTGAAAAGATTCACTTTTGGAAGAGAAAAACACAAAAAACCAATTTTTGAAGAAATCCATGATGGTTAGCCTCTGTTTTTTTATGCCTAAAAAAAAAATATGTCTCAGATCTGGATGAATTATACCTCATTCGACGGGGAATTTAATTCTGAATCAGAATAAATTAGCCTTTTTTGAAAAGATTCACTTTTGGAAGAGAAAAACACAAAAAACCAATTTTTGAAGAAATCCATGATGGTTAGCCTCTGTTTTTTTATGCCTAAAAGAAAATATGTCTCCGATCTGGATGAATTATACCTCATTCGACGGGGAATTTAATTCTGAATCAGAATAAATTAGCCTTTTTTGAAAAGATTCACTTTTGGAAGAGAAAAACACAAAAAACCAATTTTTGAAGAAATCCATGATGGTTAGCCTCTGTTTTTTTATGCCTAAAAGAAAATATGTCTCCGATCTGGATGAATTATACCTCATTCGACGGGGAATTTAATTCTGAATCAGAATAAATTAGTCTTTTTTGAAAAGATTCACTTTTGGAAGAGAAAAACACAAAAAACCAATTTTTGAAGAAATCCATGATGGTTAGCCTCTGTTTTTTTATGCCTAAAAAAAAAATATGTCTCAGATCTGGATGAATTATACCTCATTCGACGGGGAATTTAATTCTGAATCAGAATAAGTTAGCCTTTCTTGAAAAGATTCACTTTTGGAAGAGAAAAACACAAAAAACCAATTTTTGAAGAAATCCATGATGGTTAGCCTCTGTTTTTTTATGCCTAAAAGAAAATATGTCTCCGATCTGGATGAATTATACCTCATTCGACGGGGAATTTAATTCTGAATCAGAATAAATTAGCCTTTTTTGAAAAGATTCACTTTTGGAAGAGAAAAACACAAAAAACCAATTTTTGAAGAAATCCATGATGGTTAGCCTCTGTTTTTTTATGCCTAAAAAAAAATATGTCTCCGATCTGGATGAATTATACCTCATTCGACGGGGAATTTAATTCTGAATCAGAATAAATTAGCCTTTTTTGAAAAGATTCACTTTTGGAAGAGAAAAACACAAAAAACCAATTTTTGAAGAAATCCATGATGGTTAGCCTCTGTTTTTTTATGCCTAAAAAAAAATATGTCTCCGATCTGGATGAATTATACCTCATTCGACGGGGAATTTAATTCTGAATCAGAATAAATTAGCCTTTTTTGAAAAGATTCACTTTTGGAAGAGAAAAACACAAAAAACCAATTTTTGAAGAAATCCATGATGGTTAGCCTCTGTTTTTTTATGCCTAAAAAAAAAATATGTCTCAGATCTGGATGAATTATACCTCATTCGACGGGGAATTTAATTCTGAATCAGAATAAATTAGCCTTTTTTGAAAAGATTCACTTTTGGAAGAGAAAAACACAAAAAACCAATTTTTGAAGAAATCCATGATGGTTAGCCTCTGTTTTTTTATGCCTAAAAGAAAATATGTCTCCGATCTGGATGAATTATACCTCATTCGACGGGGAATTTAATTCTGAATCAGAATAAATTAGCCTTTCTTGAAAAGATTCACTTTTGGAAGAGAAAAACACAAAAAACCAATTTTTGAAGAAATCCATGATGGTTAGCCTCTGTTTTTTTATGCCTAAAAAAAAATATGTCTCCGATCTGGATGAATTATACCTCATTCGACGGGGAATTTAATTCTGAATCAGAATAAATTAGCCTTTTTTGAAAAGATTCACTTTTGGAAGAGAAAAACACAAAAAACCAATTTTTGAAGAAATCCATGATGGTTAGCCTCTGTTTTTTTATGCCTAAAAAAAAGTATGTCTCCGATCTGGATGAATTATACCTCATTCGACGGGGAATTTAATTCTGAATCAGAATAAATTAGCCTTTTTTGAAAAGATTCACTTTTGGAAGAGAAAAACACAAAAAACCAATTTTTGAAGAAATCCATGATGGTTAGCCTCTGTTTTTTTATGCCTAAAAAAAAAATATGTCTCAGATCTGGATGAATTATACCTCATTCGACGGGGAATTTAATTCTGAATCAGAATAAATTAGCCTTTTTTGAAAATATTCACTTTTGGAAGAGAAAAACACAAAAAACCAATTTTTGAAGAAATCCATGATGGTTAGCCTCTGTTTTTTTATGCCTAAAAAAAAAATATGTCTCAGATCTGGATGAATTATACCTCATTCGACGGGGAATTTAATTCTGAATCAGAATAAATTAGCCTTTTTTGAAAAGATTCACTTTTGGAAGAGAAAAACACAAAAAACCAATTTTTGAAGAAATCCATGATGGTTAGCCTCTGTTTTTTTATGCCTAAAAAAAAAATATGTCTCAGATCTGGATGAATTATACCTCATTCGACGGAGAATTTAATTCTGAATCAGAATAAATTAGCCTTTTTTGAAAAGATTCACTTTTGGAAGAGAAAAACACAAAAAACCAATTTTTGAAGAAATCCATGATGGTTAGCCTCTGTTTTTTTATGCCTAAAAAAAAAATATGTCTCAGATCTGGATGAATTATACCTCATTCGACGGGGAATATAATTCTGAATCAGAATAAATTAGCCTTTTTTGAAAAGATTCACTTTTGGAAGAGAAAAACACAAAAAACCAATTTTTGAAGAAATCCATGATGGTTAGCCTCTGTTTTTTTATGCCTAAAAAAAAATATGTCTCAGATCTGGATGAATTATACCTCATTCGACGGGGAATTTAATTCTGAATCAGAATAAGTTAGCCTTTTTTGAAAAGATTCACTTTTGGAAGAGAAAAACACAAAAAACCAATTTTTGAAGAAATCCATGATGGTTAGCCTCTGTTTTTTTATGCCTAAAAAAAAAATATGTCTCAAATCTGGATGAATTATACCTCATTCGACGGGGAATTTAATTCTGAATCAGAATAAATTAGTCTTTTTTGAAAAGATTCACTTTTGGAAGAGAAAAACACAAAAAACCAATTTTTGAAGAAATCCATGATGGTTAGCCTCTGATTTTGTATGCCTAAAAAAAAAAATATGTCTCAGATCTGGATGAATTATACCTCATTCGACGGGGAATTTAATTCTGAATCAGAATAAGTTAGCCTTTTTTGAAAATATTCACTTTTGGAAGAGAAAAACACAAAAAACCAATTTTTGAAGAAATCCATGATGGTTAGCCTCTGTTTTTTTATGCCTAAAAAAAAAATATGTCTCAGATCTGGATGAATTATACCTCATTCGACGGGGAATTTAATTCTGAATCAGAATAAATTAGCCTTTTTTGAAAAGATTCACTTTTGGAAGAGAAAAACACAAAAAACCAATTTTTGAAGAAATCCATGATGGTTAGCCTCTGTTTTTTTATGCCTAAAAAAAAAATATGTCTCAGATCTGGATGAATTATACCTCATTCGACGGGGAATTTAATTCTGAATCAGAATAAATTAGCCTTTTTTGAAAAGATTCACTTTTGGAAGAGAAAAACACAAAAAACCAATTTTTGAAGAAATCCATGATGGTTAGCCTCTGTTTTTTTATGCCTAAAAAAAAAAATATGTCTCAGATCTGGATGAATTATACCTCATTCGACGGGGAATTTAATTCTCAATCAGAATAAATTAGCCTTTTTTGAAAAGATTCACTTTTGGAAGAGAAAAACACAAAAAACCAATTTTTGAAGAAATCCATGATGGTTAGCCTCTGTTTTTTTATGCCTAAAAAAAAATATGTCTCCGATCTGGATGAATTATACCTCATTCGACGGGGAATTTAATTCTGAATCAGAATAAATTAGCCTTTTTTGAAAAGATTCACTTTTGGAAGAGAAAAACACAAAAAACCAATTTTTGAAGAAATCCATGATGGTTAGCCTCTGTTTTTTTATGCCTAAAAAAAAAATATGTCTCAGATCTGGATGAATTATACCTCATTCGACGGGGAATATAATTCTGAATCAGAATAAATTAGCCTTTTTTGAAAAGATTCACTTTTGGAAGAGAAAAACACAAAAAACCAATTTTTGAAGAAATCCATGATGGTTAGCCTCTGTTTTTTTATGCCTAAAAAAAAATATGTCTCAGATCTGGATGAATTATACCTCATTCGACGGGGAATTTAATTCTGAATCAGAATAAGTTAGCCTTTTTTGAAAAGATTGACTTTTGGAAGAGAAAAACACAAAAAACCAATTTTTGAAGAAATCCATGATGGTTAGCCTCTGTTTTTTTATGCCTAAAAAAAAAATATGTCTCAAATCTGGATGAATTATACCTCATTCGACGGGGAATTTAATTCTGAATCAGAATAAATTAGTCTTTTTTGAAAAGATTCACTTTTGGAAGAGAAAAACACAAAAAACCAATTTTTGAAGAAATCCATGATGGTTAGCCTCTGATTTTGTATGCCTAAAAAAAAAAATATGTCTCAGATCTGGATGAATTATACCTCATTCGACGGGGAATTTAATTCTGAATCAGAATAAGTTAGCCTTTTTTGAAAATATTCACTTTTGGAAGAGAAAAACACAAAAAACCAATTTTTGAAGAAATCCATGATGGTTAGCCTCTGTTTTTTTATGCCTAAAAAAAAAATATGTCTCAGATCTGGATGAATTATACCTCATTCGACAGGGAATTTAATTCTGAATCAGAATAAATTAGCCTTTTTTGAAAAGATTCACTTTTGGAAGAGAAAAACACAAAAAACCAATTTTTGAAGAAATCCATGATGGTTAGCCTCTGTTTTTTTATGCCTAAAAAAAAAATATGTCTCCGAGCTGGATGAATTATACCTCATTCGACGGGGAATTTAATTCTGAATCAGAATAAATTAGTCTTTTTTGAAAAGATTCACTTTTGGAAGAGAAAAACACAAAAAACCAATTTTTGAAGAAATCCATGATGGTTAGCCTCTGTTTTTTTATGCCTAAAAAAAAAATATGTCTCAGATCTGGATGAATTATACCTCATTCGACGGGGAATTTAATTCTGAATCAGAATAAGTTAGCCTTTCTTGAAAATATTCACTTTTGGAAGAGAAAAACACAAAAAACCAATTTTTGAAGAAATCCATGATGGTTAGCCTCTGTTTTTTTATGCCTAAAAGAAAATATGTCTCCGATCTGGATGAATTATACCTCATTCGACGGGGAATTTAATTCTGAATCAGAATAAATTAGCCTTTTTTGAAAAGATTCACTTTTGGAAGAGAAAAACACAAAAAACCAATTTTTGAAGAAATCCATGATGGTTAGCCTCTGTTTTTTTATGCCTAAAAGAAAATATGTCTCCGATCTGGATGAATTATACCTCATTCGACGGGGAATTTAATTCTGAATCAGAATAAATTAGCCTTTTTTGAAAAGATTCACTTTTGGAAGAGAAAAACACAAAAAACCAATTTTTGAAGAAATCCATGATGGTTAGCCTCTGTTTTTTTATGCCTAAAAAAAAATATGTCTCCGATCTGGATGAATTATACCTCATTCGACGGGGAATTTAATTCTGAATCAGAATAAATTAGCCTTTTTTGAAAAGATTCACTTTTGGAAGAGAAAAACACAAAAAACCAATTTTTGAAGAAATCCATGATGGTTAGCCTCTGTTTTTTTATGCCTAAAAAAAAATATGTCTCCGATCTGGATGAATTATACCTCATTCGACGGGGAATTTAATTCTGAATCAGAATAAATTAGCCTTTTTTGAAAAGATTCACTTTTGGAAGAGAAAAACACAAAAAACCAATTTTTGAAGAAATCCATGATGGTTAGCCTCTGTTTTTTTATGCCTAAAAAAAAAATATGTCTCCGATCTGGATGAATTATACCTCATTCGACGGGGAATTTAATTCTGAATCAGAATAAATTAGCCTTTTTTGAAAAGATTCACTTTTGGAAGAGAAAAACACAAAAAACCAATTTTTGAAGAAATCCATGATGGTTAGCCTCTGTTTTTTTATGCCTAAAAAAAAAAAATATGTCTCAGATCTGGATGAATTATACCTCATTCGACGGGGAATTTAATTCTGAATCAGAATAAGTTAGCCTTTTTTGAAAAGATTCACTTTTGGAAGAGAAAAACACAAAAAACCAATTTTTGAAGAAATCCATGATGGTTAGCCTCTGTTTTTTTATGCCTAAAAGAAAATATGTCTCCGATCTGGATGAATTATACCTCATTCGACGGGGAATTTAATGCTGAATCAGAATAAATTAGCCCCTTTTGAAAAGATTCACTTTTGGAAGAGAAAAACACAAAAAACCAATTTTTGAAGAAATCCATGATGGTTAGCCTCTGTTTTTTTATGCCTAAAAGAAAATATGTCTCCGATCTGGATGAATTATACCTCATTCGACGGGGAATTTAATTCTAAATCAGAATAAATTAGCCTTTTTTGAAAAGATTCACTTTTGGAAGAGAAAAACACAAAAAACCAATTTTTGAAGAAATCCATGATGGTTAGCCTCTGTTTTTTTATGCCTAAAAAAAAATATGTCTCCGATCTGGATGAATTATACCTCATTCGACGGGGAATTTAATTCTGAATCAGAATAAATTAGCCTTTTTTGAAAAGATTCACTTTTGGAAGAGAAAAACACAAAAAACCAATTTTTGAAGAAATCCATGATGGAAGAGAAAAACACAAAAAACCAATTTTTGAAGAAATCCATGATGGTTAGCCTCTGTTTTTTTATGCCTAAAAGAAAATATGTCTCCGATCTGGATGAATTATACCTCATTCGACGGGGAATTTAATTCTAAATCAGAATAAATTAGCCTTTTTTGAAAAGATTCACTTTTGGAAGAGAAAAACACAAAAAACCAATTTTTGAAGAAATCCATGATGGTTAGCCTCTGTTTTTTTATGCCTAAAAAAAAATATGTCTCCGATCTGGATGAATTATACCTCATTCGACGGGGAATTTAATTCTGAATCAGAATAAATTAGCCTTTTTTGAAAAGATTCACTTTTGGAAGAGAAAAACACAAAAAACCAATTTTTGAAGAAATCCATGATGGTTAGCCTCTGTTTTTTTATGCCTAAAAAAAAATATGTCTCCGATCTGGATGAATTATACCTCATTCGACGGGGAATTTAATTCTGAATCAGAATAAATTAGCCTTTTTTGAAAAGATTCACTTTTGGAAGAGAAAAACGCAAAAAACCAATTTTTGAAGAAATCCATGATGGTTAGCCTCTGTTTTTTTATGCCTAAAAAAAAATATGTCTCCGATCTGGATGAATTATACCTCATTCGACGGGGAATTTAATTCTGAATCAGAATAAATTAGCCTTTTTTGAAAAGATTCACTTTTGGAAGAGAAAAACACAAAAAACCAATTTTTGAAGAAATCCATGATGGTTAGCCTCTGTTTTTTTATGCCTAAAAGAAAATATGTCTCCGATCTGGATGAATTATACCTCATTCGACGGGGAATTTAATGCTGAATCAGAATAAATTAGCCCCTTTTGAAAAGATTCACTTTTGGAAGAGAAAAACACAAAAAACCAATTTTTGAAGAAATCCATGATGGTTAGCCTCTGTTTTTTTATGCCTAAAAGAAAATATGTCTCCGATCTGGATGAATTATACCTCATTCGACGGGGAATTTAATTCTAAATCAGAATAAATTAGCCTTTTTTGAAAAGATTCACTTTTGGAAGAGAAAAACACAAAAAACCAATTTTTGAAGAAATCCATGATGGTTAGCCTCTGTTTTTTTATGCCTAAAAAAAAATATGTCTCCGATCTGGATGAATTATACCTCATTCGACGGGGAATTTAATTCTGAATCAGAATAAATTAGCCTTTTTTGAAAAGATTCACTTTTGGAAGAGAAAAACACAAAAAACCAATTTTTGAAGAAATCCATGATGGTTAGCCTCTGTTTTTTTATGCCTAAAAAAAAAATATGTCTCAGATCTGGATGAATTATACCTCATTCGACGGGGAATTTAATTCTGAATCAGAATAAATTAGCCTTTTTTGAAAAGATTCACTTTTGGAAGAGAAAAACACGAAAAACCAATTTTTGAAGAAATCCATGATGGTTAGCCTCTGTGTTTTATGCCTAAAAAAAAAAATATGTCTCAGATCTGGATGAATTATACCTCATTCGACGGGGAATTTAATTCTGAATCAGAATAAGTTAGCCTTTTTTGAAAATATTCACTTTTGGAAGAGAAAAACACAAAAAACCAATTTTTGAAGAAATCCATGATGGTTAGCCTCTGTTTTTTTATGCCTAAAAGAAAATATGTCTCCGATCTGGATGAATTATACCTCATTCGACGGGGAATTTAATTCTGAATCAGAATAAATTAGCCTCTTTTGAAAAGATTCACTTTTGGAAGAGAAAAACACAAAAAACCAATTTTTGAAGAAATCCATGATGGTTAGCCTCTGTTTTTTTATGCCTAAAAAAAAATATGTCTCCGATCTGGATGAATTATACCTCATTCGACGGGGAATTTAATTCTGAATCAGAATAAATTAGCCTTTTTTGAAAAGATTCACTTTTGGAAGAGAAAAACACAAAAAACCAATTTTTGAAGAAATCCATGATGGTTAGCCTCTGTTTTTTTATGCCTAAAAGAAAATATGTCTCCGATCTGGATGAATTATACCTCATTCGACGGGGAATTTAATTCTGAATCAGAATAAATTAGCCTTTTTTGAAAAGATTCACTTTTGGAAGAGAAAAACACAAAAAACCAATTTTTGAAGAAATCCATGATGGTTAGCCTCTGTTTTTTTATGCCTAAAAAAAAATATGTCTCCGATCTGGATGAATTATACCTCATTCGACGGGGAATTTAATTCTGAATCAGAATAAATTAGCCTTTTTTGAAAAGATTCACTTTTGGAAGAGAAAAACACAAAAAACCAATTTTTGAAGAAATCCATGATGGTTAGCCTCTGTGTTTTATGCCTAAAAAAAAAATATGTCTCAGATCTGGATGAATTATACCTCATTCGACGGGGAATTTAATTCTGAATCAGAATAAATTAGCCTTTTTTGAAAAGATTCACTTTTGGAAGAGAAAAACACAAAAAACCAATTTTTGAAGAAATCCATGATGGTTAGCCTCTGTTTTTTTATGCCTAAAAGAAAATATGTCTCCGATCTGGATGAATTATACCTCATTCGACGGGGAATTTAATTCTGAATCAGAATAAATTAGCGTTTTTTGAAAAGATTCACTTTTGGAAGAGAAAAACACAAAAAACCAATTTTTGAAGAAATCCATGATGGTTAGCCTCTGTTTTTTTATGCCTAAAAAAAAAATATGTCTCCGATCTAGATGGATTATACCTCATTCGACGGGGAATTTAATTCTGAATCAGAATAAATTAGCCTTTTTTGAAAAGATTCACTTTTGGAAGAGAAAAACACGAAAAACCAATTTTTGAAGAAATCCATGATGGTTAGCCTCTGTGTTTTATGCCTAAAAAAAAAATATGTCTCAGATCTGGATGAATTATACCTCATTCGACGGGGAATTTAATTCTGAATCAGAATAAATTAGCCTTTTTTGAAAAGATTCACTTTTGGAAGAGAAAAACACAAAAAACCAATTTTTGAAGAAATCCATGATGGTTAGCCTCTGTTTTTTTATGCCTAAAAGAAAATATGTCTCCGATCTGGATGAATTATACCTCATTCGACGGGGAATTTAATTCTGAATCAGAATAAATTAGCCTTTTTTGAAAAGATTCACTTTTGGAAGAGAAAAACACAAAAAACCAATTTTTGAAGAAATCCATGATGGTTAGCCTCTGTTTTTTTATGCCTAAAAAAAAATATGTCTCTGATCTGGATGAATTATACCTCATTCGACGGGGAATTTAATTCTGAATCAGAATAAATTAGCCTTTTTTGAAAAGATTCACTTTTGGAAGAGAAAAACACAAAAAACCAATTTTTGAAGAAATCCATGATGGTTAGCCTCTGTTTTTTTATGCCTAAAAAAAAAATATGTCTCAGATCTGGATGAATTATACCTCATTCGACGGGGAATTTAATTCTGAATCAGAATAAATTAGCCTTTTTTGAAAAGATTCACTTTTGGAAGAGAAAAACACAAAAAACCAATTTTTGAAGAAATCCATGATGGTTAGCCTCTGTTTTTTTATGCCTAAAAAAAAATATGTCTCAGATCTGGATGAATTATACCTCATTCGACGGGGAATTTAATTCTGAATCATAATAAGTTAGCCTTTTTTGAAAAGATTCACTTTTGGAAGAGAAAAACACAAAAAACCAATTTTTGAAGAAATCCATGATGGTTAGCCTCTGTTTTTTTATGCCTAAAAAAAAAATATGTCTCAAATCTGGATGAATTATACCTCATTCGACGGGGAATTTAATTCTGAATCAGAATAAATTAGTCTTTTTTGAAAAGATTCACTTTTGGAAGAGAAAAACACAAAAAACCAATTTTTGAAGAAATCCATGATGGTTAGCCTCTGTTTTTTTATGCCTAAAAAAAAAAATATGTCTCAGATCTGGATGAATTATACCTCATTCGACGGGGAATTTAATTCTGAATCAGAATAAGTTAGCCTTTTTTGAAAATATTCACTTTTGGAAGAGAAAAACACAAAAAACCAATTTTTGAAGAAATCCATGATGGTTAGCCTCTGTTTTTTTATGCCTAAAAGAAAATATGTCTCCGATCTGGATGAATTATACCTCATTCGACGGGGAATTTAATTCTGAATCAGAATAAATTAGCCTTTTTTGAAAAGATTCACTTTTGGAAGAGAAAAACACAAAAAACCAATTTTTGAAGAAATCCATGATGGTTAGCCTCTGTTTTTTTATGCCTAAAAGAAAATATGTCTCCGATCTGGATGAATTATACCTCATTCGACGGGGAATTTAATTCTGAATCAGAATAAATTAGCCTTTTTTGAAAAGATTCACTTTTGGAAGAGAAAAACACAAAAAACCAATTTTTGAAGAAATCCATGATGGTTAGCCTCTGTTTTTTTATGCCTAAAAAAAAATATGTCTCCGATCTGGATGAATTATACCTCATTCGACGGGGAATTTAATTCTGAATCAGAATAAATTAGTCTTTTTTGAAAAGATTCACTTTTGGAAGAGAAAAACACAAAAAACCAATTTTTGAAGAAATCCATGATGGTTAGCCTCTGTTTTTTTATGCCTAAAAAAAAAATATGTCTCAGATCTGGATGAATTATACCTCATTCGACGGGGAATTTAATTCTGAATCAGAATAAGTTAGCCTTTCTTGAAAATATTCACTTTTGGAAGAGAAAAACACAAAAAACCAATTTTTGAAGAAATCCATGATGGTTAGCCTCTGTTTTTTTATGCCTAAAAGAAAATATGTCTCCGATCTGGATGAATTATACCTCATTCGACGGGGAATTTAATTCTGAATCAGAATAAATTAGCCTTTTTTGAAAAGATTCACTTTTGGAAGAGAAAAACACAAAAAACCAATTTTTGAAGAAATCCATGATGGTTAGCCTCTGTTTTTTTATGCCTAAAAAAAAATATGTCTCCGATCTGGATGAATTATACCTCATTCGACGGGGAATTTAATTCTGAATCAGAATAAATTAGCCTTTTTTGAAAAGATTCACTTTTGGAAGAGAAAAACACAAAAAACCAATTTTTGAAGAAATCCATGATGGTTAGCCTCTGTTTTTTTATGCCTAAAAAAAAAATATGTCTCAGATCTGGATGAATTATACCTCATTCGACGGGGAATATAATTCTGAATCAGAATAAATTAGCCTTTTTTGAAAAGATTCACTTTTGGAAGAGAAAAACACAAAAAACCAATTTTTGAAGAAATCCATGATGGTTAGCCTCTGTTTTTTTATGCCTAAAAAAAAATATGTCTCAGATCTGGATGAATTATACCTCATTCGACGGGGAATTTAATTCTGAATCAGAATAAGTTAGCCTTTTTTGAAAAGATTGACTTTTGGAAGAGAAAAACACAAAAAACCAATTTTTGAAGAAATCCATGATGGTTAGCCTCTGTTTTTTTATGCCTAAAAAAAAAATATGTCTCAAATCTGGATGAATTATACCTCATTCGACGGGGAATTTAATTCTGAATCAGAATAAATTAGTCTTTTTTGAAAAGATTCACTTTTGGAAGAGAAAAACACAAAAAACCAATTTTTGAAGAAATCCATGATGGTTAGCCTCTGATTTTGTATGCCTAAAAAAAAAAATATGTCTCAGATCTGGATGAATTATACCTCATTCGACGGGGAATTTAATTCTGAATCAGAATAAGTTAGCCTTTTTTGAAAATATTCACTTTTGGAAGAGAAAAACACAAAAAACCAATTTTTGAAGAAATCCATGATGGTTAGCCTCTGTTTTTTTATGCCTAAAAAAAAAATATGTCTCAGATCTGGATGAATTATACCTCATTCGACAGGGAATTTAATTCTGAATCAGAATAAATTAGCCTTTTTTGAAAAGATTCACTTTTGGAAGAGAAAAACACAAAAAACCAATTTTTGAAGAAATCCATGATGGTTAGCCTCTGTTTTTTTATGCCTAAAAAAAAAATATGTCTCCGAGCTGGATGAATTATACCTCATTCGACGGGGAATTTAATTCTGAATCAGAATAAATTAGTCTTTTTTGAAAAGATTCACTTTTGGAAGAGAAAAACACAAAAAACCAATTTTTGAAGAAATCCATGATGGTTAGCCTCTGTTTTTTTATGCCTAAAAAAAAAATATGTCTCAGATCTGGATGAATTATACCTCATTCGACGGGGAATTTAATTCTGAATCAGAATAAGTTAGCCTTTCTTGAAAATATTCACTTTTGGAAGAGAAAAACACAAAAAACCAATTTTTGAAGAAATCCATGATGGTTAGCCTCTGTTTTTTTATGCCTAAAAGAAAATATGTCTCCGATCTGGATGAATTATACCTCATTCGACGGGGAATTTAATTCTGAATCAGAATAAATTAGCCTTTTTTGAAAAGATTCACTTTTGGAAGAGAAAAACACAAAAAACCAATTTTTGAAGAAATCCATGATGGTTAGCCTCTGTTTTTTTATGCCTAAAAGAAAATATGTCTCCGATCTGGATGAATTATACCTCATTCGACGGGGAATTTAATTCTGAATCAGAATAAATTAGCCTTTTTTGAAAAGATTCACTTTTGGAAGAGAAAAACACAAAAAACCAATTTTTGAAGAAATCCATGATGGTTAGCCTCTGTTTTTTTATGCCTAAAAAAAAATATGTCTCCGATCTGGATGAATTATACCTCATTCGACGGGGAATTTAATTCTGAATCAGAATAAATTAGCCTTTTTTGAAAAGATTCACTTTTGGAAGAGAAAAACACAAAAAACCAATTTTTGAAGAAATCCATGATGGTTAGCCTCTGTTTTTTTATGCCTAAAAAAAAATATGTCTCCGATCTGGATGAATTATACCTCATTCGACGGGGAATTTAATTCTGAATCAGAATAAATTAGCCTTTTTTGAAAAGATTCACTTTTGGAAGAGAAAAACACAAAAAACCAATTTTTGAAGAAATCCATGATGGTTAGCCTCTGTTTTTTTATGCCTAAAAAAAAAATATGTCTCCGATCTGGATGAATTATACCTCATTCGACGGGGAATTTAATTCTGAATCAGAATAAATTAGCCTTTTTTGAAAAGATTCACTTTTGGAAGAGAAAAACACAAAAAACCAATTTTTGAAGAAATCCATGATGGTTAGCCTCTGTTTTTTTATGCCTAAAAAAAAAAAATATGTCTCAGATCTGGATGAATTATACCTCATTCGACGGGGAATTTAATTCTGAATCAGAATAAGTTAGCCTTTTTTGAAAAGATTCACTTTTGGAAGAGAAAAACACAAAAAACCAATTTTTGAAGAAATCCATGATGGTTAGCCTCTGTTTTTTTATGCCTAAAAGAAAATATGTCTCCGATCTGGATGAATTATACCTCATTCGACGGGGAATTTAATGCTGAATCAGAATAAATTAGCCCCTTTTGAAAAGATTCACTTTTGGAAGAGAAAAACACAAAAAACCAATTTTTGAAGAAATCCATGATGGTTAGCCTCTGTTTTTTTATGCCTAAAAGAAAATATGTCTCCGATCTGGATGAATTATACCTCATTCGACGGGGAATTTAATTCTAAATCAGAATAAATTAGCCTTTTTTGAAAAGATTCACTTTTGGAAGAGAAAAACACAAAAAACCAATTTTTGAAGAAATCCATGATGGTTAGCCTCTGTTTTTTTATGCCTAAAAAAAAATATGTCTCCGATCTGGATGAATTATACCTCATTCGACGGGGAATTTAATTCTGAATCAGAATAAATTAGCCTTTTTTGAAAAGATTCACTTTTGGAAGAGAAAAACACAAAAAACCAATTTTTGAAGAAATCCATGATGGAAGAGAAAAACACAAAAAACCAATTTTTGAAGAAATCCATGATGGTTAGCCTCTGTTTTTTTATGCCTAAAAGAAAATATGTCTCCGATCTGGATGAATTATACCTCATTCGACGGGGAATTTAATTCTAAATCAGAATAAATTAGCCTTTTTTGAAAAGATTCACTTTTGGAAGAGAAAAACACAAAAAACCAATTTTTGAAGAAATCCATGATGGTTAGCCTCTGTTTTTTTATGCCTAAAAAAAAATATGTCTCCGATCTGGATGAATTATACCTCATTCGACGGGGAATTTAATTCTGAATCAGAATAAATTAGCCTTTTTTGAAAAGATTCACTTTTGGAAGAGAAAAACACAAAAAACCAATTTTTGAAGAAATCCATGATGGTTAGCCTCTGTTTTTTTATGCCTAAAAAAAAATATGTCTCCGATCTGGATGAATTATACCTCATTCGACGGGGAATTTAATTCTGAATCAGAATAAATTAGCCTTTTTTGAAAAGATTCACTTTTGGAAGAGAAAAACGCAAAAAACCAATTTTTGAAGAAATCCATGATGGTTAGCCTCTGTTTTTTTATGCCTAAAAAAAAATATGTCTCCGATCTGGATGAATTATACCTCATTCGACGGGGAATTTAATTCTGAATCAGAATAAATTAGCCTTTTTTGAAAAGATTCACTTTTGGAAGAGAAAAACACAAAAAACCAATTTTTGAAGAAATCCATGATGGTTAGCCTCTGTTTTTTTATGCCTAAAAGAAAATATGTCTCCGATCTGGATGAATTATACCTCATTCGACGGGGAATTTAATGCTGAATCAGAATAAATTAGCCCCTTTTGAAAAGATTCACTTTTGGAAGAGAAAAACACAAAAAACCAATTTTTGAAGAAATCCATGATGGTTAGCCTCTGTTTTTTTATGCCTAAAAGAAAATATGTCTCCGATCTGGATGAATTATACCTCATTCGACGGGGAATTTAATTCTAAATCAGAATAAATTAGCCTTTTTTGAAAAGATTCACTTTTGGAAGAGAAAAACACAAAAAACCAATTTTTGAAGAAATCCATGATGGTTAGCCTCTGTTTTTTTATGCCTAAAAAAAAATATGTCTCCGATCTGGATGAATTATACCTCATTCGACGGGGAATTTAATTCTGAATCAGAATAAATTAGCCTTTTTTGAAAAGATTCACTTTTGGAAGAGAAAAACACAAAAAACCAATTTTTGAAGAAATCCATGATGGTTAGCCTCTGTTTTTTTATGCCTAAAAAAAAAATATGTCTCAGATCTGGATGAATTATACCTCATTCGACGGGGAATTTAATTCTGAATCAGAATAAATTAGCCTTTTTTGAAAAGATTCACTTTTGGAAGAGAAAAACACGAAAAACCAATTTTTGAAGAAATCCATGATGGTTAGCCTCTGTGTTTTATGCCTAAAAAAAAAAATATGTCTCAGATCTGGATGAATTATACCTCATTCGACGGGGAATTTAATTCTGAATCAGAATAAGTTAGCCTTTTTTGAAAATATTCACTTTTGGAAGAGAAAAACACAAAAAACCAATTTTTGAAGAAATCCATGATGGTTAGCCTCTGTTTTTTTATGCCTAAAAGAAAATATGTCTCCGATCTGGATGAATTATACCTCATTCGACGGGGAATTTAATTCTGAATCAGAATAAATTAGCCTCTTTTGAAAAGATTCACTTTTGGAAGAGAAAAACACAAAAAACCAATTTTTGAAGAAATCCATGATGGTTAGCCTCTGTTTTTTTATGCCTAAAAAAAAATATGTCTCCGATCTGGATGAATTATACCTCATTCGACGGGGAATTTAATTCTGAATCAGAATAAATTAGCCTTTTTTGAAAAGATTCACTTTTGGAAGAGAAAAACACAAAAAACCAATTTTTGAAGAAATCCATGATGGTTAGCCTCTGTTTTTTTATGCCTAAAAGAAAATATGTCTCCGATCTGGATGAATTATACCTCATTCGACGGGGAATTTAATTCTGAATCAGAATAAATTAGCCTTTTTTGAAAAGATTCACTTTTGGAAGAGAAAAACACAAAAAACCAATTTTTGAAGAAATCCATGATGGTTAGCCTCTGTTTTTTTATGCCTAAAAAAAAATATGTCTCCGATCTGGATGAATTATACCTCATTCGACGGGGAATTTAATTCTGAATCAGAATAAATTAGCCTTTTTTGAAAAGATTCACTTTTGGAAGAGAAAAACACAAAAAACCAATTTTTGAAGAAATCCATGATGGTTAGCCTCTGTTTTTTTATGCCTAAAAAAAAAATATGTCTCCGATCTAGATGAATTATACCTCATTCGACGGGGAATTTAATTCTGAATCAGAATAAATTAGCCTTTTTTGAAAAGATTCACTTTTGGAAGAGAAAAACACGAAAAACCAATTTTTGAAGAAATCCATGATGGTTAGCCTCTGTTTTTTTATGCCTAAAAGAAAATATGTCTCCGATCTGGATGAATTATACCTCATTCGACGGGGAATTTAATTCTGAATCAGAATAAATTAGCGTTTTTTGAAAAGATTCACTTTTGGAAGAGAAAAACACAAAAAACCAATTTTTGAAGAAATCCATGATGGTTAGCCTCTGTTTTTTTATGCCTAAAAAAAAAATATGTCTCCGATCTAGATGGATTATACCTCATTCGACGGGGAATTTAATTCTGAATCAGAATAAATTAGCCTTTTTTGAAAAGATTCACTTTTGGAAGAGAAAAACACGAAAAACCAATTTTTGAAGAAATCCATGATGGTTAGCCTCTGTGTTTTATGCCTAAAAAAAAAATATGTCTCAGATCTGGATGAATTATACCTCATTCGACGGGGAATTTAATTCTGAATCAGAATAAATTAGCCTTTTTTGAAAAGATTCACTTTTGGAAGAGAAAAACACAAAAAACCAATTTTTGAAGAAATCCATGATGGTTAGCCTCTGTTTTTTTATGCCTAAAAGAAAATATGTCTCCGATCTGGATGAATTATACCTCATTCGACGGGGAATTTAATTCTGAATCAGAATAAATTAGCCTTTTTTGAAAAGATTCACTTTTGGAAGAGAAAAACACAAAAAACCAATTTTTGAAGAAATCCATGATGGTTAGCCTCTGTTTTTTTATGCCTAAAAAAAAATATGTCTCTGATCTGGATGAATTATACCTCATTCGACGGGGAATTTAATTCTGAATCAGAATAAATTAGCCTTTTTTGAAAAGATTCACTTTTGGAAGAGAAAAACACAAAAAACCAATTTTTGAAGAAATCCATGATGGTTAGCCTCTGTTTTTTTATGCCTAAAAAAAAAATATGTCTC
This sequence comes from Xylophagus ater, assembly GCA_963422695.1. NCBI lineage: Eukaryota > Metazoa > Arthropoda > Insecta > Diptera > Xylophagidae > Xylophagus > Xylophagus ater. The sequence goes on from OY730484.1 coordinate 43,916,842, forward strand.
AGATCTGGATGAATTATACCTCATTCGACGGGGAATTTAATTCTGAATCAGAATAAATTAGCCTTTTTTGAAAAGATTCACTTTTGGAAGAGAAAAACACAAAAAACCAATTTTTGAAGAAATCCATGATGGTTAGCCTCTGTTTTTTTATGCCTAAAAAAAAATATGTCTCAGATCTGGATGAATTATACCTCATTCGACGGGGAATTTAATTCTGAATCATAATAAGTTAGCCTTTTTTGAAAAGATTCACTTTTGGAAGAGAAAAACACAAAAAACCAATTTTTGAAGAAATCCATGATGGTTAGCCTCTGTTTTTTTATGCCTAAAAAAAAAATATGTCTCAAATCTGGATGAATTATACCTCATTCGACGGGGAATTTAATTCTGAATCAGAATAAATTAGTCTTTTTTGAAAAGATTCACTTTTGGAAGAGAAAAACACAAAAAACCAATTTTTGAAGAAATCCATGATGGTTAGCCTCTGTTTTTTTATGCCTAAAAAAAAAAATATGTCTCAGATCTGGATGAATTATACCTCATTCGACGGGGAATTTAATTCTGAATCAGAATAAGTTAGCCTTTTTTGAAAATATTCACTTTTGGAAGAGAAAAACACAAAAAACCAATTTTTGAAGAAATCCATGATGGTTAGCCTCTGTTTTTTTATGCCTAAAAGAAAATATGTCTCCGATCTGGATGAATTATACCTCATTCGACGGGGAATTTAATTCTGAATCAGAATAAATTAGCCTTTTTTGAAAAGATTCACTTTTGGAAGAGAAAAACACAAAAAACCAATTTTTGAAGAAATCCATGATGGTTAGCCTCTGTTTTTTTATGCCTAAAAGAAAATATGTCTCCGATCTGGATGAATTATACCTCATTCGACGGGGAATTTAATTCTGAATCAGAATAAATTAGCCTTTTTTGAAAAGATTCACTTTTGGAAGAGAAAAACACAAAAAACCAATTTTTGAAGAAATCCATGATGGTTAGCCTCTGTTTTTTTATGCCTAAAAAAAAATATGTCTCCGATCTGGATGAATTATACCTCATTCGACGGGGAATTTAATTCTGAATCAGAATAAATTAGTCTTTTTTGAAAAGATTCACTTTTGGAAGAGAAAAACACAAAAAACCAATTTTTGAAGAAATCCATGATGGTTAGCCTCTGTTTTTTTATGCCTAAAAAAAAAATATGTCTCAGATCTGGATGAATTATACCTCATTCGACGGGGAATTTAATTCTGAATCAGAATAAGTTAGCCTTTCTTGAAAATATTCACTTTTGGAAGAGAAAAACACAAAAAACCAATTTTTGAAGAAATCCATGATGGTTAGCCTCTGTTTTTTTATGCCTAAAAGAAAATATGTCTCCGATCTGGATGAATTATACCTCATTCGACGGGGAATTTAATTCTGAATCAGAATAAATTAGCCTTTTTTGAAAAGATTCACTTTTGGAAGAGAAAAACACAAAAAACCAATTTTTGAAGAAATCCATGATGGTTAGCCTCTGTTTTTTTATGCCTAAAAGAAAATATGTCTCCGATCTGGATGAATTATACCTCATTCGACGGGGAATTTAATTCTGAATCAGAATAAATTAGCCTTTTTTGAAAAGATTCACTTTTGGAAGAGAAAAACACAAAAAACCAATTTTTGAAGAAATCCATGATGGTTAGCCTCTGTTTTTTTATGCCTAAAAAAAAATATGTCTCCGATCTGGATGAATTATACCTCATTCGACGGGGAATTTAATTCTGAATCAGAATAAATTAGCCTTTTTTGAAAAGATTCACTTTTGGAAGAGAAAAACACAAAAAACCAATTTTTGAAGAAATCCATGATGGTTAGCCTCTATTTTTTTATGCCTAAAAAAAAATATGTCTCCGATCTGGATGAATTATACCTCATTCGACGGGGAATTTAATTCTGAATCAGAATAAGTTAGCCTTTTTTGAAAATATTCACTTTTGGAAGAGAAAAACACAAAAAACCAATTTTTGAAGAAATCCATGATGGTTAGCCTCTGTTTTTTTATGCCTAAAAAAAAAATATGTCTCAGATCTGGATGAATTATACCTCATTCGACGGGGAATTTAATTCTGAATCAGAATAAATTAGCCTTTTTTGAAAAGATTCACTTTTGGAAGAGAAAAACACAAAAAACCAATTTTTGAAGAAATCCATGATGGTTAGCCTCTGTTTTTTTATGCCTAAAAAAAAAAATATGTCTCAGATCTGGATGAATTATACCTCATTCGACGGGGAATTTAATTCTGAATCAGAATAAGTTAGCCTTTTTTGAAAATATTCACTTTTGGAAGAGAAAAACACAAAAAACCAATTTTTGAAGAAATCCATGATGGTTAGCCTCTGTTTTTTTATGCCTAAAAGAAAATATGTCTCCGATCTGGATGAATTATACCTCATTCGACGGGGAATTTAATTCTGAATCAGAATAAATTAGCCTCTTTTGAAAAGATTCACTTTTGGAAGAGAAAAACACAAAAAACCAATTTTTGAAGAAATCCATGATGGTTAGCCTCTGTTTTTTTATGCCTAAAAGAAAATATGTCTCCGATCTGGATGAATTATACCTCATTCGACGGGGAATTTAATTCTAAATCAGAATAAATTAGCCTTTTTTGAAAAGATTCACTTTTGGAAGAGAAAAACACAAAAAACCAATTTTTGAAGAAATCCATGATGGTTAGCCTCTGTTTTTTTATGCCTAAAAAAAAATATGTCTCCGATCTGGATGAATTATACCTCATTCGACGGGGAATTTAATTCTGAATCAGAATAAATTAGCCTTTTTTGAAAAGATTCACTTTTGGAAGAGAAAAACACAAAAAACCAATTTTTGAAGAAATCCATGATGGTTAGCCTCTGTTTTTTTATGCCTAAAAAAAAATATGTCTCCGATCTGGATGAATTATACCTCATTCGACGGGGAATTTAATTCTGAATCAGAATAAATTAGCCTTTTTTGAAAAGATTCACTTTTGGAAGAGAAAAACACAAAAAACCAATTTTTGAAGAAATCCATGATGGTTAGCCTCTGTTTTTTTATGCCTAAAAAAAAAATATGTCTCAGATCTGGATGAATTATACCTCATTCGACGGGGAATTTAATTCTGAATCAGAATAAGTTAGCCTTTTTTGAAAATATTCACTTTTGGAAGAGAAAAACACAAAAAACCAATTTTTGAAGAAATCCATGATGGTTAGCCTCTGTTTTTTTATGCCTAGAAGAAAATATGTCTCCGATCTGGATGAATTATACCTCATTCGACGGGGAATTTAATTCTGAATCAGAATAAATTAGCCTTTTTTGAAAAGATTCACTTTTGGAAGAGAAAAACACGAAAAACCAATTTTTGAAGAAATCCATGATGGTTAGCCTCTGTGTTTTATGCCTAAAAAAAAAATATGTCTCAGATCTGGATGAATTATACCTCATTCGACGGGGAATTTAATTCTAAATCAGAATAAATTAGTCTTTTTTGAAAAGATTCACTTTTGGAAGAGAAAAACACAAAAAACCAATTTTTGAAGAAATCCATGATGGTTAGCCTCTGTTTTTTTATGCCTAAAAAAAAAATATGTCTGAGATCTGGATGAATTATACCTCATTCGACGGGGAATTTAATTCTGAATCAGAATAAGTTAGCCTTTCTTGAAAATATTCACTTTTGGAAGAGAAAAACACAAAAAACCAATTTTTGAAGAAATCCATGATGGTTAGCCTCTGTTTTTTTATGCCTAAAAGAAAATATGTCTCCGATCTGGATGAATTATACCTCATTCGACGGGGAATTTAATTCTGAATCAGAATAAATTAGCCTTTTTTGAAAAGATTCACTTTTGGAAGAGAAAAACACAAAAAACCAATTTTTGAAGAAATCCATGATGGTTAGCCTCTGTTTTTTTATGCCTAAAAGAAAATATGTCTCCGATCTGGATGAATTATACCTCATTCGACGGGGAATTTAATTCTGAATCAGAATAAATTAGCCTTTTTTGAAAAGATTCACTTTTGGAAGAGAAAAACACAAAAAACCAATTTTTGAAGAAATCCATGATGGTTAGCCTCTGTTTTTTTATGCCTAAAAAAAAATATGTCTCCGATCTGGATGAATTATACCTCATTCGACGGGGAATTTAATTCTGAATCAGAATAAATTAGCCTTTTTTGAAAAGATACACTTTTGGAAGAGAAAAACACAAAAAACCAATTTTTGAAGAAATCCATGATGGTTAGCCTCTGTTTTTTTATGCCTAAAAGAAAATATGTCTCCGATCTGGATGAATTATACCTCATTCGACGGGGAATTTAATTCTGAATCAGAATAAATTAGCCTTTTTTGAAAAGATTCACTTTTGGAAGAGAAAAACACAAAAAACCAATTTTTGAAGAAATCCATGATGGTTAGCCTCTATTTTTTTATGCCTAAAAAAAAATATGTCTCCGATCTGGATGAATTATACCTCATTCGACGGGGAATTTAATTCTGAATCAGAATAAATTAACCTTTTTTGAAAAGATTCACTTTTGGAAGAGAAAAACACAAAAAACCAATTTTTGAAGAAATCCATGATGGTTAGCCTCTGTTTTTTTATGCCTAAAAAAAAAATATGTCTCAGATCTGGATGAATTATACCTCATTCGACGGGGAATTTAATTCTGAATCAGAATAAATTAGCCTCTTTTGAAAAGATTCACTTTTGGAAGAGAAAAACACAAAAAACCAATTTTTGAAGAAATCCATGATGGTTAGCCTCTGTTTTTTTATGCCTAAAAGAAAATATGTCTCCGATCTGGATGAATTATACCTCATTCGACGGGGAATTTAATTCTAAATCAGAATAAATTAGCCTTTTTTGAAAAGATTCACTTTTGGAAGAGAAAAACACAAAAAACCAATTTTTGAAGAAATCCATGATAGTTAGCCTCTGTTTTTTTATGCCTAAAAAAAAATATGTCTCCGATCTGGATGAATTATACCTCATTCGACGGGGAATTTAATTCTGAATCAGAATAAATTAGCCTTTTTTGAAAAGATTCACTTTTGGAAGAGAAAAACACAAAAAACCAATTTTTGAAGAAATCCATGATGGTTAGCCTCTGTTTTTTTATGCCTAAAAAAAAATATGTCTCCGATCTGGATGAATTATACCTCATTCGACGGGGAATTTAATTCTGAATCAGAATAAGTTAGCCTTTTTTGAAAATATTCACTTTTGGAAGAGAAAAACACAAAAAACCAATTTTTGAAGAAATCCATGATGGTTAGCCTCTGTTTTTTTATGCCTAGAAGAAAATATGTCTCCGATCTGGATGAATTATACCTCATTCGACGGGGAATTTAATTCTGAATCAGAATAAATTAGCCTTTTTTGAAAAGATTCACTTTTGGAAGAGAAAAACACGAAAAACCAATTTTTGAAGAAATCCATGATGGTTAGCCTCTGTGTTTTATGCCTAAAAAAAAAATATGTCTCAGATCTGGATGAATTATACCTCATTCGACGGGGAATTTAATTCTAAATCAGAATAAATTAGCCTTTTTTGAAAAGATTCACTTTTGGAAGAGAAAAACACAAAAAACCAATTTTTGAAGAAATCCATGATGGTTAGCCTCTGTTTTTTTATGCCTAAAAGAAAATATGTCTCCGATCTGGATGAATTATACCTCATTCGACGGGGAATTTAATTCTGAATCAGAATAAATTAGCCTTTTTTGAAAAGATTCACTTTTGGAAGAGAAAAACACGAAAAACCAATTTTTGAAGAAATCCATGATGGTTAGCCTCTGTGTTTTATGCCTAAAAAAAAAATATGTCTCAGATCTGGATGAATTATACCTCATTCGACGGGGAATTTAATTCTAAATCAGAATAAATTAGCCTTTTTTGAAAAGATTCACTTTTGGAAGAGAAAAACACGAAAAACCAATTTTTGAAGAAATCCATGATGGTTAGCCTCTGTGTTTTATGCCTAAAAAAAAAATATGTCTCCGATCTGGATGAATTATACCTCATTCGACGGGGAATTTAATTCTAAATCAGAATAAATTAGCCTTTTTTGAAAAGATTCACTTTTGGAAGAGAAAAACACAAAAAACCAATTTTTGAAGAAATCCATGATGGTTAGCCTCTGTTTTTTTATGCCTAAAAGAAAATATGTCTCCGATCTGGATGAATTATACCTCATTCGACGGGGAATTTAATTCTGAATCAGAATAAATTAGCCTTTTTTGAAAAGATTCACTTTTGGAAGAGAAAAACACGAAAAACCAATTTTTGAAGAAATCCATGATGGTTAGCCTCTGTGTTTTATGCCTAAAAAAAAAATATGTCTCAGATCTGGATGAATTATACCTCATTCGACGGGGAATTTAATTCTGAATCAGAATAAATTAGCCTTTTTTGAAAAGATTCACTTTTGGAAGAGAAAAACACAAAAAACCAATTTTTGAAGAAATCCATGATGGTTAGCCTCTGTTTTTTTATGCCTAAAAGAAAATATGTCTCCGATCTGGATGAATTATACCTCATTCGACGGGGAATTTAATTCTGAATCAGAATAAATTAGCCTTTTTTGAAAAGATTCACTTTTGGAAGAGAAAAACACAAAAAACCAATTTTTGAAGAAATCCATGATGGTTAGCCTCTGTTTTTTTATGCCTAAAAAAAAATATGTCTCCGATCTGGATGAATTATACCTCATTCGACGGGGAATTTAATTCTGAATCAGAATAAATTAGCCTTTTTTGAAAAGATTCACTTTTGGAAGAGAAAAACACAAAAAACCAATTTTTGAAGAAATCCATGATGGTTAGCCTCTGTTTTTTTATGCCTAAAAAAAAATATGTCTCAGATCTGGATGAATTATACCTCATTCGACGGGGAATTTAATTCTGAATCAGAATAAATTAGCCTTTTTTGAAAAGATTCACTTTTGGAAGAGAAAAACACAAAAAACCAATTTTTGAAGAAATCCATGATGGTTAGCCTCTGTTTTTTTATGCCTAAAAAAAAATATGTCTCCCATCTGGATGAATTATACCTCATTCGACGGGGAATTTAATTCTGAATCAGAATAAATTAGCCTTTTTTGAAAAGATTCACTTTTGGAAGAGAAAAACACAAAAAACCAATTTTTGAAGAAATCCATGATGGTTAGCCTCTGTTTTTTTATGCCTAAAAAAAAATATGTCTCCGATCTGGATGAATTATACCTCATTCGACGGGGAATTTAATTCTGAATCAGAATAAATTAGCTTTTATTGAAAAGATTCACTTTTGGAAGAGAAAAACACAAAAAACCAATTTTTGAAGAAATCCATGATGGTTAGCCTCTGTTTTTTTATGCCTAAAAAAAAAAATATGTCTCAGATCTGGATGAATTATACCTCATTCGACGGGGAATTTAATTCTGAATCAGAATAAGTTAGCCTTTTTTGAAAATATTCACTTTTGGAAGAGAAAAACACAAAAAACCAATTTTTGAAGAAATCCATGATGGTTAGCCTCTGTTTTTTTATGCCTAAAAGAAAATATGTCTCCGATCTGGATGAATTATACCTCATTCGACGGGGAATTTAATTCTGAATCAGAATAAATTAGCCTCTTTTGAAAAGATTCACTTTTGGAAGAGAAAAACACAAAAAACCAATTTTTGAAGAAATCCATGATGGTTAGCCTCTGTTTTTTTATGCCTAAAAGAAAATATGTCTCCGATCTGGATGAATTATACCTCATTCGACGGGGAATTTAATTCTAAATCAGAATAAATTAGCCTTTTTTGAAAAGATTCACTTTTGGAAGAGAAAAACACAAAAAACCAATTTTTGAAGAAATCCATGATGGTTAGCCTCTGTTTTTTTATGCCTAAAAAAAAATATGTCTCCGATCTGGATGAATTATACCTCATTCGACGGGGAATTTAATTCTGAATCAGAATAAATTAGCCTTTTTTGAAAAGATTCACTTTTGGAAGAGAAAAACACAAAAAACCAATTTTTGAAGAAATCCATGATGGTTAGCCTCTGTTTTTTTATGCCTAAAAAAAAAATATGTCTCAGATCTGGATGAATTATACCTCATTCGACGGGGAATTTAATTCTGAATCAGAATAAGTTAGCCTTTTTTGAAAATATTCACTTTTGGAAGAGAAAAACACAAAAAACCAATTTTTGAAGAAATCCATGATGGTTAGCCTCTGCTTTTTTATGCCTAAAAGAAAATATGTCTCCGATCTGGATGAATTATACCTCATTCGACGGGGAATTTAATTCTGAATCAGAATAAATTAGCCTTTTTTGAAAAGATTCACTTTTGGAAGAGAAAAACACAAAAAACCAATTTTTGAAGAAATCCATGATGGTTAGCCTCTGTTTTTTTATGCCTAAAAGAAAATATGTCTCCGATCTGGATGAATTATACCTCATTCGACGGGGAATTTAATTCTGAATCAGAATAAATTAGCCTTTTTTGAAAAGATTCACTTTTGGAAGAGAAAAACACAAAAAACCAATTATTGAAGAAATCCATGATGGTTAGCCTCTGTTTTTTTATGCCTAAAAAAAAATATGTCTCAGATCTGGATGAATTATACCTCATTCGACGGGGAATTTAATTCTGAATCAGAATAAATTAGCCTTTTTTGAAAAGATTCACTTTTGGAAGAGAAAAACACAAAAAACCAATTTTTGAAGAAATCCATGATGGTTAGCCTCTGTTTTTTTATGCCTAAAAAAAAAAATATGTCTCAGATCTGGATGAATTATACCTCATTCGACGGGGAATTTAATTCTGAATCAGAATAAGTTAGCCTTTTTTGAAAATATTCACTTTTGGAAGAGAAAAACACAAAAAACCAATTTTTGAAGAAATCCATGATGGTTAGCCTCTGTTTTTTTATGCCTAAAAGAAAATATGTCTCCGATCTGGATGAATTATACCTCATTCGACGGGGAATTTAATTCTGAATCAGAATAAATTAGCCTCTTTTGAAAAGATTCACTTTTGGAAGAGAAAAACACAAAAAACCAATTTTTGAAGAAATCCATGATGGTTAGCCTCTGTTTTTTTATGCCTAAAAGAAAATATGTCTCCGATCTGGATGAATTATACCTCATTCGACGGGGAATTTAATTCTAAATCAGAATAAATTAGCCTTTTTTGAAAAGATTCACTTTTGGAAGAGAAAAACACAAAAAACCAATTTTTGAAGAAATCCATGATGGTTAGCCTCTGTTTTTTTATGCCTAAAAAAAAATATGTCTCAGATCTGGATGAATTATACCTCATTCGACGGGGAATTTAATTCTGAATCAGAATAAATTAGCCTTTTTTGAAAAGATTCACTTTTGGAAGAGAAAAACACAAAAAACCAATTTTTGAAGAAATCCATGATGGTTAGCCTCTGTTTTTTTATGCCTAAAAAAAAAAATATGTCTCAGATCTGGATGAATTATACCTCATTCGACGGGGAATTTAATTCTGAATCAGAATAAGTTAGCCTTTTTTGAAAATATTCACTTTTGGAAGAGAAAAACACAAAAAACCAATTTTTGAAGAAATCCATGATGGTTAGCCTCTGTTTTTTTATGCCTAAAAGAAAATATGTCTCCGATCTGGATGAATTATACCTCATTCGACGGGGAATTTAATTCTGAATCAGAATAAATTAGCCTTTTTTGAAAAGATTCACTTTTGGAAGAGAAAAACACAAAAAACCAATTTTTGAAGAAATCCATGATGGTTAGCCTCTGTTTTTTTATGCCTAAAAAAAAAATATGTCTCAGATCTGGATGAATTATACCTCATTCGACGGGGAATTTAATTCCGAATCAGAATAAATTAGCCGTTTTTGAAAAGATTCACTTTTGGAAGAGAAAAACACAAAAAACCAATTTTTGAAGAAATCCATGATGGTTAGCCTCTGTTTTTTTATGCCTAAAAAAAAATATGTCTCAGATCTGGATGAATTATACCTCATTCGACGGGGAATTTAATTCTGAATCAGAATAAATTAGCCTTTTTTGAAAAGATTCACTTTTGGAAGAGAAAAACACAAAAAACCAATTTTTGAAGAAATCCATGATGGTTAGCCTCTGTTTTTTTATGCCTAAAAAAAAAAATATGTCTCAGATCTGGATGAATTATACCTCATTCGACGGGGAATTTAATTCTGAATCAGAATAAGTTAGCCTTTTTTGAAAATATTCACTTTTGGAAGAGAAAAACACAAAAAACCAATTTTTGAAGAAATCCATGATGGTTAGCCTCTGTTTTTTTATGCCTAAAAAAAAAATATGTCTCAGATCTGGATGAGTTATACCTCATTCGACGGGGAATTTAATTCTGAATCAGAATAAGTTAGCCTTTTTTGAAAATATTCACTTTTGGAAGAGAAAAACACAAAAAACCAATTTTTGAAGAAATCCATGATGGTTAGCCTCTGTTTTTTTATGCCTAAAAGAAAATATGTCTCCGATCTGGATGAATTATACCTCATTCGACGGGGAATTTAATTCTGAATCAGAATAAATTAGCCTCTTTTGAAAAGATTCACTTTTGGAAGAGAAAAACACAAAAAACCAATTTTTGAAGAAATCCATGATGGTTAGCCTCTGTTTTTTTATGCCTAAAAGAAAATATGTCTCCGATCTGGATGAATTATACCTCATTCGACGGGGAATTTAATTCTAAATCAGAATAAATTAGCCTTTTTTGAAAAGATTCACTTTTGGAAGAGAAAAACACAAAAAACCAATTTTTGAAGAAATCCATGATGGTTAGCCTCTGTTTTTTTATGCCTAAAAAAAAATATGTCTCAGATCTGGATGAATTATACCTCATTCGACGGGGAATTTAATTCTGAATCAGAATAAATTAGCCTTTTTTGAAAAGATTCACTTTTGGAAGAGAAAAACACAAAAAACCAATTTTTGAAGAAATCCATGATGGTTAGCCTCTGTTTTTTTATGCCTAAAAGAAAATATGTCTCCGATCTGGATGAATTATACCTCATTCGACGGGGAATTTAATTCTGAATCAGAATAAATTAGCCTCTTTTGAAAAGATTCACTTTTGGAAGAGAAAAACACAAAAAACCAATTTTTGAAGAAATCCATGATGGTTAGCCTCTGTTTTTTTATGCCTAAAAGAAAATATGTCTCCGATCTGGATGAATTATACCTCATTCGACGGGGAATTTAATTCTAAATCAGAATAAATTAGCCTTTTTTGAAAAGATTCACTTTTGGAAGAGAAAAACACAAAAAACCAATTTTTGAAGAAATCCATGATGGTTAGCCTCTGTTTTTTTATGCCTAAAAAAAAATATGTCTCAGATCTGGATGAATTATACCTCATTCGACGGGGAATTTAATTCTGAATCAGAATAAATTAGCCTTTTTTGAAGAGATTCACTTTTGGAAGAGAAAAACACAAAAAACCAATTTTTGAAGAAATCCATGATGGTTAGCCTCTGTTTTTTTATGCCTAAAAGAAAATATGTCTCCGATCTGGATGAATTATACCTCATTCGACGGGGAATTTAATTCTGAATCAGAATAAATTAGCCTCTTTTGAAAAGATTCACTTTTGGAAGAGAAAAACACAAAAAACCAATTTTTGAAGAAATCCATGATGGTTAGCCTCTGTTTTTTTATGCCTAAAAGAAAATATGTCTCCGATCTGGATGAATTATACCTCATTCGACGGGGAATTTAATTCTAAATCAGAATAAATTAGCCTTTTTTGAAAAGATTCACTTTTGGAAGAGAAAAACACAAAAAACCAATTTTTGAAGAAATCCATGATGGTTAGCCTCTGTTTTTTTATGCCTAAAAGAAAATATGTCTCCGATCTGGATGAATTATACCTCATTCGACGGGGAATTTAATTCTGAATCAGAATAAATTAGCCTTTTTTGAAAAGATTCACTTTTGGAAGAGAAAAACACAAAAAACCAATTTTTGAAGAAATCCATGATGGTTAGCCTCTGTTTTTTTATGCCTAAAAAAAAATATGTCTCCGATCTGGATGAATTATACCTCATTCGACGGGGAATTTAATTCTGAATCAGAATAAATTAGCCTTTTTTGAAAAGATTCACTTTTGGAAGAGAAAAACACAAAAAACCAATTTTTGAAGAAATCCATGATGGTTAGCCTCTGTTTTTTTATGCCTTAAAAAAAAATATGTCTCAGATCTGGATGAATTATACCTCATTCGACGGGGAATTTAATTCTGAATCAGAATAAATTAGCCTTTTTTGAAAAGATTCACTTTTGGAAGAGAAAAACACAAAAAACCAATTTTTGAAGAAATCCATGATGGTTAGCCTCTGTTTTTTTATGCCTAAAAAAAAATATGTCTCAGATCTGGATGAATTATACCTCATTCGACGGGGAATTTAATTCTGAATCAGAATAAATTAGCCTTTTTTGAAAAGATTCACTTTTGGAAGAGAAAAACACAAAAAACCAATTTTTGAAGAAATCCATGATGGTTAGCCTCTGTTTTTTTATGCCTAAAAGAAAATATGTCTCCGATCTGGATGAATTATACCTCATTCGACGGGGAATTTAATTCTGAATCAGAATAAATTAGCCTTTTTTGAAAAGATTCACTTTTGGAAGAGAAAAACACAAAAAACCAATTTTTGAAGAAATCCATGATGGTTAGCCTCTGTTTTTTTATGCCTAAAAAAAAATATGTCTCCGATCTGGATGAATTATACCTCATTCGACGGGGAATTTAATTCTGAATCAGAATAAATTAGTCTTTTTTGAAAAGATTCACTTTTGGAAGAGAAAAACACAAAAAACCAATTTTTGAAGAAATCCATGATGGTTAGCCTCTGTTTTTTTATGCCTAAAAAAAAAATATGTCTCAGATCTGGATGAATTATACCTCATTCGACGGGGAATTTAATTCTGAATCAGAATAAGTTAGCCTTTCTTGAAAATATTCACTTTTGGAAGAGAAAAACACAAAAAACCAATTTTTGAAGAAATCCATGATGGTTAGCCTCTGTTTTTTTATGCCTAAAAGAAAATATGTCTCCGATCTGGATGAATTATACCTCATTCGACGGGGAATTTAATTCTGAATCAGAATAAATTAGCCTTTTTTGAAAAGATTCACTTTTGGAAGAGAAAAACACAAAAAACCAATTTTTGAAGAAATCCATGATGGTTAGCCTCTGTTTTTTTATGCCTAAAAGAAAATATGTCTCCGATCTGGATGAATTATACCTCATTCGACGGGGAATTTAATTCTAAATCAGAATAAATTAGCCTTTTTTGAAAAGATTCACTTTTGGAAGAGAAAAACACAAAAAACCAATTTTTGAAGAAATCCATGATGGTTAGCCTCTGTTTTTTTATGCCTAAAAAAAAATATGTCTCCGATCTGGATGAATTATACCTCATTCGACGGGGAATTTAATTCTGAATCAGAATAAATTAGCCTTTTTTGAAAAGATTCACTTTTGGAAGAGAAAAACACAAAAAACCAATTTTTGAAGAAATCCATGATGGTTAGCCTCTGTTTTTTTATGCCTAAAAAAAAAATATGTCTCAGATCTGGATGAATTATACCTCATTCGACGGGGAATTTAATTCTGAATCAGAATAAATTAGCCTTTTTTGAAAAGATTCACTTTTGGAAGAGAAAAACACAAAAAACCAATTTTTGAAGAAATCCATGATGGTTAGCCTCTGTTTTTTTATGCCTAAAAAAAAATATGTCTCAGATCTGGATGAATTATACCTCATTCGACGGGGAATTTAATTCTGAATCAGAATAAGTTAGCCTTTTTTGAAAAGATTCACTTTTGGAAGAGAAAAACACAAAAAACCAATTTTTGAAGAAATCCATGATGGTTAGCCTCTGTTTTTTTATGCCTAAAAAAAAAATATGTCTCAAATCTGGATGAATTATACCTCATTCGACGGGGAATTTAATTCTGAATCAGAATAAATTAGTCTTTTTTGAAAAGATTCACTTTTGGAAGAGAAAAACACAAAAAACCAATTTTTGAAGAAATCCATGATGGTTAGCCTCTGTTTTTTTATGCCTAAAAAAAAAAATATGTCTCAGATCTGGATGAATTATACCTCATTCGACGGGGAATTTAATTCTGAATCAGAATAAATTAGCCTCTTTTGAAAAGATTCACTTTTGGAAGAGAAAAACACAAAAAACCAATTTTTGAAGAAATCCATGATGGTTAGCCTCTGTTTTTTTATGCCTAAAAGAAAATATGTCTCCGATCTGGATGAATTATACCTCATTCGACGGGGAATTTAATTCTAAATCAGAATAAATTAGCCTTTTTTGAAAAGATTCACTTTTGGAAGAGAAAAACACAAAAAACCAATTTTTGAAGAAATCCATGATGGTTAGCCTCTGTTTTTTTATGCCTAAAAGAAAATATGTCTCCGATCTGGATGAATTATACCTCATTCGACGGGGAATTTAATTCTGAATCAGAATAAATTAGCCTTTTTTGAAAAGATTCACTTTTGGAAGAGAAAAACACAAAAAACCAATTTTTGAAGAAATCCATGATGGTTAGCCTCTGTTTTTTTATGCCTTAAAAAAAAATATGTCTCAGATCTGGATGAATTATACCTCATTCGACGGGGAATTTAATTCTGAATCAGAATAAATTAGCCTTTTTTGAAAAGATTCACTTTTGGAAGAGAAAAACACAAAAAACCAATTTTTGAAGAAATCCATGATGGTTAGCCTCTGTTTTTTTATGCCTAAAAAAAAATATGTCTCAGATCTGGATGAATTATACCTCATTCGACGGGGAATTTAATTCTGAATCAGAATAAATTAGCCTTTTTTGAAAAGATTCACTTTTGGAAGAGAAAAACACAAAAAACCAATTTTTGAAGAAATCCATGATGGTTAGCCTCTGTTTTTTTATGCCTAAAAGAAAATATGTCTCCGATCTGGATGAATTATACCTCATTCGACGGGGAATTTAATTCTGAATCAGAATAAATTAGCCTTTTTTGAAAAGATTCACTTTTGGAAGAGAAAAACACAAAAAACCAATTTTTGAAGAAATCCATGATGGTTAGCCTCTGTTTTTTTATGCCTAAAAAAAAATATGTCTCCGATCTGGATGAATTATACCTCATTCGACGGGGAATTTAATTCTGAATCAGAATAAATTAGTCTTTTTTGAAAAGATTCACTTTTGGAAGAGAAAAACACAAAAAACCAATTTTTGAAGAAATCCATGATGGTTAGCCTCTGTTTTTTTATGCCTAAAAAAAAAATATGTCTCAGATCTGGATGAATTATACCTCATTCGACGGGGAATTTAATTCTGAATCAGAATAAGTTAGCCTTTCTTGAAAATATTCACTTTTGGAAGAGAAAAACACAAAAAACCAATTTTTGAAGAAATCCATGATGGTTAGCCTCTGTTTTTTTATGCCTAAAAGAAAATATGTCTCCGATCTGGATGAATTATACCTCATTCGACGGGGAATTTAATTCTGAATCAGAATAAATTAGCCTTTTTTGAAAAGATTCACTTTTGGAAGAGAAAAACACAAAAAACCAATTTTTGAAGAAATCCATGATGGTTAGCCTCTGTTTTTTTATGCCTAAAAGAAAATATGTCTCCGATCTGGATGAATTATACCTCATTCGACGGGGAATTTAATTCTAAATCAGAATAAATTAGCCTTTTTTGAAAAGATTCACTTTTGGAAGAGAAAAACACAAAAAACCAATTTTTGAAGAAATCCATGATGGTTAGCCTCTGTTTTTTTATGCCTAAAAAAAAATATGTCTCCGATCTGGATGAATTATACCTCATTCGACGGGGAATTTAATTCTGAATCAGAATAAATTAGCCTTTTTTGAAAAGATTCACTTTTGGAAGAGAAAAACACAAAAAACCAATTTTTGAAGAAATCCATGATGGTTAGCCTCTGTTTTTTTATGCCTAAAAAAAAAATATGTCTCAGATCTGGATGAATTATACCTCATTCGACGGGGAATTTAATTCTGAATCAGAATAAATTAGCCTTTTTTGAAAAGATTCACTTTTGGAAGAGAAAAACACAAAAAACCAATTTTTGAAGAAATCCATGATGGTTAGCCTCTGTTTTTTTATGCCTAAAAAAAAATATGTCTCAGATCTGGATGAATTATACCTCATTCGACGGGGAATTTAATTCTGAATCAGAATAAGTTAGCCTTTTTTGAAAAGATTCACTTTTGGAAGAGAAAAACACAAAAAACCAATTTTTGAAGAAATCCATGATGGTTAGCCTCTGTTTTTTTATGCCTAAAAAAAAAATATGTCTCAAATCTGGATGAATTATACCTCATTCGACGGGGAATTTAATTCTGAATCAGAATAAATTAGTCTTTTTTGAAAAGATTCACTTTTGGAAGAGAAAAACACAAAAAACCAATTTTTGAAGAAATCCATGATGGTTAGCCTCTGTTTTTTTATGCCTAAAAAAAAAAATATGTCTCAGATCTGGATGAATTATACCTCATTCGACGGGGAATTTAATTCTGAATCAGAATAAATTAGCCTCTTTTGAAAAGATTCACTTTTGGAAGAGAAAAACACAAAAAACCAATTTTTGAAGAAATCCATGATGGTTAGCCTCTGTTTTTTTATGCCTAAAAGAAAATATGTCTCCGATCTGGATGAATTATACCTCATTCGACGGGGAATTTAATTCTAAATCAGAATAAATTAGCCTTTTTTGAAAAGATTCACTTTTGGAAGAGAAAAACACAAAAAACCAATTTTTGAAGAAATCCATGATGGTTAGCCTCTGTTTTTTTATGCCTAAAAGAAAATATGTCTCCGATCTGGATGAATTATACCTCATTCGACGGGGAATTTAATTCTGAATCAGAATAAATTAGCCTTTTTTGAAAAGATTCACTTTTGGAAGAGAAAAACACAAAAAACCAATTTTTGAAGAAATCCATGATGGTTAGCCTCTGTTTTTTTATGCCTAAAAAAAAATATGTCTCAGATCTGGATGAATTATACCTCATTCGACGGGGAATTTAATTCTGAATCAGAATAAATTAGCCTTTTTTGAAAAGATTCACTTTTGGAAGAGAAAAACACAAAAAACCAATTTTTGAAGAAATCCATGATGGTTAGCCTCTGTTTTTTTATGCCTAAAAGAAAATATGTCTCCGATCTGGATGAATTATACCTCATTCGACGGGGAATTTAATTCTGAATCAGAATAAATTAGCCTTTTTTGAAAAGATTCACTTTTGGAAGAGAAAAACACAAAAAACCAATTTTTGAAGAAATCCATGATGGTTAGCCTCTGTTTTTTTATGCCTAAAAGAAAATATGTCTCCGATCTGGATGAATTATACCTCATTCGACGGGGAATTTAATTCTAAATCAGAATAAATTAGCCTTTTTTGAAAAGATTCACTTTTGGAAGAGAAAAACACAAAAAACCAATTTTTGAAGAAATCCATGATGGTTAGCCTCTGTTTTTTTATGCCTAAAAAAAAATATGTCTCCGATCTGGATGAATTATACCTCATTCGACGGGGAATTTAATTCTGAATCAGAATAAATTAGCCTTTTTTGAAAAGATTCACTTTTGGAAGAGAAAAACACAAAAAACCAATTTTTGAAGAAATCCATGATGGTTAGCCTCTGTTTTTTTATGCCTAAAAGAAAATATGTCTCCGATCTGGATGAATTATACCTCATTCGACGGGGAATTTAATTCTGAATCAGAATAAATTAGCCTCTTTTGAAAAGATTCACTTTTGGAAGAGAAAAACACAAAAAACCAATTTTTGAAGAAATCCATGATGGTTAGCCTCTGTTTTTTTATGCCTAAAAGAAAATATGTCTCCGATCTGGATGAATTATACCTCATTCGACGGGGAATTTAATTCTGAATCAGAATAAATTAGCCTTTTTTGAAAAGATTCACTTTTGGAAGAGAAAAACACAAAAAACCAATTTTTGAAGAAATCCATGATGGTTAGCCTCTGTTTTTTTATGCCTAAAAAAAAAGATGTCTCCGATCTGGATGAATTATAGCTCATTCGACGGGGAATTTAATTCTGAATCAGAATAAATTAGCCTTTTTTGAAAAGATTCACTTTTGGAAGAGAAAAACACAAAAAACCAATTTTTGAAGAAATCCATGATGGTTAGCCTCTGTTTTTTTATGCCTAAAAAAAAAATATGTCTCAAATCTGGATGAATTATACCTCATTCGACGGGGAATTTAATTCTGAATCAGAATAAGTTAGCCTTTTTTGAAAATATTCACTTTTGGAAGAGAAAAACACAAAAAACCAATTTTTGAAGAAATCCATGATGGTTAGCCTCTGTTTTTTTATGCCTAAAAGAAAATATGTCTCCGATCTGGATGAATTATACCTCATTCGACGGGGAATTTAATTCTGAATCAGAATAAATTAGCCTCTTTTGAAAAGATTCACTTTTGGAAGAGAAAAACACAAAAAACCAATTTTTGAAGAAATCCATGATGGTTAGCCTCTGTTTTTTTATGCCTAAAAGAAAATATGTCTCCGATCTGGATGAATTATACCTCATTCGACGGGGAATTTAATTCTGAATCAGAATAAATTAGCCTTTTTTGAAAAGATTCACTTTTGGAAGAGAAAAACACAAAAAACCAATTTTTGAAGAAATCCATGATGGTTAGCCTCTGTTTTTTTATGCCTAAAAAAAAAATATGTCTCAAATCTGGATGAATTATACCTCATTCGACGGGGAATTTAATTCTGAATCAGAATAAGTTAGCCTTTTTTGAAAATATTCACTTTTGGAAGAGAAAAACACAAAAAACCAATTTTTGAAGAAATCCATGATGGTTAGCCTCTGTTTTTTTATGCCTAAAAGAAAATATGTCTCCGATCTGGATGAATTATACCTCATTCGACGGGGAATTTAATTCTGAATCAGAATAAATTAGCCTTTTTTGAAAAGATTCACTTTTGGAAGAGAAAAACACAAAAAACCAATTTTTGAAGAAATCCATGATGGTTAGCCTCTGTTTTTTTATGCCTAAAAAAAAATATGTCTCCGATCTGGATGAATTATACCTCATTCGACGGGGAATTTAATTCTGAATCAGAATAAATTAGCCTTTTTTGAAAAGATTCACTTTTGGAAGAGAAAAACACAAAAAACCAATTTTTGAAGAAATCCATGATGGTTAGCCTCTGTTTTTTTATGCCTAAAAAAAAAATATGTCTCAGATCTGGATGAATTATACCTCATTCGACGGGGAATTTATTTCTGAATCAGAATCTATTAACCTTTTTTTTAATTTCGGAATTTTTCCGGTTTTTCTGTATGGTCGAAAAAATTTTCCTCCCGCAACATTTATGTTCGTCTCGAACACCGCGAGAACATTTATGTTCGTTCCTCGGTCGAACCGAAAAGATTTTATTGTGATATTTTGTTCGTTCTTAGCTTTTTGGTCGTTTTAGGCGCCCGGAAATGGCTGCAGGGCAGAATTTTGCAGGGATTAAATTAATTTTTTTTACTCTTTGAATAATTTATTTGGTGGCCCTGATAAGGACCCGTTTCTGTTTCAGTTCATTATGGTGAAGATTGTTTCAGTCTTTGAAGAGTGCCGCATTCTGAGTTCTTGATATTATAGAGCGTACAAACGATACATAGCTGTCCACGGTTTTCCTTTCCGGATACATCTTTCCAAATCAGTTTTTCATCAATATCTCGTCCAAAAACGACTATTTTTCAAAAAGAATAAAAGCTTTTAAATCATAATTAAATTCCCCATCGAATGAGGTATAATTCGTCCGGATTTGAGATATATATTTTTTAGGCATAAAAAAACAGAGGCTAACCATCATGGATTTCTTCAAAAATTGGTTTTTCGGGCTTTTCTCTTCCCAAAGTGAATCTTTTCAAAAACGGATTTCAGATTCTGATTTAGAATTAAATTTATTTTTTTTACTTTGTTCCAAGTGGAGGATGTCGATTAATTAAATTGGTAAATCAATTTCTCCTTCTATGTGGATTTCTTGGATTATTTTTAGTCTTCTTTAAACAAAATTGTTTCTTCTCTTCCAAATCATTGCTTAATAAGATTCTTCTGTTGCCGATCAGCTTTTAGCCTTTTCAATCATATTCACGACTTTTCTTTCTCCTTTCTCCTTTCTCCAATTTAATACATCTTTCTTTTGCTAATTTTTGTTGAATTTGTTTTAGTATTTTCTGAAATTTGAAGACATGCTTTTAATAATAACTATTTCAAAAACATTATAATTACAGGATTTTCAGTTGCTTCTTCCATTTTTGTTTCAGAAAATTGTAATATTCCTAGTTTGACATTTTTTGACAAGTTCAAAAATCTAGGAGCCAGCTTGCTTCGAGAATTATAAAAACTTCGTTTCAATTTAGATTTCATTTAAACTTCACCCTGTGGATACTGTGTAACAAATTTGTGAATGACCCAACTTCAAAAATTCTATTTATTAAATGTGAAATGAACTCTCCTCATTGCTGAAAACGATTTTAGGTGAAAATTGAGCCATATTTTTTCATATACGAAAGACTAAAATCGTGTCTATTTCCGCTGGTCCGCATCTAGTTGATGAGAACTAACTTTGATTAATCCAGTCTAGTCTCTAATCATGTTATTTTCACTAGAAACTAGCTCCACATCCTAGAAGATTGGCACTAAATCATCTACTTCGATGTACGAACAAGATTTTGTTTGGAGTAGTGCTAGAGCATGGGAGTCGTAACCAGAGTAGTTGATCCTCAGTGCGAGCAAAGGAAGTGTTTTTTTATTCACGACTTTTCTGTCTCCTTTTTCCAATTTAATACATATTTCTTTTGCTAATTTTGGTTGAATTTGTTTCCCAACATAGTTTTCTCTGAAATTTGAAGACATGCTTTCAATAATAACTATTTCAAAAACATTATAATTACAGGATTTTCACTTGCTTCTTCCATTTGTTTCAGAAAATTGTAATATTCGTAGTTTCACATTTATACAAGTTCAAAAATCTGTCAGTTTCTCTTTATAACGTTTGTATTGCCATCTATCTGCAATTTAAAAAATGAAAAGAAAAAATGAATTATTCAAATTACAAATAATTTTTTGTGAAGGAAAATTTTCCAATTTTCATTTCCAGAATAAATAATTTAATATTTTAGGTGCGGACATGGACATCATTATTTGGGGTTTGAAATAAAAATCAGGAAATGAAATTATTTTCAATTAAAACAACAAACAAAATTCAACAGGGCAACAAACTTTTTTGGAAATTAAATTTTGTCTGTAAAAAGGTAAGAAACTAGCGTGGACAAAAACCCATTGTACCAATGCAATTGATAGAACGATGTGAAACGACTTATCGACTTATCGTGTCAAAGCCGTCTAACTTTTACAATTTGTACTGAAATTCGAACTGTCAAATTTATTTCATGGCAGGGAAGAGTAAGTTCTGTTTTTATTTACTAAAAAACTGGGAATGCTTTAATTTTTAAAAGTTAAATTAGATTCTAATTAATTCAAATAAGTAAGAAATTTATATTTAATTCATTTATGTTTAATAAAATACATTATTTATTAGGAAAACTAGAAAAAAAATGGCAGAAAAAATAAACGAAATGAAAACTATTTCTGAGAAATATGATTTTTCATCGGAAAACCAATCATCGGAATTTATTTTATCGGAATTTTCAATTAAACAAGAACCAGAATTAATAATAGAAAATGAATTTGAGACTGAAAAGATTCAAAACTATTTACAAAAATCGGATATAACTTCAGACGATCGATTGGGATTAGTTTGGTATGATTGTGAAATATGTGAAGAACGTTTTTTAAGTCAGGAAGATTTATCATCACATATTAAAACTCATGAAAATCCAGAATTATATTATACAGCTTCAGCTAACGAAATTGAAGAGAGTCATATCAATAATGATAACAAATTCAAATGCAATGTGTGCGATCGTACTTTCGATGCAAAAGAATCTCTAGAAATACATTATCCAATACATCTAAAAGAAGGTTCTTTTCAATGTGAACAATGCCACGAATCTTTTCAATATTTACGTTACTTAATTGCACATCGTCAAACCCATATTATTAATGAAACGGATCCAGTTGAATTAAATGAATATAAATGTTATTTTTGTGATCTTTCTTTTGATACCGAAGATAATCTGTTACAACATTATCTAACACACACACGATACGGTCGTTATAAATGTGAATCTTGTATTGAATCTTTTGAATCTTATGATTCTTTACGTTTACATCGTCGATGTCCTCAAAGTCCATATAAATGTGATCGTTGCGATTCTTTATTTACTACAAAGAAAATTTTAAATGCACATCTTTTAACGCATAAAGAACAACAATTTAAATGTGAATTCTGTAGAGAATCTTTTTTATCTTTAGCTAATTTAATGACACATTATCAATATCATAAAAGTCTAAATAAATGTGATTATTGTAATTTCACCTTTACTACAAAGAGGGCTATAGAAATTCATTCTGTAATACATAAAAAAGATAATTGCGGTAAATGTAAATGTTGTAACGAATATCTTCGATCTTTAGATACTTTAGGTATATGTCGTAAATGTCGTAAAAGTCGTCAAAATCGATATAATTGTGATCGTTGTGATTGTTCCTTTACTACAAAGCAATTTTTAGATGAACATTCTTTAACACATAAACAAGAACTTCCTTTTAAATGTGAATATTGTAGTGAATCTTTTCAATCTTTAGCTAATTTAATGACACATTGTCAAAGTCATAAAACTGAATATAAATGTGATCATTGCCCTTGTACCTTTATTAAAGAAGAGTTTTTAAAAACACATTATCATCAAGGGCATACATCCAATACAGAGCTTTTCAAGAAAACTATTATTCCCTTATTAATAGTTAAACAAACTACGTATATTAAAGAAAAACCATTTAAATGCCAATTTTGTTATTTTACTACAAACCGGAGGCGGAATTTGTCACAACATCATAGGCGAAAACATAAGACAAGTCCTCTAGCAAGGCAATAAAAATGGCATATTCTAATAAATAAGGGATTTCTGTGATCGCGAACAAATTGAAAGATATATATTCATCATGGAGAACTAAATTTTAATATTACAAAACTTGTTAAATAGAAAACAAACATTTATTAAGTCGCCTCAAAATCGCTGAATACAAAACAGTAATAAAATAAAAATAAAAATTACTTAAATTTGTTTTTCTCGTCACCAGCAAAAGTCTTACATGCTTCATTATGTAACCAAATAAGTAATTAGTTCTCTAATAGTCGGGATTGACTCCTTTAATTACTTATATGGTCGAATAAGTCTTACAAATCTGCAAATTCTTTCTAATCCTTTGGTTAGGTCTCATTTTCAGACTCAAATATTAGACATTTTCTATGTGATCAGTATTACTTATAGCCTATTAATATTCTTAACGTTTGTGAATTCATTTGATTTGCTATTATCTTTGGGAGCACACGGATAAATTGGAAGTTTTCAGTGAAAAGTTGCGGTATTTTTGAATCTGCTGAACTGTCGAAAAGTGTATAAATCAGAAGTGGAATCGTGTAACTCGATACCAAATTGTATCGAATAGGCATAAGAATGACAACAATTTTTCGATATGATTTACTATCGATCAAATTACACGATTCTATTACAGTTATGTACAAAAGATTACACAACCGGTATGATATAACTTTAAATCGAATCATGTTTGATATAATGCATTCTTTGGACCTAATTTTCAGTCACTCTTTCACACAAATTTGTTCTAATTCCATCAATAACATGAATTCATTGTCCAATTGTTAGTTTATCAGCATAAACAACTGAAGGCCAATCTCCACACAGCCGACATCCTATTCTGATAAAAGTATGGGATGCACTTATGCAAAATTTAGTTAAACAGAAAGGGAGAAACAATCATCCTACGAATGTTGTCGTCTTCTGCAGTAAAAATTTCCCCATCTGATTCTTCATCTGCCAGATGATTCCCCTCAAACGCAGATAAACTTGTTCATCTGATTTATGGGTTTTCATCTGCATTTGCATACTCTCACAATAATCATACACGATATCGTTGCACACTACCAAATTTTCTTATAGGAAGTTTTTCTATGACGAATTGATTTTTATGGTTTACGCAAGTTAAATTTTTAACTTCTATACGAAGTATATAAAAAATAAAAAAATTTGTTTTGCAAATCTTCACGTTTTATAAGATTCTAAATGGTTTGCAATCATTTTTATCCAATGTCTGTCTGTCTGTATATCACAACAAATGTTGTGATTAACTAAGGACTACGTACACTCTGAATTCCCATATTCATATAGCTTTCTTTTAGAAAGGCTGTCGGAAGGTAACTTGATTTGAACATACGTATAGAAGTCTCGTCGTTTTGCATTACAGCTTGCTTTTAGATGTGATAGGAATTTAAGCCTTATGATAAAGTCTGAAAACACAATTTGGTACTACATTTTCCTATAAAATGGAAGGGAATGTTCATAATTTTCCCATAATATTATAAATTGTGTGGGAAGAGACCCTGATGTTTTTATTCGATCAATCCTAGCGTAAATTGCAATAGTCCATCTCTTTCTACTTTTCTGATTTTTCTCGTCAGAATAGGATGTCGGCTGTGTGGAGATTGGCCTTGACTTTACATATCTCCACAGAAAAAAATCCAACGGAATGATATCACAAGATCTAGGCAATCAATTGATAAGAATATTTCGGAAGATGATTGAATGTTGTCTTTCATAAATTGATTGTTCCAGTATGGCATATGGCTTCATCCTGTTGGAACCAATATTCCAATTAAAAAAAAAAACTTTATCATTGATCTGCAATAATCTTTTTTCTTAAGAAAAAAACCAACATAATATTCTTTTGCAATTAATATTTTGTTGTAATAACATTCATTTATTCTCCATTTTATTTTATTTTTTTTTGCCCACACTTTTTTAAAACGGTTTTTCTGTTGACACAAGACGAAATAAATTTACTAAGGTAGAATAGAACGAAATGAAACGTCGCGACTATTGGTGCAATGCTCGTCTAAAAGCCGACTAACTTTGTCTACAATTTGTACTGAAATTAGAACTGTCAAATTTATGTCATTACGGAAGAGTTATTTAAAAACTGAACTGAAAAACTGGGAATGTTTTAATTTTTAAAAGTTAAATTGAATTCTAATTAATTCAAATAAGTAAGAAATTTGTATTTAATTCATTTATGATGAATAAAATATATTATTTATTAGGAAAATTGGAAAAAAATGGCAGAAAACATAAACGAAATGAAAACTATTTCTGAGAAATATGATTTTTCATCGGAAAACCAATCATCGGAATTTATTTTATCGGAATTCTCAATTAAACAAGAACCAGAATTAATAATAGAAAATGAATTTGAGACTGAAAAAATTCAAAACTATTTACAAAAATCGGATATAACTTCCGAAGATCGATTGGGATTAGTTTGGTATGATTGTGAAATATGTGAAGAACGTTTTTTAAGTCAGGAAGACTTATCATCGCATATTAAAACTCATGAAAATCCGGAGTTATATGATACAGCTTCAGCTAACCAAGATGAACAGAGTCATATCAATAATGATAACAAATTCAAATGCAATGTGTGTGATCGTACTTTCGATGCAAAAGAATCTCTAGAAATACATTATCCAATACATCTAAAAGAAGGTTCTTTTCAATGTGAACAATGCCACGAATCTTTTCAATATTTACGTTACTTAATTGCACATCGTGAATCCCATAATAAGAAAGAGATGCTAGTTGAATATGATGGATTTAAATGTTATTCTTGTGATCTTTCTTTTGATACCGAAGATAGCCTGGTACTACATTATCAAACGCACACACGTTTTTATAAATGTGAATCTTGCGGTGAATGGTTTGAAACTATTGATTCTTTACATATACATCGTCGTCGATGTCTGGGAATTCCATATAAATGTGATCGTTGTGATTTTTCGTGTTTTGCAAAGAAATTTTTAGATGAACATTCTTTAACACATAAAAAAGAATTGCCTTTTAAATGTGAATATTGTAGCGAATCTTTTCAATCTTTAGCTGATTTAATGACACATTCTGATAGTCATCGAAGTCCATATAAATGTGATCGTTGCAATCGATTCTATCAATCAAAGTTATTTCTAAAAAGGCATTATATAACACATGGAAAAGAACGTCCTTTTAAATGTGAATTTTGTGGCTTTAGTTCAAACCATGCATCTAATTTGTCACAACATATGGTAAAACATAAGAAAATCCGTAAGAAAGGCATTATAACTAGTAAGTACTGATAAATAAGGGATCTGTGATCGCAAACAATTTCAAAAACATATAATCATCATGGAGAACTAAATTATAATATTGCGAAACTTGTTAAACAGAAAACAAACATTAATTGAGTTACCTTCAAAGTGATTCCTATTGAATGTAATAAAATTGTACCAACTCTCTCTCTCACCAATCTTCGAAACAATACTGATACTTGATTTCTATAAATTGGATTTAAAACAGGCAGCGAAGGACTCGGAGAATAACAATTTATATTTTCGATAATAGAAAAAGAGTATAGTAACTAATTAGGATTATGTTTCATCATCATTTCCATGAACAAGCATCACTTCAGCAACTTCGACAAACACAAACTCATTTTAAATGTACAAACAGAAGTAAATTTATCTTAAATTTGTATTAATTTAAACACGCAAAATAGTTAATAAAATAAAAATAATTCTTAAACATATAATAACTGAAAATCGATTTTTTGATGCCCTATAGTAGATTTGGGACAGAAAAAACTGTCAAAACTAACAATATTTCAAGGTTTTTTTCTTCATAACTTTGTTTCCTCTTTTCAAAATTTCTTCTAATTTGCAGGTAATCCAGACCCTTATTGTTTAATTTGTAAATTTTATTCAAATCGGTGTATTAGTTTTTAAAGTACATCAAAAAAATTATATGAAGAGGATTATTTTCTCCTACGATTATTTCTTTCTCCACTATCCTCAGATCGATTTGACTGAAATTTAATATGGTATCGTCTATTTGTGTAGTTAATCTATACAATTAATTTAAACAAAATTGGTTCACAAATTTTTCAATTAAATCCTAAAAACTATAAACAAAAAAAAACGACAAAACTTTCTGGTCTCTTTGGTTTTTCCTTTATAACTTTGCTCCGCCTCGATCGATTTTGTTGAAATACAATACCAAACCAAGTTAAGGAATAAGCAATTCACATTGTAAATTTCATCAAAATCAGATAACACGTTTTTAAGTTATCTTGTATACGGACGGACGGACGGACATGCATAAATCGATATAACTTTTGATTACCTACACAACCACACCCTTGAAACCTTTCTACGCCAAAACCAACATAACTTTCTCTTACAACTAATATTTCAACTAACAACTAATAAATTCATTTATTGTCCATTTTGTTTTTTTGCCCACAGTTTTTTAAAACGATTTTTTTTTTCATACGACCAACCAAATGCCGCTAATATTGTGCATATTGTAATCATCTAAAAGCCGACTAACATTGTTTCCTATTTCTACTGAAATTTGAACTGTCAAATTTACTCCATTGCAAAAAAGGATTTGCATTGTTATTTGCTAGAAAATTAGAAATATTTCAATTTTTAATAGTTAAATTGAATTCTAATTAATTCAAATAGGTAAGAAAAATTTGTATTTAATTCATTTATGATTAATAAAATACATTATTTATTAGGAAAACAGGAAAAAAATGGCAGGAAACATAAACGAAATGAAAACTATTTCTGAGAAATATGATTTTTCTTCGGAAAACGAATCATCGGAATTTATTTTGTCGGAATTTTCAATTAAACAAGAACCAGAATTAATAATAGAAAATGAATTTGAGACTGAAAAAATTCAAAACTATTTACAAAAATCGGATATAACTTTCGAAGATCGATTGGGATTAGTTTGGTATGATTGTGAAATATGTGAAGAACGTTTTTTAAGTCAGGAAGACTTATCATCGCATATTAAAACTCATGAAAATCCGGAAAATTGTGATAGAGCTTCAGCTAACCAAGATGAACAGAGTCATATTAATAATGATAACAAATTCAAATGCAATGTGTGTGATCGTACTTTCGATGCAAAAGAATCTCTAGAAATACATTATCCAATACATCTAAAAGAAGGTTCTTTTCAATGTGAACAATGCCACGAATCTTTCCAATTTTTACATTATTTAATTGCACATCGTGAATCCCATAATAAGAAAATTATTCAAGTTGAATATGATGGATTTAAATGTTATTCTTGTCATCTTTCTTTTGATACCGTAGATAACCTGGTACTACATTATCTAACGCACACACGAGACGGTCCTTATAAATGTAAAGATTGCCGTGAATCTTTTAAAAGTTTTGATTCTTTAAGTATGCATCGTCGATGTCATCATAGTCCATATAAATGTGATCGTTGCGATTTTTCGTGTACTACAAAGCAATTTTTAGATGAACATTCTTTAACACATAAAAAAGAAGAACGTCTTTTTAAATGCAAATATTGTAGCGAATCTTTTCAATCTTTAGCTAATTTAAAGACACATTACCAAAGTCATAAAACCGAATATAAATGTGATCGTTGCGATTGCACCTTTACTACAAAGAAGTTTTTAAAAACTCATTCTGTAACACATAAAAAAGATCATTACAGTAAATGTAAATGCTGTGGCGAATGCTTTCCAATTTTAGATGCTTTAGGTATATGTCATAAATGTCGTAAAACTAGTCACTATGTATATAATTGTGGTCGTTGCGATTGCACCTTTACTACAAAGAAACTGCTACGAAAGCATTTTTTAACACATAAAAAGGAACGTCCTTATAAATGCGAATATTGTAGCGAATCTTTTCAATCTTTAGCTAATTTAATGACACATTGCCAAAGTCATACAAATGAATATAAATGTGAACATTGCGTTTGTACCTTTACTAAAGAAGTGTTTTTAAAAGCACATTATCATCAAGTGCATACAGGCAATACAAATCCTTATACTAAAGAAAAATCATTTAAATGCAAATATTGTGATTTTACTACAAACCGAGAATGGAATTTGTCACAACATCATTTGCGAAGACATGAGACAGCCCTCTAGCAAGGCAATAAAAATGGCATATTCTGATAAATAAGGGATTTCTATGATTGCGAACAATTTAAATAACATATTCATAAATATTAATATGTCGAAACTTGTTTAATAGAAAACAAACATTTATTGGGACGCCTTCAAAGTGATTCTTATTAAATGTAATAAAATTGTACCAACTCTCTCTCTCTCATCAATCTTCGAAACAATACTGATACTTGATTTCTATTAATTGGATTTAAAACAGGCAGCGAAGAACTCGGAGAATGGCAATTTATATTTTCGATAATAGAAAAAAAAGTATAGTAACTAATTAGGATTATGTTTCATCATCATTTCCATGAACAAGCATCACACTTCATCAATCTCTACTGAATGCAAGTCTTTGCAAACACATACTCCTGTTAAAAAAAGAAATAAATCTCTCTTAAATTTGTATTAATTTAAAAACACAATACAATTATTGAAATAGGTAAAAATAAAAATTGTTTTTAAAAATTACTTAAATTAGTTTTTCTTGCCATTAATAAAAAAGTCTTACTGCTATTCTTCATTATGAAACGCAAATAAGAAATTCGTTTTTTTATTTATTTATTTATAACCATCAAAACCCATGGGTACCCCTTATAGGCAAGTTGCACCATTGCAAAGATGTCATGCTAGAATAGTAGTTAATAACTTAAAACTAAAATCCATCTTATAGTGCCTGCATTCGCTAAGGAAAAAATAGAGCAGCTTGCGAGTTTGCGTAGACAGTAGCTGCAGGACAGCTACTGTCATTGTGCAAACGTAACATGCGAGTAGTAGAGCAGCTGGGGCGTGCAAGCTACTACAAAATTTTTTGTTTTCACTGTCCACTCGCCTTCTCCCACCCACCACATCACACGACAGTAGCTCGCTCGCAACTGTACTGTGTGAACTACAAGCCAGTGATTGCCAGGCCAGTGTTCAAATCGGTGTGTATTATCATTATCTTCTTTTTCCAGAGTGCAGGCAGCAACTTCCATGCCAGTTGGCTTGACAGTTACTGTCTACTCGCAAGGACCGCTATTAGCACTATGTAAACAACCCATAAGTAACTAGAAACAACATTATTACAACCCTTCAAAACATCGCTAACCCTTATTATAACGAAAAGGAATATAATGGAAGAAAGGCCACTTATGTTTTAGATTTTAAGTTTTAAGTAGGCAGACCTAAGAAACGTACCGAATCGATTGTTGATTAGTCGTGTAAAAGCCGACTAACATTGTTTACAATTTCTAATGTAATCGGAACTGTCAAATTTATGTCATTACGGAGAAGGAGGGGGAGTTCTGTTGTTATTTACCAAAAAACTGGGAATGTTTTAATTTTTAAAAGTTAAATTGGATTCTAATTAATTCAAATAAGTAAGAAATTTGTATACAATTAATTTATGATTAATAAAATACATTATTTATTAGGAAAATCGAAAAAAATGGCAGAAAATATAAACGAGATAAAAACTATTCCTGAGAAATGTGATTTTTCATCGGAAAACCAATCATCGGAATTTATTTTATCGGAATTTTCAATTAAACAAGAACCAGAATTAATAATAGAAAATGAATTTGAGACTGAAAAGATTCAAAACTATTTACAAAAATCAGATATAACTTCAGAAGATCGATTGGGATTAGTTTGGTATGATTGTGAAATATGTGAAGAACGTTTTTTAAGTCAGGAAGACTTATCATCGCATATTAAAACTCATGAAAATCCGGAATTATATGATAGAGCTTCAGCTTCATTTACCACAAAGCAATTTTTAGACGAACATTCTTTAACACATAAAGAAGAAGAACGTCCTTATAAATGTGAATATTGTAGCGAATCTTTTCAATCTTTAGCTAATTTAATGATACATTGTCAAAGTCATAAAAGTGAATATAAATGTGATCATTGTAATTTCATCTTTACTACAAAGAAGTTTTTAGAAATTCATTCTGTAATACATAAAAAAGATCATTACGGTAAATGTGCATGCTGTGGCGAATGCTTTCCATCTTTAGATGCTTTAGGTATATGTCATCAATGTCGTCAAAGTCGGCAAAGTCGTCAAAGTCGAAAAAGTCCACAAAGTCGTCAAAGTGAACAAAGTCGTCAAAGTTGTAAAATTCTATATTATTGTGGTCGTTGCGGTCGTAACTTTACTTCAAACAAATGGCTAGAAAAGCATTTTTTAACACATAAAAAAGAACGTCTTTATAAATGTGAGTATTGTAGCGAATCTTTTCATTCTTTAGATACTTTAGGTGTATGTAATAAATGTCGTAAAAGTCGTCAAAATCGACGTAATTGTGATCTTCGCGATCGTACCCTTACTACAAAGAAATGTCTAGATGAACATTCTTTAACACATAAAGAAGAAGAACGTCCTTATAAATGTGAGTATTGTAGCGAATCTTTTGAATCTATAGCTAATTTAATGGCACATTATAAAAGTCATAAAAGTGAATATAAATGTGCTTATTGCAATTGCACCTTTGCTACAAAGAAGTTTTTAGAAATTCGATCTTTTGATGCTTTAGGTATATGTCACAAATGTCGTAAAAGTCGTCAAAATCGACATAAGTGTGATCGTTGCAATTGCAGCTTTACCACAAAGCAATTTTTAGATGAACATTCTTTAATACATAAAAAAGAAGAACGTCCTTATAAATGTGAGTATTGTAGCGAATCTTTTCAATCTATAGCTAATTTAATGGCACATTATCAAAGTCATAAAAGTGAATATAAATGTGATTATTGCCATTGCACCTTTGCTACAAAGAAGTTTTTAGAAATTCATTCTGTAATACATAAAAAAGATAATTGCGGTAAATGTAAATGTTGTAACGAATATCTTCGATCTTTAGATGCTTTAGGTATATGTCACAAATGTCGTAAAAGTCGTCAAAATCGATATAATTGCGATCGTTGCAATTGCACCTTTACCACAAAGCAATTTTTAGATGAACATTCTTTAATACATAAAGAAGAAGAACCTCCTTTTATATGCGAATATTGTAGTGAATCTTTTCAATCTATAGCTAATTTAATGACACATTGTCAAAGTCATAAAAGTGAATATAAATGTGATCGTTGCAATTGCACCTTTACTAAGGAAGAGTTTTTAAAAGCACATTATCATCAAGTGCATAGACGCAATACTAAAGAAAAATCATTTAAATGCAAATATTGTGATTTTACTACAAACCGAGAATGGAATTTCTCACTACATATTATAGGACATAAGACAATCCTCTAGCAAGGCAATAAAAATGGTATATTCTGATAAATAAGGGATTTCTATGATCGCAAACAACTTAAATAACATATATTCATCATGGAGAATTAAATATTAATATGTCAAAACATGTTTAATAGAAAACAAACATTTATTGGGATGCCTTCAAAGTGATTCCTATTAAATGTAATAAAATTGTACCAACTCTCTCTCTCACCAATCTTCGAAACAGTGCTGATACTAGATTTCTATAAATTGGATTTAAAACAGGCAGCGAAGGACTCGGAGAATAGCAATTTATATTTTCGATAATAGCAAAAGAGTATAGTAACTAATTAGGATTATGTTTCATCATCATTTCCATGAACAAGCATCACACTTCAGCAACTTCGACTGAATGCAATTCTTTGCAAACTACTATTAAATATTGAATTGTTAAACTATAGCAAAACTATTATAATGAAACTGGAATTAGTGTTATATACTATACTGTTATTTTATACTGTAGACTAAGTGTACATTGCAGATTGTATATTCTCTTTGTCATTAAATGTACTCTGAAGACGAAACACGTTGTTCTTTAATCCAACACAAACACAAATTCCTTTTAAATGTAAGAAAAAAGAAGTAAATTTATCTTAAATTTGTATTAATTTAAAAACACAAAACCGATATTATAATTAAAATAAAAATAATTCTTAAAAATTGGGTAAATTAGTTTCTCTCGTCAGTAACAGAAAAGTCAAGCATAATACTCTATGCGGATGATACCATAA
The DNA here is from genome assembly GCA_963422695.1 of Xylophagus ater. Classification (NCBI taxonomy): domain Eukaryota; kingdom Metazoa; phylum Arthropoda; class Insecta; order Diptera; family Xylophagidae; genus Xylophagus; species Xylophagus ater. The sequence goes on from OY730484.1 coordinate 43,950,126, forward strand.
TTTCTATCTCACATAAAAGACCATCTGAAGTAGTCGAGGAAATCAAGATTCGTCTTGCTAAATTAATTGTATATTACAAAACATGGGGTATTAATATCAACTTCAACAAATGTGAATTCATTTGCTAAAGGAATGCTAGCATTAGGTGAAAGTAAACGCTTACAACTTTCTATATTAGGTCAAGTCATTCCCCTACAAGAGGTAATTAAATATTTGGGAATTAAAATGCATCATCGTTTGAAAGTTAACTCACATGAATAAAGCGAAAATAGTCACAGCTCTGCTAGAACCACTTTTTAAATTCTACAGCTTTGGAAACGAGAACCAAATTGTTAATATATAAAACGTTGATTAGACCTGTTATAACTTACAGTATTAGTGTATGGCTTTTTATTACTCTAAATGTTGTTAAAATATTGAAAACTTTTGAAAGAACAATTCTCAGAAAATGTCTAGCTAAATTTCGTAGACCAAGAGGTAAATGGTTTCCGATTAATAAATTTATATATGGAAACATCAGGAGTTATTCCTTTTACATCATACCTAATTGACCTAACAAAAAAAAAGATTCATGAAAATGGAGAATCGTTCTAATAATTTAATTAAGTCTTTATTTAATAATAACCAATCGGTGCTCAATATTATGCATCTCCATTAAAACATCTTCAATGTTAACTCGGTTCCGACTGAATATACATATATAAAAAAAGTTGCTGGTCAGATTTACAGAGGATAAGAGCTCTCTCTAGCTTCGTGCTTGAATCGGTTTGGAACTCCCGTTTTTTTTTATTTTTTTTTACTATTATTTATTATTATATTTGTTACCTAGTTTTAAGTTTAGTTTTAAGTAATACTTATAGTGCCGGAATAATTTATCTTCGCAAACTTGTGACTTCAGGGCAGGTTTATTTTTGACATAGGTTTCGCAAATCTGCGAAGTCTTTTAAGCATTTTGAGTAGTTCAACGAATTGTCAAAAATAATCAAATAATTTCGCAAGTTTGCGAACTAACGCGTGACGAGCCCTATTATTTTTATAAGTCTCAATAAAATAAATCTAAATTTATCATCTCTAAAAGTGACGACTCCCCTTCCAGGGAATTGGAAAAATTACCAGAATGCTGGAAAACAGATTCAAAAAACTACTGAAATTATATTTTGAATTAAATTTTAAATAAATAATCAATAATTTCGCTTTATTAAGAAAAAAAAACACATAATTTTCTCTTACAACTGATAATTTGTTATAATAAAATTCATTTATTCTCCATTTTGTTTTTGAATTTTTGCCCACAATTTTTTAAAACAACTTTTTTGACATAAGCCCAAATTTACTCAAAAGTAGAAGTATCGCATCGATTGTTGATTAGTTGTGTAAAAGCCGACTACTGAAATTCGAACTGTCAAATTTATTTCATTGCAAAAAGGATTTCCATTGTTATTTGCTACAAAATTAGAAATATTTCAATTTTTAAAAGTTTAATTGAATTCTAATTAATTCAAATAGGTAAGAAGTTTATATTTAATTCATTTATGATTAATAAAATACATTGTTTATTAGGAAAACAAGAAAAAAAATGGCAGAAAACATAAACGAAATGAAAACTATTTCTGAGAAATGTGATTTTTCATCGGAAAACGAATTATCGGAATTTATTTTGTCGGAATTTTCAATTAAACAAGAGCCAGAATTAATAATAGAAAATGATTTTGAGACTGAAAAAATTCAAAACTATTTACAAAAATCGGATATAACTTCAGAAGATCGATTGGGATTAGTTTGGTATGATTGTGAAATATGTGAAGAACATTTTTTAAGTCAGGAAGATTTATCATCGCATATTAAAACTCATGAAAATCCGGAAAATTGTGATAGAGTTTCAGCTAACCAAGATGAACAGAGTCATATCAATAATGATAACAAATTCAAATGCAATGTGTGTGATCGTACTTTTACTACAAAACAATCTCTAGAAATACATTATCCAACACATCTAAAAGAAGGTTCTTTTCAATGTGAACAATGCCACGAATCTTTTGAATATTTACGTCACTTAATTGCACATCGTAAATCCCATAATAAGAAAAATATTCGAGTTGAATATGATGGATCTAAATGTTATTCTTGTGATCTTTCTTTTGATACCGAAGATAGCCTGGTACTACATTATCTAACACACATACGAGACGGTCTTTATAAATGTGAATATTGTACTGAATCTTTTGAATCTTCTAATTCTTTACGTACACATCGTCGATCTCATCGAATTCCATATAGATGTGGTCGTTGCAATCGTTTCTTTAATGAAAAGGAAGCTCTAGAAAAGCATTATATATCACATAAACTTCTTGAATGTGAAGATTGTGCTTTTACTACATTCCGGAGGTGTAATTTTTTGAAACATACCAGGAGTATGCATATGAAATGAGCAATTTTTATACGAAAATAAAACGCCTTTTTTTAGGAAATAGGAAAGTAAAAATATTTTATTCATTCAAAGTACTGTCCATCACTTTCTACACATTTTCACTACCTTTTAGACAATTTGTGGATAGCACTCCAAAAAAATTCTTCTTCTTTTGATGAAAACCATTCAGAGGCCCAATTTTCAAAAGCTCATGGTACACCACACCCTTCTGATCCCACTAAACATAGAGCATTCTCTTCTTACCGAATCGATTTGGTTTTGCAATCGATGTTGATGGTTGACCTCGTGTAATCCATGATTTTTTGCGTTTAGGATTCTCAAAATATATCCACTTTTGTGTTTTCAAGCTTTTTCGACGGTCTTCCGCGTTCTTCATTTCTCACATCAAAATCATTATTTCTGAATATTTGAAATCATCTTTTGCATGATCCTCTTCAAGTATTCTGCTGCGTTTTTCTTCAAAGTGATTCCTATTGAATGTAATAAAATTGTATCAACTCTTTCTCACCAATCGAGCAAGCATCACTTCACCAAATTCGACTGAAAACTCCTTTTAAATGTAAGAAAAAGAAGTAAATTTATTTTTAATTTGTATTAATTTAAAAACACAAAATTGTTATTAAAATAAAAATAAAAATTATTCTTAAAAAAAGCTGTATCGGATTTTAAATCTCCTTCACATTTTGTTATTAATTCTTCTGATTCCATTACTGTCATTTATTTAGTAAATCTTTAAATATGGTTTTTCAGCATTGGAATGACGACGCCTTTTTTGTTCAGATTTTAATCGATTATTAACTGAAATTCGCCTTAGTTTGTTTTGTATCGAGCAATTTTAATTTTCGGCCAATAGAACGACCCCTTTTTACGAAAGGAAAGCAATTATTAAACGATGTATCAGTGGTAGTAGTTAACGTATCCTAACTACTACTACTGATACATCGTTTAATAATTGCTTTTCTCGATACCATACGCTAACAGTTTTCTCCGATGCTTTGAATTTATTGGTAACAATTTTGATTGAGGATTGGCCTTAACTAGCCCCGTTGCTGCTAAGTTTACAATAAAAACGATATAGAGAGAACTTTTGGCGAATGTCAAATTAGGTTTGGGTCAATATTTGACCAAAGAAAATGAATATGGCTATTCCTCCAAATATTTAAATCTTGGTATTCCCCGTTTTTAAAAAAATTAATTTCAAAATTTACGCGAACTTAAACGAATTTTGAAAATATTGCAATAAACTGCCATCTCTTCATTTATTTAATGCAAACTATTTTGGGACTTTTTGTATTATCGCTGATAGTTTGTTATCTGAGATGCAAACCTTTAGTAAAACATTCACCATAGTCGAGTTTCAATGATTTTATACCAAAAATTCATATGAAAAAAAGCCTAAAATAAAAAACATAGAAAATAAAATTCCTTTAATATAGAAAAATTGGTTCGAGTATTTACTAAAACGTTTTTATCTTTTTTTTTTTAGGATTTCAAAAACAATCTTTTATTAAACCAATTAAAAATTGTATTTTCTTTTCTTTTTTCCTAAAAAAAGACCAGAAGTCACTTTCTATTCGTTTTATTTTCAAAATTTTAATATTCAAATTTCCAATTTAAAAGGTAATTATAATTTTTGTAATTATTAATTTTTAATAAAATCAAAAACGAAAAAAAATAAAGAAGTGAAAGAACACTTCTTTTTTTTTTCTTTTTGAAGAAAAATTAAATATGGAAAATTAATTGCTTTACCATGTGTTTAAATTCATCTTGTTTTTATCTTTCAGCAGCACACGATACTTAATGGTGTAGAAGAAATATGAAGGCGCCCGTAAAAAAACTAACAAAAAATTTCAAACATATTTTGAAAGTAAATTAAAGTTCAATAAAACCAAATAGAAGTTATTTTAAGGTAATTGCAATCACACATTCCTCTCGATTTATATTGTATACATATGTACATGCTTGGTTTACATGGTGAGGTATATTAGGTGTAAGAGAAAGTTCTGTCGTTACATCCACCTGTACTATAAAAACTTCATCAAACGAAGAAAAATGCTCCCCAGCTACATTTTAATGATATGCCTTTTCCGTCTTTCTTAGTTTTAAAAGAAGAAAGATCAATTACCAAGATCAGAACTATAGTTCTTTCGGCGAAATCTGAATCAGAATTGAAAAGTCTATGATTGCTTAGTATAGTGTTGCCAGTCAATGGAAATCAATGAGAGAACAGAGAGAAGGCTAGTTATCAATCTGCGGAACAGATGAGAAGACGCGGTAAGGGCAGACGCCTGTACCATTCTGAGGACCAACAACTGAAGAATAGCAGCAAACAGCGGAGACGTATGAAGGAGGGAGATTGAAGAAGTCAAGGCCCGACTAAAGCGGACTGTAGCGGAATAGGAAGAAGTGTTAACAATCAATAGATTCTTTTTACTGTGCAAGGCGATTTTCTATAACTATCACTCATTCCCAAATAGTTTAAAATAAATTCTTTTTGCTTAGAAAACCAAAATTTGCTTATATCTTATGGTCACAACTTCACAGTCCAATTAACTCTGAGGAAAAAGTAACAAAAATTAACTAATGCATTTTCTGCATGATTTTTTATCTCAAATTTGCTCTAATGTAAAAGTTGTCTCTAGGCTCTGATAGAGTAAATCTATTCTGCTAATTTTTTTTTAAATGAATATATTAGTTTTTCAAGAATATCTGACCGAGCGAGTTGGAGCATTACAAGCATTTGATGTTCACACTGGCTAAGGATTATCAGTGTGCGAGAACGAACAAAAACAGGCTTATTCGCTGTCAGTGAGACGTCCACACTATCCTATCATTGCAAAGAACTAGTATTGGTCTTGCTCGCTGACTATAGGTTTGGACGTACCACACGAATAAGCAAATATGTTTATAAGATTATACATCCATGACTCAGTTTTAACTGAATCTACACTATCTGAATTTGAGAACTTTGAAAGCAGAAAGACTATGCATAAAATCTGATGGATTGAAAAAACATATAAAAAGAACAGTACATCCAGTGAACACCATGTAAATGTAGGAAACATAAAGAAATCATCAGTCCGGAATTATTCCCAGTTTTTTTTTCTTTTTTCGTATATCCCCCATGATTCTCCTACTTCATCACAAAAACATTAAGAAGGAGAAAATCTCCAGAATTTACAACCATATTGAAGAAAGACAAACCAAAAAAAAATTGCTGGAGGGAAAGTCCAAGTTTGAAAATTACAATTTTTCTTTTTAACTTCTATACCTTTATGTTACTGAATTCTCCAATTATTTCCCCAAATCTTCACGATATCTCTGCCTTTATAGCATGTATGTAAATTTAATGTTGACAATTGGTAAGAATAAATTTTATCATATAGGAATCAGACTCATTTGAAGCTGGATTCTATTGTGGTCCCTAAACTTTGAGTAGTTATAAATTATTCTTCCAATGAGACGATTCCGTTATTTATTAATAAACTTGAGCTGTGTTTTTTTGAAAACGACTACCATTTAATTTTCCCAAACAAAAATCTATATACCTACTTCGAAATTTTTAGCTAAACTACGTAAGCTAAGTTTCTTGCTGAAAGTGAAAAATTCAGCATTTGCATTGGTCGTCAGCGAAGCTTTGACAACTACGGTGCCTGGGCATGAGCGACACGAACTAAGCTCTTTCACATAGTTCAGACCTCAACTACGCGAACGAGCTTCGCTATCATCGCTGACACTAACTTATACATACTTGTGGCATTATACAGTGTAGAATCGATGGTTTCAAAAGTGCACATAGTATGTCTTCTTTATTTTGTGGTAGTATCTTGTCGACATAAAAGTGTAAATGTCAAATGGAAAAGGTCTAGTAATAATTCATTGATACTGTACTCGCACATTATATCTCTCTTGGGGCTCATATAGAACTGATGGCATTAATTTATCCAAAATATCGCCGAGTAGCTTAGTTCAAGTGTGCAACGGGATTAGCGAGCCCAGCTAAGCTATATAACTACAGCGAGGCTCGCCTGTATAGCTTAGCTTAAGCGTGCGGCGGGCCTTATGCTTTCTATAATCTTATACTCTATCTGTTATCCAAAAAAAGAAAATATCATCTGCTTATTCTTTCTATGTTATTCGTTACTTGTGTGTTGGAACTTTCACTTAACGAAAAATGTTTAATTTAACTCGAATTTATTATAGTAGACTTTTAGAAGATTTTTTGATCGTATATATGGACAGAGGTCCCAATAGTGATTTTGCCATTTTTTTTCATGTTCATTTTCTCCAATTTTCCATTTACAGTACATACATCTTTTTTTTTTGTCAAACAAACTACCAAAGATATACACTGTTGAATATGATGGACGCTCCTCCAATCTTATTGGAGAGACTATATTATAAACTCATGTTTATGGGGTATATCAACTAAACAAGAAAAAAAACCTATCTGATATTAACTGAAACTGAATCGAACTGATTTATTTTATGTTAAATCAGTTGCTCATGTCAGTTAGAACTGAAACATTGGAGTGAAAATATCTCATCCGAAAATTTCTGGTGGCTGCTGCTGTTTTCTTCATTTACAATATTAAAAAAGTACTATTAAAGTTTTCCAATAATATAGCGAAAACAGTTTGGTGTGTTCTCTAAGCGCGGTTATCAGAAGGAAGAAGAAAAGAAACGCCACACAATCCATATATTTGGGTACTTCAAGTTGAAACGTTTCTCATTCAAGTGAAGACAGTGCTATCGTATAGAGAAGAACGTCCGTCGTACCGTTTACGTGAAAATTAATAAAATTAATTAACTTTTTAATTATCGATTTATACAAAAAAATAAAAGAAAAAAAATAATAATAAGGAACTATTATTTATTTTTTCGCGTGCCAAAAAGAAAGAAAAACAAGAATCTTTCGTGTGCTTTTCTTATTTTATCATCTGAGACCGTTCAACTCTGATTGATTTTTTTTTACGTGGTCGAATATAAATAAAAATCTTATTCCATTTTTTTTTAAAAAATATAATAAATTACACTAAATATGAGGGAAATCGTTCATTTACAAGCCGGTCAATGCGGTAACCAAATTGGTGCTAAGGTAAGAACATTTTTGTCATATTACTTTTTTAAATATCCTGAAAATTGATACTAATTACCCAAAGTAAATCGATATTTTGCATAGTATTTCATTTTTGTGTTGTTTTTTTTATAATAATGGAAAGGAAGGATATGAGTTTTTGTATGGTTTCCGTAGACATATGAGACATAGTGTAATAGAATGGGTTAGCATTTTTATATTGAATTTTTTATACATTGTCCAATTATAAATAAAGTAATTTCTTCTTGGACATAGTGTATAGCATTTACCTATATAATTAGTCAGAAGTTATTGGACTTTGTCGCCATGAAATGAAGTCCCCCTTTTAAAATATAGTTTTGATACAATTATGCAAGTCAGGAGAAGTAAATTAAGGAACTATATACATATGTAGATAGATTGTTTGCCGTTTGCCTTACTATATAAAACTTATGGTTTATGATAGTTTCAGAAAAGAAAAATTGAATTACGATCACTTGAAGATCAGTTCAAAAATCTTCTAAAAACCGAATGCAGATATCTGTTCTCATTGTGAAACCAATTTTCTCCACTTATATAAGCTAACTATTGTACGATCGTTTGAAGATCAGTAAAAATCTTCAAAATAGTTGTTAAGTCATGACTCCTCAATAGCTGAACTAATGTAAAATCAAGTTTTGCTAGTTATAAAAGTCAAATGTAGACATCTACTCTTTGAAAAATTATAGTTTTTAGCAATCAAAATCTAAAACACGATAACTTGAAGATCAGCTAAAAGGTCTTAGTTTTTTTTTTGGTAACATTCTAAAATTTTATGACTATTTTTCTTGTTTATAATTATTTTTTTGTATTCTGAGATTTAAATGAATAGATGATCTCTGCTAATTTTATTGTCTGTCACTTACAAATTAACTACGATCACTTGAAGATCAACTGAAATGACTAGTCTCTTGTAATAGGTGATATTCAGGGATAGTTTATTGATGCTTAACTAATTCCTTTGTGAATCGAATTTTCGTCATGTAGAAGATCTAAGTATGATCACTTGATTTACGAGCTTTTCCAGGGCTTTCTATAGAAATTTCTTCTAATATATTATCTTCTAAGGGTTTTTTTTAATACTGTACACGATAAAACTCAATTAAATTTTAAATTCTATACAAATTATCACATCCTGTTAGAAGTTGTCTTGTTGTCGTCTTGTGATGACAAAAACAAATTTCGATGATAATAGAGAAGCGACTTTTTGACGACGAGGAAATCCATTCATAGTATTTATCATTTTCAAGCTACTAATTTTATGATATCATATCAAATAGTTATAGTATTACAGATTTCGGGTCTTTAAAAATGAAAAATTTTATCTTAAGACTTTTTTTTTTTCGTCTTTTCTTTAAATTTAATTTAAAATTAAAATTGTTCTGATAAAAATTGAGGTTTAAAAAACTTTTTATTATTTTCTTCACACGATCAAAAATACTTCTTTCAAAATAAAGATACATTTTTTTTTAAAGAAAATGAATTATTTATAAATAATAAAATCAAGTTCAAAGACAGTACAAAAATTCTAAAACTTAAATCGGATTAAAAAAAACAAAATGCGATTAAGAAATATTTCTTCTCAGTTGAAGAATTTGCGCGTTGAAGAGATTTTGTGAAATTGAAATCGCGAAGAAAATATATGTTGAAATTGTTAAGATTTTCTTCTCATATACGGTAAGTGCTCCAATTATTGACCTAGTATGTATTTTATTAGCATAATCCATATATTAAGTAAACTCATAGAGAAATTACTTCTAATTCAAGCCAAATGATGAGTCTGTTTCAAACTCATCAGTCTGTATAACAACGTTTTTGAAATCGTCATAAGCCTCTATATTGAAAATATCTGGCCGAGATCGCACCAACATTTTTTTTCGTTTGGAATTGGCATAAAGAATCAATTTCTTATTATCAGTAACAATTTCGTTTGTACCTTTCAAGCAACATTTCGTACGTGGCGAAACGCTTTTAAATGTCTCTTTCTTTTAGTTTGTAGGAAAAAAATTAAAGTGAATTCGGTTTAATAACAATTGAGAGGTTTTGAGAAAAAACAATTGTAACGATTTGAATATTAGAAAAAGGCAAATGAACAGACTAGTAGAAAAAGTGTTCAATGGGTCAAGTTGGTTAAGACTTCGACTTCGCCTCATGAGACTGATGAGATCCTGGTTCAAATTCAGGTCTCGGTTCTTCACTTTTTCTCTACTTTTCTTTGCCTTCAAGTCCGTATATGGCACCCAATTTCTTTAGTTGTGAATCTTTCCCATGGCATTCAAAAGTCTGGAAATAGTCATGTTGTTGCGAGTTGTTTGACATGAATCTGCATTGAATAATTCCTGAAATTCTTCGCCTTTAAACTCTTTGGCAGTTTTTCATGTTCTTTATCATCCACATCAAAATTGCCATCTTTGAATCGTCTAATCTAAAGCTCACAATTTGAAATTGATGGAACATGTTCTCACTATGTGTTTTTTTCCATCCATTGATAGAAATATATAGAAATTAGTATAAAAATTCCTTTGTAGCTTAAAATCTTCGAGAATTGGAACACTTACGTTATTTATTTTTAAAGATGCAAGACTTTATATGTTTGACTTTTTTTTTCTTAATAATTATAACACGAAAAAAAATGTCACAATCTGCAAATGATAAAAGAAAATATTTTCTGAGTCACGATGGGTCCATATTTTATCTTAAAATATAATTTCTTTAATAAACATATAAAATTATGAGTCAGTAAATTAGAAATTTTATGTATTTTCGAGTTCATATGTTTGAAAGAAAGAAAAAAAAAATTCACAGCACTTCAAGTGTGTAGAAATTTATTCGAACGGACTTAATCCATAAAAATGTTTAAAGTTGAATTAAAAATGTAATTAATAAATAAAGTTAAACTGTCTTAAGTATTAAATTAAGTAAATATAAAAAATGATTGATTTGCGAAAATTGTGTTTAAGAGTGTGCTGAAGAAGTATGTTCGCGTTAAATTAGTTATAATTGGAATTATATTGTTTTTATAATGCCTTATGTACAGGGAACACATCAAAAATGCAACAGGGCAATAGTTACATATACAAGTATGTTTAATTGGTTTCTTTCAGTTTTTTTTGACACAGTCAAATTGTACTTGATTTAATAGTGAGCCATCGGAGACATGTTGCGATTCTTCGTTATGGAATCCTACACAATGGAACATCATTATCATTGACAGCTGTCAAATTTCAAGTATCCACTATGAACAAAACAAAAATTACCCAAAATTTGGTAGAGCCCCCCTTTTTTTTATTAGTAATTAAATTCTCCGCTGAATGGCTCTACTCATATTTAAAAGAAAAATTTTTCATAATTAAAAAGTAATGATAATTAAAATAGACAATTAAAATTAATGATGAACGGAAATTAATGGCATTATTGAATTTTAATGATTGATCGGATGATGATGACCCATTCCTATATTTCTATGTAGTTAAAGTAGAGAATTGTTTAATACAAAACGCTTATAATGTGCCAAAGTATTTAAATTAGTAGAAATGTCTTAGACAAAAATATCTAATAGTCTATTCCTTGATTAAACTTCTTTGATTAAACATTCCCCCTCGTAGGGATAAATAAATGGTCAATACTTGTTCCAAACTTGCACAAAAAATAGCTGAATCAGTCCCAAAATTACCATTTACCATTGGTACACACACGCCAAGCAACCTTGGAATTATAACTTTGTACCAAGACTGGTTTGGCTCAAGACAATTGCAGGTTCGTGTTATAAGGTTTGAAAAAGGTTTGGTCCAGACTAGAATATTAAAGATTGGTGAAGTTATTTTGAATCATATCTGTATCAAAATTGGTGCACACCAAAGTTTTGGTAATGATTGACAAATATAACGGACTGATACTTGGACCAATAAGGAATCATCAAAGTTTGTTAGCTCATAACTGGACCCATTCGTTGTCAACCTCGTCACTTCCTAGCAGTATTATTTTCTTTAAGCTTAGTTATGATATGGAATCATTAGAATTTATAGTTTCTTTTCAGATTCCATTCATAATAAAACGGGACTATGGTGCTTAATTTAAACTTCGAATTCCTAATTCAAGTTTTTCTTTATTTACCCAAAGCGTTCTTTTACGTGCACATAAATGCTTTTTAAGTAGTCATTTGTGCGCAAATTCATTATTACCAAATCTTATATAATTTTCTTTAGTCATTTATTTTTTCTCAGAAAATCACAATTAAACATTTAAAATTTTTGATTATTCATGAAAATTAGACTTAAAGTAAAAATCGTGTAACCGATATTTTTATTATAGTCACTTTTTAATGTTGACGAAAAAAAAATTGAATCATATTAAATTACCCACAAATGGAGTTCACTACTATTCTTTTTGTATTATTTATCTAAGATTACTGATTACGAATCAAAATGACAAATTCATGAAAGAAAATAAAGACAATTGGCGAAATTATAAACGTTTTTGAAAATAAATATCATTTTTCGTGAAAGATTTTTTTTCATTTGGGGAAGGAGGACTGGGACTTAATTGTAAGTTAAAAACTAAGGCAAAAGTACAGTATAACTATTGTATAGTATAGACGAACCGGAAACAATTTAGAATTCATTTTTGGTGCTTTTGAAAAGACGACGAGAAAAAAAAGTAATGACTACTTTGCTAATATCTCATTAAAATAATAGCCCCATGTGCGCAATGTACTTGAAAAATTTCGTCGAAATTATGTGAAGAAACATATAGTAACTTAAAATCTCATTATATGGACGTCCTAAATGATTGCAATGTTCGGCAATATTGTGGAGGTTATAATGAGGAATATTTGCATCGAAGACCAAATAGTGCTAGCTGCCACCGTATTAGCACTGTAGTCGATACAAATTTTTGAACTTTTCATATAGAGGTCATACGCGATTGAAATGTTCGGCAAAGTTGTGGAGGTTTTTATGGGGGTTATTCTCGTGGAAGACCCAATAGTTCGATCACCCACCACTCCGGTGCTATATTTGAAAAAAAGCTTCTGTTTCACTTCTAAAGTGTAGTCAAAAGCCAACTTTCGTTTTTTTCCTAAATTAGTTTGTTTCATCCTTTTCAAATTCATTCTAATTCAAAGGTAACCTGAGCCCTAATAGCATAAATCTATTTTGCAAATTTTTATTCTACAACTATTTCTTTCTCCACGATCCTTTGACCGATTTTACTAAGATTTGATATTGTAACGTCTATTTATGTAGCAAAAAGCTAACATATGTAAATAATTTAAACAAAATTGCTGGATACATTTTTCAATTAAATCCGAAAACATACAAAAAATCTGGAGATTTAATATTGCGTTCTAGTTCCTAAAAAAAGTCACACCTCATGCCGGATCCATAAATCATCAAGATTGATTTCCACCTTTTTGGTGTTCACTTCAATTGAATTCTCCCATTATTTCTTCTTGTTCTTCATTTTTAATTCTACAAAAGAGGTTGTAAATATCATTTAGATCGAATAGTATCAACTAATATTTGATCATAAATTTAGACTAAAACTGTAAGATCTTATCAATATGATCGCATATCTTAAGAAGCATCGATCCTTTCCGGATATTGATTTTAGTTGAGGAAATCATTTCGATATATTATTAAATTATTATAATTTAAATAAATATTGAAATTGATCTAAATATCAGTGATCATGGCTAATTTTAAAGAATTCTAAGATCAGTGATCTACACCTAAGATTAGTACAAATTAGGTCTAATTTTGTAGCTTTTTGTGTTGAAGTGGAAAAATCATTTAAAAGTTTGTTGAAAAATTATCTTCGATCTTAAAATGTATACATCATCACACTCGACTATTTATCTCGCGAATAAATTCATAATACCCTTTAAGAACGCATTTTCTTCGTCTCTAATTTGCACGATCATGATTTATGTTGATTTATCAATTAGATTCATTATTTTTTAGACAAGTTACTAAATCCAAATTTTTGATCATTTATTAATCTAGTTTAAATGATCAACAATTTCATGGTATCTCACTTCTATGCTGATTTATCGCGTATATATTTTGTCTTTTTAATTTCACTTAAAAACTAGTTTCTTATTTTTTTTGCATACAATTTTCTTGAAGAAGTTAAAAAGTTGTGAATTTTTTTTTTCTATACATATAAAGTTTGTAGAACAATTGAAAACAACAACAGCGAAAATAATGGTATGATCATATCAGTAGCAATATATTTATTTGAAGAAGAGAGAAAAATAAAAAGATATTCCTCAAGTTCATTGGCTTTGACCACAAGAAGACGATCAACAAACCAAGAAAATAAAAAAAATGAATTGAAAAATTAAAATAAAATATGAAAGATGAATTTCGAAATGAATCATGATTCATTTAATATTTTTTAAATGAAGAAAATGCAAATTATAAAAACTAAATTGAAATGATTACAATTAATTTCTTAGAGAGGATCTCCGGCATGGATGAAAATATAAGTCCATTGTGATCGACATGAAAAACAACACTTTGTCTGATCATACTTGAAGAAACCATATTATAAACATGTTTAAAAAAAAATTTGACAGAATTTTTAAAGAGTATCTCACACGATCACTGAAGATCACGATCTTCGAACTTTTACAAATATTACTTCAAGTGTTAATCGACTTTGAAATTTCATCATCAATAAATATGATCGGTCTCGATCATTGATAACTGATCAAAACCATGGATTTCATAGACTTTCATAGATTTTCATAGACAAAAACGATCGATAGATCTGTACAACAACGAAATTAGTTAATCTAGATTTGTAGAATTTTGGCTCTGTTCTACATCTTAAAAAAACTGATCGTGGAATTTTATAATTCGTTCAATTGAACGCGATCATATAAAACTAAGGTCTGCTAATAGTTTCGATTTAAATTAGGGAATTTTTGAAACTGTAACCACAAAGATCATCCAAAATGATCATTGATACATAATAAAAAACGCAAAAAAGTGATCTACAATAGGAGCTGACTCTTCCTGACGTACGTAAGATCAAAATAAAAGAAATAACTAAATTATTTTCATATAATTGTAAAAATTACAAAATCAATCTGATCTAGTCCGGAACATCATTGTTCTGTGTGATCAAACCTTAAAAAAAAAATATTTGAAAAAATTCCAATTTACATTCATTTATTCGACATGAAATTTATTGTTTCGTTAATAATTTATTCTTCATGAAATTAATTACAAAAAAAATTACATTTTCTTCAATTCAATTAAATTAAATTTATTTTTTGAAACATATTAAAGAAGATGGAGAAATTGATTCCATTTTTAAATTAGCGAAATTATTTGTTTTTTTCTTATTTGAAAGAAGAATATTTTCATGTTGATGATCCTCTTAATTAGATCATCCAATTCAATTGATCTTCAGACAGAAGATCGAAACGGAAAAAAGAAAAAAGTGTTTTCTCAAGATCAAAAATTTCAATTACAATCACATATGTTGTTTATCTTAAGCTGAAGCTACATTATGCCGGGCTCAAATTTCAATTACACTATCAATGAGCAGCGGAATTCTTTAAGGTGACACTTTAGTGATCAGGCTTAGTTAGTGGTTAGGCTATTAGTTTGGAGATCGTCTAAATATTATTTGAGTTTATTATCGCCTGTCGCCCAACAGTTATGTCACTTGCCATAATTTAAACATGATCGGTCGATGATCATTTAGAAATTGCACGATTTATGGTTGGTTGGTAGTAGATACTATCAGAATGTAGTGATTATTTTTGTTTCGAAATGATTAAGTGTCTAATTTCAATTCTTTGACATTATTTTATTGGACAGTCTACTCCTTTCGCTATTAAAGTAAACAAATAATTCCTATAAAGCAAATTGGATGGCTTAATTAGTTTCCGTAACGCGCTGACTCTAATTTCATTTGACATGATCAGTTAATGATCGTTCTGTGCATTCAAAATTGTATTATTTTATACCTAGATTTCTCTATAGGGATGATTGAATAAAGCCCTAGCAAGTCTTACACGTATATCTACAGAAGTTCGGCAGTGGAATTCCATGATTATCACTTTGGTCATTTTCAAAAGCGATGGCCCAAAAATTAGACATTTCAAAGCGATAATGACAGTTCTCTCACCTGAAATTTATCACTTTCAAGTGACAAATTTCTTTACGAAATCTATGAAAACGACAATCAATTGTCGCTTGTTATATTACAGAAATCCAAGGTAAGATTTTACAGGACAACTTTGATTGCTTGACTCCTTGACTCTTTGAAACTGCGAATGTTAATTAACTTTTGGAAACCAAGAAAGTGTGAATCCAACTTTAAAAAATCGCATATTTCGAATTCATATTTTTATTAGAAAATTGAAAAATTCCATTTGTTTAAAACCCAAAAAATAATTCTTCTAATTTTCGGAACTCGATCAATCGTTTTTCTTCTTAAAATTCTTTTACAGTTTTATTTTATTATTATCTATTTTTATTTTAAGATAAAAAGAAAATAATTTTTCTTTTACAAAAAAATTTAGTTCAATTGGAAAAGTTTAAGATGTATTGAGCTTGCGGCGGGCTTATTTCAAAAATCGTTTCAATAAATGTGAATTTTTTAGATTATAGTTTTTTCATTTTAATTTAATTTAAACCAATCAAGACACCATATCGTATATACACTTTTGATTATCGAAGAAAAGAGTATCTATTTAGATTAAATTCAGAGAGGCCTTTCAAGATCAGATGATCCATAGTGGAAGTCTGCTGATTCATGCAGATTTTATGTATAGTTTTTTGTTGGTTCTGTGTTTAGTCGAAAACCATGACGAGTTAATAATGGCCCACCACAAAAAGAAAAAAACGAAGAAAACCTATTAAGAAAAAAAAGTTAAGTAAATGAAGTACAATGTACTCGAAAAATTAATGGCTATCTAAAGTGAAGGCACTTGGCTTGAAAAAGCAATCTTTATGAAAATTCTTCACCGTTAATATTTTTTTTTTGATAATAATTATTATGAAATGCATTCGCGCATGACCTTCTTTTATGCTGGAAGAGGATTTCTTTGACCATATTATATGGCTTCTTAGGTACTCATGTGCTGCGGTTTTTCTCTTCATATATGCAGTCTTTCTTTTTTTTTTTTTTTGTTAATCTTATCTTCACTTATAATTTATTTATGTCTTGAATTAAAAAATATAATTAATTTATAAACAAACAAAAGTCTTAAATTAATGAAGTAGTAGTAATCGGAAGTTGAGTTATTTTCAATGTTCGTAATAATAATCAATTGTTTAACCGAAAATTTAATTATTCTAAGAAATTTTTAGAATGACGAATTTTATTAGTCAGAAGGTTAGTAGTGAGGAAACTTGAGGAATTTTGTGAATCAAAAAGCAGAACATTGAACACGCAAAACAATAAACCACGTATATATGAAGACTTGAAGTAGATTTCAAGCGTATGTACCAACACGAATCGACTTTAAGTCAACTTCAATCAAGTCAATTCGGTCTAATTGAAAAAATTGCAAAATATACTCAACTTTAATCTTTGAAATTTGATAGCACTATTTGCAGTGATAGATCTACCTGAAACCTAATGAAGCTTAAGGATCAGGGCCACGATCTGACAGGGTCCCTGAAATTGTAGGTCGTTTCCGCAGTTTATAGTTTATTTAATCATGGGTGTTCTTTTTTAGGTAAGGGCTTCAACTGAAATCAAAGCAAATACTTTACAGAGAAATTGCCATATTGTTAAAGTAAACTTGGAAAATACTAGCCCAGAAATTCATGAAATTCAAGAATAGAATGCTGAAAATACGGATCCCGATTTGAATAAAAAATTTTTCGGCAAAAAACCGGAACATTTTCAGGTCAAATTCGAGCATGGCGATAATATTTTTGTATTCGTTGTGTTATCGAAATTGCTATGCCAATTTTGATGAAATTTGCGACAGTTTATGTATTTATAGTCCGGACCACAATTTTGAAAAAAAAATTCACGTAATACCAATTCAATTGTGAATGAATTCAAAATTTTGATTAGAGATTTGAATGAAATTTAGTCATTTTAGTTGTTCGAACTTATGCCTTAACCAAAATTGGTTATTAGTTAAAATTTGATTATGACAACATATTTTTTTTGTACACTTCATGAAAACCATAAACTACTGAACCGATTTGAACAAAATTCATACAATTTATCTATTCGGACTTAAAAGCAGCTTTGGATAAAGTTTGGATCATATTCTGTGTTGTAACAACTGAATTTTTCGTTGTGACAACTAAATTTTAGTTGCCAAGACTTGACAACTGAATTTTAGTTGTGTGATCTGAATTTTCTGCTATCATAATTAACCAGGCAACTGCATTAGACGTTTTTCAAGACTTAATTTCAGTCGGACTGAAAAAAAGTCTTGCGGAGACTCTAAAATTTGGACTTTTTTGTCAGTCCGACTGAGAATATGTCTTGAAATAAGTCCAAGTAAGTGGTGGGGTAAAATTCAGGTGGCACAACTATCCAACACAACTTCAAAATTTTTCTGCAAAAAAAAGAAGAATAAACCACGAACAGAAAATTAATCTTTAAGACAACAAAATTAAAGTTGAAATTAAGTTTAATTAACATCGAAATCATATTTATTTTTATTTTGTAATAAATTTCCGGTTGTTTATTAGCTTCCGGGCTTTTTAAAAACTGTTTTTTTTTTTATATATTCAAATATTGATAAATCGATTTAAAAATTTGCCAAAAAAACAAGAAGTATTAAATCTTAATAAACGTTTCCGTTTCTTTTTCATAAAAAAAATTTTTTAAGTTTAAAAATAAAAACAATAATGGACTTGTGCCGTGGTTCATAATTTTTAATGATTTTATTGAAATATAATTGCGAATTTGGCTGTTTTTTTTTTTTGGTTGACGAAAAGGTACCAAAAAAAAAACCTCTTACATCATTTTCATTTAATCGAATTATCTAAGAATATAATAATAACCTTAAAGATTTTCAATAGTATAACCTTAAAAATCTTGGTTTTTTTTATCGTTCTGGATGATTGAAAATTTCGTCGTTTTTTTTTTGTCACCAAACACAACCAACGATCATCATCAAAATAATTGTTTTATAATCTTAAAATTTAAATTAACATTTTGTTGTTAAATGAACCAAAATCAGAGAAATCAGTTAGTAGATTACGTTTCGGTTGAGTATTTTCTTAAAAAAAAAAAAAACCAAAAATTGGTATAAGGCCTTCATTGTTACCAAAAAAATTGGTTAAGAAGTTTAAAAATACAAATCCCTATCCACTACAAAAAGAAGTCTTATTGTTATTCGCTTCTTATATCTTCTTCCCATGGAAACATGACATGATCAAAAAAAATGATCGTGCGATTTAAACATTATTATTTAAACGCGATAAAGTGCATTAAAATCATTCAAAACAGAAAAAAAAAGATCTAACCAAGAAAAAAAATGAACTGATCGCGCTTGTCTATGCGATCTTTTCTTTTTTTCTTGTCATTAAATTCAGTATTTTTTGATGTTAGATCAAAAATAGAAATTCGGTCGTTGGCCTGCTAGGTTTCTTAATAATATATACGATCGGTACAAAATTTATGCTTTCTTGGCTTTGTGTAATTTTTTTTTTTTTGGATCTACAAATATACATATTCTATAATATTGCAATAAGATGAGAAGATGATTCTTTGAAAATATCTTTTTTTTTTTCTTTACAAACGTTCCAATTTACGATCAAGATCATTTACGATCATTTCTCTTTCAGAAAACACTAGATATCATTTTGATTTGAATTTGATTCGGGTGAAGTATTTATTTATTAATATTCAGAGTTGATGTTATGACATAAAATTAACAATCAGATTTAATGAAGATCACTTTTTTTTTACTCAATTTACGGTATTTTAATTCAGATCTTGATTTATAATATACTATTTTCTTATGATTATGATATTTCGAATGATGATCTATAATGACATTAAATATCATTAATGATCATTTACGATTGATATTTACGATCGATATTTATGAAGATCACTTACGATCACTTTATTTGGATTTACAATATTCTAGAAGCATTTACCAGGGATTAGATTGCAATGATAGAACTTAGAGATTTCAACACTAGATGTTAATTTAGGATAGTCGTTTAATCATGTATTTCAACTTGAAATGATCATTCACGATCACATTGCTTTTGATTCGGTCTTGGTTTCAAAATTTGGTAGAATTGCTAAAAATTTCATGGGTTTTTTGGTTCTAATGAATTAATTGCTATTGGATATTGGATACCATAAATTATTCCAACGATCAACAAACCACAATAAATGACAAGTCGTTAATTTTTTTGTTATATACCTTTTCTTTCGAAATCTTTTTTCATTTCTTCGTTAATTTGGATGGAAAATATCATTATTTGAAATAAGCTTGAACTACTTTTAGTTACAATACATATCTAAGACTCACTTACCGCTCTTCTTATTGTTGTTCCATAGATTTGATACGTTTTTTTACCGGCGTTAATGTGCCTGCAAGAAAAGAAAAAAAAAATTGTAAACGGAAATTAACTTTTATTGTATTATATTTTTAAATTTTAATTAAAGTCATTGAACTTCATTACTGCAAAAAATTATTATTATTATTATTTACTTGTTACAGTATTTATATATAAATTATTAAATTAGATTTATTAATTTTTGTGTAATGAATGTGTTGTGTGTACTTATATGGTGGCAGGGCGCCTCTATTAAAAACTACATCATGCGTTATACTTATGTGGTCTCTGTTTTTTTGCTCTGCTTCTTCTTTCTCTCTGATCAAGCTGTGAATAATATTTTTATATTAATATAATATTAAAAATATTAAATTTGGTTTGCGCGATCTTTGCGCGATCTTTGCGCGTGAAAGCACGACGATTTAAATTTAAACGGTGTATGTTGTTTCTTTTAATTAAGCGCATTTTTTTGTATTTAAATAATTGTAATCAGACAATCATTAAGAATACGACAGCGATTATTATGATAAAATATAATATAATTAAGATTTCCCGTATTGTTGATCTTCAGATGAACTTACAAAATTACAATTGATCTTAACCATGTAAAATTTTATAATGGAAATCATGTTTCCAATATGTTTTCAATTCAATGCAATTGTTTGTAATTTCTCGTTTTATAGTTGAAAATGATCTTCATTGATATAAAGATCACTGTGATCAGTGATCTTCAGTTCTAAAAGTCATGTTCACTTCTGATGTTAATTAAAAATTGTAATAACAATATAAACTAAAATAAGCTTTATATAATCATTCGACATTAAATTGATCGTAAATGATCGACAGGTGAATTTTATAATAGCGAAAATACGTGATCGAATTTATATATATAGGTATGTAATGTGTATAATATATATGTATATCGTCTTTGATCGTTGGGAAATTCTAGTAATTCTTTGATCACAAGTTTGATCTTGTCAGATTTTCTTGTAGAGAGTTCAAAGGGATTAATTAATAGGCATATTTGCTATCATCAAAATAATCTCTGTTGTTAATTGAGACTAACATAACAACTATATATGTAAGTCATGATCACGATCACTTAAACAGTGGAACATTTGACTCTATTGAACTGATCTTCATTTCGAAAATTTGATTGTGATATCTTTCGAAATCAATTCAACAGAATTTCATAATTAGTATTTCCAAAAATTAATATTTTAATTAATTACTAATTTTAAAATTAGATTTTTTTTGATTTGTTTCTTTAGAAAATCATAAGAAGTCACGCAGGAAATACTAAACTGATAGATTAGGTACTTTTAATACTTTTTTTTTATATGGAAGAAGAAAATTTTGATATTTGATATCGCATAATTTTCTTAGAATTCTTAAAAACTTTTTCTTAGAACTAAAAAATAGAAAATTATTTCTTCATGAAAATATCTATCGTACGGGCGGGTTCTCTAGTTTTTCAAAACATATAAAAAAAAAAACGATCATCAAAAAGGCGACAAGAAAATTTTCTTCTTCTGAGACATAAAAATGCACTACAAACCAAAAATGAAGATCTAAAAAAGATCCTCGTTTATTTCTAATATAAAGTAGTTGTGTTTTTTTTTTCTTATCTAAAAATAGTTGCATAGATGTTCCAGCGCCAAGAAAATATATTGGTTAAATTTATCTTTTTCGATCGTGCATATAGGAAAAGTGTGAAAAACCGCCATTTTTAGAATAAGAAAATATTCTTGAAAGAACATCTGAGGTTATAAATTGGAACGATTAATTTTAAGATGACACACCACCTTTAAATATTTGACTAAAATGCTTACAAGGCATATAGGACAGGATGTATATCAATCGTTTCAGAATGCGTAGTCGCAAGAACGTTCTTTTTTTTGAATGGCGCTTTTTTATGATTATAAAGAGATCGATCTGTCTCTCTAGAAAGGTGCGTTTGTTGCGCCTAGCCATTTAAAAGTGCAATCATAAAATCATATATGTAGGATAATATCTGGGCTCTGGCATCTATTCGTATATATGAAATGTCGTTCTTAATTTAAAATTTCATTTCCTGAAACGACCACTAAAAATAATTATTAAAACATTTTAAATAGCAACTAGATGTTTTAATGGTTAAAAATTTTTTAGAGAGAGAGATATGAAACTTTTATGTCCATCATCAGGAAACGACTGACTTTGTTCATGTAGAAGATTTCATATCGAAATTCTTGTATCTAAAATAGTTTAGAACAAAAAAAAAATGATTATTTAATGCAATCGAGATGTTGTTTTATGACACAATATTTAAGGGGTTATATATATAGTAAGAACTGACAGGTTATATGTTGCATGACTTAACTTCTGAGAAACTTTATGGATATTAAAAACCTGCAGTTTAACAAATATTATTATTTATTGAGGATCACTGATCGTGTGATGATCATCAAGGGGTTTTGTACTATTTTATTTATATCATAACTCTTGATTAAAGGATTATTATTAAAGTTCTTTTATCATAAATTCATCTCGGAGAAATTGGTGGATAAGATTTTATTTTTGTTTTTTTGAGTTATTATGGAAAGTTTTCTTAATTAGAGATTTTCTTTAAACTATAATCTTCCAATAAACATTTTCATTTCATTTTATTATAGTGTCAAAAGTGAGCTCGTAGATCAGCCATGATCAAATAATCCCAATAATTTATTTTCCACGTTTCACAACTTTACAGCGCTTAGTACTGCTGGATGCGCCCGATAACAAGAAAATGGTAATCATCGAAATATTTGTTTAGTGTAGTTAGAATTTATCAACGGGAAATTGTTTTCTACTTAAGTAATAGCTTATATGAGTGATACACATAGAATATATCTGATACCATTTTAATATGATATTTATATTTCATTCTTGAAATGGTATAAAATGACACACTTGTTATATACTACATGGTATTCTTAAAACATGGTATCTATACCGTATGTCGGTCTCTAGTATAACATTAGTTTTCCCATAACTTCAAGATGATGTTCCTTTAAAGGTGCTTTTAGATTATCTGTTTTGTCATATGCTTTCTCATAAGTTTTGTCAAAAATTGAATATGAGAAATGTTTTTCAACATTTTTAATGTCAAAAAACGCATAAGCTTTATCATATGTTCTCATATCTATGTCCTTCCTATAAGTTCACACTATCTGAGTGGTCATTTCTGAACAAAATGTATATGAAGACATAACATATGATAAAACAGATAATCTGAAGGAACTTTAAGTCCTGTTTACATTTGACATTTATTCATGAAAGTACCATTCGATGCATCAATTGTCCCAACATGGGCTGTAATTGTAACAGTTTGTTCAAACTTTATCAAAGCTTTATAAAGAAAAATTATTTTACATTCTAAATTACCATCGACTACACCTCATAGTTTTAAAATATATACTCGTCTATCTAGTATAACAGTTAACTATTATATTACCATAAAATATTTCGATTTATTGATATTTTCTAAATGCCCTTTGATGGTAATATTTTCATGTAACTAATTGTTCTTAATTATTAATCAAAACTGCAGATTAAAACAATAACTTGCTTTGTATATATTCCATTCTAAACCCGTCCCTAGTAACAAAGACTTTCTTTAAGATATCATCAAGAATATTGTGTTACAATCATCTCATCAAGCACTACACCAAGTCATTTGATTTAGTGGATTTCTATTTTCGTCTTATATAGTATATATGTATCTCATCAGGGAAAAGATGATGCCAAATGAAAAGAAAAAAAGAAGAATATTTTGGATTCTGTCTGTTCTAAAAGATCTTTAGAAAATTTTGTACCATAATAATAAAAATAAAAGAACAGTTGATGATAAAAACTAACATTTTTTTTTGTTTTTTTGGAGAAAAATGGATGTTTCTTTAGTTTTTTTGGGGTCATACAAAAGAAGTAAATATATCTTAAAAAATGTAAAAAAGATTTTCTTGAAGAAGATTTTTCTCATCGTGTGTGGAGATTATAAAAATCTTCTTGGCTGGATTCTGGATTCGTGGAGGGTACTATATTTTTGTTTCTTTATAATTTTATAAAGAAAATTCGTTGTTATTTTTAAAATGATGACGAATAGATAATGATTTTCTTTCTGTTCTGGTATAGAAGATGTTGAATTTTTGGAATTGGATAATTTGTTTTCTTTAAAGGAAAAATTTATTTACTTTTTTCATGATTTATTGCAAAACTTTTAAAGAAATTTAATTTGAAATTATAAAGCAATTAAATTAATTAATTTAAATGTAAAAGAAAAAAAAACTGGAAGTCACTGTGGCAGTAGAAGTGGCATTATTTAAATAAAAAGAGGTTTCATTAATAATAAAAAAAAGGTAAAACTTGATCGCGAAACGATCTTAACTGGCTGATCTATAAAATATTTGTCTCATCTTTAAGTGGGAACTAGATTGAGAAGTAATAACTTATGCTAAACATGTTTGGTCTCTTTTTATAGCATGAAGATTTCTTAACATATTTCTCATTTTCAAAAAGTCAAAGCTAAAACAGTTCTAACTTTGAAAAAGTGAAAAATAAAAAAATTGTGATTCCTATGACACCAAGAATTACCTGGCAGAATGGGTATCCTATTCCTCTTCGAAGCATTTGATTTTCCCACAAATTTTTTTTCAATTACCCATATCGACCGATTGTAGCAACTCTTAAGTTTACGATGAAGCAGCTGCCCAGAATGTTCAGTTGAGCCTATGTCTTCACAATACCGGCAGAGATCCTACCAATCCTAGTCTTTTAACGTCTTTCCTTAGAAGGCAGTGACCCGTTAATATCCCGTGCGCAGCTTATACTTATTCCAGTCGATTATGAGACCTGACTTCTTTTGCCCTCTTATATTACACCATCGTGTATTTGCTTCCTTGACAATTTTATCCTTGATTCTCTATATCTAGTGCCCACTTTAGTTTTCTAAAAATATTTATGTTGACTTTGTGGAATTTAATAAGGACCAGAAGCTCTTGTGTCAGTGGGATTTCCAATATTAAAAAATGCCATTTTATTAAATAAAAATTAAAAATAAAAAATTGATAGAAAAAAATGTTTTGTCCTTAGCCAGGATTAAATCTCGGATTCTTTCAAATCAAACGGTCTAAACTGATTCTGACAACTTAAGAGAATCTTTGATTATCTGGAATCTACGTTGATGACGTTTAATATAATATTAATTGTTTGATTGATTAATAATAATAATCATTAAATAAGTTTTTGCTAATTTTAGAAATTTTAATTCAAAGTTGAACTAATTTCTTATGTGACAACTTTTACACTAAAATGTTAATTTTTTTAGATAAAAACCATTCTCTTTTCATTAATTAAAAAGAAAATTAGGTAAATAATAATAAAAATAATGAAATAATGATAACAATGAATATTTAATTAAAATATTGATGAAATAATGAGCGAAAGTGTAGAAAATTTTATAAAATTTAAAAAGTAAAGTTAAACGGATTTTAATTTTTAAAAGTTTTTTTTTTGACATAGATTTCGAAAAAAAGAAGCAAATTACTAATTAATTTATTAAAACGTTTATTCCAAATAATCTTTTTTCATTTTTAATTGATTAATTTTATACAAATTTTGTCCAATAAAAATTTTAAAAAGTTACCATCCAAATTTTTAGCGGAATTTCCAAATTAGACTCTTCAAAAGTTAATGAATAAATTATATACAATTAAATTTTAATTAAAGTCATAAAATATTACAGTTACGATCAAAAGAAATTGGACAGCAAAATTGAGTATAGAAGAATTTCAGCTAATTATGGCTAATTTCAAATGATGACCCGCTAATTTTCGTGGTATTTTCTTTGTATTTTATCTAAATTGAAAGTAGCCTAATTGCTAATAGTATACATCTATGTCGCAAAATTTTACTCAAATCGGTGTATCAGTTTTTAAAGTACATTTGAAAAACTAACATGAAAAAAACGAAAGAACTTTAAGGACCGTTCTCCGATAAAATGAATATACTTTCTGGTACTATTTATACCATAAAATAAAAGATCACAGTAACTTGAGATCTACAAAGTTCTTACATATTTCATTCAGACCAATTTTCAATATGAATTTTTACGAATATCAAATCCAATCGTTATCAAACTTGGTACACACTGAAATCATGGTTTGTTCTTTACAAAAGTTTAACTTTGTAAGGCAAAGAAAAGTGAAGAACCGAGACCTGAATTTGAACCAGGGTCTCATCAGTCTCATGAGGCGAGGTCGAGATCTTAACCAACTAGACCATTCTAAAATGTCTCTACTAGTCTGTTCATTTGCCTTTTCCTCTAATATTATCAAATCATTACAATTGTTTTTGTCTTAACCTCTCAATTGTTTTACCAAATTCAGTTGTATCCTATTTTTGACTCTTACAACTTCTATATAAAGAAATTTGAGGAGTAAGTCTCATTTTGATACACATAAACTATTAAAAACGTGGTGCCAGGCAAACACCAATATAATCCTTTTTAGTCATTTCCTTTGGATCCTATTGGTTTTTTGTCGCAAAGCTAAAAAAAATGTAGAGTAATAATGAAACTGAATTTATTTATCAAGTTGAAGTCATTGACTCAGTAATTAAAATGTAGTAATCTGGAGTTCAAATACCAGTCAGGGTAATTTAAGAAATTTTTTGTTCAGTTCTCTAACATAGAAGTCGGATAAATGAAAGAATAGTACATACTCTGTAATGTCTTATGTTTATGTAGAGTTTGCATGATCGTCTGTAATTCTTTTATTATGATTATTATAAATGAAATTTCATATTTTATAATTAATGTATTGAAAGATTTTCCCTATCCCCTCCTCCCCTATGAAAAAAAGGCACTAATAATTTTAATGCTCAAAATTTTCTTAATCTTCTTTTTCAAAAGAAATTTGAATTGTTTCTTTTAAAAATTTATGTGCATTCTTGTTTCTAAGAAGAAGAAAAAAAGAACAATCTCTTTGAGGTTTTTTACCACAAATTAACACTTTTTCGTTTCTTTCTTTGGAGATTCCCCAAAAAATTAAAAAATTTAAAAAATAGGAAAAATGATGATTAATCGTTTTGAAACTAGAGAAAGATCTTAATATCTTAAACTAAAAGAAACAAGTACACGTAAAAGTTCTTCATCTGTAAACCTCTCAACTGTAATGAGGTATAAATGTAATTACATCATTTCCACGGTTCTTATAATAATTGTTTCTTTTCCAAAAGAAAAAAGTCGATCATGAAGAATTTAAATCTTTATAGAAAAATTTTTATTATTCAAGAATTCATCAATGTCATTGACGGATTCGACTGTATTTTCGAAATATTTTTGATCTTTACAAAATGATCGATGGTTTTAAGAAAAAGAAAATCTGGAAGCTTATCAAATTGGTTTCGATTGATGAAATTTTATTGATTGATCTTTGGATTAAATAATACGACAGGTTCATTGATCAGTGATCGTGTTAAATGATCTTCAAAATACAATATTATTTTGCACTATAAGATCATGATTTGGAAAAGAAAACATACTAAATTAATTAACTAAAATTAGATAGTAGCCAAATTTTGAGTCTTTATGATGGCAATCATAATGCCTAAAGGTTAATCCAACTTCTTGTCAATCAAAACGACATCTACCTCTATCTGCACTGATTTTCTTCTTTGGTATTCTTAATATGCATTTCAAATTCTATCGAAATAAGTCAATGGACTTTTTTGGATTATCCCAATTACAAAAGAAACTATCTAAATTTACTGATCTTCTATCTAAAAGGTGTCCCTATAAGAGAGTCGTATTTAATTCGCGTAAATTGAAATATGTTTGTATTTCGGGTATTCTTGATTCTCTAGATATAACCCATATCTTATTCGATGGACAATTTAATAATGAATTAATTGCAAGAAGATTCATTTTTTGGGACAGGAAATTCGCGAGTATGAAGGTATTTGTGTATATCTCAAGTATTCTGGGTCCTACAGATATAACCCATGCCTTATTTGACGGACATCTTAATTACGATTTAAATAAAGAGTGCTTCACAGAAACTTTACAGTTGTAGTGATAATGTCGTTTCTTCGTGTAGAGTTTCGTGCCTAGTAATCCCAAAGCAACAATGGATGATAAATATCAAAATTTGAATATTGTGAACTTTATGAAACTCTGGTACACATATAAGGCAATTATTATAATTTTCTTTGGCTTGGGTGGATTTCGGTCAAATGCAATAATTATCAAATCTATTCTATAGATGTTTATATGTCCTATGGCTGATACTATTAAAGGGTATATTAGTTTGTGGCCGGTACCAAGTTACTAGATGTTACTAGAAAACCAAAAGTTATATCGATTTTTGCATGTTCGTCCGTGCACAAGATACCTGAAAAACCAGTCTGATTTTAATAAAATTTAAAGTATAGGTTCTCTATTACTTAACTCAATTTGGTATTGCATTTCAGCAACATTGACCAAGTGGGAACGAAGTTATCAAGCACAACCCAGAGTGACCACTTTTTTTTTTAATTTTAGAAAATTTGTGCAGGGATTTTTTTCTGTTTCTAGTACCCAAAATCTCTTCATTTTTTTTAGATAATAAAGCTAGGTCGTCTGGTATTTTTACATCAAGATATTGATTTGTATCAGTGACTGATTTAAACCCAATTTTGTTTGTATTAGAGATTTTTTAGGATCTCGCAACCCACTATTTAGGAACAACTACGATTTTAGAGCTAGATATTTATATAGCCTATGATAAGGGAAAAGACCAAAGCCTGAACTTTAGTCTGTAACGTCATAGGAATAGGAATAACGATAAAATATTTAATTTTTAACAAAAAGTTCAAGCAAATTTAAATAATTTTAATTTCTTAATTTTAGTTTTGGGAAATTATATCTGAAGAACATGGAATTGATGCGGCTGGCATTTATCATGGCGATAGCGATCTTCAATTGGAACGTGTTAGTGTTTATTATAACGAAGCATCAGGTAAGTTTATATAGTTTTCTAAAAAAAAAAAAATAATTATATCATTAAAATCATAACCTAAGGCTATATATACTAGTAAAATATATAGCTGCTAAATAAGAATAAATTTACACATTATTATTGAGTCTAGTAGAACCAATTCCAGTTGACACTGATATAGACAGGTGTGTACTTTATAGAAATTCTATTAAAAAGTGGATAACATTTGATTACCATAAAAAGAATTGAATGCACTTCACCAAATTCCATCACATACTTTTTACAAAACTACATCATTTTATGGTAAATAGTAGAACCTTGAGTTAATCTGAATTAGGACTAAAGAACTTTATACAAGACAGAATGAAATTATATTGTATATGAAAATATTTGGTTAGTGATCCTCTCTTTGATCACTGATCATTTGATTGCTAAATTTATTTATACAAAATATTTAGCATGCATATTGTTTGAAAAAACTCAAACAATACGAAATCAATCGTATATTGATCATTGATCGTATAATTGATCATTGATCGCGCAAAATATTTTTATTGACGAACAAATCATAAATTTTTGAATGCAATTCTTTGGGGTTTTTCTTTTTTTGAATCTCCTTGTCTGTATTTTACTACTTCCTCTCTTGGAATTTGTTGTTTTTTCATATATGATCGTACGTGATCACAATTCACGATCAATTGTTTTATTAATTCTTTGATTGCTGTTCATCAGACAATTTTGTGGACTTTTTTTTTTTAAACAAGAACCAAAAAAAACACGAAATAATGTTGTGTAATATTTCGTCGGAATGACTCTGGCAACGTCAACTCCCGAATCACTATTAATTTGGCTGGTATTGAATTAAAACCACTTCTTTTCGCTTAGTTATTTTAACCAATATTTATTAACTTCGAATTTCAAAATTATTTTCTTTATCAATACTTTAACAATTATTTTCACCAATACTTTTATTTTAACTTTAATTCAACAATACTCAATCTTTTCATCAATACTTTTTCTTTTAACGTTAATTCTTAATTTTCACCAATACTTTTATTTTAACTTTATTTCAACAATACTCAATCTTTTCATCAATACTTTTTCTTTTAACGTTAATTCTTAATTTTCACCAATACTTTTATTTTAACTTTATTTCAACTATACTCAATCTTTTCATCAATACTTTTTCTTTTAACGTTAATTCTTAATTTTCACCAATACTTTTATTTTAACTTTATTTCAACTATACTCAATCTTTTCATCAATACTTTTTCTTTTAACGTTAATTCTTAATTTTCACCAATACTTTTATTTTAACTTTATTTCAACAATACTCAATCTTTTCATCAATACTTTTTCTTTTAACGTTAATTCTTAATTTTCACCAATACTTTTATTTTAACTTTATTTCAACAATACTCAATCTTTTCATCAATACTTTTTCTTTTAACGTTAATTCTTAATTTTCACCAATACTTTTATTTTAACATTATTTCAACAATACTCAATCTTTTCATCAATACTTTTTCTTTTAACGTTAATTCTTAATTTTCACCAATACTTTTATTTTAACTTTATTTCAACAATACTCAATCTTTTCATCAATACTTTTTCTTTTAACGTTAAGTCTTAATTTTCATCAATACTTTTATTTTAACTTTATTTCAACAATACTCAATCTTTTCATCAATACTTTTTCTTTTAACGTTAAGTCTTAATTTTCATCAATACTTTTATTTTAATTTAAACTTTTTAGTCTGTTGTTGAACTGATTCGATGAACTGATTTGTCGAACTGATCTCACGGACTGATCTCACGGACTGATTATTATCTCACTACGTTGCTTGGCTTTTATAGGAACAAAATCCTTACGGGTGCAGAATGCATTCCGGATATTCAAATTTCAAAATGGTTAGCTTTGAATTTGATACTTTTGTTTGTCTATTTTCAAAGTTGACTAATCAGCATTTTGTCCACTATATTTTCCCGTGGGACAATTTTCACTGTACTCGGATTTCCATGAAGACGAATTTTGCCTAGGAATGTTCTCGAGTTTCGCTGTTATCAACTTCGAATTTGAAACCGTTGTTTTTCCATTTTCGAATTCGCGCTTATTAAGCATTTTGTCCATGCTATTTTCCCGTGGGACAATTTTCATTGTACTCGGATTTCCATGACGACGAATTTTGTCTTAGGAATGCTCTCAAGTTTCTTTGAATGTCTTCGAATTTGAAACCGTTGTTTTTCCATTTTCGAATTCGCGCTTATTAAGCATTTTGTCCATGCTATTTTCCCGTGGGAATTGTTCCGACGAAAAGCCCTTTTTGCCTACTTAGCTTAAAACCTACTTATATCTAGGGGGCGATCGGCATGACATTACATTACATTCCTTCATACCCCAACAAAAAAAATTGTATCTGCTTTTCAACAACAAAAAGGATGGTTGTTAAAAAGCATATATAATTTTTTTCAATTAATTATTTATAAATGTCCGTTTTTCATCTTACAATATAATGTTTTGAATATATATCTTATTTTAACAATATATATATATATTTATTCATAATTAATACCAACATGCATTAGTTTTATTCAATTAATTAATTTAATTGATTATTTAACTTTTGATTTCAATTTGTATTCAAATTCATTTTCCTATTATTTTTGTTTTTCTTTACTGCATTCGCAAGTTAAACAAAAATTCTTATTCACGAAAAAAAAAATGTGCGATTAAATTACTTTTTGGTAACTTAAATTCGAAAAAAAAATAATACAGTTGGGCGAAAAATAAAGACATTACAATAAGTAAGATTCTTATTACGTTTTCGAAATATGAGACTCAAGTTTTGAAAAATTTACATGAACACTTTTTAGAATTATTGTATATTGTATTTTAATATGGCTAAAAATGTTAAACTATTTTTGCATCGTCAGCAGAAAATTTCTTATACAAAAAGAAATTTTTAAGCTTTCTTTATGTTCGGGGGTTACTCGCAAAATTTTATTTGCTTATTCTTAATTATTTTGTATATAGTATGTTTTCTCTTCTTATAGGGAAAGTAAAAATGAAATTATGATAAAAATTTATTGAGAGGAGAAAAAGAAAATTTAAAAAAATGAATGAAAGTAAATTAGTTACTATATGTTCTGGTGATTTTTATATATAGGTAAAAAATTATTATCTATGCAATATATTTTTTTTGGTAAATATTGTTTCATCGAAGAATTTTAATCTTTTCTCTATTTATTTTGTTATTGTAAGTTAAGTTTTCGGGTAGCAAATTTTCGCGGTGGGTTTTTTGTGTTTTTCTTTTATATTTATAATTTCTTTTTTCCAGTGTTGCGTTTTCGTCTAATTTCAAATATTGTTTAAGTTCTTCTATTCTGTTTTTACCCATTTGATTCTGGTTTATACTGAATAAATATTTTATAGTTTCTTCGGAAGATTCTTCGCTTTCTTGTCTTAAATTTATAACGTCATATTGATCTAGGGGGTGGGTGTTAAAGCTAAATGGTTTAATTCTCTTGTTTGTTAATTGCGTATTGAGGATACAAATGACAATTTTTCCGTCAATAGGCCGGACCAGACAACCTCCAAGATAAACTCCTTCGCTTATTTCTTTCGATAAGCAGAGTTTTTCCTGTTTGAATGTCACTTTTATCTGCACCAATCTTCTTGAGCGCGCCGGAATATAAATTTCTCTCTGAGTCTTCACTTTATACTCCGAGTCGTTCAAGTTGGATTTTGGGTGCAGCAGTGATTTTCCTATCCATGGGCCACTTACAATTTTAGCTTCAGGTACAGATGATTCAACCTGTGCCTGTGCGACATCTATATGGACCGTCTTCATGGGGTTTTTGGATACACTGTTAAAAAATGGCATTCCGAAATTGTGTTCGTCAAGTTTTACTTCGGGGAAAACTAATCGTTTATTTGGACCCTCAATGTTGCAATTTTGAGACAAGAAATCAAAGCCTAGTATACCATCACCGGGAATTGGGGTGGCTTTTTCCACCACATGGAATTTGCAGTTTTGTGATACGGGGGGTGGAAATTGTGTTAAGCATGTACCTAAAGTTTGTCCTTTGCCGAATGCCGTTTGTATTTTGGTTTTTTCGTCTTTATTAATATTTATGTTTTTCTTTAATGATGATTGCTTGATTATGCTTATGTCTGACCCTGTGTCTATTAACAATTCGGCCGGACATTTTGATACTATTGACAATGGTACTTTGATTATACATTTATTTTGTTTGGAATGGAGTGTTTCGGGCTGACACCTTGTCTCAATTG
This sequence comes from Xylophagus ater, assembly GCA_963422695.1. Classification (NCBI taxonomy): domain Eukaryota; kingdom Metazoa; phylum Arthropoda; class Insecta; order Diptera; family Xylophagidae; genus Xylophagus; species Xylophagus ater. The sequence goes on from OY730484.1 coordinate 43,983,466, forward strand.
TTTTGGGTCTAGAATGACAGCCCTGCTTTAGTTTTCCGATGGATTAGTGGGGCATGGATTATTTTGCTCCCATTGTTTCTTAGCGAAACACATTTCCATAGAGTGCCCAGGTTGTAGGCAAAAATTACACGTATTTGGCGTTTCTTTCGATTTGCTGTTTTCGATATTTTTATTTGATATCATGTTTATTTGATGAGTAGCATTTGATTGTGGGTGAAAATTGCACGTATTGTTGTTATGTCCATAAACCCGGCATCGGTTGCAATAGGGTGTGTTCATACGAGTTCTACACTCGGCATAAACATGACCTAATCTATTGCAGAAACCGCATTGCGTTCTTTGGTTTGGAGGGGGATTATTATTATATTTATTAGAATTTCTATTATTAAAATTTTGGGTAGAATTGTTATTATTACCATATTGAGTAAACCTATTATTGTTATTATTGTTGTTTTCCCTATTTCTGCTATTGTCATTATAATTATTACTGTAATTTTTGTTAGTATGGTTGTCATTGTTATAGTTGTTGTTCCTACTATTATTGTAAAAATTGTTATTTCGATTCCTACTGTTGTTAAAATTATTGTTGTTATTAACTCTGTTATTGTAACTGAAGTTACCATTTTGATTGGTGTAGTTGTTGTTATAATTCCGGTTATTGTTATTCCTATTGTTATTGGGGTAATTGTTTTGGGGTGTTACTTCGGCTGAAAAATTGAACTGTTGGTTTGGTTGTACGTGTGGTATGAGGGTATTAGGAGTTGCTAAACTGAATTGCTTCTCCGCCTGCTCAAGAAATTCAGCTTTAGAGACCAGGGCATTAAAGTCCCGGTAGTCCTCATGAAGAAAAAATAACCGATGATTTGGATTTAACATACCCGCTTTAAAAGCGAACATAGCGGTTTCCTCCAAATCTTTTGTTACCGATTCATATCCCTGTGGATGTCTTTGAATTGCATTATTTATACACTCTTTTAACAAGGTTTTCATTCGCCCCGCAAATCCTGTGAGTGTTTCTCCAGGCAATTGGCTGGAGTTTTGCAATTCATGGAACATTGTAGCATATGGCCTTCGGGGAACTAGTTTTGCTAATATTGCAGCCAGAATGCTAGTAAAGGTATCGGTAGGTATGTTTGTTAGAGTGCTGGCGGCTCTACCTCGAAACCTGGTGGGAATTAGGGGTAAGAACACTACGCGTTCCTCCTCGGAAAGAATATTATAGACAGCTTTACAACAATCTATGAATACTGTGATTTCTTCCGTTAATTTAGGACCGATTTCCGCGCTTAGTATAGGGATTGAATTGAATACAAATTGGCTCACTTTATTTATATCTACGGACATATTTGCTTTTGCCATTTTTTCTGTACTTAAATTACTGGGTATAAAAAGTTGCCTTTTTGGGCCGATCTTACCTTCAAATGGTTGTTCTGGTGGTGTACTGGATTCTGATTTGGTGTACTGCCGTCCGCTTCGTAGATGTCCTAGTTTCACGTTTGCTGGTGGTGCGGTTGTTGGCCTAAACGTATTTTGTTCAGGACTGGTGTCGTCAATCGAAGCGTTGTCTAGTTGTTGGAAAGTGCTGTTAAGGATGTCACTTATGATGTCGGAAGTAGATGTTGTTTGATTCATTCGATGACTTATCACACTGTTGTTTTGTAGATTCGATGGATCCAAGTTTTTCAAGTTAAAAACAAATTTCTTTGTTGTCCCTTTTTTTTTTAACTTCTAGGATCCTACCGGCTGCGCCAATTATGTTGTGTAATATTTCGTCGGAATGACTCTGGCAACGTCAACTCCCGAATCACTATTAATTTGGCTGGTATTGAATTAAAACCACTTCTTTTCGCTTAGTTATTTTAACCAATATTTATTAACTTCGAATTTCAAAATTATTTTCTTTATCAATACTTTAACAATTATTTTCACCAATACTTTTATTTTAACTTTAATTCAACAATACTCAATCTTTTCATCAATACTTTTTCTTTTAACGTTAATTCTTAATTTTCACCAATACTTTTATTTTAACTTTATTTCAACAATACTCAATCTTTTCATCAATACTTTTTCTTTTAACGTTAATTCTTAATTTTCACCAATACTTTTATTTTAACTTTATTTCAACTATACTCAATCTTTTCATCAATACTTTTTCTTTTAACGTTAATTCTTAATTTTCACCAATACTTTTATTTTAACTTTATTTCAACTATACTCAATCTTTTCATCAATACTTTTTCTTTTAACGTTAATTCTTAATTTTCACCAATACTTTTATTTTAACTTTATTTCAACAATACTCAATCTTTTCATCAATACTTTTTCTTTTAACGTTAATTCTTAATTTTCACCAATACTTTTATTTTAACTTTATTTCAACAATACTCAATCTTTTCATCAATACTTTTTCTTTTAACGTTAATTCTTAATTTTCACCAATACTTTTATTTTAACATTATTTCAACAATACTCAATCTTTTCATCAATACTTTTTCTTTTAACGTTAATTCTTAATTTTCACCAATACTTTTATTTTAACTTTATTTCAACAATACTCAATCTTTTCATCAATACTTTTTCTTTTAACGTTAAGTCTTAATTTTCATCAATACTTTTATTTTAACTTTATTTCAACAATACTCAATCTTTTCATCAATACTTTTTCTTTTAACGTTAAGTCTTAATTTTCATCAATACTTTTATTTTAATTTAAACTTTTTAGTCTGTTGTTGAACTGATTCGATGAACTGATTTGTCGAACTGATCTCACGGACTGATCTCACGGACTGATTATTATCTCACTACGTTGCTTGGCTTTTATAGGAACAAAATCCTTACGGGTGCAGAATGCATTCCGGATATTCAAATTTCAAAATGGTTAGCTTTGAATTTGATACTTTTGTTTGTCTATTTTCAAAGTTGACTAATCAGCATTTTGTCCACTATATTTTCCCGTGGGACAATTTTCACTGTACTCGGATTTCCATGAAGACGAATTTTGCCTAGGAATGTTCTCGAGTTTCGCTGTTATCAACTTCGAATTTGAAACCGTTGTTTTTCCATTTTCGAATTCGCGCTTATTAAGCATTTTGTCCATGCTATTTTCCCGTGGGACAATTTTCATTGTACTCGGATTTCCATGACGACGAATTTTGTCTTAGGAATGCTCTCAAGTTTCTTTGAATGTCTTCGAATTTGAAACCGTTGTTTTTCCATTTTCGAATTCGCGCTTATTAAGCATTTTGTCCATGCTATTTTCCCGTGGGAATTGTTCCGACGAAAAGCCCTTTTTGCCTACTTAGCTTAAAACCTACTTATATCTAGGGGGCGATCGGCATGACATTACATTACAATAAGAAAAATTTCTTCTTAGTTAAATAAAAAAAAGAAAAGCTTTTTGTTGCGTTTTAACGGAACGTTTTAATTATAAAAGCGCGAAAGGTAATCGAACTTCTAATGTTTTTTTGTTTTTCTAAATTAGCTAAACAAAAAAAACAAAATTAAAGAAATGTTTTTGATTGAAGAAGAATTTTTATAAGACAGTTGGTTTTTCTGTCAATTATTTTGTTTGTTACTTAATGCAGAAACTTCTGTTTTTTATTGCAACCATATATTTTTCTAAATAGCCATTTGATTTTAAATAGGCAGGAGTGTCAGCACGTAAGTTGTCTTAACTTTGTGTTTCGAGTTATTGAAAAATTGGCAGCACGTAAGGTGTTTCAGCCATATTAAAAGTCTAACTAAAGTTCAAAGTCGAATCAAAACTTCAAAACGGTCAATCCGAATTCTATAAAATAATCACAACCTTAAACATTCCGATCTAACGTGTCACTAATCATAAGGCACTACGCAAGCAGCACATTTGAGACATATAAGACTTACCGATGCTTTTTAGCATAGTACATCGTCGCGAAGTAGGATTTAAGATCTATACCCGTCAAATGTGATAAATAAGGAAACTTTACTATTCTGCACAAAATAGATCAGCGTGCATAAGTCAGATTTTGATGTAGTTTACTTATTCTTATTCCAGTTCTTAAACTGATATGCCTAAACGATTTTTAATTATTCCAACTACGCCACTGTAATTTAAAACAAACTCAAATCTATTTCTAGTATAAAACAAGAATTCAATAAACATAACAAAATTTATGGTATTTACTTAATGTTTTCTTTTTCTTTTGAATTTAGCTGTTACAAAATCATCTGGTGGAAAATATGTACCCCGTGCTATTCTACTTGATTTAGAACCCGGAACTATGGAGGCTGTACGTTCTGGTACATATGGTAAACTATTTAGACCAGATAATTTTGTATTTGGTCAATCTGGTGCTGGTAATAATTGGGCTAAAGGACATTATACTGAAGGTGCTGAATTAGTTGATGCTGTTTTAGATGTTGTTCGTAAAGAATGTGAAAATTGTGATTGTTTACAAGTAAGTAATTTGATTATTATAGTTACTAAAAAAAAAAGGTTAATAAATATAATTTTTTGTTATATTTTGTAGGGTTTCCAATTGACTCATTCATTGGGTGGCGGTACTGGATCCGGTATGGGAACATTATTAATATCGAAAATACGTGAAGAATATCCTGATCGTATTATGAATACATATTCGGTTGTACCATCACCGAAAGTTTCGGATACCGTTGTTGAACCATACAATGCAACATTATCAATACATCAATTGGTCGAGAATACCGACGAAACATATTGTATTGATAATGAAGCATTATATGATATTTGCTTTAGAACACTGAAAGTACCGAATCCAAGTTATGGGGATCTAAATCATTTAGTTTCATTAACAATGTCTGGTGTTACAACATGTTTACGTTTTCCTGGTCAATTGAATGCTGATTTACGTAAATTAGCTGTTAATATGGTACCATTTCCACGTTTGCATTTCTTTATGCCAGGTTTTGCACCGTTAACATCAAGAGGTTCACAACAATATCGTGCATTAACTGTACCCGAATTAACACAACAAATGTTTGATGCTAAAAATATGATGGCTGCATGTGATCCACGACATGGTCGTTATTTAACTGTGGCAGCTGTATTTCGTGGTCGTATGTCAATGAAAGAGGTCGATGAACAAATGTTAGCAGTACAAAATAAAAATAGTAGCTATTTTGTTGAATGGATACCAAATAATGTGAAAACAGCTGTTTGTGATATACCACCGAAAGGATTGAAAATGTCATCAACATTTATTGGAAATACAACTGCTATTCAGGAATTATTTAAACGTATTTCTGAACAATTTTCAGCTATGTTCCGTCGTAAGGCATTTTTGCATTGGTATACCGGTGAAGGTATGGATGAAATGGAATTTACTGAAGCCGAAAGTAATATGAATGATTTGGTCTCGGAATATCAACAATATCAAGAAGCAACAGCTGATGATGAATTTGAAGCTGAGATTGCTGATGAAGTTGAAGGAGAATGCGTTTAAATTGGAAAATATATTATATTTTATTTTATTTTTGTTTTTAATTTAAGAAAACATTAAGAAAAAAAAAAATATTATTACGATTACGATTTTATTTCGATGAATTTTTCTTTTTTAAAATCTTAAATTTAAGCTCAACTGTTTTTTTTTTTTTTTTAAATTTAAAAATAAGAAATTAATTTATAGCACAGTATTTTGCTTAAATATTATTTATTTTGCCTTAAAAAAAAAAGAAAAAAGGCATTTTTTTTTTTTTTACGTGTCGCTCATATTTTGTGTTGAAGAAATCCACAAAAAGAATTTTCATTTTAGTACATTTAGTAAGATTTATACTAAAACAGACAAAAACACAAAAAAAGAAATAAAATTTTACTAACAATTTCATTAATTTATTAAAAAGAAAATTGCACATTTTCCTTTCTTTTGTCTTATTAAAGTCGAATTTACATTACCGAGGCATACAAAATAAACTAGCGATGTGAATGAGCTAAACGATAGCTAATGCCAAAACCAATTAGTCTAAAGAGTACGACGAATATTGAGGTTAGCATTTTGCCCGAGATAATTTGTGAGTGTTTGCGAAATGTTACCATAATTTTAAAAATGTTACCATAAGTCCTAAAAGCTGTGTGCTTGATGTTACTATAAATTTTAAAAATGTTACCATAAGTCTTAAAAGCTGTGTAACATACGTGATGTTACTATAAATTTTAAAAATGTTGCTATAAAAACATGTTTCATAGAGAAGTTTTATAGTAAAATTTTTAACAATAATTTTTAGTATATTTTCGTACACGCTCACTTCTAAAATTGAAAACAGCATCAATTAGGTTAATCATAAGAATTAGTGGGGCTCATATGGTATTACTGTGTATTACTTCTGTCGCACATCAAACTATTCATATCGTTAGTATATTTTTTATACGTCAATAATGTAAATTGGACTTAAGAAACCATCCTTTAAATGAAAATCAAAATAAGTCTCACAATTCTTGAATGGATGGAAATTGAATGCCCTCTCTCCTCTTGTCTCAGCATCATCCAAAAGAAAAAAGAATAAAAGGAGTTTAAATATAATAATTTTATAACTATTTTGTAAAAAAAAAATAATAATAATAATAATATTTAAAACATATTTCTTTTATTATAAAAACTAAAAAATAAAAAAAAAAATTTGATACTATTTTGTGTATTTATAATCAAAACAATTTTTTTTAAAATAAAAAATTAATTTTATTTGCTAAATTCTTGGTTGTTATTTGAATATTAGGTGTAAGGGAAAGTTTTGTCCTTTTTGGAATACGTACCCCTGTCTGCGATGTCGATTGTTAGTAAGTATTCTGACCTGGAGTGGAATCGTGTATCTCAATTTGAACCGAATCGTATAGAAAAAGTATAGCAATAGCAAAGCTATTTCGATTCTGGTAGCATGTTTAACGTCGCGCAAACAAATAAGTATATGAATTTACGAACAACCCATTTTGGTGGTTAAACGAAGCCTATTTTGAGAAAAAGCCAAGACAACCAAAAAGATTGTGGTACTTATGGAAGATACAGAATGGCAAACAAACTCCTTTGAAACGAATTACACGAATTGGACACAAAAGGAGTAAGGGACAAATACTCCAGTTCTAAATATTAAAAAGAAGTGTTTTATAATTCAAATCTATCATTGCATATTTATATTTTAAATTTTATTCTTCGCGGCCCACTTGAAAATTATTTGCGGCCAAGTAGTAAACAAAGGCTTGTTAATGAATTTCGGGTAAACATCACAACAGCCGCATTAACGTATAAAATTATGCAAAAATTTTATGGTGATAATTGTTTATCCAAGTCGAAGAGTTTTAAACAGGAACGGAAATCTTTGAAAATTTAACCACAGCATGTTTTCCAAATACAATTCCTCTTTAATTATGTATATAAAAGGCCTTCCGTCTTTCTGTCTATCCTATCGTTGACTAAAAGCAAATTTGGACAAGGGTGGTCAATGGAGTTGTTATGAGCTCAGTGCTAGAGATGTTAGAGTTCTACGGGGTGAGTTAATATACTAGGTTTGAAGTAACTTTATTAATTTCCAGTGATTTGTAATCTGAAATTCCTAGCAGCCCATCTTAGGATGGGTAAAAAAACTCATGTTTTATAATAAACTTAATAATATATCAACACAAATTTGACATTCTCCAAATATGACGATCGATTTATTGAAAACAACATTCATTTATTCAATCATTTTCAAAAATAGTCCTATTAATTGGCCGCCAAGACTTTGTGATATCAATCCGCGTTGGGCTACTTTCTATGGGGATATGTAAAGACCATTGTTTATGCTGATAAACCATCAATAAATGAAAAATTAAAACAGCAACATGAAATTGCATCAAAAAATTGGATTCAAAGAATGTACACACGAGGTTATATTCAATCATTATTGGCATCGAATGGATTATACTTGATTTTTTCTAATTCCATTTCAAAGTTATGTCACTCTTGTTGGATAACCATTTACTTAGTCAATATTTTAGGTCAATTTTACCTTATTTGCAGCAGATAGTAATTAGGGGTTAACAAAAGTATTCAAATTTCAAATAAACTCCATTTTTTTATTTAAAACATGCCGAATTACAAATTTTGATATTATGGGCCTCATATAAGATATGTAGGTTTATGTTTAGGTTTGCCACATCATTTATGTTGTAAAATGTGATATTTTAAACATTCAATAAGTTTTTAATTACTTCTAATTATCAAAATATAACACATGATAGTAAAAATGTTTAGAATATAACAGATATATTTTATTAAAATAAACGCCTAATAGTATGCTTTCATTATTTAGTCTAAACAAGAGCTTTAAAGCTTTTTTGAAAAACAAATTTTTAAAAATGATTTTTTTAAAGAATAAAGAAACAAGAAATGATCAGATCAATTTAAGAATGATTTTGGCCACACTTGGTTTTACCTCTTATACTTCCAATACATACACGGGACGAATGTTTCCTTCTAATTAAATTATTCTACATTAATTTCTTAACAAATCCTATTTCGTCGTTTTCAAAATGAGTTCTTTGATGAACCTCCATTTCGCCTTCACAGTTCGCAGTGTAAAATGAAATTAAATTATTAAAACAATCAAGATTTATATTGATCAAATAATTTGCCATGTCCTTTATGATCCTTCTTGGATACATTTTTGTAGTTATTAAAGCAGGGAATTAATTTCAGTAGTATTGGACAATGTTTTAGTACATTTTATGTGCTTTTTCATTCGTTTTTACGGTGTCCTTTTCTAGGTCCTCACCAAATCAACTCTGTTTTAATATAATTATCTAAGAAATGAGTATTTCTAGTTTAACTGAAAATAAATTAGAGAATTCTTGTAATATTTTGTCAGATAGTTGACAAGGCTATGTGTAAGTGTCAAAATTTTGACACTCGCTAAGATATATCTTTGCATAAAGTTATGTATTTTGAAAATATGTTAAAAAAAATTGTTTTTTTGTTTATAAACATTTATGTTGTACATTTGACTTTTTATTTATTTTTATAATATTTTTAATAACAACTTTCCCAAAAGTGTGTTTAATACCACCTTTTTTTTTTTGTTGAAAAGGTGCGGCTTTTTAAAGTCTTTTTCTAAATGAATTTATCTTTATCTGAGAAGAAGCAACTAAATGCGAATCAACAGCTACAAAGCCTGAAATGAATCATTTCAAATTTTTGTGTAGGAAATTTTTACTTAAGGGGTTACATGCATATACCTAGACTGCCGAAATAAAAGTGTATATTCAAATTTGTTTTTCTGAAAAAGTTTTGCCAAAAAGGTACATTTATAGTATGAAGAGTTTCAAAGAAAAGAAAATTTTAATAAAATATCGAAGAAAAGAATGATATGTTCGACTATAGTCGAAGACACTAGTGGACACTATCAAACGGTTCATCTAAATAAAGTCAAAAAACAAAACGAGTTACTTAAGTCAACAACACTGGCCGCATTAGTTATCATCAACTGTGAATACTTCTTCTCACCATATTTGGTGAAAATTTGAAATTGATTTATCAAGCGGTTTTCGAGATATACAAGTAATGTCCATCGACTTTGTAAACAATGTTTTAAGATAATTATGTTTGAAGTTGCAATACGGTCATAAAGTCGTAAATTCTTGATGTGAAATTTTGAGAGCATTTTCATGAAACTTAGAGCTTTTAGCAAGTCCAGGTCGATATAGTTTCTTAAAGTTTGAAGCATGCTTCTCGAACTTGCTTCACTCAGAATGCTATAACTTCGTCAATTTTAGAGATACTGATGAAAAATTTTCAGGATATATTCTTAAAACTTGGAACTTTCAGAAAATGTAAAAAATTAATTTAATTTTTTTTTTCTAAGTAACTGTAGCCCTTAAACTATTTAACTCATTTATATATGTAGTTTTAATAAATGAGATTTAAGAAAAATGAATTTAGGACTTGTTGTCTTTACTTGATAGCTATTCAGTTTTGTTTGATTTCATTAACTTTGGATGATAAAGTTTAAAGCTTCTCTGGATTATTAGAAAAAGAAGGTCGTAAGAAGTTTTATTTTCCAATAATTTACATACAGAAGTAAAAGTAAATAGTCATTGTATGTAAAATAGAAGAATGGGTTAAATTTAAAGAAAGATATTAAAATTTCATTGAAGCGTCAGTCATTTAAAGATGGTATATAGGCAAGCTTAAAGTCAATCCAAACATTTCAAATTAAAAAATATTCACCAAGACTATTCAATATGAATAATTCAATTGATTAATAACATGCATAGAAATGCAGGACAGTTCGGCCACATACATTATATTAAATTGACAAGAAGATGTTATGAGGTGTGGATCTCTCGATCGAAGAATAAACCCCTGGACGAACGTTTATTCTTAGTTTAAATTCCTATAGAGAATTATCTTATATCCTCCTTAATTATTTTAAGAGGCTCAATCCATTCCTGAACTAGTTTGTTGACGTTCACACTAGATTAGCAAATCCATCTTTTTTAGAGCACTTGCACCTATTTACAAGTCTTCTAGAATAGGTTCTGCTGACTAATTTTCCTGCAGACAGGATCCATATACTAGAGTTTCAGCCATTTTTATACTTCACACGTTTTCATTCAAGAAGCAATGTTACAATATTACTAAAGATTTGACGCTCGAGTCCCAGCATTTTAGTTTGCCGAGACTGATTTAGACCTTTCCACTTCTGCAGTGGTCGGTGGCTGACTTGCCTGCACGAACCCAGTTTCAAGGATAAGAAGTTTGAAAGGTTTTTAACTTGCCTAAATACAAAAAAATTGTTTCTATAATTTCCAGCGGTATAGCTGGTTTAGAGTGGTAACCTGATAGATTAAAAGTCATTGTGATTATTGTCGCAATAGAGCTTCTCATGGGCAAAGTGTAACTATAATAAAGTCTGGAAACTTCCTATCCTTACCGTACCGCCGTTTTTCAAATTTTGCCTGTTCTTTCTCAAACAATTTTCTATCCACTGCTGACATAGATAGAACTAAAAATTTTACGTATGGGTGAAAGAGACACATTATTTTAAAAAACATCCCATTTCTCGCTTTTGGGTAATTTTAAAATGTAAACAATGAAACACAGGCAGAAATTAATATACAAATGCACACACACCAGAAAAAAAATTTGGCGCATATTTTTTTTCTGGTATGTGTGGGAAATTTATAAGATTTGGTCCCATATTTTAGATTCCAAGGGTAATTCATAAGATTCCATCTGATTTTTAAGAACATTTCATTCTCTCTCTTGCTGATGGATTTTGCCTATGAAAAATATATGTACTCTTGCGTATTCTTTCCCCCGTTTGCCACGTGCTTTTTCTGGCTACTTCGCTAGCTTTCCGGACTTTATTATTAATTACACTTTGTCATGGGTTTGTTAGATTTTTTAGGGAAATTTTTTTTTGGTAGAAATTTCCAATGAGATACAGTGATATTGCTTATTCACTCTATCCAACATGAAAAACGTCAGAAATCGAGTAAAAAAAATTTCCTTTAAATGTCATGAGAAGCTCTATCACATTCGTGTAGCGAACGAAAGCCAACAATTTGACAATAATTTCAATCCGTAGAATATTTGTAGGGAAATGCTTAGGTGTTGTATCAGGATCAGGATTATTGGCGAATAAGGAACTAGTGTATTTTTAGAACGTACGTCCTTTTGTAGTAAATTAAGGATTTGGCATAGCCTCTTTGGATATAAATTTTCCTTCTTTAAAACTAACTTCTTCTATTTTTTTTTGTGGAAATAAAATTAGTATTAACAGTGAATGCTTTTATAATATTAAAATTTGAAAATGTGAATCAACAAAAAGTTTTATTTATGTAGTTTTGTGGTTGTGTGGTTGATGATTATATAACAAAATTTTTAAAAGTTTCACTTTCAAACTAAGAGAACTGTGAAAAACTATAAAAAAAAAACAAATAAACAAGCACAGAAATAAATAAATGAAAATTTATATTCAACAGGTAAGAAAAAGTTTTCTTACCAGAGAGTTGTACACTCATAGAGTCTATAGTACAATTGGTTTAGAGACATTGAGAACTAATATTTGATATCAATGATATGTGGTCTTCAACAATGAACGGATTCATCATTTTTATGAAAGACTATAGTGTTAAATAGATCATATTCAGGCGCAAGTATTTACTTATACGTGGGATAATTGTAAGTTTTTAGTTCCTGACCTGAAACATAAAATTATGAAATCTTCCTGTCGTTACAAAGTTTTAGTTACTTCTTGGTATCTATGTTTTTTCTAAAGTAAGATTCTGTTAAAAAGTCAGGACTATGTTTTCCAGTTTAGGATGTCCTAACAACCAATAAGATAGACGTTGTTAAAAAAGGTCCTTCTTAAGGCTACGACCAAATAAACATCAACAACTTCACTGAGAGAAGAAATATGATAAACATTTTTCAATGCAACTATTTTGTTACTCCTAATAATATAATAGCTTAACCTCAAATCACTCGATACTAGTATAAAACTCTATTCACTTAGCCAGCGTTTTCAATTCTTCAATCAATTCAGTTTCATCGCTACTGGCTACGTTTACACCGACAAATTTTTATTTAGGTCACCTAACTAAAAGTTCGGTTTGATCGCACGTGTTTACACCGTACTAGACCTAAGGCTAAAACAACACCATAACTACTGCAGTGCCATCTAATCAACTGTCAAAAAGTTCTTAGATCGATTTGAATTAAAGGTAGGTCTGCAATTTAGGTGTCCTAACCTAAGTTACTTTGGACGTGTTTACACCGTCATATTTAGGTCGACCTAATCACTTAGGTCTCTTTTTAAGTCTCGGTGTAAACGTAGCCCATATTGCTCTACATATATTCATTATTAGATTGTAAGTCTAAAGTGTAGTGATAAAATTTAAATTACTTGAGTAAAAAAACACCGAATTTAATCACTGCACGATGTTAAATTTTTCCATTGTTAAAAATGAACTGACACGTCAACTTTAAATGGCTTGTAAAGAAAGAATGAATTTACAGATCGAAATGAAATTTTGGTTATGTTCTTATGAAAGATAAGATATTAAAATGGCGTTGAAGTTTCAGTTCTACTATTGACGAATACATGGTGCTCCGCGAACTTATTAAATAACCTAGTAATAGTTGGAAAGCATGTTGTTTATTAACCAAGCATGCTGGTTTCAAACCACACAGGGGATTTTGTTTTAGATTTAGTATATTTCCGTATAGTAATAAACTCGATTGAGTTCGAGAATAGGCACCCAGAGTCAGAATTTATTTTATTACAACTTCACTTCAGAATTTGTGTTCACTTATTATCCTCGAGGAAAATTTAATGGTTTTTCTTTAGATTTATTAATAATTTTCATACCGGAATGACCGAAATTTTTCGAATGATTATTAGTTAGGAAAACGAATATGTTATTTTATTATTTATATAAAATCAGATAAAAAAACACAATCGAATGCCTCCGGTGAAGTTTATTATATATAATTTTTTGGAAAATTCAATGAGTTTTTGATCTATTGTAAAAGAATTGAAGAAAAATTTGGAAAAAAAAAGTGAAAGCCTTTATAAAGTACTCGTCATATGGTACTCATTTACTACTAATTTTTATTATTATAGTATATCTTGTTTTTAAAGTTCATTTTATTGTAGAAGTAATAAAAGTTAAGTTTATCAAAAAAATGAGGCCTGCAAAAGACAACGGACCTATATAAAAAGTTTCCTGTTGATGTAAACTTTTTTTTTGCTTTTAAGAAGTTTTTTTCTTAACAATAACTTTTTGTAAGAGAAAAACCTTTTGGCTTCCAAAAACATAAATTATGATTTATGTTCAAAAAGTATGTTAAAAATTTAAACATTTACTTTTTGAAAGATTTTTAGCTATAAATTTCTACAGAGTGTTCTTTAAAGAGTTTCAATAAAGAGTTCCGGGTTATTGACGCGTATAACTGCACAAAAAGAAGTCTAAAGGTGTCAAATAGCGCGGATCTTGGTGGCAAATTGAAGTCGCCAGATTTGTAAATTGAATGGCCATCGTACTTTTCATGCAATAAAGGTTATGTTTCATGAACTGTATGATATGTGGTCTCGAACTCAATCTTACATGATTGTAGGTGAAGAGGTGTATGCTAAATACGCCATAAAGAGCTGTATGAGAGGGCAAGGATCGATGATTTTCATGGAATCGACATTTCTGTCTATTCGACCACACTATCTCAATATATTTAAAAGTTTAAAACAGTTTCTTTTTATTTTATAACATTTAAGTAATACCCTGTTGTAAAATGTAGTAACTTAAATCATAATATTGTTTTTCTTAATGTTTTATTGCAATTTTAATAAGTACATTAAAAAGCAAGAAAAAAAAAGCTGTTAAAAAATTACTTGCAAAAAATAGTTTACAATCAAAAAACTTAAAGAAATTAATTTGGCAGTTAAAATAATAGACCGGGTGATACTAAACCAACAAAATTTTGGTATAACTTCGGTTATTCGCTTTATTACAATTTCAATTTTCCTACAAACGAATTACCCGGTATTAAGACTAAAACTACAATAAAAAAAAAGAAAAAGTTAAAATGACTACATCTGAAACTTTGTAACGAATGAATGAATGCATTTTACACTATCCAAAATTCAACAAACCAAAAAGTTCAATAATATTGGAAAGACCAAAAAGTCATCGGTTTTTATAATCTTTTAGTGAAATAATAAAAATAATTGAAGAAAACATGCCTTAAGAATCAAAAATCAAAAAAAAGTAAATAAATTCTTCTATTAACGCCATCTATACCTCAAATATAGCTTTGAATAAGTCTGGCAAATATTAAGAGCGATAAATAAGACTGCTTAAATAAGTGTGTATAAATTGTATGGAAAGGAAACCTGATGATAACATAAAGACATTGATCGAATCCAATTGGCGTTTAATGATGACACGAGAGGAGGTTGTTCAAAATCTTAACACATATATCGAAATCAAGCGTTGATATCCATCGAAATTCAAAAAAGAGAAGCATCCAGAACTGGTGAATAACCAAAACTGTTTTGTTTCATCAGATTTGATAACTCGTCAAAAATTAACAGTTTGATCAGGAACTTTTGATGCCGTATAGTCCTGATCGTGCACCTTGTCTATTACGGTGTAAATTTGTGTTCAAAAGAAGCCAGTGAAAAAACTCTTCTCTAAGTTGTTCGCCCAGAAAACTTTGAAGTTCTAGAATGACTCTGATAATGACTCTACCAGGAAAATGTTAAAAGGTCACTGACCAAAAAAGGACAATATTGAGTTTAATAAAGATTTTCTTTTCCATAAACAATTCGCCTTTCATTTACATAGCATAAAACCCTACGACATTATGGCCTATTCATTAATTCTCCTATATAAGTTTAAGCCGCAAAGTTAATGTGCAGATTACTGACAAACAAAATAAAGAAAATAATCCAAAAAAAAGCACTAAGAAATTCTTCGTGGTATATTATTACATAATCGCGAATACACTCTGCACTACCGTGTGTGCTGTTGTATTTCAATCTTTTGTATCCAAGATGGCACACGTTTTTTGTTAACAAAAAATAAGAAAATATTATAACTACCATCGTTAAAGCAGATATTTCAACTTTTAACAATATACAAAATAACTTCTTTAAGATCAATTGTCGTGAAGTTATTTTCAAGTTACGATAGTTTTCCGGTACTAAAAGTTTCGACGTTCTGTAAAACATTTCTGATTCGTTTCAAGATGAACGACGTAAGTCGAAACAAGCCTTTATGTATGCACAATTAAAGCGGGTGTTAAGAAGCATTGCTATTTAATGTTTCGTTAAAACTTTGTAAGCCGGAACGTGAAATATTTTTATCTAAAAGAGACGATTTTATAAAAGACTTTACCACCAAAACAAATTCTTATAGTATTTTATTTACTTATTTTGTCTGCGAAGATATAGTGAGAGTTTTTGTTGGTTTTCGAGACAATCGCGAAAAATTTTTTTTTACTATGAATGAACGTAAAAACTAGGTCAATCGTATTGACTATAATAGTTATTCATTTTCTGCATATTTTTTTTACTTTATCTATGCATTGGTCGTCCAAAAAATAAGTCTTTGAATGTAGAAAACAGTCTTCAAAAAGGACCCGCGACTAATGTGATGGAAGGAAACTTCATTGTAAGTCAGGACTACTCTGTACTTTGTATTTCCAGAATAGATAAAAGTTACTACCAAGCGAATATACTCTCAAAATGGATTCGCTGAGGTATCGTCCATAACAAAATTACAAACCTTTTACCATTAAATGGGCTTTCTTCTGCCAGTGCTTCGTTTTTAAAAGAGGATGCGGGTTCATCAAAAGGTCTTACTGCTCAAGTTTCTGTTTTCCACCTGTATGGAAGCTGAGTTTTTGGAAAGAGCAAATTATGATCTAAACGAGAATCAAGTAAAGAATGTTTCTTAAGTCCGATCGAAATTAAAAGTTTAAAAAATAATACAAAATATTAACTTCTGACGAAAAATCTGCCTTTTTCGAAAGACCAATTCATGGCGTTAATATTTAAAAATGACTTCGAACACACGGCCACCGTGCTATTCTGTTGAAGCCAGGATCAATGTCATCCATATTTTCAAACAAATATTTATTGAGCATGCTTGATCCGATAACGATCCCCATTAACAGTAACGCGATCTTCTGTCTCATTTTTAAAGAAATAAGGACCAAACAATTAAATAAAAAGGAAGATAATGTTGTAAATAGGTGTATACAAAATTTATAAGCACTGTATACGTCATAAATTACAGTGTTATGCACTTTTTCTTTGGTTCTTGTATTAGCTAAGTATTATTTCCTAGCACGAGTATCTTAAAGCATGTGCGTTTCTCAAAAAAAAATGTAGAATTTTTTACCTACGAGATTTCTAGTAATAAATACAAATATAATTTTATTGTCTTATTCCTTTGTTGATGGATTTTGATTACTACACCAACAGGGTGTGTGCACTATTAGGTTGCCCATATTTTTTTTTTGGTTCCTACAAGTCATTTTGTATAATCGAATTTATTAAAATTATATAGGTATAAAGAAATCTGTATGGAATGGTCATGTTACCGCATTTATTTTCCATACATAGCAGAACATCATAAAAACGGTCGATATAAATGATTCAAAGATAGTTCCGCACTAAAGTATTTCGTTATGAATTTTAAATTTTTATCTTTAAATTTTATAATATCATTTAAAAAAAGAGACATTGCGAGGAGGTAAGTAAAGGTAAGAAACAGAAGAAGACGATCTGTTTAGTATTGAAAATGTATATATAAAGTGTAAATTCAAAATAAGATTTTAAATTAGAGTATATTGTAAGTTGGCTTTTGTTTAAGATGTGAACACAAATATTGATGATTTTCTTTTGTTATTAAAAAGAAAAAACTTATGAATTTACGAGTAAAATAAGTTTAGTATTTATCATAAAATAAAATGTTACACATTTTACGATGCTTTAAATAAATTGCATATTGCTTTATCATGTAAATTTCTATTGGATGAGCTAGAAGACGTTATTGATCACAGCCAAATAAAATCATTGATCGAATTCAATCGGTATTCAGTAATACCAAAGATTTCTCAGAATTTTCCCATATTAAAATCGAGCAATGAAAATCATTAAACCCTCAAGCAGAGCTGTCCAGAATTGATGAATAGTAAATTTCAGAACTCCTTTCATGGTATAAATTTGAATTCAAAAGAACCCTGTGAGAATGAGTTGTCTTGGTTTTTCGCTCAGAAAACCATGAAGTTCAACAAAGATAAGATAATAGCTCTGCCAGGAAAATGACCAGAGATCATTAAACAAAATGTGGAATATATTGCTTAATAAAATTTTGATTTCACACAAAAAATAAAATAATTGTTTTCAAAAATCTAATAGTGGACTCATTCAGTTGAAATCCTCAACAACTTGCCTTCTTCAATATTCTTGCGCGACAATTTCCAACAGAGACATATGGAAAAACGACACTCTTCACTTTGACACCCTGTAACTCCTGAATAACTGATAGTACAGCAATCTGAATGGGTGTTTTGGAAAACCAAAAGCAACCTTTTTATTCATTACAACACGGGCGAGTAATGGCTGGAATGCCCATGTCCCCACGGCATTTTAAAGTTGAAACAATAACAAAAATACATATGAAGTTTCAAGTTGCTGCAATTGATTTTTCTCAATGTCCCGAATGATCAAAGCTGTCATTTATAGTGGAAACAGAATGACGTATCCTACATCGGATTCCACACTTTTCGTTTTCAGATTATTTTAAAAATAGTCCGTCGTGGATCTGTCGCGATCTGTGTGGTCTAATAGAAAACGTATATATTTAAAATTTTAATGCGTCGTGAATCCGTCGTGGATACGTCATTCTGTTTCCACCTTTAGGGCTAAAGGCAGTACAAATTTTGATACGATTTTTTCCGAATTTAAGTTTCTTTTGTTTCAAGACCTCAAAACTCTTCATAGTTTGCCATCAAACTTCTGATAGAATCTTTTTCAGATGAATCAAAGCTAAAAGAAAGGCCCATACTTTCCATATTCGATATAGTTATAATTAATTTGGTATTAGACAAATCGATTACAATAATACTCCTTTTCCTTTTGTTTCGTTCAACTACATTAATTCTAATTATCAAAAATTCCTTGACAAACACACATAATATTAATCAGTGACATAATATTTTATGTTTAGATAAGTACACAAAAATTTTCAACTTGGGTGTTGGCCTTTCATGTAAAACAGGTGTTGATTTTTTTGAACAAAAATTTAAGGTGATAAACTTTTCATTTTTCATTAAAAACTAACTAATAATAATAATAGTCAAGGAAACTTCAAAAGAATGGAATGGAAAACAAATCTGCACATTTTGTTATTGTTAACAATATCAGACTATTTATCGCGTATAGAGTAGCTATCGGGTGTTTTTTGACGTTTAGGTCGTAAATTAAAGTCTTAAGACCGCCAACTATAGATAAAATACTTTTTTTTTTGTTAACTATACTTGGACCAATTGTTCATTGGACCATGGCGGGCGGTTATATCGATTTCATTCCAAAAAAAATAGAAAATACCAAAAACATGTTAAATACAATACTTATAATTATATAATTCTATAAAATACTTTAGTTTTATAATTTTTAATTTGTTATCACTTTCCTTTTTGCTTTCTAAGAAAATATCTTTGGCAAATTTTAAATTAAAAGTTTAATCAACATATAAGTACATATATTTACAGTGAGTCAACGTGAAATTCACTACTATCACTACTACAGTCGATGATTATTGAATTAGGAGTACTATCCATATTTGAAAGACATCACACATGCCCTCGCCTATTATCCTAATTAACCCCCTTATTCTGACCGCAGTCATAACAAGTTCTGACTGGCATAAAATGACGTCATTGTCATAACTTTTTTTTTAATACTATTTGGTATTCTGACGCGCTCATAACTAACAACTGTCATAAAAAAATATCATAAGTTCTGACCGACAATATTTTACATCACAACGGAATTTTATATGGGTTCTCTGAGTGATTCAATTGATAAATATGGAATAATTTCCACTATTCTTTTCAACACACAAATAATTTTACACCGATAGAAAAATTTCAAACCCATACAAACATTTTTATACCTGTTTTAAAGTGGTATAAATTCATATTTTGGACATATTATGACCCGTTCGCCAGAATACGAATTTTCGTAGCAGTCATAATTTCAGTCAGAATATTATTGTCATAAATATTTCTGACCGCAAAACTGTCACAATGCCAGAATAAGCATGTAAGCTATATTTGAGATAAGACACGATGTGATCTGAAGATTGAGTGTTACACTATCAGTGTCCTGAAAATTCAGTTACTTTGGGAACATGAGCTATGCAAAGTAATTATACACATTTCCTCAAAATATACATAAGCAAAAAATGAGCCATTCAGAAGCTAATACGATTAAGTCCATATTAAAAAAAAAAGGTGGAAAATATTTATTTTGGCTTCCGAAATTATTATAATATACAAAATAATCAGAAGTCATAAAATCAATGTCGGAGAAAAGCGTAGTATGCCCATGCCTTGCTTTACAGCCTAAAAGTTGGCCGTAAAACGACGAAAAGCCGTACTTAAAAAAGTATGATTAAATCTAGTACAATTTACCGAAATCGAGAAAACTTCCGAAAATTAAGACACAATGGCGTCTGAATGGCTCAAATACTATAATAAAAACTTTTCTGTATCACGTATATGTACTTGAAGTTCATTCACGAAGTATGCTTGAATTTAGAGATAACTCAAACAATGATTTTTAAAGAATAGGAACAGATTGTTGATGTTCTTTTAAAAGAACTGTGATTTTTATCTGTTTTTTGTCATAGAAAGAAATTATGTCTGGAACACTGAAATTTTCAAACCAAGAATCGAACCAAACCAAACGAGATCGGTCTGATTTGGTCTGTCTCAAAGTAAAGTCAATTCGGTATTTATTTATACGTAAACTAAAATGTTTCGTACCGGTTCGGTGTACGTATAAACGTTTTGATATAGGATCGTAGTTTATTCTTTCCAGAAAGTCAACTTCTATATGGGTAGTCAAAGAAAATTTAGCAGTATAGCCCATCTTATCATATAGGCAAGAGAAGAACGCAACACTCATGCCATAGTTCCGTATTAATGTTTTATTACACGGAGTGACCAATTATATATGGCTTTAAAATCAAGTGTTCCTAATTCGATGTTAATCGATTGTATATCTCAAAAATTAATAACCGCGATAAGAATTATGTAAATTTTATTACTTTCATTAAATTATTGATGATTCCTAATATTTTTATAAGTTTATTAAAGTCATAAATAAAATGACTGAAAAACTTGATGCGAATAATATATCAATGAAGAATATCCGCCAACAATCTTTCACTATGAACGAACAGTTTGTTTGTTGCTGTTTTTTTTTTTTACCTTAATTGGATACATGAACCCACCCAAAAACAATAAACTTAAAAACTCTACAAAATAAATGCATTTTTAAAAGTAAATCAATCATTTCAAATGAAACACAAAAATAAATACGAATAAAAGTTTGTATTCTATGCAAAAAAGCATCTTGGTTTTTATGTTTTCCAAAAGACATTTCTTAAAATAGCGAGTTTCTGGTATATTATAGGATTCCGTGGTCTTTTCTGCATAACACCCACAATCGTATATATAATCTTATTGATGACGAGAATTTATCTTTATATATTTTCTTAAAGTGTTATTCAAATGCGATTATTTTATAAATATTTAGTTCTTTTTTTTTTAAATATTAAAATTGTTGATTGTTGTCCGGGAATATAAAAACATATTATGACCTACTTTGAAAATTTACAAATTTTTATGTAATAAAATCAAAATCAAAAGTTTTCATTTTATAATGATAGGATTTTTAAGCGATGCATAAGAGTTATACGAAAATGAACTTTACTATCGTGTTTCGATGACAAAAGTTCTTTGAAACGATATGTCACATGACCTACTTTTGATCGAAAACTTTCAAAGCTAGGCTTCAACTAGCGACTGTGAAAACTGGGTAGGCATTATGTACGGCGACAGGCGATTATCGCTTCTCGCCTTTCAGAATTTCGTAAGGTGATATCGCCACATATTGATGAATTTAAGATGACAGCTGAAATCCTGTCGCTTTCATATAATTTTAGAACTTAATCGCCTTCGATAATGCTGAAATATGCGGCGATCACTTTCGAATAGGTTATAGGCAATAATCGCCTTTCGCCGTACAAAATGCCTACCCTGATCAAATTTAAAAAATAATTCTGCGTATCATATTAGATGGGTCAATTAGTAAGTCGTCGCGTTTTTTTCTGGGGAAGTGAAAGACGAGTTTTTCTTGGGAAACAAAAATTTCATAAAAGATTATATTGTTCATTTTTATCCATGATCTTTTGTCATTTTCCGTTGGCAGAGGTAATTATCCTACCACTGTAGAACTTCTAGATTTTGATGGTGAAAACCCGAAACAACTCATTTTTACAGGGTTCTCCTAAACTCAAACGCAATTAAAGGACAATCAGGACTATACGATGAACAGATCCACAAATTCATAACCAAGCTCTCTCAATTTTTGATGGCTAATCATAATGAAATACAAGACTTTTGTAATTCTTGACCCTTCGGCGCTCAATTCCAATATGTTCAAGATACCTTTCGTTTCCTTAAATGGTGATTGAATTCGATCAATGCTTTTATTTGCTCATTACTAAAAATGCAATGCTGTTTTGGTCCATCAAATATTTAAGCTCTTAAATAAATTCCTGTACAACAAAACACCCGGTGTCAATGCAATTAAAATATACTTTAGTTTGATTTTTATTCGTTTTAAATTGGAAAACATTAAACAAGAAACGTTCATAATTCACGTTTCCGAATAAACAAATAAGAATTATTATTATCCCACATACTATACGAAACAAAAAGTAATAGTACAATATTCTTATTATGGTAAACTTGTAAATTTGAAGCCATTTGAATGGAGGAGTTTCTTGTATGACCCAAATTTTACTATGTTGTTTAAGATATATTCTTAAAGATAAAAAACAGAAAATTCTAGAGAAAATTTAATAAAATTGTATCTGAAGTCTTTGTATTTGAGAGAATCAGGTTTAAAGTACTTTAGTTTTTCATATCAAAATTAAGAAATAAGAATTATCTTTAAAAATAGTGCAATTAATGATAATGACGACAAAATGAAGACATTCATCGAATCCTATCGGTGTTTAATAATACGAAAGAGATTGTTATACTTTTAATATATTGATATCAAGCGTTGAAAACCATAAAATCATCAAATAGAATCATCCAAAATTGGTGAATTGCAGAAGTGTTGTACTCCCTCATGATAATGCTAGATCAGAAATATTCTTGATGATCCAAAAAAAGTTGAAAGAGCTTACAATTTTTAATACATCCACCGTATAGTCCGGATCTTGCCCATCATCAGACTACCGTCTGTTTCGGCCTTTGCATTGCTCCAAAAGAAGCCTGTAATAAAAATGGCAAATAGTCATCGATCCGAATGCTGACTAATAAAGTTTTCCTTTCACATGAAAATTTGTCTTTCATTTACAGAAAAAAGAGGTACCAACTTTTTGACCATCCATCGAATTCTTTTTGTTTTAAATTAGATCAGTTTTCGGAGTTGCTAGTTGGAGGCTTGGTTTAATAAGCTTTCGATCCAAAGTAGGCCATGTGACATATCGTTTCAAAGAACTTTTGTGATCGAAACACGATGGTAAAGTTAATTTTTCAATATTTCTTATATGCTTCTCAAAAATTGTATTAATCCTATGCTTGGCTATAAAATGTATGATAACAGATATCATAACATATGAGCAAAAATTCCTTCTAAGTTCTTTTTTTTTTCGTTTGTGTAGGTAAATATTGCTCATGACTTTGTGGCATGAAAATCGTGATATAAAATTTATCCAATATATGTTCTTATTCAAGGGAAATTTAAAACTTTCATTTTCAATATTGAAAACTAGTACGAAATTATAAACCATCTGTAAAATTGTTGAAATTCTAAATTAAAAGGAAAGGGAAGTTGAAGTTTTTACCATATCCAGGATGTGTATAGGTTGTGCCATATAAGGTTGTGCCATATAAGGTTGTCATATCTGAAATAACATACTTATAACCTTAATATTTATCGAGTTTTCTATAAGAAGGTAAAACTTATCTGACGAACAGACTACTATAATTGAATAGTCACGATTAATTCAATATTTTAGATCCATTTTTAATTCGATCGTTATGTTGTTTTAATAGAAAATTTTCACAAAAACAACAAAAAAATTAACGACACATATGAGAAAAACGAAAGGAAAAGTAAACAGATTTATCTTGAAGCATCTTATTTAGTTTTTTTTTTTTGTACAAGACTTTTTAAATTGGTCTCCGAAATCAAAGAAACACAGGAAAAAATATTCGTGACATCGCGATTCAATTATGAATAAAAAAATTTTTTTATATTTTTTGAAGATCGTTAACATACTGATTACGCGACAATCGTAATAAAAATAATATTTAAAAAAAAAAATATCGAAAAAATATTACACAATTCCAAAAAAGACAAAAAAGAAACATATATTAACTAAAAATCGGCCTATAGCCGAATTTTTGAAGTCCTATGATGGAAATGGGACGGAAAATTCGTATGTAACCTAGGCCCTTATAACATAAATCTGCAAATTTTATCCAAATTGGTATATCAGTTTTTAAATTCATCGAGCAAGCCTTTTTTACCTACAACTATTTCTTTCTCCGTTATCCTTGAACCGATTTTATTGAAATTTAACATAGTCTCGTCTATTTTTGTAGTCAACTCATATAAATAATTTAAATAAAATAACTCCATAAATGTTCCCACAAAATCCATATTAAAACAATTAAAAACAATGATCAAAACTTTCTGGTCACCCTGGTTTTTGCTTAATAACTTCGCTCCCCTATGGTCGATTTTTCTCAAATGCAATATCAAATTGAGTTAAGGAATAACCAACTCACATTGTAAGTTTCATCAAAATCAGAACACGGGTTTTTGAGTTATTTTGTACACAGACGTGGGACAGACATGCATAACTCGATATAAATTTTAATTATCTGATCCATAGGCCTGAAACCCTTCTCCGATTATTATTTCTATGCGTTACAAATGTACTGACAAAACTAATATACCCTCCGATAGTACCTACCATAGGCAGATATTTACATTTAATATTTTTAATCATAAATAATATAAAATATTGTCTGAGCTTACGGGAAGGTCGTTATTAATGAAATACAATTTCTTGAGTTTCTTGACAGTACATGATGTACTGTTCCTGATATTTCATAATCGTCTGAAATTATGCCTGATTAATTTTCTTAAGAAAATGATTTTCCTTCAAGAAAGTGATGATCATTATCTTAGAGAATTTTTAGTTTTTTCACAAAGAAATTTTAAATTTTCTAGAAACAATTATACATATGAGAATAGTAGAGTCAAACGTTTTGATACAGATCCCAAATTCTACTTAATGCGTTCTCCTAGAAACTTTGTGTCGATTTTTAGGACGAATTTTTTGATGTTGTACCACAAAATAAAGAAGAAACAAAAACATCCTTTCCTATGTAAATGTGGCTCCAGTTCGGTGCTTAGGTTATATTAGTATTAATCGGTTTAAATTAAGACTGTAAGATTTATCGCATTACTACCTCTTCAAAACAATGTCAATATAGTACTCCAGGAAATGATTGATTCGGACGCGATCTTCATTCTGATATATTCCCCCAAACAATGTCTGAATAAATTTAAAGTATCAATCAAAACAAAGTAAAAAAAAATATCTTACAATAAGTGCAAAAGAGCAGGGTCAGTTTTCAAAGGCAAAATGTATCAAAAGGAGGGAGAAGGAATATTGTTTAAAAGAGCTTTCGACCGCATGTAAAAGATGATGTAAAATAATGAATAGATACACTTTTCGTCTAATTCGAACCGAACGCTTTACGTAGGCTATCAGAAAAGGTCACTGCTCGTAAGTCCTTGTAAAAATCTGTATTGCCAAAACTTAAACTATTAAAAGAATTTAGCGAATTTTTCCATGAGACAACAGTTTCCAAAATATGAAACACATTTTAAATACCAGCAGGAGCACATTCGTCTCTGAACCAATCCGGGCCGGGCAATTCATACTGGGTCCGAATTCAATATAATTTCAATATTTATTTAATATTTAATTTAATTCAAACGAATGTTCTCTTTTCGCGATTAAATAACATCGAATTATGAAATTAACTAAATTTCGAATGCGCGCACAGTGAATTAGGATGCAAAAATTATTATAAAACCTAATTTTAAGGTCAGTGAAAATCCAATAAGAAAAAAAAAATCTCTTTTTAATTGTTATTTTCCATTTTTTTTGGTTGCTGTTTGTGCGCGCGAGCAAGTTGCTCAAAATTTTGTAAGAGTCAAGAAACCAAAAAAAAAAAAAAAAAACTTTACGAAATTATTATTTTGAATAGTTTTCCGGGTCGAATGTTTTTTGTAGTAAAAATAAAAATGCATTCCTCCAAAACGACGAATCTAGTGGCTGGCTGCCATTTTTGTTGTTGCCTGCTGCCCGTCGTGTTGTCCATTGTGGTCAATGATTTTATTAGGTAATTTTTTGTGTGGATTTTGTTTTTCTCCAAAAAACTGTAAAAAATTAGATTTAATTTTTTTTTTTTTTTTTTTTGATTTAGTCGTTTTTTTCTTTTCTTTTTAAATCTAAAGAAAAGACGAAAAAAAAAAAAAAGAAAACAAAATTGGGTCAATCGTATTTAAATGGCCGCGCGCGTTTATGATATAATCGACACGGCGAATAAAAAAATAAATGTTTCATAGTTTTTTTTTTTTTTTTGTTTTTGTACGTAGTCCCGTCACCGTGCGATGGTTTAAAGCCAAAGTTTTTTTTTTTTTTTTTAGAGTTATGCAATTTGTTGATTTTTTTTTTTTTCATCGCGCATTTTAATAAGAAATGTTTTTCCCATTTTCAAGTTAGCTTCTTTAATGCAATTCGTCGCGTCGTCTTAGGTTTTATTGGTGGTTAATGTTATTTGTGATCATCTCGAGAGAAAAAAAAAAAACAATAGTAATTATACATATGACGAAAAATAATAAATTGGATAGATATATTGATAAATGGCCCATGTTATCTAGAGAGAAAGAAAACACCGATCTTTATTTGCATGCTCAAGTGAGAAAAAACGTGCGAAGATCGTGAAAATCCTTACGATAGTTATCAATCTAGTGTTTGTAAAAAGAATAAAAGTATAAATAGAAATATCAGATATTTTCATACTCTAGATACATGTGTTTGGCAGCAAACGAATGGAAAAGTGGCAAGATCACTGATCTTCATCTTTACATAGATGTATCTGGAATTATTCTAACAAATGAGAAGTAAATTCATAATGAGTGAAAAGATATGTACAATTTATTTGGAAGATCACTATATACTCACTGATCCTCACCTTTACATAGATCTAGCTGGAAATATTCTAACAAATAAGACGTAATAATGCCTAAATAGAAATATAGAAGTAATTGGAAATACCACAGGCATTCAAGCATTGGTACATCTCCCAAGACACAATAGAAAGATCATTTATGTTTGTTCATTCTTAGGAACATGCGCCTGAAAACTAACTATCCCTAAGTATGGGACCACATTTATACTTTTCGAGGACCTAGGCGCAATATTATTATGAGGCCTCAGAAGAACCTGTCTTTTGTAGCCAATTGTAATGAAATTAATAACAATCATTTCATAGAAAATTTGTTGAAACAGAGTTAATTTGATGAGGATCGGTTAAAAGGATACATAATGTTGACTTTAAAATGTCCAATTCAACTGAAATTAATTTTGCAACTGTAACTAAGTTGTTTTAAAATGTAGCGTCATAAACAGTGTTATCCCAAATTGTCCTGAGTGGTCAATGCAATCATTAATTAAAAAAACAAAGAAAAGAAGACGAACCACATACTTAGATCACTGATCTTCAGCTCTAAGTATATGAGCTTGGAACTATATGAGCGGATAGGATTATTGGGAAGATAACTTATTATCTAATAAGATGCAATTTAAGCAGAAATATAATCAACAATAGTCGATTAAGAACAACTTTAGTAGATCTTTTTCTGTTACTTTTTGAGACTTCAAATTTTATTCAGCTTCCCAACTTTCTGTTCCTTCATGATGTCATACAAAAAAACAATTTGAAGAATCTAACTTTAATGAAGAACTTATCCAAGCAATAGGAATTCATGAATTTTCTATAGAAGCGGCGATGATCGCGCCACACGTTTTCAGAACTATAAAATAATTAAAATATCATGAATTTTAATGTAATTTCATTTCTTAAGGGCTAATAAAAAAATATGTTCCAAATTATGAGAATATAAAATAAGCATCATTTTTAAAATAATCATCGCGAAAAAAGTAGTCGTGAGAAATATTCACGAGAAAAATGATCTTCCCAAGCTTTTCAAAAAAAAAAAAAAAGACTTCGTTTAAATAAAGTTTTATACAAGAAAAAAGTGTTGTTTGTCTTTTGTCAAATAAATATAAAAAATGAAGTAAAGAAGTATAAAGAAGTTAAATAATAAATGAAGAGGACATTATTAAAAATATGAACACGATATTGTCCAAAATGAACGTGCAATGAAAAAAAAAAGAAAAGAAAAACATCTTATTTTTTTTAACTGCACGGCCTCTGACCTAACGCAGCGCGGTATAAGAAACAAAAAATAGGTATTACGTGAAATTCTTCTTCCATTTTTTTTATTTTGGATAAGTTAACTTAGATACTTAAAAATGTTTTGTTTTTTTTCTTTTTGCCCAGGAATTATATGTAAGAATTTTTATGATATTTTTAACACAATTTTTCTTCTTTTTTTTTCATATATAAAAAAGAAATTCTAAGAAAATATTAACAAGTACCGTTTTTCTTTTTAAAATAAAGAAAAAAAACTAGTTTTCTGAAATTATTTATTTTTCTGGAAATTAAGAAAATAATCATATTTATTATTTTCACAATAATAATATTCTAGACAGATCTCCGATTTAAATGATCATTATTGCCTAATCGGTCATTAAAACACGATAGTGACCTTTGTTTACGTAATAATGATCTATTTCAAGCATCATTATTTTTTCAATTTTCAAATGAAATTGTGAAGAGGTCCTAAATTTTTTTCCTCACATTGTTTACAGGGCCATCTACATTTGAAAATTTTAAAAATTTTCATTTGCTTTTGACATGTTTTCTTCTTTTACATAAACTTAAAAGGAAGAAAAATGGTTATTCTTCTAAAAATTCCTTAAAATTTATTAAAATACAATTTAAAAAATGTATTTTATGGAATTAAAATGAATAAAGATTCTAGTCTGAAAATTATAAACAAAATAGTTATTTTATGAAGCTTTTGGAATGGCAAGAATAATGATGATTGTGAAAAAAGAAGATGTGTTATGGGTCATCCAGAAGTATCAATAAAAAAATCAAAACGTTCATAAAACTTGGAATGTCTACATTCTGCATAAGTCAGCTAAAAACTTAGAATATATCTCCACTCGGTGGGGTATTGTGGGCAGCCAAAACAGAGAACCGTCAATAATTCGTTCAATAATGATTGGATTTTCATAAAACTTGAACATCAGCTAGTTGGATATTAATAAAGATATATTTTTAATTATAAAACATCTTTATAAATATTTCAATTATTTATTTAGCCTAGAAAATTTCATATTCCTCCACATCCTTGAAGTTTTACTTCTATACCTCGCTTGGCGACCATGCACTCAATTTTGAACTCACGATATCTCGATACTAAATATGAGACTCTACCAACGAGGGCTATATCTGCGCTTGCTCAACTAGTAGGAGAGGTATGTCATTTGGGCTGGATACTATGTTTATATGGCAGTACAGTATCGTAACATATGAAAAGAAGAACGGACCTTATGTATAGCCTTTGTCGAGATTTAGGGCCTAAAAATATTAGATCTTTTACACCTACTTGGATCAATAAGACCATATTTTCCCAAGAATTATATAAATAATTGAAAGAAAGTTCAATGTTCAGATCTCAAAACACAAAACTTCTAAAACTTTCTCAAATTTCTTTCTATATAATTTTAAAAGAAGAGGACTTTTATTTTCAAGTTACACGAAAAATATATGATTCGTGTTTAAATTTCTCCAGAAGCAGGAACAATATAAAATAGCATACTATTCAAAATTCCATCCAAAATGTGCTTGTTTCATTTGGAATCAAAGTTCTTTAGCAAATTCCATAGATCAGCATTTTAATAATTTTGTTTTATTAAAAAGTTTGGAATATAATCTTTCAGAAACAAAAAAAAAAAAACAACCATTTTTAATTTGCAAATCAATCTTTATAATATTTTCAAACAAATAAAGTCAATGACCGCTTGATCGTACCTGTCATCAATTTTTGTTGTTATCCCAGGTCGTAAAAAATTTATTAAAATTAATTCATTAACTTGCACAACACACTGTAAAAGTGATGAAAATCGAAAAGAAAAAACTTATTTCTTTTCTTTGATGATATTCGATGCTGTATTTTTCTTTTTTGGAAGATGATCGTGCTGATCTTGTTATTGTAAATTTTTGTCTACAAATCTAATTTTTTGAGCAATTCAAACCAGGCCTTAATCCTACTCAGTTCTTAATGTGTGTGTACCTAGCTCAGGACCATCTACCTCCCTTTTCAGAATATAGTTTCCTTATATAAGTCGAGAAATAGTTGTGTTCAGGACGACGATCAAGAAATTTCTACAATTATGAATTAAAGTTTTTGATCCTGTTTTCAAAGAATTCGCCGAATGTTCCCTACTAATGTTGCCAAACGAAATTGAAGATCCTTTTTAAAATTTTCTCTGCAACTTCTTTTGCTGATCTTCTTGACCGAATTTTTGATTAAATATTTTAATAAAGATCATCGTAAAATTTTGATCTTGTTCATATCATTTTTATTAACTCGAATTTACCGATCTTTACAAATTCCTTCAAATAAAAGTTAAAATTCGATCTATTTCTCCAAATTCGAAATTGGGAATTGAAGATCATCCAGAATATTTCGTATTTTCTTTGAAATTTTTCCTGTTGATCTTTTAGACCGAATTTTGATTAATTATTTTAATAAAGATCATCATAAAATTTTGATCTTGTTCATATAGTCTTCTTGCCGATCTTTACAAATTCCTTCAAATAAAAGTCAAGATCATTTCGAACTTTATTTCGTTACTATCTACTATAAAGTTTACCGATCTTCTCGATCGAATTTCGATCAATTTCTCCAAATTCGAAGCTGAGAATTGAAGATCATCCAGAATTTTTTTAATATTTTCTCTGAAAGTTCTTTTGCTGATCTTCTTGATTGAATTTTGATTTTTTATTTTGATAAAGATCTTATTCACATCGTTTTTAAAATTTATTAACTGAAATTTGCCGATCTTTCCAAATTCCTTCAAATAAAATTTAAGATAATTTCGAATTTTACTTCGTTCTTATTTCAATTTTACTGATCTTGCCAAAGGAATTCCGATTTCTTTAACTCCAAAATTAAGAATTGAAGATCCTCCAGAATTTTTTATATTTTCTCTGAAAACTTTTTTTTCTTGATCTTCTTGACCGAATTTTTGATTAAATATTTTGATAAAGATCATCATAAAATTTTGATCTTGTTCTTCGAGTTTTAACAGTTTTTATACGTTAAAGCAAAAACCTTGTTTTAACAACGGTAATTTAAAAAATTCTTTATTCCTACACAAATTCGCGAATAATTTCACAATAGTTTTTAACCCTTTTTCTCTTGTTCATAACGTTTTATGATTAATCTAATAACCGGATCTACTATGTATGTCCAGTATTTATGAAGAATTTTCCGGAAACAACGGTTCAATGTATTCTTAGTGGAGATGACGTTTTGTTCTTTCAATAATTTTAAAATGTCTCATATGTTAAAATTAAAACAAAAGAAATAAGAACGATGACCGCGAAGTTGATCTTATTATAATAAAAAGAAAACAAACAAGCATAAGCTCGAATTATTCTTGAAAATGTTCTGTTTAGTAACTGCTTTTTTTCCTCGGGAGTAATATACCTGTACTTAGGAAAAGGTACACAATTTGTGAACAACTATTTTCGCTGCTAAAGCATAAATTGTCAACGGCAAGGGTGTCCAACCTTTTTGTTTCCCTGGGCCGCATTGGAACAAGACATAGTGTTTCGGGCCACAAGTATATTACTACCATATGTAAAAATCCATATCATAAAATGAAACGAAAGAGCTTTCTGTTCTGGTCCTACTTCTGTTGTTTGTTACTTGGCAGCTTTAGCATGAGAGCGCAAGCACACAAATCATTCCTCAGAAAAACGGACATGCTTCAGTAATTTTGAATATTTTCGGGCCGCACTGACACTTGCCTTGGGCCACATGCGGCCCGTGGGCCGCGGGTTGGACAGCTTTGGTCAACGGTATTGTCTGCAGTTTTTTTTATATATAAAAAAAATCCGGTATATCTCATATGTGGAAGAGCATTAATTTTCGGGGCCATCATCATTATTATGTTGAACATTCTTGACTTTTGTTTATGTGGTCGGTTATTGGCCCGAAAAAAAATTAACTATAAAAATAAGAGAACAATAAAAACAAATTTAAACCGTTTAAAATAAAAAAGAAGTAGCCAGTAACTTCATGTACTTTGCGGTACCTTTTTAATCGTGGACATTACATAAAAAAAATTTTCTGAGGTGGTTAAAAAAAAAAATTTCTTCTCTCGTTTTTCTTAAGAATTTGTATCTTATTGTGTAGTTTTTGATTACAATTTTGGATTGTAAATTTATAATCTTGTACTTGAATTTGATCAGCTATTTTCTTGTTATAGTTAAAGTAGCCCAGTCAATAGAGCGTAAAAAATGGCTCCAGCTTGCAAAAGGTATAGGAAACTTTATATTTGGTACGATTGTTCAACTAGGTAAGTTATTTAAATTTCCAAGTTTTCGACTTTGTGGGGGTGCCGCTCGCACCCCCATACTGGTTTAAACGGGTGGAAAATCGCCTTTTCGCGATTATCTCGTTACCTGTACGAGATACGTTGATTGAGATCCATACAAAAAATATAGAGCGTACGATTCTCCACAATTTTTAGTTAAAACTTTTTTTTCTAAAGATTATAGTTTTGAAGCTACAGCGCGTAGAAAGTGAGCACTTTCATCAATTTCTTGGAAAATTCTATTTTTGAACGAAATTTCCCACAGTTTATTAATTTTTTACCCTTATATTTTACCCCTTCGCACACCACCGTAGAGGTAGATTAATATGGCGCATTTTTTCACCGTGGTATCCCCAGTAGGCATAATCCAAGAAGCATTCATCATCTTGTTGAAGATAATTAATGATTTAACTGCTTCAAGCTTCTTGTATTCATTGAAGTTCTGGAACAGTTAATGTTGAAGAATATTGTTCGTCAGAGATTGTGGACTCTCCCTGAAAATTTTCCTTTTGCTCTTCAGGATCTACCATTTTTCGGTTTGAAGATCATTAGTTTGATAAAAAAAACGGTTTCTATCCCTCCTCATAAAGCTTTAGAGACATTTACCAGACCCGAAACCTCTGGGTAGCTAAAACAAATAATATAGAATAGAAACGCGTCTCTAATTCAGTCAATAGTGAGCGAATTTTCATAAGAATTGGAATGCATATTTTGGAGGGGCCAACTGAAAAGATACGATATGTCTCCATTCAGTGGTGTGATTGCGACTAGTGTATCTACTCTTGAGTAGCTAATACCCGGGTATTCGGAAATTTTATTGATTTTTCGATTACTCGCGATTACCCGGGTAATAGCATAACTACTTGATTACATTTGAATTGTTTTGTAACATAACAAATTGATTTCATAAGGCTAGATCAAAAGAAAATTTCGCCGGTAGTGTGGAATCATTTCAAAAGGAATGAAACCTGTAAAAAAAACGTTTGGCAAATACTGTTCTGCAAGTATTGGATACAAAAGAAGTCGAGTAATACGCCATATTTACTCAGTTCATCTAGAAAACGCTAATAAAAAGAAGGAAATGTGAAACATCTCGACTCCCAGGATTGAAAAAACTTTGGAGATTAAGATTCACCCTTTGGGGTCATTCTCCGATGATTATTTATATGAATGAGAAATGCAGTGACAAAACTACCCTCTGAGAAGTTGCTGCCATAATTGCAGTTTAGTTTGAACAGAAATATCATTACTCTATTAAAATCTGTACCAAGAAATGTAATACCAAGATCAGAAGCAGTTACTTACCTAAAAGGAAATCTTTAATTATTTTCCGTAGGCGGAAAACAAATTAAATATTTTTCAATATTTTCAACCATTTTTAATTCTTCATACCTGATTGATAGCCTAGCATTCGCAATTCATTGACAATTCCACTCCAGAATTCTTTGTTTAAAAAAAAAAACTCATAAAAAACTCACTCAAAAAAATTATTTCGAATAAAGAAAAATTACTCAAAAATCACTCAGAAAAAAACTCACTTAAAAAAAACTCCCTTAAAAAACGACACATCTACCCCCAACGATAGTTAGCTTGCGACTAGTGTAAGGGTGAGATGTGTTCAATATTGTTTTGGAGATTTTTTTTTTCAATTTTTTTTTTTTTCAAATAATTTTTCACAAAGAAATAAGAAAAAACCAAATTTTTTCAAAATAAAATTTGAAACCGAAAATAGAAAATGTTTTGATTTGAAATACTTTCGAAAACTCGCCCTAAATTGGGCTCTGAAAATTTTATTATTTATTAGGGCGAAAATTAGGGGTAGTATACGATTCTGCCATTTCTTCGTGTAATGACTGTTATATGAAAAATGTATGTATCACAAATTTTTTTCGGTGGATAAATATCACATGTAAACAAAGTAATACTTTTTTCTTTTAGTAAAGTCAAATACCAGTTCATCGATTCCCAAATTCTTTACAGGAATTCTGTACAGGAATTTAGTGTAATAATATCCAGGAAATAATACCCGATTGCGGGGGTGAACCACCTGAAATCAATCAATTTTTGACTTTACAAATGCCAGATGATTATGGTTATGATCCTGAAGAGCAAGAGGAAAATTCTCAGGGAGAGTTCACAATCTCTGACGAACAATATTCTTCAACATTAGCTGTTCCAGAACTTCAATGAATACAAGAAGCTTGAAGCAGTTAAATCATTAATTATCTTCAACAAGATGATGAATGCTTCGTGGATTATGCCTACTGGGGATACCGCCCGCGGTGAAAATATGCGCCCTATTACTCTACCTCTATGGTGGTGTGTGAACGGGTAAAATATAAGGGTAAAAAATTAATAAACTGTGGGAAATTTCGTTCAGAAATAAAATTTTCCAAGAAATTGATGAAAGTGCTCACTTTCTACGCGCTGTAGCTCCAAAACTATAATCTTTAGAAAAAAAAGTTTTAACTAAAAATTGTGGAGAATCGTACGCTCTATATTTATTGTATAGATCTCAATCAACGTATCTCGTACAGGTAACGAGATAATCGCGAAAAGGCGATTTTCCACCCTTTTAAACCAGTATGGGGGTGCGAGCGGCACCCCCCAAAGTCGAAAACTTGGAATTTTAAATAACTTACCTAGTTGAACAATCGTACCAAATATAAATTTTCCTATACCTTTTGCAAGGTAAAAGTACCCAGTTGCATTTTTCAATTTAAATACCCGCGAAGTTCTTAAGGCGCTATACATATACCTAGATTGCCGAAAAATGGAAATAATCCTATATTTTTGAGCGTGGCTTTGGGCTTTTGATATGTTCCAGTATGAACGGTTCATATAAACTCAAAAAACAGGACTAATGATTTAAGTCAACAATAAGAGCGACAGATCATTGCTAGGGCATGTTTTGTTTAATGGAGTAATCTAAATTTGTTCAATATTTTGATTATCCAACCGAAAATTGATTAATTATTTCATTTAAGAGAAACAAAACAAAATAAATTTGGAGAAAGAAATCCTATGATAGTATGAATAAATATATAAATTCATTAATTCAATTGATACTGATGTGAAAGCTTGACGACATTTCCTTCAAACTTCCTGATTTCAAAAAATATGAAAATATAAAAATTAACTTTAATTTCCAAGCAGATGCAGCAGATTCTTAAAGTTTGAAGTATGCTCCTCGAACCTGCTTCAGTTAGAGTTCTAAAACTACGATTATTCTAAGGATTCCGATGTGATATATTGTTAAAACTTGGAGCTTTTAGAAACTTTAATAGTATAAAAATTGATTCCATCGATTTTTCTCAGTAGATGTAGCCCCTTAGGCAAATACGTACTGAAAGTTTAAAACTAAAATATATGAAGTTCATTTGAGATCAACAAGTGATCTTCAAAAATATCGACAAAAATTTCAATCCTTCCGAACAATTTTGCGTTGAAATTGTTAATATTCTAGGAATTTATGGGAATAAAATTTGCTTAAATTTAGAATTTTATTTGAATTTAATTGAATTTAAATAGAAATAAAAGTCAATGCTTTTTATATTTATTTAGGTTTCTGTTTTTTTAACATATTTAACAGTCTTTTGATCAAATTCTTTGAATTTTCTATTAAATCTATTTTGCTCTTATTTTAGTTAAGGTCATTGTTTAAGATCTTAAAAGTTTTTGATAAATCCTAATCAGAAGTTAGCTACCACCATCAAAATCGTAAACGATGATAATCTCGAATAACTAAACCCTTCAAACTGAATCTTTGTTTGTTTGCGATTACAAGAAATACGAAAATAACATACCCACAACATTCAAATTCAGCAGTGGGATTTTGTAAGGGGACAGGCAACAACCCATTGTCACTTTCGTACATTTTTTTTACCCTAGCAGCACAGATAATGTATATAGGACTTAACGATACTTTATTTCATAGTATAAAGTCGTAAATTAGTAGTAGTAAAGTAGTAACTTAAGATCTCTATACATCAAATGTGCTAATTGGGTAGAGACACACATATGGTATTGAAACCCTAGTATTCATATAGATCTTAGCAACACTTATATGACTTTTTGCAATATTCTAAGCGTGACTAAGATCTATATACGACACAAAAGCTAAAAAAGGCTTTAAATGATTTAAGAATATCCTGTTGTATACCACATGTATGTCATTTTATATAAATATGGTATTGAAGTGATATCAGCTTTACTGCATTATCGATACCATAGTATGAATACTAAAGGTCTGTCTGTTTTATTTGCCATACCCTACACTGGAGCAGAGTAAGTGTCAAATAAAACGGGCAGGAGTATTAATTCAGCGCTGCTTTACCGACCATATTGTAATTAAATGAGAAACTTTTAGCTAATACACTTTTATGGTAGAAAACTGAACTAATTTCGGTGTGAGAGCTACCCCTGGTCTGAAAGTAGTGTAGGATTTACACTTTTATTGTTTTTGTTTTCAATGTAAAAATTTATTCTACCCCAGAGCATGTGGCAAATAAAACAGACCTTAAGTGTGTATGCCTCTCATATAAGGCAAGATAATTTCACGTTTTAATATGATAAATTTGTAGCTAGAGCTAGGTGATATCTTAGCTATCTCTTTGGAAAATGAACAAACTGACGATAATCAAATGTCGCCTTACAGAATTTCACAATTGTATTAAGGCAAAATGGTCTGGAGCTTTCAATCTTTTGTACATGAGTTCAAATTTCGAGTCAATTTTCAGCAGGTCATCTATAACTGAGCAATTTCTTGTAAACATTTCTTTCACTCCTTTAAACTATATTATATATTTATTCGCTGACAAATGTTTTAAATTTATATATTTTTGCTGGAACATCAAAAATCGAAACACATGCCTTTCGGGTTTCCCCAAAAAATGTGCTAACAAATTATTATTTAATTTCTAAGAATTTTTATAAATGAATTTAAAAAGTCAGAAACAAATATTATTGTTCACATAAGTGCATTGGACTTTTTTGAGTTCAAATAGCTTAGCAGGATAAAGACACAATAAACTGGATCGTATTTAACTAAAAAAAAATATTATGTTCTGTCTGCTAGAGGAAAAAAAGAAATACTAAGAATCAGGAAAGATTTCCAGTCAGTGAACTTTTCTGTTATTTTTTTTTTTTTGATATCAAAACAAAGATTATTTTGATTCACGTGAAAAAAAAACCGAGTCACCAAATATAAGCATTTTTCGCTATCATTCAGTTACTTTAATCTACCTTTACTTTTCGCAAACGTAATCAACAATTATTTCATTTTCATTTTTTTTTTTTGCACAATCCACCATCTAAAAAGGTCAATAATTTGTCCGCTTTTTTTTTCAAAATTGAATACGCGAAATGCAACCGCCGCCCAGACAATGCAGATATCGCCAGACAGAAAAAATTGAGTCAACCGAATCTTATCATTTGAAATTGTGATAAGATACTGCAAAAAAAAAAATATGATTGTGATAAAAAGAAAAATCGGAAGTTAACGTAAAATACACACCTTTTTAAAAGTTGCGAAAAAAAAAATTAGAAAGCATTAGAATTTCTTATCAGATTTAAAATCAAATTAAAATTGTCATTGAAAAAGTACCCACTTTAACTATATTTAAACTGGATTAAGTTTTCAATATCAAGTTTTTATTTATTTAAAACTGATTTTTAGATAAGATTTACTTTTACTCTACTTCAAATATACTGTCCGATTAAAAGGAATAGACCTAGACTAGACAAAGCGGAACCTATTTTAAATGAGATAATCTAGTTTCGTATTTGGAACCATTTTTAAGTAATTGACAACAAATCAAAATCAGAATTTATTTAATTTATAAGGGTTAAAAAATAATATTGAAGAAAAATAGTTCTAAAGCCTAAATACCGTCAAAGAAGCGATTTAGGAACCTGATTCATACGTTGTCAAAAAGAGCCTCAACTTTTACTACGACTTTGATCCCTGAAATTTTCAAAGTCCAAATTCGACTCTGAATCTGACTACGGCTTCCACTAAAGTATTGTACAATATTTAATGTTATTTTAACAGGCACATGCAATTTAGAGAATTTTTTGTTACAATTTCATGTTCAATTTAAATTTTCCCGAGTCCGGAGTTGG
The DNA here is from genome assembly GCA_963422695.1 of Xylophagus ater. NCBI lineage: Eukaryota > Metazoa > Arthropoda > Insecta > Diptera > Xylophagidae > Xylophagus > Xylophagus ater. The sequence continues at coordinate 44,022,224 of OY730484.1, forward strand.
AATACTTTTTCACGAAAAACAAGCGACTCCTCGACTTCTCGACTTCGACTCCACATCCATTCTCTTAAAGAACTAAAGATATAAAACACTTTTTTTAAATTTGTTGAAATTAGAGCAAGTTTAATGGTTCTACCTATAATATGTGTAGAACTCCCGTCTAAAAGTTGCTAACGATTTCCAAACGAATCTTATAGGCTCTGGAACCTAATTTTAGTAGTAGCAACAAATCGAATTCTAAGTTTTTTATTTCATAGAAATGGCAATACCAATGAAACTGGATGACTCCACTTCTGGCGAAGTATTTTGAAATGTTTTATCTTTGAGTCCAGAAATTCTCAGTAAACCCAGACATCCTATAGTACTGTAGAGATTCGAAAATTAAACCAATTTTTGCATCTCCGTTCGTCCTTCCGTGTACAAAATAACTCAAAAATGTATTGTCGGATTTCGATGAAATTCACAATGTGAGTTGCTTATTCCTTAACTCGATTTAATATTTGATTTCAGCAACAATTTTTTATACATTTCCAACTTTATCTTTTGAAGTCTTTAGTTTGGAGATTCTTCGCCAATTTCCACTAGCTTTTCCATCCAATTTTCGACAATTCTTGTAGTAACTTTCGACCATCACATGATATGTAAGGCAAAGAAAACTAGAGAAAAAGGGAAGAAAAGAGATCTGGATTCGAACCAGGGTCTCATCAGTCTCATGAGGCGAGGTCGAGGTCTTAACCAACTAGACCATTCTACACTGTATCTACCAGTCTGTTCATTTGCCTTTTCCTCTACTAACAACAATAATATTCAAATCATTACAACTGTTTTTGTCAAACCTCTCAATTGTTTTATCAAATTCAGTTGTATCCTATTTTTAACTCTTACAGATAGCTGTAGTTCTTCCTTTCTTAAGGCATATTTCATTTAAGGATGTTAAAGGTTAAAACTCTAATTTCGGTTACATAACTCCGTAGATTTTTTTTCTCGATCGTCCGAAAGCTATTTCTATTTTTAAAATTGCAATCAACAAATCTCTTTTCTTTTTGCTGCTGCAAGCCAAACAAGAAAAAGAAAAACACAACCAAAACAAATCATCTGACGGAAAAAAACCAACTCTCCGCGAAGACATGAATTTGGGTCAGCGTGTCGATTTTTATAAGAGTTTGTGTTGGTTTTTTTTTTTCTTTTTCAATTTTATTTTTATATTTTATAGAAAGTGAAAAAGCGCTCAAAGAAATACCAACAACAAATGACGTAAAGGTGCCCATTGGATAGGCCTAAAAGTAATTGCATCTTTTTTTTCTCTGTGTAAATGAAAATCGGGATTTGATTTATCTAAATATTGTCCATTTTGGCCAATGATCTTTTAGCATTTTCCTGGAAGAGCCATAATCTCGATAATCATGTTCAGTATTGTTGCTGAACTTAAAGAAGAATAGATGAAAAAAGGTTTAATATGAAAGAAAGAGAAGAATTTGTATTGTGTCGCGATATCACGGTACAAACAGTTGAATGCACATTCGTTAGAAGTCTTTATTATTAGTCTATGCTTTTGTGATTCAATAATTCTAACCGCTTCTATTTGAAGGTTTGATGCTTTTCAATACTCGAATTTGATATGTTAACATTCTGAGCAATCAATCTCTTGTGACGTCAAATACCGATTCGATTCGATAAATGCTTCCGTTTTCTCTTCATCAAAAATGCAATGACTTTTTGACTCATCCATTAAATACTTAAAAATATGAAGTTTTTATGCTAGAAACGCATGCGCATGGCGTGCGCTGCCGTGCATATTATTATTATTATTATTATTATTATTATTTTGTATTACCTGTTATTATTTCTATAGTAATTACTTAACTATATACGAGTACATATGTTTTTATTTACATTTTTTACTTTTCATATGTAATATAAGCTTCTAAACAGTTTGGGGAATAGATTAACGTGGCTTTGGTGTGAGTATGTTAAAGAAATTAAAAGTGAATTCTTTTCATATTTATTTTTATGGAATTCCATTAAAAAGGTAAATTTAATTCATGAAAATTAAATAGAAAATCATTTGTCAAAATTAATTAAATATTCGCACATGTACACATTTAATGACTCCGAGAATTCAGAGTCTTCTTTTATATACTATAATCTTATATATGATTTACTTATTATGTAATTTACATAAATTACTTTAACACGATTTTTGACTAATGATTTACTTGAATACTATTGAATAAATCAATTTTTATTAAATAATTTATTATTAAATGACCTTTGAACTAATCTAAAAAGATTTATGAGCAATATTTAATCATCAGTCAATATTAAATATGCTATAAATATGTAAAAATTAACATATATGAAATTTTGTTGAAAAAAGAATTAAGTATTTTTTAATATCCAAAAATTTTAACTAAAAATAAAATCCTTGCAAAGGATCCGTCCATCAAATTGAAGATTAGTATTTTTATATGTGCAACAATCGGTATTAACGCACGCCTACGTTATCTATACTTATTTATACGTATTTATATCAAAGCTTCGAACCAAAGAGTATTTCTTTCCGGTTTCCCAACTATTCTTTGTTTCCGTTTCGTTTTCGTTTCGCTTTTCATCGCTTCTTTTACGGTTACGATTCAGATTAAAAACTCGTTAACAACAAGAGACAGCATAGTTTCCTCTAGAAATGATGTCTCCTCCAACAATATACTTGTATATGCTTGTGGCTGTAAAAACATTCAATTTGGTGTATTTATTATATCTGAATTTTTCTAAAATGTTAATCAATTAAAACCATTCGAAAATTAAATAAAATATAGTTCCGACTCCGGTTCATTGCTTTCTCTCTATTTCGGTTCGGTTTCGGTTTCGGTTTCGGTTTCGGTTTTCCTTTAAAAGGAAGGTACTTTCGGTTCAATTTTAAAGGTTTGAAAGTGTTAATTACTCAACTCTGGTATTCACACAAACGATCGTAATCGAGACTGCTCGAAAAATATCATATGCATTTGAAGTAATCGAATGTTATGGTCGAAACTGATCTTAAAGATGTTCTCCGGTTTGGCAGATTATCTGGTTTTGATGAAATCCACCTACTAAATATAGCCAAATGGAGTCAAATTCAAGTCAAGTTTGGATGACATATCCATATATGGCTTGCAAAAACATAGAAACTGAGCAAGTGACTTCCTGGCGAATGTATGGCCAGACTACACATACAAGCAGGATACATAAATGCAACTTTATTCCAAACAAAATTTAATGTGTTAAACAAAATTTCATTTCCGGACAAAGTACATAAAATTCCTTGAAATAATCTTAGAAAATTGGAAAATCATCCTTTCAAAATTATTTCCTGGAAAAAGCAAAAAAAAACACTTCCAAAAAAAAATTGCAATTAGCTTTTATTTTTTATCTCGAAAAATTGCAGTGCAATGACATTTAATATATTTTTGTGTTTTTGATTCGCATTGCTTAATTTTGTGTTATTATAATTTTTGTACAGCATTTCTCAGTCATCAAAATATGAACTTGTTGAACCTGTTCCTATCGAGCTTAAAGATTTGTTTATTTATTTTTTTTTATTTTTTGTGGTACCTCTACACATATTACAATAATACGAAAATCACGGTACACACCAGAGATGCAAACCGGTTTCTTTGAACCACTTTGAACCGAACCAAAACCACTGAACCATCGAAATTTTCCGACGCAAAACCAAAACCAAAACCAAACCACTTTTAAAATGATTCGGTCGAACCAAACCAAAACCAAACCAGTTTTAAAATTAATACTTAAACCGAACCATAAACCGAAAATTTTCTATTGATTTATGGTTCGGTTCAACAGAAAAAATTGTCCTATAATTTACATTTTCCTTTTAAAAAAACTGAAAAAGTCTACTACATTTTCTTATAAAAACGATGGTTAATCAACATTCAACAGTTTGCTAGTTTTCAAATTTGTTTTTAACGAGTAATCAAACACGACATAGTTTTTCATTTAGTGAAATCATAATTAAAATAAAAACAGAAACAAACCCAAGAAGGAAGAATATACTTAAAATTAAAAGATATGAAATTTATATCTAAATGACAAATGTAAGCAAGTCTGTATATTTTTGAGTTTAATAAACAAAGATAAAAAATACCCGGTTTTTAAAAAAATTTGTTTGTGATTCAATAACAAATAGCAGTAAGTACAATGAATGCTGTATTGTTATGACAAATAATCACCCAAAAAATTTAATGCGACATCTTAAAAAGAAGCACTCCGAATCCTACGACATAATTGACACGAAGCGAACAAATAAAACAGCGGAAAAAAATTTGCCAAGCAAATCTACATTGGCTTCCTTCGTTTCTGTCACAACAACTAAGAAAAAAGACATATTTGTTCTGAACCAAAACCATAACCAAACCAAAACCAAAACCAAAAATTATACAGTCTTTAAACCAGAACCAAACCAAAACCAAATTTTGAAATATTTAGAAACCAAAACCAAACCAAAAACCAAAAAGAAGGTTTATGCTTAAACCAAAACCGAACCAACTGTAAAAAAGTCTTGGTTTGCATCTCTGGTACACACACCTTCATTTCGCTACATATATTGAAATTAACTGCGGAAAAATTCGGTTTTATTACTTTTTTTTGCGTAAAAGCTTTTATTTCCGTTTTTGTTTGGGTGCCCTGACCTTACTCAATAATTCGCTATGTTTTATAGTATTTTTAATTTTTTTTTGTTCACCCATTATTAAAAGTCTGATTAAGTTATAATCTAGGTTTTTATTTTTGGCGGGGTTTACGAATGTCTCGACATACTAAATCTAAGAATCAATATTAAAATTGCCTCAAGCCTAGAAAGCTTTTCAGACAAGCAAAAAAAGATAAAAAAAAACCATCAAATTAGGGCGCCGTATACTCTAAACAACTTCTAAAGTTCTTTGAAAACGCGAATTAAACAAAATTTATTCGCTTATTTTGTTGTTTAGAGAGGCATTCTTTACCTCTGCTAAAATACTTTTTGTATGTCCTATGGTAGGTACTGCCAAATGGTATACATTGTCACTACATTTGAACTTAGGTTGACTACAAAAATAGACATGCAGAATTTCGATAAAATCGATTCAAGGATAGTGTAGAAAGAAATAGTTTTAAGGAAAAAATAGGGACGGCGATAAAGTTTTGTCGTTGTTTTGTACAGTGTTTCAGATATATGTACTTCAAAAACGGAAATGAAATGTACGGAATAGATGTGTACTATTAGAGGAAAACTCGGGACAGCCAAGAGCTAGCCCCATTTAAGGCTCATATCTTGGGTATTAGGGGCGCAAGAGCAGTCAAAATAAGTGTCCTGTGATCAGCTTGAGGGGATACGTTGTTTAAGATCAAAATTAGAAAAATAAATACTATTACATTTTTAGTGTTCTGCATTTTTTTTGAGATAAATTCTGACTTTTTTCAAACGTAGAATCGAACGGAAAAAATTCCAATCTTCTTTTTTTTTTAGTCATTTTATTCTTTCTTGTACATTTGACGTTTTAGGTTGTGATTTTAAGGGAAGAATTGATTGAATGCCGAAAATTCTAAATTTTCAGTCAACATAGAAACCAACACGACAATTTTTTGAGAAAAGATGTGGTGGCCTTCCTTGAAAACTCCTTTAACTTCCAACCAGCGTATATTTGACGTATACTATTCCTGTGCGATTCTATACTATGGCCCACTGCTATCGTAACGAGCTACTGAAGCTACTTAAAAAAAATAGGGTGTATACCGATTTTAAAATTCTACAAGTTTAAAAAGCATATTAAAATAAAAAGCTTTCCGCTAGAAAAAAAATTGTTTATTTTTTGTTTTTGTTTAGAATATTATTGTATTGTAAGTGAGTTCCGTCGTCTCTGCCGGCTCGATCGATTGATAAAAATATATGTCCATGATCGTGAATATGAACTGTAAAAATATTAATAAATAAATGCGTGCTTGATCGCAAAAAAAATGTAGTAAAGATCTGTTTGAGGTCATTAAGATTTTGGGCTCCAAAGATCAAAGATTTTTTGGTTTTCTTATCAAGAAATTTTTCGATTTTATTAATTCTTTTTTTTTTGCTTATAGACTTTTATGACATAATTTTATTAAAAAATTGCATCGTTTCTTTTTAATGTGAAAATTTAAATTAATTAATTAATTAATTACTTAAAATTGTATGCACTACGGGGGTCCCATTTTCACACAGCAGCTGAACGATCACTCAGTGTATCGTACTTATTTTCAGAATTAAGCTTCCGTCTTTATGATCCACTTAAACTTTGGTTCAATTACATTCTTTAAAAAATAGGAAGCTAAAAACAATGTGACTCGTCAGTGTGGGTCCTATTGATTTATGGTGTAATATAGTTGTAACTCCCCGATGGGTTATGTCGTCTGACAGAGATGCTATTATGGATACTAAAATGTATGTACATAAGGAGGTTATTTACCATCGCAGAAAAAAGAAGCAGAGAGTTATTCTTGTATAAATTATTGGCACCATTGTAGCGCTGCAAAGCATGCCTTCTTGTTAAAAGTATTTGTATTTGAGCAAGTCCGAATCCAAGTTGAGACCTGTATTTATTGTATGCTTTTTGCTGCTACTATCGTTTTTGGTTTAGTTAATTCAAAGGACTTTTTTAATTGACAAAGCATTAAAACTATTTCTAACTATTCTTTGCGAGCAAGAATGAAGTTTTCGGGACAATTCTTTTATAAGAAATCTAAAATTTCTGGATATTTCTTTTGGCAGTTAATAGAGTAATGAATTAAAAAATAAGTATTTAGGTCTACAAAAAATAAGAAAAAAATCTTACGCAATTCAATAAAATCTCACTGTTTCAAATAAATTATGATGAAAGTTTAATTTTTTTTTCATTAGACGCCTGGCTTACCACAAGATAATAATTTGTAATCGTATCTTATTGCATTCTAGCATGACATTTCAACTAAAGGAAAAACATAAGTAAACTAAGCTTAAGAAAAATGTAAGTATAATTTCCTGAGATTTTGAGTTTTATATTACATTAATCTGAGGTTAAACGATCTACAAACGCACTTCGGGTAAGGAACCTGGACTCTCATTGCGACTGAAGCAGGAATGTTGAACTATTATCAATGCAACTATTTTATGGTCATTGGAACTAAATTTTGTTCTACATAATAATACTCATACTGATAGGACTAACTCACTGAGCTTCAATTGTTCAACCAATTCAGTTTAATCGTCACTAATTGTTTCAATATTAGATTGGAAGTCTAAAATGTAGTAGCAAATTTAAATTCCTTGAATAAACAGAGTCGATAGAGTAGCTAGAATGAACCATATCGTTTAGTAACCAAGTAAGCTGAGTTCTGGAACCACACCTTTTCAATGGACGAAAAGAAATCATTTACGGTCGATTTATAATAAAATTTGGTACACATGACGAATAACAGAAACAATTGATCAAACCAGAAGTTAGTCATCTTATCTTCCGTTTGTGTGTTTTCATTTTATGTAAGCACAATAACAAGAGAACGATCAATCCAATTTCGCTCGAATTCGGTACACAGTTAAGTGGATATTATAGTATGTCTAAGAAAACTGGTTGGTTTGGTTTTTCTTTTGTTTATTATATAATATGCTGAAAATGATCAACGACTTCAATTATAGAAAATCGACAGGGTAGCATTAATTGTTGCTGGCACGTTTCTGCCACTAGTAGCGATATGTGAATAAATAGCTGGCACGTAGCGGTTTTTGAAAATGTTTACTTGGGAATTAGGTTTATAGTAGAATGGTTTCTAAACTTCTTAGATATATTTCTATGATTGATTATTACTAAACATTCAAAATGATTAAATATTGTTGTGTACTACCCCTCTGGTTCGAATATTCTATATAAAATGTGTGTTATTTATGTGAATTCGGTATCTAAACTCTATTTACAATAATTTCTGCGTTAACAATTAGTCTTAAATATATTTGTCTATCAATAATTAATTTATACAAGATTACACAGATTTTTTAGAATTATTTTGATTTACTTATTTATCAAATCACTTTAATAATTCCACTTTGTAAACCAACCACAAATAATCACATTTCAAATCTCTTTGATCCAATCACTTTCGAAGTGAACTATTTCTAGTTCTAGCGGTATTTCCATCTTATATACTTCATCGTGGAAAGTCGAGAATATTCTACTCCATGCATGGAAACGTATTTCTATAAACGTCAAGAAACTTATGCCTAGAATTCGGAGGAAACGTCAAAAGGGAAATATGATTATTTGCATGTTTTTCTTTTGTAATGTTTCATGATCTTTCTTTCTCTAGAAAATTCATGAAACACTGCAATTCCTTTTACAAAACCTATGTGTGTTCTTGTGTTCTGTGTTTTAGTGTTTTTAAGGAAAGTTCCCGACTTTTCTTTTATCAAGAATAGTCGTGGAACCATTTCTACAAATATAGTGCAATATCATATAAGACTTACTTGATATTGATTACTGATCAACGATCGTACGAAACACATCAAATAAGATCGCTAAAAATTGCATAAGATCAATTTCTTCGTCCTGTCACACATGAAAATGATTAAAATTCTTTCGAAATGATCTTCTTATAAGATCAAGCGATCTTCTTATAAGATCAAGCGATCTTCTTATAAGATCAAGCGATCTTCAGTGGATCAAAATTATGGAAATTTCATCAAAAAAAATCAAATCTTACTCTTCCTCTAATTCAACAATATTACATAAAACCGCATACAATTGGGATGAAATTAAGGCTATTTGATGGCATAATAATCAAGAGAAGAAAAAATAATAATAAGAAATACAAAGCTTATTTTCCATTTTCTAAAAAATTGTTTACTCCACTGACGACGGCCTTGAAAGTGAAAAGATGCCACACTTTCGCTTTTCGATTTGTTTAATGAGGAAGCTTTTTTCTTTGCTTTTTAAAAGAAACCACCAAACAACAACAAAAGCGAATACGACGATCGAAATCGAACTATACCTTCTTTAACAAGCAACGTGCTCGCATAGGTAATCACGATATTAAATGTGAGTAGGTTGCCCGCCGTTTTGAATACAAGATATTTATGTACATATGTAAAAAAATCACTTATGGGATTTCACAATCGCGACTCAACACATTAATAATATATTATATAAAATAATTCAACTCGCTTAGGAACGTCTTTGACTGTACTTCTTTTCGATTACTCTTTTTTTTTCTTCATTTTTAGTTTATATTTATGGAAATGCAATTCGCACATTAATGAGTTCTTCAGCTGATCAAAATTGTACTTTTTTTTTTACCTTTCCTTTACCTAATCACTTCTGTACAAAAGTTTTCGGTACGTAAATCATATTCATTTTCTATCTGATTTTCTACAGTCCATGTCAATTTTAAGGTTACCAGTTTTTTTATTACTTTCTTTTAGAAATAAAATTAATATTGAAGGCGAATCTTTCTGACTAAAGAATACTGGAAAGAATAAAAGAGTCGAGACTTAGAGCCGCACTAAAAAAAATTAAAAGTATTATGGTAACTGTGCTAAAAGTTTTAACATAGAGCTCTTAGCTTAAATTCACAAATCTGAAAGAACCGGCATGTATACGTAGGAAATGACGCAGTTGGAAAATATCAATCTGCTGTGAGCATATGTATTTTCAAATATTTGACGAAACCGTTTGAGAAACCATTTTAAGCACATAGTCCCAATCTTGATTTTTCAAAATACTTTCTGCAAAATATCCCCAAAAAATGAGTAATGTTTGCAAGATCATTTCAGACTACATTCCCAGCTTTTAACCTTTGCACGTTAGGCTGCTCTATCATTAAGCTCTTCTCTAGGAAATATGGCCCATTGTACCTCCTCCTAAAACTTTGGTTAACAACCGAGAACCGCATGTAAGTTAAAATGGCAACAAATATAATTTAAAGTACAAACTGTTGTACAATTTCTTATTGAACAGAAAATGTCAACTTTTGTGCCAACAAAACAGCATTTTCGAGAAACGTTAATTTTTTGCTTCAATATAAAGAAAAGTCCGGTTGAAAGTGATCATTTACTTGTCCAAGTTTATGGTGAACATGCTTTATCTGAACCAACATGTGAAGAATGGTTTTCAACACTTTAAAAGTAGTGATTTTAGTGTGCCTGACAACCAAACAACAATTGCCAGATGAAGAATTAGCAGTATTACTGAATAAGAATTCTTGTCAAACGCTTAAATAATTATCAAGATCCATTAGTGGCGTTTAAATGCAATGGGATTGGTTTAAAATCGTCCCTATACCTAATACTATATAGGTTTATTTAGAGACGCTTCAATATTATCAAGAATATCATTCCATTTTGGCTTGTAACTCTGCTGGAAAATTAAATCTTACTGAAGTGTTCGTTTAACCTTTTACCATAAGTGACAATAAAGAATTGAAAGAATAGTCCCTAAATTTTGTCGCTGGCTGTATATTTGATTTACTGGAAGTTTTTTTTTCTTTAGTTCATAATTTGTATAATTGTGTGATCGTTCTGCGAAATGTGTTATGTCACACGGTTTTCAAGTCGATCTTATGCTTTGGGCATCATGAGAAAAGTTCGCTTTGGTATAATTTACAAAATATGCTAATATGATACTTCCCTGTTTTCTTTCTTAACTTGAATATTATATTTCTTTTAATATATGTACTCTGTACGTAGGTAGTTGAATTCAAATGAAATTGTAACCGCGAATTTTCATTTTCAGTGATTTAACTTTAAGCGATTTTTCCTGAAAATGATTTTGTGAGCCAAAATTTTAAATGTGATTCATGTCCATACCATTTCAACTTCAAATTGGGAATAAACAATTTCCAAATGAGACGAAACAACTTAAATTTGGGAACTAACAATTCACAATTCCTGTAACAACTGGATCTTATACGGGTGTAGACCAAGATCTTTACGCGAAATTTTCCACATGGTGAACAGACAAAGTCTCAATTCCTGCGAGAATCAATAAATTTGGATTCTCTTGCACAGCTTCGTTTTCAACGACAATATTCGCTTTTTTTGGGTGCATGAAATAAGGTCTAAATTAGAGATTAGATTAGCTTATAGAATGTTCTTGTACTGTGCGATCTTTGAGATCTATTGCACCCCTTATTCTTTAATACAGTAGTTTGGTTCAATTCCCATTCTAGAGAGCATCTCCTCTAGGTCTATTTCTTTCAGGGATTTTAGTATTTGGAGTGGTTTAAGAGATTGTATCTCCATATCCCCATATCCTTCTTCCTCCTCCTCATACGAGGCAGTGCTTCGCAGTCGAAAAGACTATTATTTCAGGTCTCTTCGTCTCCCACACAATCTGCAGCTGCATTCTAGTGTAAGTTCTAGTTTTTTTAGTTGTGCTTTGAGTGTGCAGTGTCCTGGTAGTACTTTTATGTTATTTTCAGTTGTGTTGATAAAGGCTTAAATAGGCATAAAATAGATCTTTAAAATGTCATAATTCACTCAAATGGATTCGGACATTTATAAATAGAACAGATCGCTAACACAGTGGGCTGTTAGCGATCTTGTTGTGTATGAGAAGATGGTTTGATGAAATAAGGTTTAGTCGCATTATTCTTCTAAAGTTCATTTATTTCCCAATGAGTTCAAATTCTAGGACATCCTTCAGAATTATCAATTTTTAATATAATTAATTAGATATCTAGTTCAAAAACGGTGAGATAATAGATTTGCTTCAATTCCTGTGAGATATTTACCATGCGAATAAACTATAATTAATTTATTATTCTTATGAAATTTGATATCAATTTAACTAATTTATTCGGTTTTTATAATGAGAAAATCACATACAATTATTAACCAAAAAAAAATTTATATATACGAAATTAATTTTCACATAAAAAAAAAAAAAAAAAAACTTAAAAATGTTAATGATTAATAAGAAACTATCAAAATGCATCAAAATAATAATAAAAGAAAAATATTACTAAATCATATTTTTATGCGAACACCATTTTTTTCCAGTTCACAATCACTTTATTAATTTAATTTAAGATGCATTCGCAATCAACAAATATTCACACATGAAGTGATCTTCAATTTTGAATTTTTTCAATAGATGCAAACTCTTAATTTTATTCTTGCTTCTATTTTTTTTTTTTTGGTTAATAACTTCAATGGGTTACTGAAATGTTTTGTTTATAATTGATTTATATTTCTTTTAAGTTTGATTCACACTATATAATGATCGGAATTTGATCATTAGATGTAAGTGATCTTCATTGAAATTCTTCTACACAGATCATTAAAACTTCTACGATCACTTAGAAATTCTATTGGCTTTCACTTGTACTGTGGTTAAGATCAGATCTTCGAATTTACACTTTAACCCTTTTACGATCAGGATAATGATCTATCATAACATTTTCACTTGCGAAAATCCTCGCCAAAACATTTATTTTAATGATCTTTACTTCGATTGCTGAAGATGATCACAAATAGATCTTCTTTGCAGATTCTCCATATTATATAGATCATCCGTTAAACTTTACTGATCTATTCGAAATTCGAAAGAATCTAACTAACAAAGGAGTTCTCCTTTTCAAAAGCCGATCTTTTGAGTAAATTTTGCACGATCAGTTCCCCAAATTAATCCATTTATTTCGGGATGAATTGAAAATCATTTTTTCGAAAGAAATTCATAAATTTTTTACGATCAATTAAGTGTAGATCACCCTTCAAAGAAGCTATTGTAAATTATAATCTTTTTCTTGTTGTTGATCATAATTAGCTTTTCTTTTTGTGCACAAACAATAATAACAACAACAAAAAAAGATTTGTTTGGCTGTTTTGTTTTTCTTCTTCTGATTAACTCTTAAAAATCTTTTTGTTTGGTGAGTTTTTTTTAATTGTATGATCTTTTCTTTTAACTTCTACTGCTACGGTATGCTCCGGTGATCAAAATTACGTAAGCTGACATAGTTTTCATAGTTGTATTATTTTTATGTAATATAGTTTTTTTTTTTTTTTTTAATTTGTCTTAAGATAGACTGACTGAATTGGAGTAGAAACTCTACAAAAATTTTTTCTTTTCATTTTTGTTTTCTTTTTCGTGAAAATTAAAACAAAAACAAAATAAGTAATTATTTAAAATTTTATCGCGGAAAAATTAGAATATATGAACGAGAAAAAAAAATTTGCAAAAAAATGGGAAATTTGAAAAAAAAAATTGGAAAATAAATTTTATATTTCTCAATTTTTCTGAAAAAATAAAAACTTGCTAAGTCAAAATTGATCTTTCAAATTAAGATCAATTTTTGTAATTCTCAGTAATTTCTGTAAAAGAACATAAATTAACTGGCAATTTGTTTAAGATAACAATATCAAGTTAAGCTGCCTTTTAGATTGTATGCTATGTCATATGTCTTCGCATAAGTTTTGTCAGATAGCGTACAACTCATAGGGAACACTTTGGTACAAAGATATATTGTATGATAAAGTTTATGCGATTTTTGACATTTGAAATCATAAGAGACATTTTTAATGTCTAATTTTTGAAGGAATTAATGGCAAATCATATGACAAACAGTCCGAAGGCATTCCTTCTACGTTCTGCTATTTGGTTGGCTGTTACAATCTTCACCTCTTTAGTCAATTCTTATTACTTGCGATCAGAATCAGAATGTCCTATTTCATATGGATTGTCATAACAAACAAGATCTTCTTGTTATTAATGTTGGCGTTGATTTGCGTTAAGATTTCGGTTAATTTCGGTATTCGGTTTTTGGTTTAATTCCGGTTCGACTCTCAAAAATGAACACTAAAAAAGAACAAAACTATAAAATCAAATTATCTCACTTCAGTCACCATTTATTTAAATGAAAAAGCCCTTCCAAATTTGTACAAAACTTTCATGATTTTTATATTTTGCATCAAGGAAATGGCAAATCTCGTGAATATCTTAATTTAAAGATCTTTTTATCTTGTTCAGACATCAAATTAAGCTTCTGGATTTTAAAACGGATGTAAAAACTGATCGTGTTTTATGGTTTAACGAAAAATCTTTAAATTTCCAAGGCGTTCAACCAATTTTATTTTAACATATATGCAGGTCAACAATGAAAAGGATTACGAATCAATGGAGATCCAGTCAATATCAAGTACAGGCAAATTATTTTGACTCTTTTTAATGAAAAATCGTGTTAAAGAAAGGTCGAGTATAATCTGCAGTTTAACTTTCTGTTCTGCAGAGGAAAAAAGATTAACAAAACTCTAGGCAACTCCGACAAAAAAAAAATAAACTCTGGTAAAAAGTTTTATAGGTCACCGTCACAAAAGCTTTCATATAATATTTTTTTGTTTTTTTTTTGTTTTTAGTTAGTTACATAATAACCCCAAAAAATGGACAAAAAAAAAATATTTTTGGTTTTTTTTTTCGGTTTTGATCGCAATTTGCGGTAACTGCACACCGCGTATTTTCAAATTACGTAACGGACTGAATTAAATAGAAATGGAATTGGAAAAAGCTGAATAAAAAACTTCAACTTTGCAGACACAATTCCACTTGTTATGGCGTAATATAAAATCAGAAAGAAAAACAAATCTTAATATCATCTTTTGCGATCATCTTAAAGAAAAAAAGAAGATACAAAAAAAACTATCGAATCTGTGTGTGCTGCGCTGCGTGTCGAACAAATATAACAGATTTTAATGGGAGCCCCAAAAAATGACATATTAAAAGAGACCTAATGAGCAATTAACAGGAAACAAAAAGAAAAAAAAAAAGTGAAATTTTTCACGAACAAAAAAAAACTGGGTGGGAAAAACGTGGTAATCCAAAAAAAAAGCTTCGAACACCATTTTTATGACAGTCATATGTCAAATTATATAATTTTTCTTCAAATTCTTGATCGCGAGTGAATTGAATATCAAATTTTTTTCTCGTTTTCGTTTTCTTTTTTTAAAAATAGTATTAAAAATAAACTACCAAACTTTCTTATACATAATTATATATGTTTAATTGGATCATAAAGAGTTCGGAGACACACTCAGATCTGTACGTCACGTCACTTCTTAAATGTAGTACCATAATTCGCGAATAAAATCAAAAAATTTTGTTCACGAATAACCTAATTTCAGAAGTGACGTGACTCTCAGAACAAAACTGACTGTGATGCCTTTATTATTTAAGAGGTTTCTGGACTACAAAATTTTATATTCAGAGTTACGAGAAACTCGTATGTCCTACTTTAATAGCTAAAGCTCACAATCCTTTTTGAGAACATATTTGGATTTAAAGTGGCCATACACATTCATTTTAGTTAAAGCACAATATCAATATTGTTTTTAGTACGAAAAAAAGATGGTTGGTAATTGCTGAAGCTTTAGTACTAACAAACTTCAATTATTTGACTTACAAAATTTACGAATCTGTTCCTTCTCAAACCAATCAATCTTGCAAGTCGAAACAAGTCGTCGCCAATTACACGTATTTATAGGCAACAAGTCATACACCAGAAAAACTAGTATTAGACATATACTTTCTATGATTTTATACATCATCTGTTACACAAAAGATTATCAAAAGAAATTATCAGCAGTTTATTTTCTTAATGTTAGAAAAGAGGATATGGATTAAAAAATCATAAATTTATTGGATTTTTCGGTTAATTTCTTGCACTCCAAAAATGAGTTTGAGTTTACTTTGCTTACAATCTGTTCAACAAATTTTTATCAACATCTTCTAATTCGAAGCTCAAATTATTGCGCCCATAAACAAAAGATGTTAAAGGTGCAGTATATATACTATAATAACTTTACTAGCCTGGTCATGACTAATTTATAATCCGTATACAAATAGAGTCCAAACCAGGTCAAAACTGAGTTGAAATGCATTTATATGTTAGTCGAATCCAAATTGGGTTGGACCTAAGGTTGTGTTACGATTTTCATTTCCTTGGTAAAAAAAAATTTAAATATTTTATGTTCTCAATCACATTTGAACTCGATATTTCAATCCTATGTATCCATGCTTCAATTTATACAAGCTTAAAATTTTGTATCAAAAATTCAGAGAACGAACTCATTCCTTATTGAACTGACAAGCTTTTTAAAAAAAAAACACACATTTCTCGTATTTTCTATTGAAATGAACTTCAAGTAATGAGCCGGACGAAATCCTTAAATTGGCTGTTATGAGCAAAAAATAATTTCAATGCGCCTGAAAATATGCAATTTTCAATAAATTTATGAAAATACAAGAATTTCTGAAAGTTTTTTACTCTGAGACAGTAAGGATGATTGATTTCAGATTTTTCACCTTCTCATCTGTTTTCTCTAACACGGGTGAAGTGACTAGTTCTTTATAATGCTAGACAGACATCGTTGCTGTATAGTATATATTCTTTATACTGTAAGTATAAGAAAGTAAAATAGTTCGACCACATGACCATTATGCATTTTAAATAGTGCATTTCATATATATCATAACAGAATCTGTTTCAAAAAAAGAGCAATTTTTTCGAGACTCGAAAAAGATCACCACTAAAGACGTCAGAAAAAGAAAAAGAAAACAACAACAGAAAAGTTACAAAATTTTATATCAAAAAAGCACATAGCAGAAAAAAAAAATCCAAATCACTTTTATTTTCCATTTTTTTTTTTTTTTTTTTTTTATTAATAAAATCTAACTCTCCCTTTTTTATTTTAACAAATATGTAATCAATCTCTATCTCTGTTCAACACTTTTTCTTTTTGTCAGTATTTTTTTGTTTTTTTTAATGCCGGGTTTTTCGTGGCTATGGAAATTGGGTCACGACGTGATTGAAGATTTTTACTAAGCTGAGCTTTTTTCTTTTTTTTTTATTTCTTTGCTTTTCATGCCATAGTTACTTTACTCTAGGTTTTGTTGTTGATGTTTATTTCCAGTGATTTTCATTTGCAGAGAATTTGTTGTTGTTGCTGTTTCTGTAATGTTATAAATGGCGCACGGTTGAAGAATTACGCCGCGGATTTTATTTTTTTTTGGTTAAGAATACGATTAAAATAATATATTAGTTTTGTTGTTTTAATGCAGTTTCCAATATATATATATAGGAAAATAAAGGCAGGTACACACTTTGGGAGTGTGTGTCTTCTGTTTGTGCTGGCACGTAACTGGATATTGATCGCTTTTAACCGTTAGTTAGTGTTTGCAGATCTGCTCAGTGTGTGTGACGTCACACTCTTAATAATTTCCTCGGCAGCCTCACTGGAATTGTCGCGGATGATTTCCCGCTGCACGTGACAGACGTACGCACGGTGTTTGTCACTTCAGACATGACAAACATTTGAGGTAATCCCCCACAATTCCAGATCTTGCAAACCTTTCAAAATTTCTTGGTTAAGTAAATTCAAGTAGCTTAGCTTCGGATTTAGTAAAATTTTAAATTTGTTCAGAAAACTTCCAGAAAAGTGGCACTTGCTGAGCAAGTTCGCCCATTCTTTAAAAAAAAAAAAAAAAAAAAAAAATACTAGTGTGATCGATATACTATTATCGTCTGATCAATTAGAATACAGTACAGTAATGCTGGAAATACATGTGAAGAATTTTGCCTGCAGCGAAATTATAAGACACAGATTTATATGAGGCCGAACACATGTAAATTCTGCATGCAGCACGGCGCTGCAAAGTGTCTCGATTTTAACTTTTGCTGTGCAGAAAAAGTGTTCCCAACTTACGAAAGCAAAAATTCGTTCTAGAAAAAAAAGTTTAACATTTGACAATAACTTCATGGAAGAACATTTAATAGAATTTGTGAAAAATAATAATTTTTTGTACAACAAAAGAAGCCGATACGTGCAGATATTCGTGCAGAATATCTGCACATGTGTTTCCAGAATAAGACATCTTCGCTAAGCGATAATTATGCTCCGATACTCTATTTATGTATCATAGCTTAGTGTATAACTGATCCTCGAATGATTAATTATTTTCTGAAATGATCTTCATCATTCAATATTAGTCGAGCAGATCGAAATCTTAATGTATTAACGATCGATTTTATTTTTATGACATAAGTGAGATGCGGTTGTGATGTTGTAATTAAATGAAAATGGAATCGTAATTTTTGTTTACTTCATTAATATCACTAATACTAGATGCACACATAGGGTATTCATATCATAGTTTAAGGATACCATGTCGTATACCATATGTGTGTCGTAGAATACTAGCCGAATATCATTTCAACTACGTAGCATAAATCTGGTATTTAAATTCGAAAAAGTAAGTGGTATTCCCTTTTTTTAGTTAATTTTTTCGGCCACTGTAATCTATTCTTTAGTGATTGTCGCGCCTTTTTATTGAAGCGGAAAATAGCGAATGGAATTTTGTAGGTAAGCTGAGCAATTGACACATGTTTACACATCTTTTTTTGAAAAAAATTTTTTTTTTTTAAATGGAAAAAGTAAAGAAAAAACGCAAAATTTTATCGGTGGATGAAACCTCAAGATTTATAGATATTTGTAGGAATCATATAGATATAGAGGATTTAAGAAGAGCAAAAAGAAATTCCCATATTCTCGCTGAAATGGCAGAATTTCAAATGTCAGACAAATACTATGTTTGATGTGTGCCAACCCCTTTTTATACCATGGTACAAGGCTATACTGTAGTATCGATACTAAGATATGAATGCCCTATGTCTGCCTCTACTATAAACAACGATCGATATGTTTCCTCGTTTAGTATAGTGTGAACGAACCCTAATTTTTTTTTTTTTTTGGTAACTTCATAAATTGCATAGTAAATCCGCGTTGGTTGACAGGTAAAAGATAGGAACTTAAGTATAATGATAGAAATCTTTTCTATTCGTAAAAAAAGAGAGGTTTTAAGAAATTAAATTGGGTCAAAATTATTCTAAATTCTATATTTTTGAATTCAAATTATTTTAAGTTTTCATTTTTTTGGGCTCCATTGGATACACAACACTACACAACATGTCGCCATCTACTTGATAAAAATGCATTCATGAAATTAAATTGATTCAAAAAAAAAATTAAACGACTAAAAGGCGATCAATTAGCTTGCAACTGCTCGTCAACGTTCTTAATCATTTTTATGATGTTTTTCCAACAGCTTTAAATTGAAATGGGGCATTGATCATGTAATTTTCTTTATACCTATAAATTATTACGAGTAGCTTTCTATTTACATCCTTCAACAACATTTAAGAACTTATTCATGAGATATTCAAATACTTGCACTTACTTTAAGTTGTAGCTTTCCAATTGCACGCTTCAAGTAGTGTAATATTCACTAATCAAGTACAACAAAGGACGTAAGAAGACAGTAGAGCAAGGCGAAACAAATAAATGAAAATTACTTGAAATTTCGTATCTATTAAAGTCTGCACAAAATTTGATTCTTATTAATTATTAAATAAGAAATTACAATTATTCAAATATTCGCAAACAAAAATATTCTTGAAAATCAAAATTTGAATGTTAAATTTTTCAAAAGTTTAGTTTTCAATTTTCTCCACAAAAGAGCGACACAAAATTCGTGTAGAATAAGATTACATTTGCAATATTCCAAATTTTTGATAATTTCGAATATTTAAAATACTATTAAACACGTGGAAAATTGTGTCCCAACAAAGTCATAACCAAAATAGTATTAAAGAAAACCCTTAAAACGCCCAACGACAACAAACACGACAAGGATCAACAAACTTTTGATGCATAAATAAATTCTGTTACTACTTTAAGACTTTAATAAGACTTGTTTAAGACACGGGGCTTAAAGATGTCTTATTAAATAGATCTCCAATAAAACAAGAACTTCTTCGAAAGGACAATGTTCGATAAAACAAAATTCAATTGGGTTTTGAATAAATTTTTATTTTCAGCAACTTTAACGTCCAAATTATAAAGCTTTGACGTAAATATTTAAATAAACTTTAACATGAGATTTGGAGGCTTGTCCTATAAGAGGTTCTTGAAGGTGGATTTTTTTTATATGCCTGAATAGGCAATATTTAGGTTGGAGATAGTTGCTTGAAATATCTGCAATTTTGAAATTTTATTGTCTTAAAGCCATACGAAATTCTTGGAATATTTTGATATTAACATATAATTTATATACCAAATGTTCTGAATTTTAAAAATGACTTTATTCATCAACCAAACTTACGAATTTAACTATTGGCTGATCCAAAAAGTTTTGGAATATTAGATATTCCAGTACTTGTTTGAAGTGTAGTCCATTTGCGCAGTTTAAGTACTTACGCGTTTTTCAAGGATGCAAATGGAAATTTATAATGAAAGAGGATTTTTTGATTTTGGTACCCCCGACACTGTATTATAATTTTTCGTCCATAAGCCTCGCAACCAATTCGTGATACACAAAACCTTATCACGACCCTTCAAAAACACACCGTGACACCCATAATCTGAAACATTTCAAGTTGCATGAAAATACTGCCCCGCTATAGATCGAGTTAGCAGTGTTTTTCTATTTTCCTAAGACAAGTCATTTTTACAGGTATCTTTTGAAATCAAGTTTAACCCCTAAAGCAGTTCTGCAGAGATCGACCAACCAAATCTTTGACGAGTGACCAAAATTGTATGTGGTTTATCGATATCACCAATTCTGGATGCTTCTGTTTGATATTTTCCATTCCTCTATTTCGATATGTTAGAATTTCGGACAACTAGAAGTATACGCAGAGAGTTTTCGAAACTCGAGGATTCCCCGTTGTACATATAGCAACAACACGTTGTTTTCATACAAGTGGTACTTATCTAGAGCATAAAAAGAGACCCATGAGAATGCCCAAAATTTATATGCACTTATCTTAAATCTTTTTTTTTCCACTTGTCGACCAAGATAACTCTAAAAGTATTCATCGGATTGACTTATCACTTTTCATGCATCTGCATAAGTACTTTTCCCACAACTTAAACCTATAACTATATATTATTAAATTCGATTACTTTATTTGAGTAATTAACATGATCATTGCGAAATCGAAATCTACTAGAATCTTAGAAATCTGCTTATTTCCAGTCTGTTCTATAGAGTGGCGCCTTTAAGTTTGTAAAGTTTTGGTTTGAAAACAACGTCAAGGATGAGTCCTAACTCTGGAATCTATTGCAGATTTCTATTGACTCGCTTCAAACATATCTTGCAGAATTTCAAAACTTAAATAAAAGACAGTCGACGTTAGAATAGCTTCTTAGAAACGCTCTTCGGTTGACTCTAAAAATGGCAGGAAATATTTTAAAAACTAAACTGACTAATTCAAATAAATTGCATTTAGCTACCTTTACTAAAAAAAATTGGAAAATTTCAAATACTGACTTCCAGTACTATTGTGACCTGAAAAATCCAAAATTAAATTTTTTTATTTTTGTTTCTGGAATCATCTGTCTTTAATTGATCAGTTTTCACATCGATCTTTTTCTCTTTTTGTGAAGAAAAAAAATACACAAACCAGCAAAAATAAGTCTAAAATTAGGTTCGCGTCCATAGTCTTGGAGGGCCACAAGGCATAACATAAGAGAACTTAGATTTTTCGTTCGTTTTGTTGATGCAGCTTGTTAGTGCGAGTTTGGCTGTTCCCTTTTTTTGTTTGGTGTTGTCATGCATTTCCCACCCCGCCGAAAAGAAAATAATAATATCTTTGAAAACTCTATCAAATATATTGGATGGGTCAAAAAGTCTTTGTGCTTTCTTTCTGTGTACTACCAATGGAAGGAGAATTTTTCATGTAGAACAAAAACCTTTAATAAAATAAATATTGTCCGTTTTAGTCGATAAGCTTTTGTTATTTTCCTGACAGGTCACTGTAGAATTTCTGAGATTTCTGAGCGACAAACCGAGGCAAGTCATTTTCACAGGCTTCTTTTGAATACAGATTTAAATTATTGAAAGAATTCAGTAGATGATAGTCTGATGGTGCAAGTCAGTACTACCCCAAGCTGCATATTAGACGCATATGTATATAACAGAACTTACATATTACTATAGAGCTATATACTATACTAAAAGCGTCGTTAAGTCGTATATACGGCAAATGTGGAGCTTGGGTATACAAAAATTCCTAACCAAGCTCTTTGAATTTTTGACGAGTGACCAAAATTGTATATTAGCAGCTTTATCACAATGAAACTCGTCTTGCATTTTGCATTAGTTTAAAATCAAGAATTTTGAATTTACTCAAATATCAGTAAATATCCAGTAAATTTAAAGTATATAAATTATATGAAATCCTTTTTTCAGAAAGCTTAATAATAATAGTAATAGATAATATCCGTCTCGCAGCTAGATGCTAGCCGAACGAACAAATATTAATACCTTTCCCAGATAATTTGTGTTACGGTTCTGAGCTTTCATTTTCTCGTCATTAAAGGGCCCCTTAAACGATCAAATTTGTTTGACAAAATTTGCTTGTCAAACTTCACGTTTTCATCAAACAACAGCGCAAACGATCAAACCGAAGATCAAATAAAAAATTTGTCAAGCTTGCCCGTAATTTCGGTTTTCGGTGACGCTCGTATCTTACGACTTATCATGCACAATGAGTAATACAGGCGATGATTGAGACCGTGTGTTTGACAAACATCGCCGCACACTAACAAATCTGTTTGTCAAACACGCTGTCAATCAAAATTTCCATCAAACACATCAAACACAAAAATTGTTTATCAAATACGTCACACGAACCCTCACACGATCAAATCTGTTTGACAAACACGCATGTTTGACAAACAAATGTGATCGTTTACGCGATACTACTTAACAAGCAATAACTTTTAGGGCCTTTTAGGGCCCATCCAATACATTGCTTTTTTTTGGCTTAACTTTGGTCCTACGTCAAAAAAATCGCTTGAGTATAAGTTTAATCAATTTATAAGACTTTTCTTTTCTTTTTTTTTAAATTTATTATTTTCTTATGTTTTCTATCATCACATATGTTAGTATTTGTCCGTATGTATGTTTAAAAAGGGCCGTAAATATACATTTGTATAGTAAAATTTTTTTAAATAGATTTTTGTGCATATTTGAAGTGGCGTAGGGCTTCTACTATGTGATAAACTTGTTATCACCGACATTTTCATTACAAGTAGTCGTTCTATAGTTTTGCCCTAGTTTTATTTTTTGGATTTTTTTCATTTTCTTTTAGGATTTTTTGTTGTAAAGTAATTTGGCCCGATTGACTTCAATGATCAAGAATAGAAGAAGAAGAAAAAAAAAACCTATAAACTATATAAGTTAAAGAAAATTTAGGTCGCAAGATTTTAAGGTTTTTTTTTTTTTTTTTTGTTCAGTTTAATTTTGGTTTGTGGGCGATTTTGTTTTTTTTTTCATTTTGGTGGTTTGTTTTAATTTTGGAATTTGAAAGTACCAAAAAAAAAACTCTACATATATGCTAAAGGCTTCTGTTTTATGATGGGTTCTCATGAGAAAATAATATCACCCAAAAGTGGTCTAGAATTGCATAAATTCCTAACATTTTGTTGCCCGCGTACTATACCATAGTCTCACATCTGATTAGATTATGGAACACTGGATGGAAAATCCATCATATGTAATTTTTCAATTGAAGTTGCTATATTCTCTTTCTCATCCTGATTTACAGGTATTCCTATTCTGAAGTTTTGGAATCGGATTTTCATTACTGCGCGGTATGGGACATTCGATTTTTTCCATTTCGATACACCTATTCCTTATCCTACGGAACCCAGATATACCAACTCGAATATAGTTCATCACAAGAGAATAAATATAACTATAGTTTGTTTAGAATATAACATGTGATTGCATCATGCTCTTCCGTTAAATATCCAAAAAAAAAAAAAAAAAATTTCCATTCTGAGAGCGCCACCACAGCATCAAATTTAAGTATGCCATCAACGAATCTACAAAACTTGAACTAATAAACCATTTTCACTATCATATTCATATTTAGTGCACCATAATTAGACAAAAAACAAAATAATAGTTGTTATCATTTCGGACATGATTTTGCTGTTGTCCAGTGGCTATTTTCTGGGACAATATATAGGGTTATCCATGGAATGAATTTGTTTCTTAAATAAAACACACATAACACATCGTTAACTTTTCGTGAATATATTAATTTCAATTGATCATTTTATGCTTGCAATTGGAACATAATATCGATCAAATAACCGTTCCGAGGCGATCTTGCAGCTCAACTTTGATCCGATTACGCCTATTTTCTATCTATTATCTATCTCAGGCATAATATTACAGATATTGCCCTTAAGTGCGTATGGATTTTCCGGATTGTTGGCATAAACGCGTCCTTTCGTATAACCCTACAAAAAGAAAAAATCACACGATCTTGCCAAATCTTCGAATTAAATGGCCATCGATCTTTTCACGCAATACATCCATTATTTCGCGAGCTGTATGACATATGGCCCTTGGAGCTATATGTATGGATGTAGCTGAAGATCTGGACGAAAAAGCACAAATGTCAGGCGATCGAAAACGTTACCAGTCTCTTGAAATTTTCTAATCAGCTGGCGAATACAGCTTTAAGTTGGGAAATCTTTTAAGATAATTCCAGCTTAAATCGTACTCTTATTTTTTTAGGGTCATCCAAAGTGTGCAATCCGTCGGAATATGAGTCTTATACAACTTTACACTTTACTACTCCGTTAAAAAGAAACGATGTACTATATAATTGTTTTAGGGATATTATTCTAGTGTTAAAAATAAATATGAATTGTTGCTTTTTTCATATTTTATTCGAATGATGGGTGCTTAACTTAAAATATGTTTTAACTGATTTATGCTTGACCCATTTTTATTTTACGAACAATATTTTCCGATATCTTATCTTTAATTTTTATTTAAAAGAAAAAAAATAAGTTATTTAATCTGATTTAAGAAAAAAGAAATATTGAATTAAAAGCTAATAAATCAATAATCTTAAATGAGTAATTGTAAAAATATTTAATTAATTGGGTTTATGAAAAGATTTGTGACAACAAGTTATAAAAAGGGTCCCCGAATTTGACGTTTAAAAGTAATTTGTTAATAAAAAAAATGTTAAGTAAAATAGTGAAAGTTAATTATGGAATATGCCGGCGTTGAAATGACCAACTCTAGCACGTTTGCACACGTCCGCCCTTTTAATGTAATTTTGAAGCAAAATTTGCAGTAATTTCGACCCTATTTCTTCTATACAGTAGCGAATTTCATTTCTGAGATCCTCAATAGTTGGTAGTTTGTTGGCATAGATCCTATCTTTTAAGTAACCCCACAAAAAGAATTCCATTGCGCTTAAATCACAGGATCTTGGTGGACAATCTTTATCACCATTTAACGATAAAACACGAA
Source organism: Xylophagus ater (assembly GCA_963422695.1). Classification (NCBI taxonomy): domain Eukaryota; kingdom Metazoa; phylum Arthropoda; class Insecta; order Diptera; family Xylophagidae; genus Xylophagus; species Xylophagus ater. The sequence goes on from OY730484.1 coordinate 44,047,585, forward strand.
TAAATGAAACATCGAATGTATCATCTTTTTGTCTGAATTTAAGGCGAATTTGTTTATGAATGAGAAAACAATTATAATGTCTATTTTCGCCGATAACTTTTTGCCACTTTCTTAGCAGAACCATTACCCCGTCGCTATGGACCTTCTAGATTTCCAAGGCAAACAACTGAGCTAAGTCATTTTCACAGACTACTTTTGAATTCAAATAAACACCCTTAAAGGAATTGTGCAGTGAACGAAACAAATGGCAGCCTGATACTACAAGAGCAGGACTATATGGTGGAGATATTAAAAGTTCGCCGCGAAGCTCTCTCAATTTTGGATGAGTGATCAATCTTGTAAATGGTTTAGCGATATCGTAAGGAAGCACAACAGTTTTCCAATTCACCAATTTTGATGGTTTTCAACACTCGATTTCGATATGTTAAGATTCTAAGCAATTTCTGATGACGTTAAACTTTGATTGAATTCAATCAATTCCTTTATTTTGTCGTCATTCAATAACTTAATGAGATTTTCACCCATTCAAATTCAATTGAAGCATTTCCTAGGATATAAAAAATCGTGTGGGCCAGTGGGCGAATTTCATATAAAATCATCATTTTATAAGAAAAAAAAAAAGCTTCTTTTTTAAATAATTCAATAACATACGCGATAAAAAGCAGTTCTATAGAAAGAGAAAAAAAAAACAGACATCATATTGATAAGATGAAAAATTTTGATAATAAAAATATTCCATTACTCCCCCGTTATTGCCCCAAACCGCGAAATTTTCTTCTTCTAAATAAGAAAATGCACACACATTTAAGACGTTTGCGCGCATATCAAAACCTATATGTTAGTATATGAAAAAACGATGTGTGACATACTTATTGTTTTGGGTTTATTGATAATATATGTTTACGCGTCTTCGGTGCGTTCTTAGCCCTTTTCCTAAAACGATTCATAGGACTCATGGGTCCCATGTTCAGAGGACGGACGTTTTTCTTGTTGTTTTTCGTATATTTGTTTTTTTTCTATCTTTGAGAGATTATTCATTTGTTATGTTTTATTTGCTTGAGTTAACTTCAAGGCAAAGTTAAATAGAAAAAATTCCAAAATATAAAGTTTCGATGACTTCGCGCGCGCCGATGTATGGCCGCTTTTTTTATTATGTTTTTCTTTTGGCATATACATGTGTGTAGGCCCTTCAGAAAAGAAAAAAAAATACGAAGCTTTTGAGACAAACGAGAGTAATATACTCGAAAATTTTTTGTTATTTTTGTTGGTTGAATAAGTTTTAAGAGAGGGTGTTTGTGTGCGGGTTCCCTTTTTCTTTAATGCGAGTTAAAAAAAAGCAAATACTATACTCATATGTTTAATTTAAAAACACACACGCCCTAAAGATATACATCTTAAAGCCCTAAAATCTAGGTCAAATTTTTTTCGGTATTTTTTTTTTTTTTATGACAATATATTTTTGTTCCCGCAGTTTGAGTGTTTATTTGTTTTTTTTGTCATCTATTTTATACGCCATCATATTTTCCGTCGTTTTCTATTTTACTTGCCCTATACACCCTTTATGGGTGATATATAAAAATCGCGCCATAAACACTTCAACAAATTCGTGAAACTTGTTAGGTTACTATAAAAGTTGAACTGTCAGCTGTCATCTGTCATCTGTCATCTGTCAGCTGTCATCTGTCACCTATCTATGAGCCTGTCAGACCAAATCGTGGCTGAAAAAAGACTGAAATATTTGACCCTTTTGGAGGTATGATTCGACAAACATGTTGAAGTAGCTACGGACAGCTTAATAGAACTAATTAAAGACCAAAATGGTTACCTTCTTCGTATATGTACAAGACATCTATTGAGGTGTGTGAGATATGATTGATAGTTCTCATCAGCTGATTACATAACATATAGGTACAGAGAAAGTCATAATTATTTGTCTATTTAAATCGGAACAGGTTATTTGAAAAGGGTTTTATGTTAAAGTAGTTATGTGATGATTAACATGCGGGCATAAAAATTGATATTAAACTATTGATTTTCCGCTAAAAAAAAAAAAAAAACGATCAGCTGTTATGGAAATTTGATGAAAACTTTAAATTTTAAGAAGGTGTTATCATAAAGCCCCTTTTGATGTCACATCCAAACCGCATTACTGCCCTTCAGATAAGGAAGGACAACAAGATCTGCCAGTAGTTAAAGGTATAGAGTATTTTTTTGGTTCAACATCCGTATTTCGTAATTTCGATGATGATGATGATTTCTTAAAAAATTTTCGTTGTTTTCATTTTTATTGGAAAAATTATTTTCTTAATATTTTCTTGTATTATTTTACATCATTTATAGATCAGCATGAGATCAGTAAAAAAAAAAAATATGTTTTATAATAAATTGTAGTCACTGGAAATGAAATGATGAAAGTGGTAGCAAAATTTTCATGTAATTTTATTTCTTAATTTACACAGAAAAAAAAACAAATGTTAAAAACTTTAATTCACCCTTTGTGGTCTTAAATTGGCATGTTCCTGTCATGATGTGATTTAGTTGAAAGATCAGAGGTCATAGAGACTGTGTCCAAATGATAGGATTGCAAAGTTTTCTGTGATATTGAAAATTGTTAAAGGATTTGTTAAGGGTTTCACTTTCAATACTATAAATCGCTACTTTTAGATCATATTTTATACTTTACACAATATCTCATTATATTTCAACTAAATAATGCACTTTCATAAATTTTAATTTTATATTTTTTTTTATTCTTTTAATAATGAAATGCGTAACTTACGCTCGTAATACCGTTTTTAGTGTAACTAATTACTTAATTAAAGAGAAAAATTAAAATTCCAAAATAATATATATTTTTTTAAAGGTTTAAAATGTTGTTTTTTATTTTGTTATTATGTAAGATAAATACTTTTTTTTTTTAAACCAAATTTTTAAAATTTTGAAATTGAGTCGAGTTGAAACTAATTCAAGGAAGTTCAGGGAACTTAACTCAATATTAAGTCAAAGTATATTTTTACACATTTATAGTTCAAAAAATGCGGCACTAATACTATATAGTAGAGTAAATGTCTCAGTAGCTCATTTGGTTTAGAGCTCACGTTGTTAGTACGTAGTACGTTGGTTGACACTATTAGTTCGAACAAACCGTAAGTCGTTTCACAACTTCAATAAGCCTTTTAACACGTTCAACACGAAGTGACCCATGTGTGGGTTACAGTCCGCGCTTCTAACTTCTAGCTTCGCAAATCACCGGTGTCATCTGAATTTGAAATTTCAGAAACTTTCCGTTTCTGCACAATATCTTTAATGATTTTAATTTGAGTTCAAAAGAAGCTTTTGACAACGAGAAGTTCTACATTGACGATATAATAGTATATTGTCAAGAAAATGACAAAAGATCATCGACCAAAAATGGACAACATATCCTTTAATAGAAATTTTGTCTTTGGTAAAAAATTCGCCTTTCATTTATACAGAAAATTAATCTCTTTGGCCGAAATAATATTTCCTACAAGCTAAACTGTGAGAAATTAGTTTGTTTATATTTATTAAATACATGGCTAATGGTTTAGTTTAGCAGTCTTCAATTTTTTGCGATCTAAGGATCCTATAGAATTTTTTCGCTGAACACAGATTGAATGTCATTGCGATTAGAAACTACGACATTCGATTGCTGGATATCGAATTATTAGAAAATCCACAACCTAAGCCGGAAATCTATAAGTTATCTCAATTCTAGTTAATTCTACAATAGCACAAACTGTCCGGTTAGTTGTTTGATATTTGGAGGTTGTTGAATATAAACTTCCACTTATTTTCAAAGAACGAGTTATTAGATTAGCTAGTTTATTGATTCATATATTTTAATTAAAATCTTGTATTAAATATAAATAAAAAATAAAATTCACTCCCCTAAAAGTCTTCCTAGTTTTATCATATCAAATCTAAATTGCCCAATAAGTATAAATTAGTGACGGATTTTCTTCTTCTTGTGGCGGCATAAATCATAGAAAAACTACTAAAACTTAAAAATAAAAGAACTTATTTTATTGGAAATTTATTTACTATTAAAATTAATGAATTCATTATAAAAAAACTGAACTCGCGTAAAAACAAAGAAGTTCTTCATGCGTGCCAAATATTCCAAAAAACCATATCCAAAAAAAAGGTGTCATTCATATGTAGTCAAATTTACATATATTTTTTATGTTCATTTTTTTAATGACTATATAGAGATGAACTTTCACTTTTTTTTTTCTGTTCATTTCCTTAAATTTTTAGTTAAAAAAGGTGTTTTTCGGAAATTTTCAAATATATAGGTGATGTGTATTTGTTTAAGAAAAATATGTATTTGACATTTGTTGACACAAAGATTGATGAAGAAAATGTTCTATAACGGAAATGAATATGGTACTGATACAGTTTCTTAACGAAATACTATATACATATATGGCCTTATTCTCTAACCGTAGCTATAACTTTATTTACCGATGTTGACAGAAGTTGCCATGCAACGATAATAATCAAAAATACTACCTTATTTTGCACACAGAAAAATTGTGACAACTGAATTTTAGTTGTAACAACTGAATTTTAGTTGCAACAACTGAATTAGTTAGTTTTGAACCCTAGCCAATAACTTCACAATTTTTCTGTCGGATGTGCACGCATTTGCAAACTTATTTAATTTTAGATTTATATGATATTATATTATATGACATTGTTATTCGTTTGCAACATACTCTTTGGTAATCAGTCTTACAAACCATATCAAAACAAATAACGTTTGAGAATCAATAAATCTATAAGTTATTTGTAGGCAAAGAAAATTAGATACATACATGAAGAACTGAGACTTGGATTTGAACCAGGGTCTCATCAGTTTCTAGAAACGAGGTCTCAACCAATTTGACCATTCAACACTGTAGTTATTAATCTGTTCATTTGCCATTTTTCGTAAACTCCAAATATTATATTATTCAAACAATACAACAGTTATTCTACTTGTATAAAATCTTTCAACTCTCAATGCCAATTTATTTGTACTCTAATTTTAACTTTAGATATTAAAAGCCAAAAGAAAGTATCAGCTTTGACACGTCGATGGGATGACATGGGAGAAAATCTTTTAATCGATAGTAAAAGAGGAGTCACGTTTGCTTTATTATTAAGTTGTTCAGTTGTTCAGTTATTCCAACTAAAATTCAGTTGTTGCAACTAGGCGCAACTTCATAATTTTTCTGTGTGTAAATAACAAATTTTATGGTTTTAGCTATACTAACTGGTAACGATTTCCGAGTTTCAATTTTATGTGCTAGCTAGAAGATAATTTTAGTGGTGATAAATAGTCAGTTTCCAAGTATTTTCTTTCAGTGTGGTTAGAATGATCAAAACCCTAGGTACTCGCCATATTGTGAGCTAAGTAATTAATTGCTGTGTTACTCCAGAAATCGCTACCACATAAAGCATTCTAGAAGTATTAATTTTCAATAAGTTTTAGACCAATAAACAAGTGCAATCAACAGTTTTAAGTATATAGAAGAAATATAATTGGAAATATAAAATATTATCATCCAAAAAAAAAAAAAACAGTCCAAAAAACAATGATATTCTCAGACATTTTATTTTAATTAATAACAACAGAAAAATCTATGAATAACAAAAATTTCGGGTTATATTATTAAGTTTCTTATTTGATAAGAAAAAATTCTTAAAAAAAAAAACATTTCTGTCAGACAAATTTTGTATTTTAGTACATTCACCTTTTTATTAAAAGTTAATTAAAAATTTAATAAAAATAAATTATTAAATAATAAATATAAAAATAGAATAAGTTTTTTTGATTTTCATTTCTTATTTTAATCTTAAACAAATTTTCTAAGAAATTTTCCACCTCATTGAGTTTTTTAATCGAAAAACTTTCATATTCTAAATACAAGATCGGTTTCCATACTGTCCTACCTATGATCATTTCCGTCTTCCCCTTGGACAATATAAACGTAACTTTACGCATATCTCATCTTCAATTTGTTTATATAACAACCAGAGATGGAAACCACTTTGAAACCGAACCGGAATCAAGCTTATGTAAACCTAATTAAAATCGAACCAGACTTGAAATTAATAGTTCAAATCGAAACAAACCCGAACTTGTTAGATATGCTTTTTTTGAAGTTCGGTAAGAATTTAAAAAACGCTTTAAAAACAGCGTTTTCTTCTGCCAAATACACTCCTGATTACTGGCAAATATCAAAATTAAAACTCAACATAAAGAGCTTGCAGTTTTTCGTGGTGGTGGTTTCATCTTTTAACTGCTTTTATATCCTACGAATGAAAAAACTTTAAGGTTACTCTTTCTCATTCCAATTATTTTTTTCTGCATATATACGTCATCAGTGTCCGATATAAAATTGAAGTGTAAAGTAAATCATGATTATTAGAAGCAAATTTCCTTTTTTTAAACAATTTATCCTTCAAGACTTATATTTTTTGAAATAAAAGAAAGAACGATATCATGCTATCCATAAATCATGACTATAAGGGCACCTAATACGTCACGAAAAAAATCTGATATACGAAATACGTAACGTTGTCTATTTTGATTAATGCTTGTTGAATTCTGTGCTTGATCTGAAAGAATCTCGTCTGGTATATTCCTAAGATGGGGAGAATTTTCCTTCAAATCAACTGAGTGGTATTGAATATTTGTAGATTCAGGACCTCCTAGAATTGGGTGCTCGAAGCTATTACCTTAGTTGCCTAGGGTGTAATATGACGCTTTTATTACAGCAAAAAAAAAGTTTTTTGGTTATCATCTCTGATAAAAAAAATTCAATTTTAGTCATCTAAAAAGCTTAAAATTTTGAATGAAATTTAAATTTTAAAAAAAGCCCTAAAAAAATACAATTTTTGGATAAAATACGAGATAGAAAAACACGTTAATAAAAACAAATTTCGCTTTTCAATTCAAAATGCGTAATGGTACACGAATTAAAGCGAAAGTTATCCAAAAAACCATACAATTTTAACACCACAAAACGCATGCCCTGTTAAATTTCTTTTTTTTTTAAATATTTGAATTAAATGGCCCATGGCAGAGGTGAGACGGTATGTAATAAGTTTACTTAAACCGAAAAAAAAAAAACAAATACAAGAACACTCCTAACTCCCACTTCCCATTTTTTTTTTTATAGCATTTTGGGCCAATTTTCAATAATAAATAATCATCAGAACCGAAACAACACAAATTTTCATTGCGTTGGTGTTAATAAAAAGCCCAGAGACTCGCGTGTTATCCACAAAATACAAAACAACAATTCATATGTGAAAGTGAAACCTTGTTAACTTCTTCCGCATTTGATATAAAAATTTTTGAATAAAATTTTTATTTTTGATATTGAATTTATGGTAATTCTTTATTTTTAAAGGGCTTTTTATATTCAGTTTTTCTACCTTAGAATCAGTAGACAAGTAGTTCAATGAAAGCAACTAACTCATCGAAGGTTTCAAACGCATTTTCGACAAAACAATACTAAAATAATAGTTAGAAGAACTCCCGAAACTAATAGTATTAGAATATTCCCATTATAAAAGTCCATCCGCGAATATGCCATTAAACACGAGAAGAGACTTCTTGCCCACATCAACGTTGAGGCTATGCAATTGTTGAATATCACCAATGAAACAAGGCGACTCAAACGATTAAAACCACACTAACTAACAATATAATACCAACTCGTATACCTACAGGGAACTGGACACTGGTGCAATAAACCCATACAAGTTTATGCTTACGTCATAAGTAATATTGTCAACCATACTAATAAATTAATATAGATTAAGATTGTAGTAATCATATCGATAAAGGTGTTTAAAAATAAAAGAGTTCTAAAGCATATTTTTTTCCACACTGTTCTGTGTCAGAACAGAACAGTAACGAGAAAAATTGACAAAAAACAAGTACAAGGCTGGTAGCATAATATCGCAACTACATGGAAATTAAAGAATTGTTCAGATTCTTAAACATATCGAAATCGATTGTCTTCATACAGAAACATCCAAAATTGGTGAATTACAAAAGTGTTGTATTTCACCATTATAGCACAAGTTTTGGTCACTCCTCAAAAATTGAGAAACCTTAGCTGAAAACTTTTGATATTGTACATTGCTGATTTCCAGCATCAGACTACCATTGGTTACGGTTTCTGTATAACTTTTCTTTAATGATCTAAATTTGAGTTCAAAAGAAACAAATGATTTGTCCCGATTTTTAGCTCAGACCACAACCAAGAGGTTCTTCAGTGACGGAATAATGGCCCTATTAGGAAAATGAGGGCAAAATAATCGACAAAATGTATAGTGTATGTTAAGTATAAGTACAAGTATAGGTATATGCACATGTAATCATTTCCATACAAATTGAAACGTTTGAAGTGCTGCAAAACGCGCTTTTTTTAATAGTGTTTGTAAAAAAGACTGTAAATACATGAAGTTTTATATCATCCGGAGTCATTTTAACAAACACTATTAATGAGATAGCGCTTCCAGACGTGCCCAAATTGGAAACTCATTATTGTATGCATTTTGGTATAAGTAATAATAAAGTAATCAAAGCAGCTTAACAAAATAATCCACCAATTAGAGTATAGTAACAACAATTCCATTGATTTAATTGGTTATATGGTACATCATGACACTTAAACTTCTCTGCGGAACTTTTTTCGATGCCTGATATTCGTTTATTCATATATGAATTATGCATGTGTCGCATTTGACGCAAAAAATTAACACAGCAGAGATAGGAAATTGGGATACTTTATATTACTCATCCTTGGTTCGGGTATAACTAATCCAAAAACGTTACACTTGTGTTTATTATGCACTTTAAACAAATGCAAAATTTATTGTTATTGAAACAAGAATAATCTTTCGGTGCACATCGCGTCGATGCATCTTAACGTACGCAAACAGCCTCAAAAATATAAATTTTTCAAAATTTTTCGATGAGTTTCTTATTTGTAGTAAATTTTTCATTAAAAAACATTTTCAAAAATTTCAAAATTATGACTAAATTGACACAAGTGGGATTTTAAGAAAAGGTGTGGTATTAGATAAGCCAGATAAGTACCTAAAATTTTTACCTATAGTAAGAGTGAAAAAACTTGATAATATGGTTTTGGTATGGAAATTATTGTCAATTTCCCGAAAAAAAATTGTTTTTAAACATTTAAAAACTCTTAAATTAAAGCTTTCTAAAAAAAAAAAACTTCAAAATTAAATTTTGCAAAGTTTTTTCTTTTGGGAATAATGTCAATATCCGACATGTCTGAACCTTTTCCGTTCTAGATCGAAATCTGTATATTTGAATGTTAAAAACTGCTCCCACAAAAATGTTGGTGTTTTGTTTTTATTAAAGAATATAATCTCTTAATCTAATCCAAACCCAAGAAGTTGTTGTTTGAATGAAGGCTATTGGAAAAACAAAACAAAATTTTAGAAAATTGATTTGATTTAGGAACAGCAAAAAAAAATTTGAAATGATTGCAACACACCAAATTTAATCAAAAATCGTTTTAAATGACATTTAAAATAAGTTGGTGATCACGTTTGTTTCGGATATGGCGAAAGTAAAATTCGGAAAATAAAATTTAAAAGTTAGCCACCACTTTGCTAAATCCCATATCAATTATAATAGAAATCAAATTGAAAAGACACAGGGATTTGGAAAAGTTTTGTGGAAAGTTTCAATGGAATTCAAAAGGAATGAAGAAGAAATACTCCAATTATTGGTGAGCAAGACATTACAGTCACAGACAGGATCAATCAGTATCCTGTATCTTAAATAGATATACTGGTGCTACAAATTTAAATTTAATTTCGAAAGATGGTAATGCCAGGAATGATAAGGCTTGAATTAGTCAGACCAGACATCCTATTTTTGCCAGTCTTCTATGCCTCAAAAATTGTGTACTCCTTTATCCTCATTGATCCAATATTATTCCAAACGGGGACCAACAAGTTAGACGTAGTTTGAAAATTGGAAACGGAAGTGACTACCAGCATAAAAAAAGAACATTCAGAAATAATTTAAATCTCGTAAATTCAAATTTTTGACCTTTTAATCAACATTTCTGATTTCTCGCCAAATTAAAAAATTACACCGATCTCATGTAACACCAAAAGAAAAGTATTTAATTATAATCGAATTATAATCGAAAAAATCTATAAAACAAATCAAAAATTCAATATGTTCTAAGAATTATCGCGTTTAAATCTGCTCCCTAAAACCACATGTATTATTTTGTGTATAAAATTTTAGAAGAATTACAGCGCCGCGCAGCGCGGTTTCTCCTTAATTTGTGTTATATAACACAAAGTCTTTTTAACAAATACTATTAATGAGATTGCGTGTGCAGACCTGCCCAAATCAGAATCCAAGTTGATAACTCTCTTTATTGTATAATTTTTGCTAAAAGCTAGCTATGATAATAAAGAACGATTAATGGAGCTGTCATCTTGGATTGTAATTTAGTTATCTCTTCGATCTGCAAAGCATGCCATCTCATTAATAGTATTTGTATTTGTGTAATGTAAAACACATGTATTTATAGTTTTTCCTACGAATGCATGCTTTGCAGAAATAAAAAATAATTTATTGGAAACAAAAGCACCCTAAGTCTGTAAACAAGATATTTCGTTATTAGTGTTTGTAAAGAAAGGCACGGTGTGATTACAGACTTTTACATAAACTAATGACTAAACAGATTTCTTTACATCGCTGCAATGCTGACAAAAATGCATACACAAGGAATTCTCTGATTCTTTTCTCTATGATTGTACTCTGTGCCATAACCTTATTTTTATGTATATTTAGTTTAGATACCGCATTACCTAAATTCGAACCATTTAACCATTTAAATAGGCCCTATTTGAAATAGAATTTATAACACGACACTGTTTAAAAATTACTCGCTTGTCTAGAATATAAATCGGTATACATTCAGAAGAACTTTTGTTAATTAAAAATTTTTGATGACAACTACCTAAGTACAATAGTTTGGCTCTTTAAAAATTGCTTCACGAAATTTTCCATATATACAATAAATACGTTATATTCTTTAATCTCGTCCCAAAAAGACATAAATCCATTTACATCTATGATTTTGAATGAATGTCACACCATCACTTATGTAAGAAGGAAGCCGATATAAACGTGCTAATTGAGAGCTTTCCATTGCCAATGTCACTATTACCCTGTTTAGAAAATAAAATTCTGTAAATAATATTTTGCTGCTTTAAAATTTTTGGCATGATAATTTTTTTGATTAAATTAAACAATTTTATAAAGAATCCCTAACAGCAGCGTTGGACTAGATACCATAATTAAAAGTTTTGGCATCTTGTTTTCAATTACTAAAACAAAACAATAAATAAATCATTAAATTCAATTAATTACGATCAACGTTTTGGCGCTTCAAAAATTAAAATTTAAATTAAGATTATATTTTCGAGTAATCAATAAATCCCGTTCAAGAAAAACCCTTTTCTACTAGAGTACACTAATTATATGTGAAAATCTTTGGGAAATTTATAAGATTTTATTCTGAAAATTCTTTTTTTGACATCTCGACAATAATTGCCATTTTTTTTATACCACTGTGTTCAAAAAGTAAGGCGAATTTTTAATTTAAACTTCCCACATTAACCGTATCGGACAAATGAATTTGTTTTCAGAAATTTTGGCACCAAACCGATTTGACTCTTCTGAGGCACAAATGATCCTTCAAAATTGCTTGCACTGATCCAATTGATATTGCAAGCATGTCGGCAAGGTCTCGAATTGTTAATCGACGATTTTCGAGCACCAATTCTTTGATTTTCTTGATGTGTTGCTCATCAATTGATGTCGATGGTCGTCCAGAGCGTTCCATGTCATCAACACGTTCTCTGCCTTCTTTGAAGTCTTTGTACCACTTGTAAACATTTTTCTGTGACATAGTGTCGTCACCTGGCCTTTTGTAATATTAGATACGCAAAATTTAATAGCACTTCTTTGCTCAACAAAATTCGACATCGTAAAAATCGCCAAATTCACTTTTCTTTGTTCACAAAACCAAGCGTAAACTAAAAACTAATGATGATATTGACATGTAATTTGTCACAGATGTCACTAGCAGTCCTACCAACTTGAAAAAAAATTCATTTGTCCAATTCGGTTAACACGGGAAGTTTAAATTAAAAATTCACCTTACTTTTTGAACACAGTAGTATATCTCTGCGTTTGAACTATGTTAACGCTTTAAATCAAAACTAGTATATTATAATTCTCTTATGTCGTTTCTTGTCTTAAAGGGATTTTGTTTTCTTTATTATAATCTAGTTTTTTTTTTTCTTTTTTTTTTACCTATGAAAATGATCTACACGACAGAATTGGCTCTGCATTAAGTGCCATGTATTCACATATTAAATATAGTGGCGCGAATTTCAAAAAAACAGCAACTATAAGCGATAATTCTTATACGTTCTGTTCTTTTAATTTAAATATATCTACCGTTCCTAACACCGTCCAAGACATTCAAGTATCCAACAAAAAATCTCAACAACAACAAAAAAAACGATCATTTGCCAAAAATTCTTCTTTTTAAAGTTGTTTTTCTTTTTAATTTTGGCTAAGGTGTCCATTTATCTGTCAGAAACACGACGGTTTTATTGTTGTACTACTAATTATCTACAATTATTAAGGATCAAAAATAAGTATCATTTATTAAATAACATTCATTTGAAAAGTGTACAAGAATAGTTTTTAGTTTGCTTGTTTTTCAAAGGGAAGAATTATGGCTGAAAATATATCGACAGGTAGTCGTAGAGAAAATGTCTTTTTCTATATATATAAAATTTAATTCGAATGATCTTTTGACAAAATTATGATTAATTATTAAATTTATAACAGTTTCAAATAATATTTGCAAATATTATTAATATTTTTTTAGATAAATTGGCGCTAAACGTACATTAACAGAAAGGCCAAAGGATGATCTACATTTTGACATGATCAAATTGTTTTCGATCATGTTTGTTTGGAAAGCGCCGATGTCTCCAATTAAAAAAAACAAAATTAAGTAATTATCCCCGTGATCTTAATGACCATAAAGGTACGTCCACAATGGTGTGCTTTCGTCTTCCTCTTTCAATTCAACCTTCCTTTCAACTTGCGTTATCAAATTTCAATTTAAATGATGCATGCAGGAAAGTCTCCACATTGGTTCGTCACTTTTTCGTTCAATTGTTAAACAAATTGTCATACTATGGAAGCTAGTGCGGAGTTATTAATGGGAATAAGTGCAGCGTTTGTCGTAATTAAAGAAAGAAAAACCCAGAGTAAGGACAAACGACGTTGGATGAACATTTTTTTAAATGCGCACAACTTTAATTTGATCAATTGTATTCAATAAATCGAATTATCAATCCTTATCACAACAAAAATTAAAAGCCTAGTTGAACGAAAAATTTAAGTGGCTGGATATTGGCGCAAGCCATGATACCTCGCTGTGGAATTGTCATCTTTCAACATCGAAAATGCAAAAGCACATGCCTCTTGTTGCTCCACTCCGTGCGCTATGACGCATGCCTTTATTGAAAGCAAAATAGTACCAATGTAGACGTACCTTAATAGAGAAAACAAGCTTGTAGCTGGCATCAGAGTGAATTCCTTTTTACCAAAGATTCAAACCAAAAATTCGGTCTATAATATTCATTAATGTATGTAAATTTAACATTATTTATTTAAATAAAATAAAAGATAATACATAATAGGTCTGTTTTATTTGCCACTTACTCTGGGGGGCAAATTTTTACATTAAAAACAAAAACAACAAAAGAGCAAATCCTATACTACTTTCAGAGCAGGTGTAACTATTACACTCGAATTAGTTCAGTTTTCTACCATAAAAAGTGTACTAGCTAAAAGTTTCTCATTTAATTACAATATGGTTGCTAAGCAGCGCTGCAAACATTTGAATTAAAGCTTTCTCCTACTCCTGCTCGTTTTATTTGGGTATGGCAAATAAAACAGACCTAATATATTAAAATATATATTAACCAGAAACTATTACTTTGTATCTTGTAAACCTTTTAAAAGTTAAATCTTAATCAAACTAATGTTTTTGAGCAATATTTTAATTTATCATTTTAAAAATCACTATTAATAAAGACAGAAGTTGTGTCATGTTTACTTTCTTAGACCTTTAATAAAGCATAAGTAAATATTGTAATTGTACAAAAATTCGACAGTTTTCAATGGAAATACCTATTTTCATTCGACCATTTTCACAAGACGCCTGCATGTGGATCTGTGTGATTGTTTTTCATCACTTTTATTGTAAACATGATAACTCGAGGATGGATCACTCAATTTTTAAAAAATTTGGTTGGAACACGAAACACACTAAAAGATTAGCATGAATGGTCAACTCTCTATCTCGAACTCGCAACAATATTCAACGTAGATACTGTTTGAATTTGTCGATGTACGTAATTTAATTAAATTTTGTGGAAAATTTAGATACTTCGAGGAATAACATACTCATACTACCAGGCAATTCTTAGTTTGGTAGAGATCACAATGTGCCCATAATACTAGCCACATTAGCACTACATTCGATAATCTCTCATATTTTAATCGAGAATCGGGAGATAATGTACATTATTGCTGCTAATTGCTGTATTTTATTGGGAATTCTATCGGGCGCTAATTTACGTTCTCTAAAGAACGTTTTTTTTATTCAATGTTCTTATAACATTTTATTTCGGATGTTGGTAATACTGATATTATTTGACGGAACAAAACAACAAAGTACAAAAGAGATCAAAGTTTTGATTTGCGCCTTCTACCATCTGGCAGATGGCGCTTAGTACATGTTTTCTATCGAGCGCTAATTTAGCGCCCGATATTATACGGCGCTAAATAAGAACCTATAAAATGTATGGTAAGCGCCGATAGAATTCTCAATAAAATACAGCAAATGTATCTTTAGTATACTATTTTTCTAGATTACTTTCAAATTTTTACTAATCCGTTCAATTCATTTCGCAAAAACAAATAACCACTTTATAACAATTAACGTTATTAATTTGACTAAATAAAATCAATTTACAATAAAAATAATTAAAATAAACATTAACTTATATTAAAAAGCTTGAACTATTGTTAATATACCAATTTTTCTTCGTTTTTTATATAAGATTGAAAATGGATATGAGAAAAACTTTCAATTCCAGCCAAAATCAATACGTTTTTGAACAAATTTCGAACAAATTTTTAATGTTTGTTATTTTCTTTTATTTCATTTATAATTATATTATCTTAACTTCTTAAGTTTTATTTTGTTTTTTCTTGGTTTTTAACTTATATATTCCTTCTCCAGAAGGTATTTTTTTATAAGGCAGTAGAGTTGTAGAGTATAGGTAGTAGAGTTTTATGTTTCCTTTCACTTTCTAACCTAAAAATCTGTCATGCGTAGCCAAGAAAAGAAAAAAACAAAACAACGACTTAGGAGTATCTCAAGCATATGCTAAGCAGCAGCAAATAAATAGAAATAATAACAATTAACATAAGAGTAAGTTTAGGTTAACCGAATATCTTTCTTATGCCAGTTTTATATAAGACAAATCATTAAAATAACATTTTTATTGGATAACCTAATTTTTCTTTAGTTTTTTTTTTTCTTATTATATAAGTTCTAAAGGTCATTAATTTGTGTTATCATAAATTTTCGACCACAGTGATTTGGTTATATTTATTTATTTCGTTAACTCGAAAATTCGATTTATCGAAAGAAACTCTATATTTTTAAACTTAATGATATTTTTTTTATGATGTTACGGTTCAATCATGTTACGCTTGCTCTGAGATCTTAAGCTTGCGTAATTTTAAACTTAAGTTACGTCGTTTTTAATCAACATAATTAAATAATAATAATACTATTATAAAATTTCATATACATATGCGTTTTTGTATATTCGATAATCAAACAGGTAAAAATATTTTCACATAAAATTTAAATTTATTTACAACCAAAAATTTCCCATCCCAAAAATAATATTAGATAATTTTAAATGGTTTGTTCAATTTTTTGTAAGCTACTGTAAAATGATCTTTTAGAGAGAAAGAAAACTAAAAAAAACATTTAATTATCAAAGGTTATGTTAGGTTATGTTAAGAGAAAAGAAAAGGTCTTTAACAGGAGACAATCATCCGCGATCATCGTAACTATGGAAATACGGTGATCGTGATCGTGAAAAAAATAAGATCGCAAAGTTTTGTACGCTTTTTTTGAAAATAAGTAGATCAAAGTACTTGGATACATTCATCAATAAAACCGGAAAAAAATATCAACAGGATCATCATTGTAAATTGAAAGTGATCGTGAAAAATAAAAATTATATAATTGAAAAAATAGAATGCTTTTAATGACACCAATTAGTATATGATTAGCCATATAACAAAAACTCATCCTATCCTCATTTTGTTTCGAAAACTTTTGAAAGTGATGATCGTGAAAAAAAAAAGATCAGTGATATAACTTTTCAAAATATATTCCAAAAATAGGTAGGATATTACGAAACTGTAAAAAAAAAAAAACCACCAAAAATAGGCGATACTCATCCAATTTCCAATAAGATCAGAAAATTTTCAATATGATCACTTGATCGTTTCCCAAAATGATCTTTCTGAGATTAATTTTAATATATTTTCTGCACACATAAAACAGATAAAAAGTAAACTACTGATAGAAGTTAATTATTATATAGATCAGTTACCCACATAGATCACAGATCACTAGGTCAAAATTGTTGTTTTTTTTTTCTTTCATTTTTACAAGCAATCTCTGTCATTGAACTCAGTATACGGTAGAATTCTGTAAGGCCATAAGCGACAATTGTTTGTCGCTTTCATATATATATTACGTAAGACAATTTGTCACTTATTGAAAAGTGATATATTCCAGGTGACAGTTATTAATCTGTCACTTTCAAATTAGATGATTTAGGTGATATTCTAAGTAATACGATTTTACCCCAAATGATAATCACATTGTCGTCTTATTAGAATTTTACAATTTAATAATATAGTAAGTGCGAACGTGTTTATTGAAACGTTGATTTTCCGAAACAACCTTCATTTAAATATTGCCAAACATTTGTAAACAAACAAAATATGAGAATAATCGAAAATTCTAGAATATTTTGTATAGTAATTGTTTACAATTTTAAGCTTTTGTGATATGTCCTTGGAGCTTGGAGGCTATTGACTCTTGTGATGAAATCCATTTAATTAGGTCGCTAAATTTCTGATTTTTCATACATTTTGAGTAAATTTCTTGATGAAATTCTTTCAAATTCGGTGAACACCTTTTTTGTTTCGCAGAAAATTTAGTTCGGAAAAATGAAAAGCTTTTATCATCTTGAAATTTCAAGCTGATCAGGGAGCTTTTAATATAAAACAATTTTCTTTTTTTTTTGAAAAAAAAAATACAAAAATTTTTTATTTTTAATTTTTAATTTTTGTTTTCCTTTTTTTTATTATTTTCAATGAAATTTTTTATAATAAAATATTTTTTATATATATATTAAATTTTTTAATGCACAGAACATTTTTTTTTTAATTAATTTTTCTAAAAAAAAAAAAAAAAATTAAAAATATTAAAAATATTTAAAAATATATATTTTTTTAATTTTTTTTTTTTTTTAATTAAAACAAAAAATAAACTACAGCCGTGCGATAATTAATTATTTATTTTTTTTTTTCTTAATTTAAAATAAAATAAAAAATAAAAAAAAAACATTTTTTTAATTCGTTTTTTCTTTTTTAAACTTAATTAATAAGTAATAATATTCCACTTGCACCCGGTCAGAAAAAAAAAAATAAAATAAAAAATAAAAAAAATTAATATATTTAAATAGAAAATTAAAAATTATGTGCATTTTTTTAAATTTTATAATTTAGCATTTTCTTAAAAAAAAAAAAAAAAAATTTCAATCTTTTTTTTTTTTTAATTTTAGAGCAGTGTTTTTTTTATTCATTCTTTATTTTTTAATTAATTTAAATATTTAAAATTATATTCTAATTATTTGCATAGCTTTTTTAAAAGCAACTTTCTTGCACGATCAATTTTGAATTTAAATTTTGTAAAAGATTTTTTTTTTTTAATTTTTTTTTTTTTTATAATACAAATATTATTTTAAACTTAATTTATTACTAATATAAAAAATTTACAAAATAAAAAAAAAAATTAATTTAAAATAAAAATAAAAAGATCATCTCTTTGGCTAATAATATACAAAAAAAAAAAAAAAAACAAAAAATAGTAATAATATAATAATTATCGATCTTCTTTGTGTGTGTGTGTGCCTGCGAGCAACCTTAAAGGTTAATTTCGCATTAACACAAAATTTCTATTAATTATAACAAACTTTCTTGACAAAAATTTCTGAATTACACGAAAAACAGTTGGATTTTCCCCAAAAGAAAGACATTTGTCCAAATTGATGATATCAGCAAATTTTGGTATAATATTAGATCAGCTTGAAAGGTAACTCAAGTGATCATAACGAAAACTAATGAATGCGATCTAATATGGGATAGATAAATAGGCAGTATTATAGTGATCATATTCCAATAGGCTATATTATATAAATGTATTGGTCTAAAAATGATCAATACTTTTAAACAAAGCGGAAAATTAATAAAAAATATTAAATCTTAACGATCATAGTCTTTCTTAGACAAGTAATTTATCATTTGGTCTAATTTTTCTAATTGGTCTAATTAATCAGATCGATATAAGATGTAATTTTAATAAGATGTGATCATTTTTTTTCTCCTGAAATGTAGGATATACTAGAAAGATATGGTATAAAACTGGTCTAATAATAAAATATACTATATTATCTACTAAATTTATAGATATCGAAATTTCAATAAATAACAATTGATTTCCAAAATAAAAAAAAACGAAATGATCTGGTATAAAATTTGCCATGATCATTCATTTTTCATGTTTTTCTTTCCAGAAACTTCTTCGAACTGTTGATCGTGTGATTCAGGCATAATTTAATTGGTAACTCATTGATAATATATTCGAAAAAACAAAAAAAAAACTTATTTAAATATACATATTTAAAATTATTGTTCTCTTCTTTATTTACACAAAATAAAAGTTTTATACTTATTTTTAAATTAAACAAAATAAAAAATGAAATGAAATGAAATCTTTAAATTCCATGATCGCTCATATTAAGAAAACTCCTACATATTCGTGTAATTTCTGGATTACTGTGATTCATTAATTGCATATAAATTTGTTTATGTAATTGTATTTCATTTGTCATTTCTTCTAAACGCCTCAGTAATGCATCTTTTTCTTTTAATAAAGTCTTCACCTTTTCCTCAACTTCACGTGAACGTACTTTCGCCTTTTCACGACTTTTACGTACCGCAATATTGTTACGTTCCCGTCGTCGACGATACTCATCTGTACCTTTATCGACACTTTTATTCGTTTGTTTACGTTGTTGCATTAACGGTTTTGTGTGATGTTTTAATGTGGCAAGATGTGCACCAGTCAAATGTGGTAATCCTTGATGATGTAATACACCAGCCGGTGTTAATGTTGTAAATGTATTACCCGTACCATTTGTTGTATATGAATTTGGATTAATTGGATATATTGATGAATTTGTACCATTTACATTTGCACCATTACTACCGCCACCATTTGTGGTACCATTTAAAAATTGCCCACCACCATTTAATTGTTGTAATTGACGTCGATATTCTAATGGATCGATAGGTTCTTCTTTAATTGTTGATGCCTCTGAACCAACTGAACTATTATCATCACTTGAATTATTCGCATATGTTGCACCAGAATGTACTGCTTGTGGCATATATGCTAATGCACCAACAGATCTTGAATATCCTTGCTGTTGTTGTTGCTGTTGTTGTTGTTGCCGTAAATTATGCTGATGCTGTTGTTGTTGTAATTGTAAAACTTTCGCAGCAGCACTAACAACACCATTCGTTTGTAAATTATTACCATTTGTATTTGTTGGATTTGGTACCATATCAGTGAATATACCAAGAGCCTCCTGTTCACGAAATTGATCATCGATTAAATGTTGTAAATCTAATGTGATTTCTTGAGCTGTTAATTCATCTAAATCATTTTGTGTGTATTGTTGTAACATATGTTTTTGTAATATACTACTATTTGTATTATTATTATTATTATTATTATTAGCTGCTGCTGCTTGTTGCATGTGATGTGCAGTCTGTTGTTGTTTAACAATTAATGGATTGTGATGTAAAGATCCAGATGAATTTGTATTATTATTAACTGTTGTTGAATTGTTATTATTATTATTTGCTGATGAATTATTATTATTATTATTATTATTTGCCATATTTGTTAATCCAGATTGTCCAACTGTTGATGATTTTTTTATGTCAAGCTGTGACAATGTTTGTACTGTATCATACATTTGTGGAGATTCCATGATCGCCAAAAAAAATCCAATCAACTATTTATATTCATAATTTTTTTACAAAAAAAAAACAAATAATAATAATTCAAATAAATACAAAAAAAAAAAAAAACGGTTGAAGTCTTAAATTAGTTTTAAAACCAAAAATTGGTTTTAAAATAATCACCAAAATAATTTTCAATTTCTTCTTTTTATTTCTTTTATTTTTTCTTTATTTTTCTTAATTTTTCTTTATTTTTTCTTTTATTTTTTTTTTAATTTCTTTTATTTTTTTCTTATTTTTTTTACCACTTTTTTTACACTTTAAATTTCACTTCAAATAAAGAACAAAATTTAAAATTTCCAAAAAAAAAAAATAATCACAAAAATCCAATAAGAATATCCTTTTTTTCCAAAAATTTTGCCTGTTTTTTTTTTTTTTTTGGTATAAATAATCCTTGTACTATATTTTTCCCGCCACAATTTGAACAAAAAAAAGAAATAAAAAATGATCGTCCTTTTCACTTTAATAATAAAAGAAACAAAATAATCCAATGTTTTTTTTTGTCTTTAATCGCGAAAGTTAAAATTCTACACAAAATAATTTTCCTAAATTATAATTTTCCAAAATAAAAAAAAACCAAACGAAAACTCGTCTAAATCGAAAAAACACAAAAAAAAAAGATCTTTTCCATCGACCAACTTTCATTCGACTGATGTCTTAAGATTGTGATGTAACTGATTATATATTTACAACGAATTAAAAAAAAAATCGTATATATATATATAGTTTTTATGTAAAAATAGAAAGAAGATAGTGTATATCACAAGAAATTCGAATTTTCTTACACGACGACGACGACAGAAAAAAAAAGAATATAACGTCTTAACCGTTCCGTTGTTTGTTGTTAACTGAAAAAGATGCGAAAAAGATTAAACTTACTTGGGGCAGCCGTTACACATAGTCCACCACCAAAAAAAATTTATCCAACGGAAAATGAAAAACCGGCTAAAAACTCTTACTATTACTATTTTTTTTTTTTTTTTTTGGTTTTTATGTGAATTTTTCTACTTATCCCCTTCCTGTCCTGCATATATATCATATTTTAATAATTTCCCTTCCAGTAGAGTATTGTAAAAATCGAAAGAAACAAACAAAAAAAGAAATCGAATAGACAAGATCCATAACTCGATCGGGAAAAAAGAAGAAGAAAACAGCCAACAACAAAAATAACTATTACTATCAGAAAATTACCAGAAAAACTGTCTAAAAAAAACACTTTTACTTACTTACAAAAAAGAAAAACCAGGCATACAAATTTCCCCATGTCTCGTCTAATGCAACTATTCCTATAGTCGCGCATTTTACAAATGTAAGTTTATTATAAATTTAGAGCTTTTCATTAAAAAGACAAAATATTAGAAATAAATCATGAAAAAGAAAGAAAGAAATAGAAAGTCAACACTCACGGTTGCACACGCGGATCTCGCGAGCGAATAAAATATTCATTTGTATTTTATCACGATCGCATATGAATATGAAAATTGCAACGCGAAAGTGAAACTAGTTTTGTTTGTATGCGTTTTAAAGTTAATCACCTAAAAAGTTTACTTCATATATTTTATGACGTATATTAAGAAAAAAGCCTAACTGTAACTCTTTTTCCCCTTTTTGTTTTGATCTTATCATTTTATATGCAAGATCATATGATCATCACCGCGCACTCAAACAACTCGTATTTAGAATTCTTAAGAAAAAAAACGACGAGAGATGCAATCTTCAAATTGTTTTTGTAAAAGAAAATGCACAAAAGAAAGATCAATGATGTAATGGCACAGAGATTCTGTTGATCTTCTCGCGATCTTTTCGATCCTCTCAAATTTCTTTATTTTTATTCTCTTATTAAATAAATGTTTTGGGGAAAAAATTGGGGAAACATTCATAATAGGTATTCTAATAAAAGCTTTATATATAAAAGCTTAATTTTTTGAGAGTTTCTGATCAAATCTTTTCCCGCCAAATTCAAATTTGAAATCAAATTTTTGTTTTTAGTCTTGTTTTAATAATAAAAAAAAAAACATAATTTATTTATATGACATTTCAACCAACCACCCACCACCCCAAAAGTTTTAAATATTCAAGTTTTAGCTAGAATAATAATAAAATTTGCAATCAACTGAATTTCTGAATTAAAACTTTTAAACACAAATCTTCAAGTTTCAGATGATTCTAAATTTTTTCCCAAGCATTCTTATCCATTGTCTTGCCTGTCTGTCTGTCTGTCTTTTTTTTTTTTCTTCTTAGCTTTGAAACTAAAAACCTATTCCGTTCTGATAGATGTGATCAAAATTGATTCACTTTGCACTAACCAAAAAGACATTGCTCTTTTTACTTGTTCCGAAAAATAAGTGGCTGGTGAAAAGAACATATAAAAATCACAGTTCTTTTGAAAGAACAATAACAATCTGTTTCGGCTTTTTAAAAATCACAGACAAAGTCAGTTATGACTAGCGTTTTAACAAATAACCCATCGACACCTTGTTCTACAGTCAACTGAATATGAATCCTTATAACATATGGCATTTTAGAGTACATGTTCGTATGGATATTGATTCCCCGTTTGCCAATACCTTTAATTTTATCGGGAATCATAGGATCCAAACGCAAAATTTCTTGCTAGATAAATTGAACAAAAACTGTACAGGTTTTATTGCAAAATGGTTTTTAAGAAGTCATTTAATCATGGTAGTACCTACTATAGGGCATAAAAACTAAAGTATTTTATGGAATTTAAAAAAAAAAAATTCCTTCATAAAAAAAAAGTACAACAAAACTTAAATCGCATTTGAATTCGTCAAAATCAAAAATTCCATTCATAAAATTAATTTCTCTTTTTTTTTTACCTTAAATTCCGCGACAATATGTATGAGTAGACGCGTGTGCATGACTTCTTACCACTCCATTTTCATATATTAATTTTTTTTTTTTTTTTGGTAATTTTATCACAAATAAAATAGCATTTCCTGATAAGAAAGTTCATTTGTTTAGGATACAAAGTTTCGCCAGAATATTGAAAGTGCAATGGACACAAAAATTCTTCCCAAATCAAATGAAGACATTAACCCTTCTCATGACTTCACAATTCTGCCAAATCAATCAAATAAAAGTGTGTTCAAGAAATTCTGTTCTACTATATCAATATTTTCGTACGAAATTTTTCTTATCAAAAAAAAAATCATACGAATTGCATCGATTAAAATAAAAATTGCAAAGAAATGAAAATCGAATGACTAATTTTTATATGATTTTGATTTTATTAATAAGTATTGAAGAAAACAAATACAAAAAAATAAGAAATAATAACAGATTTAATATACACAGGGTGTCCCATAAGATGATGATTTGGAAAAACGAAGAATTCGGAATAGTTGAAGTAAAGATGTACGGATTTGAGAACACTTAAACAACGATTTGTTTATAGACTGCCCTTTGAGTTGAAAATATTTTGAAATTTCAAGAGTATTTGATTCAAAATCATTAACAATATTTGCTTTCCATTTGTACACATCAAGTACTTGCAAAAAAATATAAAACAAATTCGAATTTTTTCCGTTCTTTTCTCATTTGCTTCCTACACTCTTTATACTTCATCTATTATCCAAAAGATGTGACTAAATACCATATATATTGTATTCCTGCCAAAGCATAAGTAATAAAAAATTTCATAAACTTAGAGACTGAAAGTAGGCTCCGGGGTATTCTTAGAAGATCTCAGTATAGCGAAATCTTTCCGACTTCCACTGGAATGCAACGTCTTCCAGGCGGAAATACTGGCAATTCAAAAGGCTGCAGAAACATCTAGTCTGGAGAAGATATCCTCCAGGGATATTTCGATCTATTCAGACAGCAAGGCAGCCATGAACGCGCTTAGTTCAGTAGCTGTTAACTCGAGAATAGTCAGTAGCTGTCGCAAGGTGTTGAAGACACTATGCGTTCAGAATAATATTAGATTATGCTGGGTTCCAGCCCATTGCAGAATCGAGGGAAATGAATCGGCAGACAGGCTGGCAAAGGAAGGAGCAGACGATTCAGAA
Source organism: Xylophagus ater (assembly GCA_963422695.1). Lineage (NCBI taxonomy): Eukaryota > Metazoa > Arthropoda > Insecta > Diptera > Xylophagidae > Xylophagus > Xylophagus ater. The sequence continues at coordinate 44,072,203 of OY730484.1, forward strand.
TACGAAATCACTGACGTACTGCCTTCCCTCTTGGCGTTTAAAGCATGTATCAAGGACAAAATTTTCGGGGAAGCCAACACACGATGGCGCAATCTTAGTGGGCACGAAGTGTCAAAAAGCTTGTGGCCGAAAATGAATCAGAAAAAGTCGAGGCTCATAATAGACTGGAATAGGACTCGTCTACGAACGATTATTGGGATACTGACGGGACACTGTCTGTTGAGGAAGCACGCTAAAAGACTGGGCTTAGTGCAAACCGACCTCTGTCGATATTGCAAAGACATAGGGGTGGCTGAAGACATCAACCACATTTTATGCGAATGCGTAGCTCTCTCTCGAGCTCGTAACAACTTTTTTGGCAACTATTTCTTCGGGAATTTAGGAATGCTTCAGGCGACCGACATGGGAAGTCTAATTAAATTCTGTAGGAAAATTAAATGCTTTGAAGAGGAATAGGTTCCCCCAGGGTAACTCCTGATCTCGTAGGGATCACAATGGGTCCATTAAGGTGCCTGGTGCTGTACGTAGTACCCCTACTCTACCTACCTACCTAGAGACTGAAAAAATTTACCAATTAGAACTAAGCAACAACAATTGCATTGAGTTAAGTGGGCGTAGTTAAATTTTGGGATACCCTCTGCTAATAATAAAAAAAAACTAATTAGTATGTCACTGACATACCTAGATTTACCTGATTCGGCATATTTTAATATTTCAAGCAGAAGAAAAAATAAATAATAGAGAAACATATCTCAGATAAATTGAAAGTGAAAATAATAATACATAATAATAAAAAGAAAGACATTTTCAACACATATGCGAAAATCCAATAATAATAATTATTATTATTATTAATATTATTGGAAGTTTATTTAATAATCTGTTTTTGGACGATAAATTTTCAGTTTGTTGTTTTTATTTTTAGCATAAATTTTCTTGGAAAAATTGTTAACAATCAATTTTTTGTTGATAAACAAAAAAAAAATTACGATGTGTGTAAATTCATTTTATACTTGACAGGGGATTTTTTTTTTGTGATGGGAAATTCACCTTTTTTTTCTAAAAAAAAAAAAAGAAAAATTTTTAACAAAAAAATTTTAATTAATTTTGAAACAAATAGGGTGCCCTAATCTTTGATGGGCTTTAAATGATTTCATAAATCTTTTATCAGAAATTAGTTCCATATAGTATTAATTGTATTCGAATTACCGGAAAAGGAAGTTATATTTGTCTTATCATTGATTTCTATTTAAAGACAATGTCATTAAGTGACTTTAAATTATTATTTCATTTTTTGTTTTATATTTCTTTTTTTCTTGAGACATTACACTTGTACTTGGCTACAAAGTATAGAGTTAAATCTGAACTACATCAGCCAAAAGTGGAAATATTCTAGAAATGTACAAATATGCCAGCACCTCTAACGGACATATTATGTAATATGGTAATGTGTGTGTCAAATTAGATTTTTTATTTACCCATAAATTGCCAAAAATTAGTAAAAATAGAGCCATCTAGTAGGAAGTAAATGCGAATAAGTATTCTTAATATTATCAAAACTACAACTGCTTTAGCTTTAACTTTTAAGAAAAATATGATACTAACCCCCTTATTCTGAACGCAGTCATAACAAGTTCTGACTGGCATAAAATGACGTCATTGTCATAACTTTTTTTTTAATACTATTTGGTATTCTGACGCGCTCATAACTAACAACTGTCATAAAAAAATATCGTAAGTTCTGACCGACAATATTTTACATCACAACGGAATTTTATATGGGTTCTCTGAGTGATTCAATTGATAAATATGGAATAATTTCCACCATTCTTTTCAACACATAAATAATTTTACACCGATAGAAAAATTTCAAACCTATACAAACATTTTCGAGACTATTTCTCAAATAACCACGAAAGCTGGCTCAAATTATACCAGTTTTAAAGTGTTATAAATTCATATTTTGGACATATTATGACCCGTTCGCCAGAATACGAATTTTCGTAGCAGTCATAATTTCAGTCAGAATATTATTGTCATAAATATTTCTGACCGTAAAACTGTCACAATGCCAGAATAAGCATGTAAGTCTTCATACGATAAAAAGGGAGAAAATAGAATTTCCAAAAATGGTACTTTTTGTTAAATATAGTTCCAGATTGAGGCTGAGTTTAGATGGGATGCATACATCATAATATAGCTGTGTGTTTTCGACTCTCTTCGTGAAAAGTATTATGATTTAAATTCTTAATAAGAAATATATGAAATGAAAGAGTATGTGTAGAAACAGGGTTTATGATTTGAACCAATAAAAAAAGAAAGAGAAGCAATCATTTATTATTTTAGCAAGCCATTGATCGAATATTTACGGCTACAGAGCGAATTAATAGTTTGTGAATAGCAGCCTACGACTTTTTCGATTATGTAAAGATAATATCATGTCATGAATCGATTTGTAGAATATCCTGAATGACTTAAACCAGAATTTGCTGCCATATTTTCATATGTACGAATTGCACACCTGGATGACAAAAAGAAATAAAGCGAAAGAAATATTTAACTTATACAAGTTAAAATTATAATCGAAAATGTAAAGAAAAAGCCAACTATCCGTTTTCATCATAGAAAGGTTTGAATCAACTTTATTGAATCAAGTCTTAAAAGATTTTAAAGCTTCAGGAATCTTTAAGTCAGTAATATTTAAAAACTACCTTGTTTCAGAACATGACAGCTTTCCATTCGCATTCTTCAAGAACGTGCAAGTACTTGAACACTTAATATTCAACTACTTCCACGTACTTGAAGTGTGGTCCCTTTCAGGCACTTTCTATTTCCACATTTCAAGTAGTTTAATATTAAGTATTCAAGTACTTATACATTCTTGAAGAATACGAATGGAAAGCGCGTCTTATGTTGTTCCAATCTGTACCCAAAATTTTTAGCACTTACTCAGTAAAATGAATAGGAAACTCTAGTATATATGGAAAGATATATAATTTTCTGCATTTTCTTTTTAAGTATAGAAAAAGAAAATATTTATTGTAATTGTAAACTTTAAATATCAGCTTATTTAATTTATTTATTATAAATTTATAATTTGTTTGCATATTCATTAATATTTTCGGTTACTTTTCATTTTGATTTAATAAAAAAGAATTACTGGTGGAAGCAGAAATGTTTTTTTTTTTTTTTTTTTTGAATTTAGGGCATTCAAAGCAAATATTGCGAAATTTCTGTTTTTATGGTGATCTAAATAATAAAATTTTAGGAACAAGAACAATTAAAGGAGGATCACGTGCAATGAAGTTTCTGATAGAAAATTTGATAAAGTTGATAAAGGTTATTCTTTAGACTAAAATTAAAAGCAAATTTTTCATGGAAAACAAAGGCCTATATCCCGCGACTTTAGAATTTCTGAGTTTTCGGGGCGCAAAACCGAGATAAGTCATTTTCACAGTGTAAGAGTGAAAAATCGAATATACAACTGAATTTGGTAAAACAATTTAGAGGTTTGACAAAAACAGTTGTAATGATTTGATAATATTGGTAGTAGAGGAAAAGGCAAATGAACAGGCTGGTAGATATAGTGTAGAATGGTCTAGTCGGTTAAGACCACCTCGCCTCATGGGACTGACGAGACCCGGGTTCGAAACTTGGTCTCGGTTCTTCACTTTTTCTCCACTATTCTTTGCCTTACAACAGGCTTCTTTTGAACTAAAATTTATACCATTAGAGAAATTTTATAAACAGAGAAAAACAAAATACAGGGGTAGGGTGATAATGGTACAAGATTAGATGCATGAAAAGTTCCCAGCCAAGGTCTCTCAAATTTCGCTGAATCTTCAAAATTTTGTTTTGTCACGAGATTCACCACTTCCAGATGCTTTTGGTTTGATAGTTTGGAAAATTCGATTTCGGTTGTTACAACTCTCAACAACCCCTAGTGTCGTTAAACGCGGATTGGATTTGATCAATGCCTTCATTTTGTCATTATCAACAATACAATGAATTTTTGAACCATCCAAAGGCTATATAGAAATACACCTAACACACATTTTGCCTGCATTTCTAACCATTACAAAGCTTTATCTCGATATTTAGTACATTTTTAGGTCATTCCAAGAAAAATTTCTGAATGCATATCGTATACGAATCTTCATCGAACGGATTCGACCCTACTAATTTAAGACTTGCAGTAGAGAGACCACACTTGACTACCATATTCCGGTATAGATCTCACTAGAAGAGTAATAAAAAGGTTTCTCTGAGTGTATTTCAAATTAATTTCGTTCAAATATTTTTTTTAATAAAAATTCCATTATAGATTAATTTAATTTAGATATCTGTGAATAATATTTCCTTATATTTTTTTTGTAAATTTGAAAATCTTTTAAAAAAAAAAAAGAAACTTTATTTTTTGAAAATCTTCACTAAAAATTCCCAATCTTAGCCTGAGGGATTTAAATCAATTTCAGTTAATCAGTTTTTCATTAATATAAAGTCTTTTTTTCTCGTTTTATAAATTTACCTGTGTTAAAAATAACTGCATTGTAATTAAATGCGAAAAAAATGTATGTTAAAAAAGGAGTCATTAAGTAAATTACTTTGGTTATATTGCTTCCAGGGGAAATCTTTTTTTAAAGAAAATTTTCTATTTAAAATTAAGAAATACTATTTTAATGGAGGAGTTTCTTCCCCGATATTGTTTTCTTCGACATATTTTGAATGAAATTAAATTGCATTTATTATTGTTTCTTTAAATTTTTTCAATGACGATATCCTTTCTTCCTTTTGTAGGATTTTTAAATGTATATCAGCGAATTGGAATTTAATATATTTTATCGAAAATTTTAAAGACTGGATATGAAATCTATTTTCATAATAATAAGAATTTTAATGCATGCGATACAAACTCATGACTAATTTGATAGAAATTGGAGCATGACCCATTTTTAATTGGTATAAAACTATGAAATTAAATTGATTATTCCCTTCATTAATTATAACAGTTCTAAATAAATATTAGTATACTTATGTACACGAGTAGTACAACAAAGTTCCGTGCCTTCTCGTTTTCTTTATATTCAAAGTAATCTTCTCTTCTGATTCGATGCACGTTTTACAATGATTTAATAGTGATTGAAATCCATGTTCAAGAAGCAAAAATCGTATATATAAATAGACATTTTTCAACCAATAATGCTTGTTTAGAAATGTCTAAGGTTCTACCAAGTTATAGTCTTTCTATAGTTGTACAGATATTTGAGAAATACCGGAACCTTATTGCAAGTCCAAAGTACACCCACAGTTTTCTACAACCCGATTTCCCGCTTTAATACGAAACAAGAAGCATTGCGGAAACCCTTCTTCCCGTTTTCATTTTCCGTTATGAACCTATCTACCGTGTTATAGGAGGATTGGATGTAGTTTCTTTGTAAAAAGAACAATTTAAAGAATGTTGTTATAAAGTATAAGAAAGTAAAAACGTTGCTATTGTTTCATAGAAATTTCTTATACATATATTAAAGAATCTAATTGATCCAGTTTAAATTAACAATACGTAACTTGATCTAATCGTATCTTTGTCTTTTAGAAAAGAAAAATGCATCCAGTTAAATACTTATTAAATTCATAAAGTGTCGATGGAATTCGGTGTATTTTGTTAATAACAATAGTCAATAAAAATTGATAACCACTCAACTTTATAAAAACATTATAAATTGAAGCAATTTTAAAAGAATCTTATTCTTGATTTATTTGATAATAATCGAATTACTAACAATTTTATAAATATCTTGCTTGCAAACTAAAAATCTGTGCCAGATCAGAATATAGGTTCGGGACTCTGTTTTCCTTCTCTGTGTTAATATCTAGCCGAAGCTAAATGAAACTCCTGGAACAAATTCGAAGTATGAGTAAAATAAAGTATGTCAACTTCTTATCCCTGTCCTGTTATGTTTCGATTTCAATACATACGCAATGTACGAGTCTATGCATATTCTTCCAAAAGCATAACCATGCATAAAGGCATACATATATTCATATATGAATACACGAACACCAGAAGAGAATAATGAGTCCAGAGAAATCGTTTTAAGAGTCATGACGTAGTTTTCACGTGATTAAATCAATGCAATTGTTGTTACTTTACTCTCTAAATGGTGAATTTTTTTATTTCCTAGCTTTGGTTACTTTGCTCATATTTCAATAATTGTTAGTGATCGGTTTTTGAACATTTACAAGCTACAATTGTCATTTTATTTTGTTGTATATGTAATATTAGGCGCACATTAGATTTTTTTCGAAATAAAAGCTTTGGGTGTCTATTCTCGAATGCAATCGAGTTGACTGGTATACGAAAATATTCTAAATGGATTTGAGTTTTAGAAAATCGATATTCTTGTGTGGAATGGAAATCTTTTAATCGGGTTCCTCTAATAACCGAGAAAAGTAATTGTAATTGTTCGAAAGTTCAGGATAAAAAGGATCGGACTGTATAAAATTTTCGTACGGTCATGAACATAATTCATTGCGGCCAGCTTGGCTACATAAAAGCCATCCTTTTATTCCATGTATATTACAGAATTTCAAGTATAAAAATACCAACTTTAAAACAACTATTAGAAAGACAACACTTCACATTAATATATATCCATCTCGGACCTTTTCAATCTTTCGACTTTTATTATAAATGCACCTCTATCTGAAGCTAGGATAAAAGGATAAAGATATTACCATAATTCCTAAAAGTTTCGATGACAAAAATAAATGTTTAGAAAATTCTTATTCGAAATTTTGAATATTTTTTATTCAAGCATTTGAAAAAAATTCCATTTAAACGATTCAAACACCATCTAATAATTGATAGCGAATTTAATCCAATTTATGAATTCAATTCCGAAATTTTACAGTCAAAGTCATATAAATTGTACTCATGTGAATTTCTAATATTAGAAATTTGTTTGTTATAAATATTTTTAATATGTACAAAATTTAGTTTCATACTTAAGAATAATCCAAATCAGAAAAACGCATTGAACGGATTCCAGCCAGTTGATATGAACCACACCTGACTGGTATAATTTCATAATTGGTTCTTAGAAAATCGATATAAAAGTCTTTAGAGACTTCTCTTAGAGACGGGTGAGAAAACTCCATGGACAACCGCATAATATAATCCAGAGTCGGATTGGGTTTATTAATCAAGAAGTCAAAGTGAAATCTAATTTTAACCTCATTGTCGCAAGTAACAATCCAACCTGTATCGAATAGTATTCAGTCTTTTAAGCAAATTAAAATTATTGAATAAAATTGCGTGGAATTACAGGTCGTTGACTGCAATTAAATTGTAAAACATGACGCTGTTAAGTATTTTTTTTTGATACCTATTAAAATTTTTTACATTGTCATTTAATGGAGTAGAATTTTTAATGAATTTGACATTTTGAACTTTTAAAGCATTTACTACTTAAGGGGATCTTCAATAGAATGGAATTTTTCTAAATGAAGTTATAAATAATTGCATGTGTCTTTCGGGTGATATAAAAATTGTAACCAATTGTAAGAACCATGTAGTTCCTCGGCGTCAAAAAAAAAATAGCGTCGAAATCTTGTGCCACTTTAAAACTAATGGAACCAAATTTTTTAGAAACATTCAAATTTCTAGCCACTAAAAGGAAATGTCACGATTTTAGGTACTACATTTTGAGTTTTACTAATCGAAAAGGATAGGAGTTTCAATATACACATTTAAAAAGCTTGTTTCACCGCTACTAAGCGGTTCAGTGGATTTTATGACAATTCTAGAAGAAGGATATAAACCTAATTTTGGAGAAAAACACATTTATGGTCAACTTTATTAGTTTCCAAAACATTGCTGCTACTTATTCATATAAATTCAACCAGTGGCAGGAGAGTGGCGACAAAATTCATTACCTAGCTGAGAACTGTTCGCCAACTCTTTTAAAATGTTATATAATTTTGGAAATTCAAAATTCACATTTCCAACTTGAAGATCCCCTTAACATTTCAAATTTATAGTAAATATAAAACAAAATTTAAGAGTCGACTGTAATGAAAAACAGTTTCTGTACTTTGATCATTTCGAGAATTTCTGGTATTGAATTTGTTTGATTATCGGCGATTTTTCACGATCGAACAAATAAAAACTTATCCGATACGAACTTCGAATACAAATAAAACTTTTACAATTGGTACTGTTTGAAAAATTTAAAGATACGGTTACACCGTTTCGATTAAGAGTGATCTGGGATCAATAAATCAAGCAAATCACATGCTTGGCCACAGTGTAGGTATTAGTAGAGTTGAAAACTTTTATGGCTTGTCTGTGTACACGTTTTTATTTAGGCAAGAGCCTGTATGAAAAACTTTGACGGAAGGGAACGTATATGCCAGCTCTCTTGCCCTATTTATTTTTCCTGTGACAATATTCATACTTTTTTAGTGAGTGCCGGATTACACGCGATGTTTTCTGGGTAGAATTCTACCGCAGACATAGGTATCCGTGGCTTGGGCGTGAGGCAGAAAATCTATCTCTCGAAATGTTGGCTCAACGGAGTTTTTTACGCACACAAATAAGAGTCACTGTTTGTGTCGGTTTCGAAAGAAATTGAAAATTCAGGAGCGCCATTCGATTACTGACCGTCAATAGGCAATCAGTATCTAAAAGTACATTGTAAATAGTAAAATAGTAGATCCTAACAGTTTGACGGTTAAAGTTCGACTGATGCTGTGTTCACACACACACACTAATACAATCCTTGTGTAGCTTGTATAAAAGACTATGGTATAAACATACCTCGTCTAATCGGTTTGGTAGATTTCTACCCAAAACTTCATGGTAGATTTCTACCGCGTGTAATCTGGCACTTACATCCTTTTCTATAGTCATTCTTACACTGTTCAGCTTCTTATAGTTTAGTATCATTTCTTACAATAAAGAGACCAAATACTGTACAATATCTACTTTGTGGCTTGGCTATGCTTGTTATAATTTAGGCTTAAAATTGAAAATATATTATACATGACCGATCATGTGAATGTGAACGTACCTTTACAGAAAAAATAAAATTCCCATACATATTCTTTAATAAATTTACTATATTTTTATGGTAAGTTCATTTGAGGAAAATATATGATAAATATGGCATATTTTCATACAACTCATGAAACACCCACATATGTGATATCCCCCCTGGAATTTTATTCCAAGATTAAATCATAAACCGCGTATATAGCGTGATATCGTATCAACACAATACCACCGAATTATCTATTGACATTTTCATTTTCATTCTTGGTGGTTGTTTTTTTTTTTTTGGAAGTGATTCAAAACGATCGTGCAATTTATTGCGGTACAAACACTGGCTGGATTTGTTTTGGCTCTTTTTTTTTTTACTAAAATTAAATTTTAAATGAATTAAACTTTCAATTTTAGTCTATAATAAGTGATCGTTGAGTTAAGTTGTTTTGTTATGTAATAACGTTCGGTGTGTGATCATAAATAACGTCACGATCGTGAATGACAGCTTTTAACTAACTTGAATTTTTGCCATTTTGTATATTTTTTTTTGGGATAATAACATTTTGTAGTTTTAATATTATTTTTGTGATCTTGGAAAAACGCAAACAAAAACGATCTACATTAATTCTAATAATAAGTAAGTGTTGTCAGCCGTATTTTTTTATTTTTCGGCCACTTTAATTTAGTTCCAAAAAAGAAAGAACATAATTAATGTACTTGTTTTTCGATTATATGTACTTTTTCATTTGAATTAAAACTAATACTGTTAAAGATCAGACACACATCTACGATCAATGATCGTTTTATGTAAACATTGATCGAGAACATTTTTATAATTCCATGAATTTTTGTTCATATGTGAAATATATGATTCGCAGACGATCGTATTTATTTATTCATATATTTTTAAACCCACGATCATTTTTAATTAATTTTCATTTAAGACGAAATTTAGTTCATAAAAATAATGACAATTATTATCAATATTGATTTTGAGAATTTCAAAATTATGTTTTATTTAAATTTTTAAAACTATTGTTTTTTGGTGATCGCGTTTATTGATCGTGCATAAAATATTGAATGAATATATATTAGAATTGTTAAATAATATATGTTTTAAATGATTTTTTGAAAATTCATGACACGATCAATGCCGTCATAATTGTGAAGATCTCATTTTTTGATTAATCATATTTGAAAAAAACGCAAAAAAAATTAGGAGATCAGTTTTTTTCCGAAACTCTCCTACGATCAGTTAGAAATTATTGACAAGATCATTTCATATATTTTTAATAGAACCGATTAACAAATAATCAGAAACTTATACGCATATAAATTCAATAAGGAACATTTAAAGAAGTGTACGCGGGCTTTAAAATTGGTATACTTGGTTTTTAAAGATTTTATATTGCAAGTTTATCTATTTTAGATTACTGGGCTTATCTAAAAAACAAAGTTCTGATTCGATAACAAAAATATATTAAAAAATAAAAATTGTCGATAATTTTGTTTGAATTCAATCAACAAGTTGCAAAATTTGAGTTTGATTGTGACAAAAATGAAATTTATATTAATTTTTACGTCATACTTGTAGAAGGAACATTTGAAAATTTGAATTCTAACACAATTACCCTAATGCCCAATTTACATCGCCGAAGCATGCAAAATAAACTAGCGATGTGAGTGATATAAATGATCTTTTATGCAAAAATTAATTAATAGGAAAACTACGACGGCACAAGCATTAAAGGCCCGAGACATAGACTAATAAAAAACACTTCCAACGACGGTGCATTCAACTGATTCTTTTTGTACCATGATATCGCGACACAATATAAATTCTTCTCTTTCTTTCACATTAAACCTCTTTTCATCGATTCTTCTTTAAGTTCAATTTGGTTTGGAAATCTAGGTATAATAATCTATGCCTGAGATATACTCCGAGTGCGTATAAAAATGAGTGAGGTATTACCGTGCCATATAAAATTTAACACGTGCTTCATTGTTTACATTATATTTCTCTTTCACTCATACGTACAATATGTAGCTATCTATGCCAGCAGTGGAGAGAAAATTGTTTGAAAAAGAACAGTGAAAATTTGAAAAACATCTTCACGGTAAGGATAGGAAGTTTCCATACTTTATCGTTACTTACACTTTGGTAGTAAATTTTGAATGCTTCTTCGGTGATGTAAATTGGGCTTAACTCATATTAACAAATCTTTTGCTTTTTATTCTGTTAATTAAATTTGCAACTCTAGAGAGGCGTTTCAGAGATAGCAAATTTTCTTAAATTTATAGAATTTGATATTATATAACTTTTCATGAGGTAATTTTATTTTATAAAGTTTTGAAAACTGTAAATTTTTATTATCGCAAAGTTATGATTTTTGAAAAGTTTTATTCGTTTACCATGTAAGGAATTTCGTTACTTATTCATTTTCACTTTTATTATAAGCGTATTATCACTTAGAATAAAATATGAATAATTAATGTTAGTAATTACAATAAGTTATTGTAATTTAATACTTGTACTAGTTTTATTCTTTATGGGCTAATCTAATTAGAATAGTTTTATTACTAGTTTAATGTGTAGAAAATTAAAAAAATATGTTAATTTTGTCGAAGCCCGATTCATGAACTCGAACTAGATTAACATAATTTCGTAATGGGTCAAAAAAATAGTTGAAGAATAACTGGTGCCATGTTTAATATATTGATAGTGAATTTATAGTATCGCCTTCTTAGCAGAAATTGCGCAATTTCCGAACCTGTTCTTCATTCTTTTTAAATATTCAACCAAAGATCATATATTATATATTTTATATACTATATATGCAATATATACGATCTTTGGATTCAACTTTTTTAACGACGTTCTTTAAAAATTTCCAATATTTTAGAGAATTTTTGTAATATTTAAAAGACCAAAGTTATTCTTGCTTTCTGATCAAATTAAAGCAAAAAAAATATGTTTAATTATAAAACTGCGAAGGATTGATGAGTTCATGCTCACGATATATATCGTATCAATTCACTGTTCACTGTATAAACAGTGACTATGTTCACGTCATTCCCTGTATCTACTGAAATCTGCGTTCACTGTATACTGTTTATATGAAGTTACCAATTTCATTAATATACTCAGTGGTGTAGTCGTAAATATTTTTCTGTATACTCAGACGTCTACTGTATGATTCAAATACGCGTACAAAATACCGGCTCAGAATTTGTGCCGGCAGGATTACGCCACTGAATAATATGAGAATCGAGATCAATCAAGCAATCTGATTCGGACACATCTGCACATGTTACCTTATTAATAGTATTTGTTATAATAAAAATGCATGTACATATTTACAGTCTTCTTCATAAACGCTATTAAATAGGAGACGCACTTTGCAACGCTGCAAATCACTGTTCTTTTTAAAGAACAATAAAAGTCTGTTCCTGCTCTTTGAAAAATCAAAGTTTGAATCATATCTAATTGATGAATTTATATATTAGTACTGCCTTTTCATATTCAGCACGAGGTATATATTGTATATATAGGTCAAAGTATAGGTAATGATAAAGTATGGAAAGCTAACGAAGTAACCAGAAAAAGCATGTGGCAATAAGTGCGAAAGAATACGCAAGAATACGTTCAGTTATCATAGGCAAAATCCATCAGGAAGAGAGAGAATGAAATATTTTTAAAAATCGGACGTAATCTTATTAAATTACCCTGGAATCTTATATATGGTCCCAAATCTTATAAAATTTCCCACATATACCAGAAAAAAAATTAGCGCCAAATTTTTTTTTCTGGTATGTGTGCATTTATATATAAATTTCTGTCTGTGTTTCTTTACACAAGAAATGGTCCTCGAAGTTAATGTTCTTAGATTACTAAGAAGTAAGTTCACATTAGCATAACTTGAAAATCATTAAAATTGACGTCTTTCTTTAACCGTGTACAATGACAATTCGAGCGAAAAGGTCGGAATTTCTTGTATATTCGTAGTTTTTATGATATTATTTGTATGACATACCCCCTTATTCTGAACGCAGTCATAACAAGTTCTGACTGGCATAAAATGACGTCATTGTCATAACTTTTTTTTTAATACTATTTGGTATTCTGGCGCGCTCATAACTAACAACTGTCATAAAAAAATATCGTAAGTTCTGACCGACAATATTTTACATCACAACGGAATTTTGTATGGGTTCTCTGAGTGATTCAATTGATAAATATGGAATAATTTCCACAATTCTTTTCAACACACAAATAATTTTACACCGATAGAAAAATTTCAAACCCATACAAACATTTTCGAGAGTATTTCTTAAAAAATCATGACAACTCGCTCAAATTATAACAGTTTAAACTGTTATAAATTCATATTTTAGACCCGTTCGCCAGAATACGAATTTTCGTAGCAGTCATAATTTCAGTCAGAATATTATTGTCATAAATATTTCTGACCGCAAAACTGTCACAATGCCAGAATTAGCATGATAGTCATATAAGCTTGTATCACTCAAAATATGGCAAATATGTTTCTCATAAAAAAAATAAAAAAATAAATTTTTAGACTAATTACTTAAAATATTTGGAGAAAATTTTTGCATAAATTTTTACTTAAAATGAAATCATTCTCAATCTAAAATACATTATCCATCAACAGAAAAGCTGTACCAACAAAAGCCAAATTATTTAAATAGTAACAAACCAAAAATTTTCGTCTACAAAATGATATCATTTTAATCAGGCCCGGGTTGAATTAATCGATATTTCTTTTTTTTTATGAGAGAACAACTTTTAATTTTGATGCTATAAATTTCTAGATTAATTAACGCAATTCATTGAAGTTGAGTATTTTTATTGATAAAGTTTAAACTAGATGAAAAAAACTACAAGATATGAAATTTTTTCTATATTGAACTTTGAGATTTAGACTGTAATTTGTTATGTCACCCAAAATATAATAACTATAAGTGAACTTGTTTTCTTAATATAGTTATTCGATCACCAGTCTTTCTAGTGTTCACTGTAAGCGTATTTTTTCACTAGTATTCCCGGAAAAGAACAAAATTTTTAAATCAAAATCGGAAAAATCTCATAAAGTACATATTTGCCAAAGTCTTTGCTGTTCGTGAAAAAAGTTCATTGTTCTTATTATGTGATAATTCATAATTAAAATTATTCCATTTTAATCTTATAACAAATACATCATTAACGTGTATAATTAATAGTCAGTGGCGTAACTACATTTGAGAAATTTCTAAAAAAAAAAAAACGAAAAGAGGCTAGTTTAGTAGAGATTAGCGCCCAGCACCACATTAAAGTATGATTGTATGATTTATTCCTGACGATTCTGTGACGAATTCTTCGTCCTATAGGTAGATAGATAAAACGTTAAGTCAGGTTAAAGAAGTAGTTGAGTAAATATGTGACAAGACACAAGCAATCGTAAGATTTATTTCAGACATTTGAGAGTAGTTTTGTATTCAACAAGAAGACGTTTGACCCAGCATCCCAGAACACGAGTCCTCGGCTTGAAATATATATATTAATCTTCTAGACAGATCTCCGATTTTAATGATCATTATTGCCCAATCGTTCATTAAAACTCGATAGTAACCTTTATTTACGTAATAATGATAAATTTTAAGTATTTATTTTCAAGGATCATTATTTCTTTCATTATCAAATAAAATTGTGAAGAGGTCCTAAATTTTTTCCTCACATTGTTTACAGAGCCATCTACATTTGAATATTTTAAAAATTTCATCTGATTTTCACATGTTTTCTTCTTTCACATAAACTTAAAAGGAGGAAAAATGGTTATTATTTTAAAAATTCCTTAAAATTTACTAAAATACAATTTAAAAAAATTAATTTTATTGAATGAAAATGAATAAACATTCTATTCTAAAAATTATAAACAAAATAGTAATTTTATGAACCTTTTGGAATGACAAGAATAATGATAATTTTGGAAACAAGAAGATGTGTCATGAGATCCAGAAGTATCATTAAAACATAATTATTGTAATTAAAATCTGTGTAGAGCATAAGCTAGAGTTTACAAAAGATGTTAAACATTTGACTTGAGATACAAAAGTTATTAACAAAATTATGTTTAAAAAAAATGTAAATTTAAAATTATAAAGCAAGTGACCAATGTCTGACCGATTTAGGCAAGGACTCCAGATGGGTCCTGCAGCTTGCTTAGTTACGCCACTGAGTATGGTCCTACGATCAATTTCTAATCAGTGAAAGTTTTTCATATATAGAAATGCCTTTTTTCTTACCAATTAATTACAGATCATTGATCTTGACCTAGCGGAATAAACTTGATAATGAAAATTTGGAAAAAAAAATTAATGGCGGTTCTCGTTTGATGGTGATTTCTTAGAATTTTATGTTAAGAGATTTAAGCATAGAAAATATTACATTTTTCGCAATGTTCCAATTTTAGCTAAATATCTTAGATTAAAGTCGTTGGAAATTCCTTTTCAAATTTGATAATACTATTTTATATATGAAAAAATTAACAGGGAAATCTTCGGTTGGACATTTAGGTCCATAATCTCATTGCCATTTGTATCTCAGATGGAAAAAATCAAAATTTTTTAATCATATTCATGTGCTCATCATAAACTCGATCCATTTCGTCCCCTTGCAGGCATTGAATCGAGGCACATCTGGAATTATCTCGCGGCTCATCGATGAGGAAGCTCTGGCTTAAAAGATATTCCAGAAGAAAAATTTAAATCTTAATATTAATTCTATCAAAATGTCAAAGAGTTATTCAGAGAATACTTTATAACATAAATAGAATACTATGAAAATATCAAATAGCCAAAACCATTCTATTATATATGAAACTTTAATCAAGATCATATGATTTCTGTGGTTTTGTATTATTGCATAATTTTTAATCTGCATGAATTTAAAGATCATATTTTATGGTATATTAAACAAGGTTTAATTTATTTTCTTCTATGCCTCTAGAAATCATTGAAAAGCCACAATACGCGCGATATAGTGGCACACTTCTTCTATATTTGCTTAATATACTTTCATAGGATGCAAGGTCTTTTTACCGGTCAAGTTCAAAATTATGTAACGCAAAGAAATTACTTAAGTGTTAGATTCCGCTCCTACACATACGCTTTTACAACTTTAGATGCGCAAAGTGTAAAAATCAATATTTTTTTTGTTATGCCAATGGCGTTTTTTACTTGCGAAATCTATACCATGAAAATATATTTCAGTAATTTTGATTCTTCATAGAGATTTAGGATGTTTATATCAGCTACCTAAAGTCTGCCTACCTATAGCAAATCCTTAGGGGAAGTATGAGTAATTATAAAATATCCGAACTTCATATCTCTGTCGTGACGATGTTTTTCCTATTTCGATAGTAAATTTAAGAATAAGAGTGATTGAAATTTCATAAGAGTGAGTGACACCATGTAACGTGCTCAAAGCGAAGTTTGTATTCCATTCCTGGTCGTTTCTATTTAATGGTTTGATAATTTTCAATGGTAAGATTATAAGCAATCTCTGATATCTTTATAAATCCTGAATTGGTGAATCATATTATCTTTAGTGAAGCAATATAAACTTAATCAATGTTAGCATAAAATCTTTCTTATGTTTGAATTTTCCGTTTTAAAAAAAAGTGGTTTTCAGTAAGTCAATCAAATTATAGTATATTAGATTATTTTAATAATTAAATTTGGGATGTATTCTGACAAGTCTCATACATATTCTCAGGCCATATGTTATAAATCACTGGGCTTTATTTTTTCATTATATTCATATCAGTTGTATTTTATCTAGAATCTTGTATAGACGACAATTTGTGAATTTATTTCATTTGATTTAAGTGCTTGAGTGTTGTTTAAAACTTAAAAAAAAAAAGAAAATTACAAATGCATGTAAGTCAAATCAATAAAACTTATATTAACGTTTTCGAATGAAGCTCATTTAAATCGCACAGGACTTTAAAGAACATTCCAATATGTTTCTATCTCTGATGAGTTCATATTCAAGAATTAAGGAATAAGGATTTGTGATTACATCATTCTAAAAAAAGCTTTAAGCTTTTTTTCTTTTCAATTCGAGAAAAGAAAAGAGGGC
Source organism: Xylophagus ater (assembly GCA_963422695.1). Taxonomy (NCBI): domain Eukaryota; kingdom Metazoa; phylum Arthropoda; class Insecta; order Diptera; family Xylophagidae; genus Xylophagus; species Xylophagus ater. Next base: position 44,089,386 of record OY730484.1, read on the forward strand.
GCGTGTTCACTAAAGTTTTACTTTAACTATGTGTTTTTATTTACCATATAGTACCATAAAAAAGTGGTTACACAGTGGCGTAACAAAATTTTTTAATACAAATTTTTTTTTTTCTATTTTTAGATTTACTTTCAATTCTTTTGATGATGACAATTGCAAGTTAATAAAAAAGGAAGAGACATTAAAAAATATATAAAAATGTTATTGGAACTTGATTTTAAAAAGCGTGGTGTTACCCTAATGGGTATAGGTTTATTTGCGATAATAGTATCAGCATTATTATACAATAAACCAATTTTATTAACATTATTTTTATGTTTTATAATATATTTAATATCTGGTAAACGACCAACAATAGTTTATGCCAGCATAGTAACATTACGGCGTGATGCTGCGTAAGTAAAAAAACTTTATTAAAACTTTAAGTCATTTCTATCCCAATATTGGTCAGATTTGAATGAATGGACGAATTTTATGAGATAGAATTTTGTCAGAATTTTGCCAGTATATCATTCAAACACTTTGCCATTAATAAATAGAGGGGTTGTAAACTCAGAGATGGGTTCGAAGTCGTAGAGTCATTTATTTTAGTTGGTGTCGGAGTTAGAATACTTTTCAATGACACCGACTGGGAAGAATTTAAGTAAAACCAAAAATAATGGAATACATAGATTTGTATAAAATGAAGAACCAAGATCATATCACCGAAGCAATAGAAAAATATCAAATTTGCCCTTTTTTTTCCTCCCAAAAACATAATCTGATAGTGTATATACGCAATTTAAAGTCTCGGGTGGAATTTTCGGACTTGTTAACATTTGGGATCATCTAAAATCTTCAATCTACATATATACGGACATCTAAGATACGAATTTTCAAATAATTCGGTATAGTACATGTTAAAAAAACGCTCTTTCATTATATTTTTGGTTGAGATCTTGAAAGATTTTTTCAAAATTGCCTTTAAAATGTGGTCCCAAGAATTTGTTCTAAATTAAAGATCCATATCATCATTTTTGGTTTACTGTACTGAAATTGAAGCCGGAATCAGAATTGGAGGACCCGAGTCGGACTTTGAACATTACACGGGTCACAGTTGGAACTATTTTTTGAAGACTTCATCACCCTGGTAAATAGTTTGGCAAAATACTGGGAAAAGGAACCATATACTGCAACAAATCCTCTCGTAAATTTTTGGTTGACTGTTCAAATTCACCAATATTGGACAATTTTCCGTGTTCCAGCAAAATATATTTTTATATTATATATCTTATTTTCTATTCTAGAGCTGTAGTAAAATTTGTAAAATTAAATTATATACTAATGACATGGGAATGGAAAAAATTATCCGTTGGTGAAATATTTCGTAGAGAAGTTTTAAAACATCCAAAAAAAATTGCATTCATTATGGATGATGAAAAATTAACATTCCAAGATGTTGAAAATTTAAGTAATCAATTTGCATCATATTTTAAATCGAAAGGTTATAAAAAAGGTGATACAATATCATTATTATTGGAATCGTGTCCACAATATCCATGTATATGGTTGGGTTTATCAAAAATTGGTGTTGTAACAGCATTAATTAATTTCAATTTACGTAAAGAAACTTTATTACATTCCATTGAAGTGGCTAATTCGAAAGGGATTATTGTTGGAACCGAACTTATAAAAGGTATATAATACTTGAATTCAAGCTAAAAATTTTAATAATGTTTATTTTCTTTTATTGTAGCACTTTTAGAGATTCGTTCTGATGAAAAAATAAAAGGTCTTCCAGTATTTCAATATGATAGTAAAGGTGCAGAAAATCCAGAACTTGGAGAAGGTAGGAAATCAAACTGACACTGGGACTTTTAAACTATCTATAAAATATTTATAAATGCGTAAATAAAACTTTCGTAGTCCTCGTTAGTTAAGTTAAAATACCAGTGAAAGGGAAAAGATTTTTAAGAAATGCACTGAAAAGTCTTGTACCCTTTCTGTTGATTTGTTCCTACTATTAAGAGCTAACTAGGAATTGAAATTTATGGTTGTTATATCTTGCATTGGCTTATCTAATGAATGTATGGACTATGGACTAAAGAGAGTACATTTTTCCCTTTAAAAAACGTGAGCCAAAATTTGAAGATTTTCACACTACCAAGTTCGAAAAGTTCTTGTTCTTATGCTCACCAAAAATAATTTTAATACACGCCTAAAAATAGGCATATTATAATTTCCTGATGAAAATTCTCAAAATTGCTTGCTCTCCAAGCTCAGGGTCACACTTAATTATTTCTAACTACGTCTAACTATTTTGTAGTGATTTTCGTAATGACTGTGATTTAAATTTCCACCTTCCCACCAATTCTAATCCGGAATATATAAAAGACATTTATAAAACTTAAAAGTTTTCATATTAATCCAGGTTTTACAGATTTATGTAAAGAATTAAAAGAACATAAAGTTTCTGATGTAACTGAAGATTTAAAAAATTCTCAACCACGTGATAAAATGGTTTATATTTATACTTCTGGAACAACTGGAATGCCAAAAGCAGCTGTTATAACACATTTAAGGTGAATTTTAATATAAAAAATTTGAATTTGAATTTTATACTTATTTTTAATTGATTTTTCCTAGATATATGTTTATGTGTGTTGCAAGTAGTGTTATGCTTGGTCTACGAAATAATGATATCATATATAATCCATTACCACTATATCATACGGCTGGCGGAATGATTGGTGTTGGTAATGTATTTTTACGTGGCCTTACAATGGTGATACGGAAAAAATTCTCAGCATCAAATTTTTGGTCAGATTGTATTAAATATGATTGTACTGTTGCACAATATATTGGGGAATTATGTAGATATCTATTATCGGTACCAGAAAAACCAATTGATACCGAACATAATTTACGTATGATGTTTGGTAATGGTTTACGGCCACAGATTTGGCAACAATTTATATCAAGATTTAATATACCACAAATTGGTGAACTTTATGGTTCAACAGAAGGAAATTCTAATTTAGGTACCTGATTTGTATTTTTTTTCTGAATGAAATCATTATATTTTATTTTTCTATTTCAGCTAATTGTGATAATCAAATTGGTGCAATTGGTTTTGTACCGCTTGCGGGACGTAAACTATATCCAGTTACTTTATTAAAATGTGATGAAGAAACTGGTGAACCAATACGTGATAAAAATGGTAGATGTATACGTTGCGGTCCTGGTGATGCTGGAGTTTTTGTCGGTGAAATTAATCCAAAACGGGCGCATACTTCATTTAGTGGTTATGCTGATAAGGTTCGGAACGAAAACATTAAAATTATTTAATTGAAAAATTATAATATATTCTGGCTTCTTTAAAATAGTCTCAATATCATCAAAAAAACAGAATTTCAATTTCATTTTAATTGGGAATATAGAAATCACCAGCAACTGGTTTGATCAGTTGGAACGAATTCTTTGATTTATGATAGAGCTTTTCATGCTTTCTGTACTTGATCATGCGACTTCTTAAAAGTCTTCGACTTTTAGCATAATTTTGTTAATGTGGCTTTTGTGCCAAGATTTACGTAAAATTTAATAACAGCTCTTTGTTCATGATATTATTTGAAAGTTTAAAATGACACCTCCACCCAAGAGAAGTACCGGAACTTATTAACGTATTAACGCCAAAACTCCAAAATGTTAGATGAACAAAATGAAATAAGGTTTTACAACTTCAATCTTCGATCGCTATTGTTAGCTATTATCTTTCGCCAGTTATCAAGTAACTTCCGGATTTCATAGCAATAAGATAAAATAGTCATCGAGTACTTTTTAGACGTTTTAAACTTTGGAACATCGCTTTCCTGCTAATTGGCTCTGCATTGATCGGAACAAGTTGTAATCTAAAGGAGCCAATTGTCCTAGATTAATCTATGATTTTTTCATTTGGGCTCGTCATATCCCTTTTTATCCCTTTTCATTTTCTCATCACAAATTTTGTATAGAAAATTCTTTCTTTTCTTACAACTTAACATATCGTCTGATTTTGTTGTCCTAACTCAATATGTGAAAAATCGATCTTCCTTTTTTCCGGACCTTTCCCATTGTACGTAAACAAGCTGAAATTGCTTTATTGAATTACTTCTAACTGTCCAGAAAACTCTTCTTGAGTTTGTGCGGAGTTTTCATGCAGCAAACTTTGAAGTTAGTCCTTCGTCTTAAGACTCTTAAGACGTTCGAGACGGAAATCTCCTTTAATACTAAAATCTCTATTTCAATTTCCAATACAATAAAATTCATTTATAATATACGAATACTATTCAAGATACATTATTTTCTTTTAACTTGATCTAATTTCTAATTGTTACAGAAAGCAACCGAAAAAAAAGTCGTACGAGATGTATTCAGAGAAGGAGATTTATATTTTAATTCTGGTGATATTCTAGTTGAGGATATTTTAGGATATTTCTATTTTAAAGATCGTACCGGTGATACGTTTCGTTGGCGTGGTGAAAATGTGGCAACAACTGAAGTTGAAGCTGTGATAAGTAATGTCTTGGGTTTACAAGATTGTGTCGTGTATGGTGTTGAGGTATTATTATCCATTAAAAAGTTTAACTCATTTTAAAACTATATATATATTCTTTAGATACCACATGTTGAAGGAAAAGCTGGTATGGCAGCAATTGTTGATCCAAAAAAAATTATTAATATGGAAGAATTTTCAATTGGAATACGTGGTAGTCTACCAGCATATGCACGTCCATTATTTATAAGAATTTTAAATGAACTACCAATGACAGGAACATTTAAATTGAAAAAACGAGATTTACAAAATGATGGTTTCAATTTGAAGAAAATTGAGGATCCAATTTATTTCCTTAATAAAGATGGTATTTATACGGAATTTAAAGAAATCGATTACGATAATATTTTGAATGGAAAAATGAAATTATAAAATGAAAAAGAAAAAATTGATTTTATTATTTTCTAATAATTTTTATTCTATTTTTAATGAAAAAATAGAAAATTTGAGCGAAAGAAAAGAAAAATGCCAAAACATTTTTGCCTTTATTATAAATATTTGTTAAATAAATACGTATTTTTTAAAAAGTTATCAATTTATTTTGTTTTTATTTATTTTTGAGAAAAAAATCGCGTCCATTATTGACCCTAAAAAAGCTAAATCAAAAATAAGTTTAATTTTTTGCGATAAAACATCAAATCAGCTAAATCAATTACCCTTTATTTATTAAGATTCTTTTAATTCAAATATTTATTAGTAGATGGCGTAATATTTTGATTCTATATAATTCGCAGGAATAAAACAAAACAAATTGTAATATATATAAAAGAAATAAGGTCTAACACTTGTTCTTGCTTCGGCAGAACATATACTAAAATTGGAACGATACAGAGAAGATTAGCATGGCCCCTGCGCAAGGATGACACGCAAAATCGTGAAGCGTTCCACATTTTTTTGGTAAAATTTTCAACTTTCTTTTTTGATAAAATTTTCTTTGCAGACCTTTAATACTGAACTAAGAGAAAATGTCAAACAATCTTTAAGTTCAAAGTGCAATTTTTTGTATTTTTTTTTTTTTCATAAATAGCAAACTAAGAAAGTAAAAAAAAAAAAAATAAGTTAAAAGAAAATAAAAACAATACAATAAGGTATCTTTATCTATAAGATTTATCTTTACATAGGACTTATTTGGAATCCCACCATGCAGCTGTGTCTCCTTGCTAAGGTTGGTGATAGTCCTCCTTTATCTTATCTACATGAATAATAGCCATCCTGATATTGTTTTATAAATTGTAATCATACTAATATTATAAAGAGGAAATGTTTGTATGGATGTTTGACACGAATAAACTCAAAAACTACTGGACCGATTTCAAAAATTCGTTCACCATTAGAATGCTATATTATCCCTGAGTAACATAGGCTATATTTATTGCTACAAAAATTAGGGATCCCTACTAAAACTTAAATAATTTGTATTTTTACATGCTTGTAACGAATAAACTCAAAAACTACTGAACCGATTTCAAAAATTCTTTCACCATTAGAATACTACATTATCCCTGAGTGACATAGGCTATATTTATTGCTAGAAAAAATTAGGGATCCCTACTAAAACTTAAATAATGTAATCTATAGAAATATTATAAAGAGGAAAGATTTGTTCCGCATACATCTGTATCCAATGATCCTCACATTCATGTCTGTCGCGTCTAATATTCTCTGTAGTCTAACTTCATGCACAAAGACCCTTCTAATGTTTAAAAAATAAATCTCCACCCGTGCGAAGCCGGGACGGGCCGCTGGTATTCTATAATTTTGCCTTACAAATTTAGGTCACACTCTTTTCCATTGAATTTTGGACTCACATTTGTATAATTCCGCCACCAAACAAGATCATATAAGTTTGAAAATTTACTAATTCTGATTCTTGGTTGACAAGAATTTTAAAAGAAGAGAAAATCAAATTTTATCAGATTGTAGAAATGCATTCACAATTTATTGCCCACAAGTTTGAAATAATACGATACACTCTCCACATTCAAATTGACTATGTGGATTCTTTCTCCACATCGGTTTTTGGTTTGTTTGAAGTTTAACTTGTCAAATCGAGTTGTAGCCTGAATTTCTCTCTAATAATTAAAAAGTGAAAATATTTTAATTTTTTTAAAATTAAATTTGGTTTTAATCGTTTTGGAGAAGTAAGAGACTTCATATTTTCGATTCATTTCTTTTGAAATAATAGTTTTTGTTTTATTAAAAGATCTTTAGAATGCCAGAGGAAATTGTAGAAAAAAGACCCCATTTTGCTAATAAATATGATTTCATTGAAAAAAGCCAATCATCTGAATTAATTTTAACGAAATCCTCAATTAAGAAAGAACCAGAACTAGAAGAATTGGAAACTGAAAAAATTCAGAATGATTTACAAAACTCTGATATAACTCCAGAAGAACGATTGGATTTAATTTGGCATAGCTGTACATTATGTGAAGAACGTTTTTCAACTCCCGAAAATTTATGGTTGCACATAGATAGTCATGTAAAAACTGAAAACTGGTCTTTTGTGAAAGTTTTGAAGCATCCCGAAGCTCATACATTCAACTCTAACTCAATATCATTGCTTAAGCATCATCGAAGACATAGTAAAAGAAAAGCAAATGAAGATTCATATGAAGATTCACATTCTAAAAAAACATTTAAATGTTCACAATGTAAGAAATTATACTCTTCAAAGCATACTTTAATAGTTCATCAGCGAACGCATACAGGAGAACGTCCTTTTCAATGTGAAACTTGTAATAAATCTTTTCGATCTTTAGCTATTTTAGTTGCACATCATCGTATTCACTCTAAGGAAAAACCATTTAAATGCAAATATTGTAAATATGCAACAAAAGAGCCTGGTAATTTATTATCCCATATGAGAAAACATATGCCTGGCGGGAAACCTTGCAAATGTGATAACTGTGGTCGTTGCTTTGCTACAAAATATAACCTAGAAATACATTATCGGATACATACAGGAGAAAGTCCTTTTAAATGTGAACAGTGTGGCAAATCTTTTCGATCTCAACCTTTCTTAGTTGCACATCGTCGTATTCACTCTAAGGAAAAACCATTTAAATGCAAATATTGTGAATATGCAACAAAACAGCCTGGTAATTTATTATCCCATTTGGGAAAACATATGCCTGGCGGGAAACCTTTCAAATGTGATAACTGTGGTCGTTGTTTTCTTTCAAAATACAAGCTAGAAATACATTATCGAATTCATACAGGAGAACGTCCTTTTAAATGTGAACACTGTAGCAAGTCTTTTCGATCTCGAGCGATCTTAATTATACATCGTCGTATTCATAATGAGGAAGAGCAATTTAAATGCGATCGCTGCGATCGTTCTTATGCTACAAAGCAGGGTTTAGAAATACATTATCGAAATCATACAGGAGAACGTCCTTTTAAATGTGAACACTGTAGCAAGTCTTTTCGATCTCGAGCGATCTTAATTATACATCGTCGTCTTCATAATGAGGAAGAGCAATTCAAATGCGATCGCTGCGATCGTTCTTATGCTACAAAGCAGTGTTTAGAAATACATTATCGAACTCATACAGGAGAACGTCCTTTTAAATGTGAACAATGTAACAAGGCATTTAGATCTCAGACTAATTTAGTTGCACATCGTCGTATTCATTCGACAGAAAAACCATTTAAATGCAACTCTTGTAATTATACAACAAAACATGCGAGTAATTTATGGACTCATATGAAAAAGCATATTACTAAGGAGAAATCTTTCAAATGTAATAAATGTGGTCGTTCGTATGCTACAAAACAACTTCTAGCAAGACATGATCAACTACATTCCGATAAATATGCAGTTTCTGAACGTCGATTTTCACCACGTGTTATTTTAAGGAGGCTACAAATAAAACATAAGCCAATAATTATGCGTAACCAATGTCATCTTTGTAATGAAAGTTTTGGATACAGCGAACAACTTAAACAACATATTCAAATTTATCATCAGAAAGTAATTTGTAGAATTAAATACAATATATGAAATAAAATATAAGATTTAAAATTTTTGTGTTATTATTTTTCATCCTTTCAGTCCAAGCTCTTCAGGAAGATTTGCAAAGATCCTTACTGCACTACGTATTAGATTAAAGACTCGTAGTGTTTGGTAGTCAGAGAACGAGCAGAAAATAAGACACCTCTATTTCTAGTGTTATATTGATGTAAGCCACCTGTTGTACATTATTGAATTGAATTCTTGATTAATCCAAATTGAAGTTTATATATGAATTTGGCTTTATCAAGCTGACTGAGTAAATCTAAATTTATTTCATTACATGATTCATATAAAATACCCGTTGTTGTGAACCAGTCCTTGTTGTAGGTAGTCTTCTGAGAGCCCTATTCATAATAGGTGTAATTTTTCTTTTAGTGATTATTAAACAATCTGACCATATTGTGATATTATATCTTTTGTGCGACAAAATATATATGCATTGTAGATAAGGTTTACAATTTTGTTAGATATAAAGAGCCCTGTTCTGTTAATCACTTCTAATAGTGGTGTAATTTTTGAACATCATTTAGATATATGACTACTCCAATTAAGATTTTCATCAATGATCATGCCTAAATGTTTTATTTCTAATATATATTTTATTTTTTTTTTTCAAACTGGCACTAACAAAAGTTTGAGCGGGTTGCGATGGCTTGGGTAAAATAAAAAATGTACGTTATTTTTCAGAGTTGCCAGAATAATCAAAAAAGAATGTATAAAGTTTACAACAAATATTTTCAGAATTGCCATACTAAAATAAAAACTATAGAAATGTATACCAGAGCGGTATTATGTGCCACAATAAAATTACATATAAATTTATGAAAAGTGAAATTTTTATTTTAATAAAATATAAATTTCCAAAGTAATCATATTTTCGTACATGAACAGAAATGAAATTACACATTTATAATTTGTCAACCTTTATTTGCCCACAATTTTTAAATACGATACACACCTCGCCTTCGAAGGGACTATGTGGATTCTTTCTACGCATCTGCCTGGTTTGTTTGAAAATTAACTTGTCAATAATTGAAGAACAGGAGCAAGAGCCCCAGTAATTATAAATAGTGAAAAATTTTAATTTCTTAAAATTAAATTTGATTTAATTCTGTTTGGAGAGGTAAGAGATTTTATATTTTCCGATTTATTTGTTTTGAGTTAATATTATTTTTGTTTTATTCGAAAAATTTAAGAATGCCGGTCGATATTGTAGACATAAAATCTAATTTTTCTATTAAATGTGATTTCGATGAAGAAAGCCAATCTGAATTAATTTCAACGGAACCTTCAATTAAAGAAGAACCAGAATTAATAATAGAAGATGCATTTGAAACTGAAAATATACAGGAAAATTTAGAAAAATCCAATATAACTCTAGAACAACGATTGGATTTAATTTGGCATAGGTGTACAACATGTGAAGAACGTTTTTCAACTCTCGAAGAATTATCGTTGCATATCGAAAGTCATGTAAAAAGTGAAGAAGAATCTTTTATAGAAGGTTTGAAACACCCCGACGCCCATACCTTTCACTGTGATAATTGTGAAGCAACATTTCTTTTACCAAACTCATTGCATAAGCATCAATGTATTTCTAATTCAAAATTTCCTAAAATTAATAAAACAAGAGTATTTAAAGATTCACCTTCTAAGAAAAACTTCAAATGTTCACAATGCAATAAATTATACTCTTCCAAGTATGATTTAATAGTTCATCAGCGAACGCATGCAAGAGAACGTCCTTTTAAATGTCAAGAGTGTAGCAAGTCTTTTGGATCTAAAGCTCGTTTACAAACACATCGCTTGATTCATGATGATGAAGAACAATTTAAATGTGGCAAATGTAATCGTGTTTACAGTTCAAAGCAGTATCTCGAAACACATTATCGAATACATACAGGTGAACGTCCTTTTAAATGTGAAGATTGTAGCAAATCTTTTCGAGCTCAAAATAGTTTAGACACACATCGTCGTATTCATAATGAGGAAAAAAAAATTCAATGTGATAAGTGTGAGCGTTCGTTTATTTCAAACCACTCTTTCGAAATACATTATCGAATACATACAGGTGAACGTCCTTTTAAATGTGAAGAGTGTGGCCAATCTTTTCGATCTCAAGCTTTCCTAAATGCTCATCGTTTTATTCATTCTAAGGAAAAACAATTTAAATGCAAATATTGCGACTTTAAAACAAAACATGTGGGTAATTTATCAACCCATATGAAAAAACATGTTACAAATGAGAAACTCTTCAAATGCGATCGCTGTGATAGTTCTTATATTTCAAAGCGATGTCTAAAAATACACTATAGAACACATAGAGGAAACCGTCTTTATGGATGTTCACATTGTGATCAACAATTTCAGCGAAAAGAGAACCTTCGAATGCATATTATGACACATACTGGGGAAAAACCCTTCAAATGTGATGTCTGCGATCTTTCCTTTAATAAAAAGTACGCCCTAGAAACACATTATCGAATACATACAGGAGAACGTCCTTTTAAATGTGAACAATGTAACAAGGGATTTAGATGTCGGTTTCATTTAGTTACGCATAGTCGTATTCATTTTAAAGAAAAACCATTTAAATGCAAGCATTGTGATTATACAACAAAACAGGCGAGTAATTTATCGGCTCATATGAAAAAACATGTTGCGGGCGAAAAACTCTTCAAATGCGATCGCTGTGATCATTCTTATATTACAGAGCGGTGTCTAGAAATACACTATAGAACACATACAGGAAATCATCCTTATCGAGGTCCTCATTCTGATCAACAATTTCTGCAAAAAGATCACCCTCAAATGCATATTATAGCACATACTCGCAAAAAGCCCTTCAAATGTGATATCTGCAATCGTTCCTTTAATAAAAAGCACGGCCTAGAAACACATTATCGAATACATACTGGAGAACGTCCTTTTAAATGTGAACACTGTAGCAGATCTTTTCGAGGTCAGAATAGTTTAGCTAAACACCGCCATATTCATAACGATGAAGAAGAATTTAAATGTGGCAAATGTAATCGTGTTTACAGTTCAAAGCACTACCTCGAAACACATTATCGAATACATACAGGAGAACGTCCTTTTAAATGTGAAGATTGTAGCAAATCTTTTCGAGCTCAAAATAGTTTAGATACACATCGTCGTATTCATAATGAGGAACAAAAAATTCAATGTGATAAGTGTGAGCGTTCGTTTATTTCAAACCACTCTTTCGAAATACATTATCGAATACATACAGGAGAACGTCCTTTTAAATGTGAAGAGTGTGGCCAATCTTTTCGATCTCAAGCTTTCCTAAATGCTCATCGTTTTATTCATTCTAAGGAAAAACAATTTAAATGCAAATATTGCGACTTTAAAACAAAACATGTGGGTAATTTATCAACCCATATGAAAAAACATGTTACAAATGAGAAACTCTTCAAATGCGATCGCTGTGATCGTTCTTATATTTCAAAGAGATGTCTCCAAATACACTATAGAATACATACAAGAAACCATCCTTATCGAGGTTCTCATTCTGATGAACAATTTCAGCGAAAAAATCACCCTCGAATGCATATTATAACACATACTGGCGAGAAACCCTTCAAATGTGATATCTGCGATCGTTCCTTTAATAGAAAGTATGGCCTAGAAACACATTATCGATCACATACAGGAGAACGTCCTTTTAAATGTGAACATTGTAAGAAATCTTTTCGATCTAAAGATATCTTAGTTGCACATCGTCGTATTCATGGGGAAAAACAATTTCAATGTGACAAATGTGTTCGTTTCTTTGCTACAAAATACAGCCTAGAAACACATTATCGAGCACATACAGGAGAACATCCTTTTAAATGTGAAGACTGTAGCAAATCTTTTCGATCTAAAGCTATCTTAGTTGCACATGGTCGTGTTCACTCCAAGGAAAAACCATTGAAATATGAAAATTGCGATTATACAACAAAACAGGCAAGTGAATTATCGTCCCATATGAAAAAACATGTTACAGGTGAGAGGTTCTTCAAATGCGATCGCTGCAATCGTTCTTATATTACAAAGCAGTGTCTACAAATACACTATAGAATACATACAAGAAACCGTTCTTTTCGATGTTCACATTGTGATAAACAATTTACACGAAGCGATCAACTTCGAATGCATATTATGACACACACTGGCGAGAAACCCTTCAAATGTGATCTCTGTGACCGTTCCTTTACTACAAAGCACTGCCTAGAAATACATTATCGAACTCATACAGGACAACGTCCTTTTAAATGTGAACACTGTAGCAGATCTTTTCGATGTCAAAATTATTTAGCTACACATCGTCGTATTCATAATATGGAAGAGCAATTAAAATGCGATCGCTGCGATCGTTCTTATATTACAAAGCAGTGTTTAGAAATACATTATCGAACTCATACAGGAGAACGTCCTTTTAAATGTGAACAATGTAACAAGGCATTTAGATCTCAGACTAATTTAGCTACACATCGTCGTATTCATAATGAGGAAGAGCAATTAAAATGCGATCGCTGCGATCGTTCTTATATTACAAAGCAGTGTTTAGAAATACATTATCGAACTCATACAGGAGAACGTCCTTTTAAATGTGAACAATGTAACAAGGCATTTAGATCTCAGTCTAATTTAGCTACACATCGTCGTATTCATAATGAGGAAGAGCAATTAAAATGCGATCGCTGCGATCGTTCTTATGCTACGAAGCAGTGTTTAGAAATACATTATCGAACTCATACAGGAGAACGTCCTTTTAAATGTGAACAATGTAACAAGGCATTTAGATCTCAGTCTAATTTAGTTGCGCATTGTCGTATTCATTCGAAAGAAAACCCAGTGGATAACAACTATTGTGATTATACAACAAAACAGGATGATAATTTATCATCCCATATTAAAAAACATACTATTGGCGAGAAATCGTTGAAATGTGATCGTTCGTATGCTACAAAACAACTTCTAGCAAAACATGATCTACTACATTCCGATAAATATGCAGTTTCTGAATGTCGATTTTCACCACGAGTTATTTTAAGGAGGCTACAAATAAAACATGAGCCAATAATTATGCGTAACCAGTGTCATCTTTGTAATGAAAGTTTTGAATACAGCGAACAACTTAAACAACATATTCAAATTTATCATCAGAAAGTAATTTGTAGAGTTAAATATACGAAATAAAATGTAATATTTTAAATTTCTGTATTATTATTTTTCATCCTTTCAGTCGATGCAATTAAAAAAAATTTGAGCCTTTCAAAATCGCAGGACATACACTCCCTTGTTCAAGTGGTAAGTAACTCTGATAGGGTTAATTCAAACCAAACCTAGTAGTAAAAAGTGTGGAAGAAAATTTCTACTAACCGACAGATAGGAACCGACAAATTTGCTCTAAAGAAACTACAAAACCTTTTCCTGTAATCGACAGCTTTTTTTATACCATAGAAAAATTTTGTTATCCACGATAAGTTTAAAAATCCGTCTTCAGAGGAGGAATGTCGTGGTCGTCTGAAATTTGACTTCAACCTCGTGATATCAACATATTTTGCTGGTTGCTTTTTTTGTATAATTTGTTGCCAAATTTCTGGTTAACAGGTTTTTTTTCATGGTTTTCTATATAACTTTTCAAAGCAACAACATTGTACGCCGAAAAGTAGAAATTTTGGTTTATGGTTTTTTTTTTCTGAATTTTACATATTTCATAAATTGGCTACCAAAATTAATGACAAAAATAAATATTACTACCAAAATGCTTAGTAAATGTGCTGAAAATATTGGCCTATTTTTGCTATTTTAGTTTACTCAAAAACTAATAAAAATTTGAACTAATGTTTTGAGTGTAAGAAATTTTGGTGACCCACTTTATATATTAGTGCTTGTCACGTAATTTGATTATTTTTGTGAAGATTTTTCGCAAGTTTGACAGATCATTCTGATTGGTCAGGGAAAACTTAAAATAATCTGCATCCGTGACAACATTTCGCAAATATAATTTTTCATTTTAGCATTTTAAAACAAAATATTTTCAGTTAAAAATTTCACTAATTCCCTTTTTCCTGGCATTTTATACGATTTAATAGTTTTTGGTATTCATTTCCAAAAGAAAAACCGTTAAAATAAATTCAAAAATGCATTTTTCAAAAATGAAAATTTTATCTTCGCAAGTTTGCGAAGATAATCAAATCCAGGACATGTTTATTTTTGACATAAGCTTCGCAAATCTGTGAAGTCTTTTAAGCATTTTGATTAGTTCAACGAATTGTCAAAAATAATCAAATAATTTCGCAAGCTTGCGAACTAACGCGTGACGAGCCTTTTTATATTTAATATTCGGTTTTGATACATTTTTGTTTATATTAGCTGCGCTTTTTTCATTCGAGTTAGAATTAAACTTTGAAAAAAAAAAAACTTAATTCTTTGCTACATGACACTAACTCTGATGATATTACCAATGACGCTGACATCAATATATATGTATTGTAAATTTTTACTCGGCGATATTTGAAAGTTTTGTGTTTTGTGTTGCTTTCAGAAATTTAATTAAATTTAATTTCAATTAAAAATAAAAAAAAAAACTACTCTGAAAAACACCTTTTGCAAACTATCAATTTGAAACAAATTTTATCGATTTCGGCATTGCTTACTCAATAATTTGAAAGAAATTCTTATCGAAATAAAATTTGGAACTGAAAATGTAGAATATCTCAATAATTAGAATATGTAACATGTCAAATCTGAAAAACGACTTATTTCGTGCAAACTATTACAACTATACAATCAAGAATTTGGTTTTGATGATAATTTGTTGCCTAAACGATTCTCAATTTTTCAAAATCATTTTGACATTAGCAAAAACAATCTAAAAAAAAATACAAAATTCTTTGACGGTGTATGTACTGTTAAATGCTTATTTCATCTTATGCACATTATAATCGGTTGAACGGCTTTGACATGCATAAGCTAACATTCGTTCAGGCTCTGCCTATTTTAATTTCGGCTTAAGTAATCATAAAGTCTTGATGAAAAGTGACGGAAAATGACGTTACCTTAACACCTAAAATGCTCATCGTGCCCACACGTGTAAGCATGTTGACATATGCCTTGAGAGAGTTATAGTATAATCACATAGAAAAGAAGAAGACAGAGAATTTTTTGTGTATAAATTGTTGGTACCATTGAAGCAAAGCAAAGCGCTGTCACTTTTTAATAGTATTTTTTAAAATGTAAACACATGCATATTTATATCACACACAGTCATTTTAACAAATACTATTAGTGAAATGGCGTGTGCAGACGTGCCCAAACCAAAATATCATGGATCAGAATTTATGATCTTTTTTTTTTATGACAGTTCTAAGTTATGACCGGGTCAGATCACAAAATAATCTTTAAAAATCCGTTATGATTGTGACGTCGTGTTACGACAGTCAAAAGCTGTTATGATTTCGCTAAGAATAGATATGTGGTAATTTCAAATTTATAATTTTTCAACCTTTATTTGCCCACAATTTTTAAATACGATACACTTCGGCTTTAAAGGGACTTATGCGGATTCTTTCTACGTATCTGCCTGGTTTGTTTGAAGTTTAACTTGTCAAATATTCTTTCTTAATCGACTAGTAGCCTGAATTTCTCAATAGTAATTAGTGAAAAATATTTTAATTTTTATAAAATTAAATTTAATTTTATTCGATTTGGAGAGGAGGTAAGAGATTTCATACTTTCCGATTTATTTCTTTTGAAATAACGGTTTTTGTTTTATTAAGAGAACTTTAGAATGCCAGAAGAAATTGTAGAGAAAATACCTCATTTTGCTAATAAATATGATTTTATTGAAAAAAGCCAATCATCTGAATTAATTTTAACGGAATTCCCAATAAAAGAAGAACCAGAATTAATAATAGAAGATGAATTTGAAGCAGAAGATATACAGGAATATTTACAAAATTGTGATATAACACTAGAAGAACAATTGGATTTAATTTGGCATAGCTGTACAACATGTGAAGAACGTTTTTCAACTCTCGAAGAATTATCGTTGCATATCGAAAGTCATGTAAAAAGTGAAGAAGAATCTTTTATAGAAGTTTTGAAGCACCCCGATGACCATACCTTTCATTGTGATCTTTGCAAAGCGAAATTTGTTTTCCCGAACTCATTGATTAAGCATCAACGTATTTTTCATTCAAAATTTCCTAAAATTAATAAAACAAGAGTATTTAAAGATTCACATTCTAAAAAAAACTTCAAATGTTCACAATGTAATAAATTATACTCTTCGAAGCATAATTTAATAGTTCATCAGCGAACGCATACAGGAGAACGTCCTTTTAAATGTGAACAGTGTGAAAAATCTTTTCGATCACAAGGTGTTTTAATTACACATCGTCGTAGTCATAATGAGGAAGAACAATTTAAATGTGATCAGTGTGATTGTGCGTATAATTCAAAGCAATATCTTGAAACACATTATCGAATACATACAGGAGAACGTCCTTTTAAATGTGAACATTGTAGCAAATCTTTTCGGTCTAAAACTAATTTAGTTACACATCGGCGTATCCATTCTGAGGAAAAACCATTCAAATGCAAATATTGTGATTACACAACAAAACATGCCAGTAATTTGTCATTCCATATGAAGAAACATGTTGCTGGCGAGAAGCTCTTCAAATGCGATCGCTGTGATCATTCTTATATTACAAAGCAGTGTCTAAAAATACACTATAGAACACATACAGGAAACCGTCCTTATCGATGTTCTCATTGTGATCAACAGTTTATGCGAAAAGAGAGCCTTCGAATGCATATTATGACACATACTGGCGAGACGCCCTTCAAATGTGATCTGTGCGATCGTTCATATACTACAAAGCACTGTTTAGATATACATTACCGGATACACACAGGAGAACGTCCTTTTAAATGTGAACACTGTAACAAGTCTTTTCGATCTCAATCTGTGTTAGTTACACATAGTCGAATCCATAATGAGGAAAATCAATTTAAATGTGACCGCTGTGGTCGTGCTTACAGCTCAAGGATTAATTTGGAAACACATTATCGAATACACACAGGAGAACGTCCTTTTAAATGTGAACACTGTAAAAAATCTTTTCGATCTCAAGCTGTTGTAATTATGCATTGTCGTATCCATAATGAGGAAAATCAATTTAAATGTGATCAGTGTGATCGTTCCTTTATTACAAAACAAAATCTAGAAATACATTATCGAATACACACAGGAGAACGTCCTTTTAAATGTGAACATTGTAGCAAGTCTTTTCGATCTCAAGCTGTTTTAGTTACACATAGTCGCAGTCATAATGAGGAAGAGCAATTTAAATGTGATCAGTGTGATCGTGCTTATAGTTCAAAGGTCAATCTGGAAACACATTATCGAATACACACAGGAGAACGTCCTTTTAAATGTGAACAATGTGAGAAATCTTTTCGATCTCAAGCTGTTTTAGTTACACATAGTCGCAGCCATAATGAGGAAGAACAATTTAAATGTGATCAGTGTGATCGTGCTTATAGTTCAAAGGTCAATCTGGAGGCACATTATCGAATACACACAGGAGAACGTCCTTTTAAATGCGAACATTGTAGCAAATCTTTTCGATCTCAAACTAATTTAATTAGTCACTGTCGTATCCATAATGAAGAAAAGCCATTTAAATGTGATAAATGTGATCGTGCTTATAGTTCAAAGCAGTATCTCGAAACACATTATCGAACTCATACAGGAGAACGTCCTTTTAAATGTGAACAGTGTGAAAAATCTTTTCGATCTCAAGCTGGTTTAGTTACACATCGTCGTATTCATAACGAAAAACAATTTAAATGTGATAAATGTGACAGTGCGTATAGTACAAAGCATTATCTCGAAACACATTACCGGATACACACAGGAGAACGTCCTTTTAGATGTGAAGAGTGTAGCAAATCTTTTCGGTCGAAAACTAATTTAATTACACATCGCCGTATCCACTCTGAGGAAAAACCATTCAAATGCAAATATTGCGATTATACAACAAAACAAGTCAGTAATTTGTCATCCCATATGAAGAAACATGTTACTGGCGAGAAGCTCTTCAAATGCGATCGCTGTGATCATTCTTATATTACAGAGCGGTGTCTAAAAATACACTATAGAACACATACAGGAAACCGTCCTTATCGATGTTCTCATTGTGATCAACAGTTTATGCGAAAAGAGAGCCTTCGAATGCATATTATGACACATACTGGAGAAAAACCCTTCAAATGTGATGTCTGCGATCGTTTCTTTAGTACAAAGCACTGCTTAGAAATACATTATCGAATACATACAGGAGAACGTCCTTTTAAATGTGAACAATGTAGCAAATTTTTTCGGTCTAAAACTAATTTAGTTGTGCATCGTCGTATTCATTTTAAAGAAAAACCATATAAATGCAAGCATTGTGATTATACAACAAAACAGGCGAGTAATTTATCGGCTCATATGAAAAAACATGTTGCGGGCGAGAAACTCTTCAAATGCGATCGCTGTGATCATTCTTATATTACAAAGCGGGGTCTAAAAATACACTATAGAACACATATAGGAAAGCGTCTTTATCGATGTTCTCATTGTGATCAACCATTTATACGAAAAGAGAACCTTCGATTACATATTATGACACATACTGGGGAAAAACCCTTCAAATGTGATCTCTGCGATCGTTCCTTTAGTACAAAGTACCGCCTAGTAATACATTTACGGACACACACAGGAGAACGTCCTTATAAATGTGAACACTGTAGCAAAACTTTTCGATCTCAACCTGTTTTCGCTATGCATAGTCGTATTCATAATAAGGAAGAACAATTTAAATGTGATCAGTGTGATCGTGCTTATAGTTCAAAGCATTATCTCGAAACACATTATCGATCACATACAGGAGAACGTCCTTTTAAATGTGAAGAGTGTAACAAATCTTTTCGAGCTCAAGTTAACTTAGTTGCACATCGTCGTATCCACTCTAAGGAAAAACCATTTAAATGCAAGCATTGCGATTATGCAACAAAACAGGCGAGTAATTTATCATCACATATGAAGAAACATCTTCCTGGCGATAAACCATTTAAATGTGATCGCTGTGATCGTTCTTATATTACAGGACAGTGTCTAAAAATACACTATAGAACACATACAGGAGAACGTCCTTTTAAATGTGAACAGTGTGAGAAATCTTTTCGATCTCAATCTATTTTAATTACACATCGTCGTATTCATAATGAGGAAGAGCATTTAAAATGCGACCGCTGCGATCGTTCTTATACTACAAAGCAGTGTTTAGAAATACATTATCGAACTCATACAGGAGAACGTCCTTTTAAATGTGAACAATGTAACAAGGCATTTAGATCCCAAACTAATTTAGTTGCGCATCGTCGTATTCATACGAGAGAAAAACCATTTAAATGTAGCTCTTGTAATTATGCAACGAAACAGGCGAGTAATTTATCATTCCATATGAAAAAGCATATTACTAAGGAGAAATCTTTCAAATGTGATAAATGTGGTGATTCTTATGCTACAAAACACCTTCTAGCAAGACATGATCAACTACATTCCGATAAATATGCAGTTTCTGAACGTCGAATTTCACAACGTATTATTTTAAGGAGGCAACAAAGAATTCATAAGCCAATAATTATGGGTGATCAATGTCATCTTTGTGATCAAACTTTTAGATACAGCGAACAAATTAAGCAACATATTCAAATTTATCATCAGAAATCAATCATCAGAATTAAATCTAGGAAATAAAATGTAAGATTTTTAATTTTTGTGTTATTATTTTTTTTCATCATTTGTATTCAAAATATTTCAGGTGATTCAATTGGAAAATTTGAGCCTTTTAAAAACGTGGAAATCATTATCGGCAGTTTCATCCATTCGTGGGAATTCCTCTTCTCCTAAACAATATTCTGCATGTGCGTTCGTTGATAATACTATATGGATAAAGGCTTTGACGATCCGATTCGATTCGCGATCGTAAAATTATTATTGATTCACCCACGAAGTCTGCGAATTTTTGTTATTGTTTATCCAAATATCATTTCAAAGTTTTCAATAATAAAAAAAAACTAATAATTATATAAAACAGGAATTAAACAGAAATTAAAACTAAACTAAGTTGTTTTACATTCAAAATTTTATACAAATTATTATATGAAATGAAATTCTTAGTTTATGAGTTGGAGTTTTCGTCAGAATTTGACTATGGTAACAGTTTTTCTTATATGCTTCATGGAAGTCAAACTAGTTGACCGAATTCGACGAAATTGACATACTTGAAATAAGCGGACTTAAGATAGGCACCGAATTCTGATGGAAGCGGAACGGATGCATGATGAAAGTTGTGAACTGAAGCAGTGGCAGTGGTGAGGCGGGGAAGCATAGACGAACGAGCGGATCGGCACGAGAGCTGAACAGATTTTTTTGTAGTTGGTTTTATTGTGTGGTTAACCGGTGTGTGTTAACTTTGTTGTGTGCTTGCTTACAGACTCATGATATTCTTTTGTATATCTGTGAGGTCAGCCGTGGAGGGCTGAATTGTCAGGATGGCCGACTTGTAGGAGTATAAGTATTCTTTGCCTAAAATTCAAATTGGGTTCCTTGATCTATGGTAAATCGTATGTGGAGGAACACCAAAAGGAGGAATGTAATTTATTTTATAAGCAACTACGTGACTCCGCCCCTGCTCCCTTCGCTCACCAACTCTCGTGTATATAAACAACAACCAAAATACTAAACCAATTAAAAAAATTTATCAAGGACACTGTTCAATTAACTTTTGTTTTTTTTTTTTCATTTTCTTTAGCGGTAGAATAAGGATCTCTTTTTCTTTTTTTCTCCGTCTCAATTTTTCAAGATGCTAAATTTTCTATTCTTCGTTTTCAATTTGTGAGGTTATATTCATTTGTAAGATATTTTCCTTGAATATATTCGCCTAAAAGTATGGATATTAATTAATTATTTCTTTCACTTGCGGAGAAAAACTATTTTATATAATAGAAGGATGTCGTTGCTCATGTAATTGCTGGATATATCTTTCCAACGATCTATGTTTAAATTGTCAAATTTTTTAAAATTTATAAACAGTAGTTAAAATAAAAATTCATTTAGTTTAATTTATTATCGAAAGTCCGATTTGAACATATTCATTTAGATTTGGTTGGTTTGGTCCTATTACCATTAGTTCTTCTTCAAATGGTTATTTATTATACATTTGCAAAAGGTTATTGTTATTGATTTTGTTTCTTTACAAAAAATACAAATGTCGAAAGATAAAAGATAATTTTGTTTCAAGTAAAGCAGGGCACTGATGACGTATTTGCGTAGAAAAATTAAATATGAAATATGGAAAATCGTAATCGTTTCTTTCTTTCGATTCATAGAAATAATCTGTGTGACATTTACTATAGTTACTAAATCGCAAACATGCTTTTAATAATTTAATGTCCTTTTTCAAATTTTTTTTGAAAAGTTTTAAATCAAAAACATTTGTTTACAATAATATTCCTTAATTGTTCCCTTTTCATGCTTTTTTGCATTTGTTTTGAGTTGAATTTTGTCAGCAATTAAAAACGCTATAATTTATGATTGATAAACATAGAAAACATTTGTTCTTCGAATAATTATTAAACTTTTTTTTTTTTAAAAATCTTTATCCACCGAATAAAAAACTGTTAACCTTATATCCACGAATTTATTATTAATTCTCAAAAAAAAAAACACAATATTGCCTCCTTTCTTACAAATCCAACAATTGTTGGACACAAAAGTATAAGAAATTATCGCATAACTTTACGACTCATTTGCCTTAGATGAGTCCTTTTTTTTTTTTTTTTATTATTTTGATGTGGCCACCCATTCTCATTTGAACACTTTTACCCCATTTTACGTTTTTTTAGTACAAATCCATGTCGACGATAAATTTGTCATATTGTCCTTAATATCCTTCGGGATGGAATAATCCAAATTTATTGTTATAGATTTTTTGGACGACGATATTTTCATTTTTCTTTTGTTTTCTACGACGAGAAAAAAAAAGAGTGTGTGTGCCTTCCTTCATATCCTTTTTCTTATTCTTTAACCGAGGAGGAAGAAGAATCGCTATTTTTCTGGGTTGTGTGCGCGCTCCTTTGGAGAAATATATATTTCCGAACAAAATTTTTGAATGTTGCAAAAAAAAAAGCACAAGAACAAAAATATAACGTATTGGAATGGATTTGGTTGGATCGCATAGAGAACAGATGTTGCGCGTCGGCAAAGTAATTGTTAGGCAACATAATTTTACGTGTGCAAATATTATAGTAAGTTGGTGGGTGAATGGAATGAGTGTGATGGTGGGTGGATTTTCTCCAGAAAATGGAGACACCAGGTGCTACTGATGGCTCTTTATAATTGGAGCCTTCGACATATTGAATTTTTAGAGTTGTTTTTAATACATTCATCTTTCTTTTTTCTTGTTTTTTTTTTTCCTTTGGTAGTGCTATCTTTTTTTGTTGTTGGTCCCCGATTCTTACTATACTATTTATATTGAAGTTTTGTGTCCTTTTAGCGGTTTGATATTATGTCTAATTTTTTTTTCTATGGTTTGGTTTTATTCAATAAAACGAAAAAAAGAAGTAAAACGGCGGATAAAGCTATTTTAGGTCTTAATGTTCTCTTAAAATATTTATTTCGGTTTTAGTTTATGATACCAGAAGTTCGATTATAGGAATTGGAGGCTAAGGTCTGTTGAAATCCATGTATATGTTGGTCGAGGCCAAATTAGATTGATTGAATTTAATACGTTTTGTTGTCTGTGTGACGATTTTCATTTTCATTGTGAGCCATTGAGAAGTTTCAAGTTTAATTTCTGGTTCGGCCCTCGACCATATTTACGTTTCCTACAAATTCATTTTACACTCTTTGTAATTAATTTACTCGGTTAAGACTAATTACCATAGTTTTTATACGTTTATTGCTACTATCAACTTATTACGTAGTCCTTCGTTTGATCTAACTATCATCATCTTCTAGAGTTTTGCGAAAACCCAGTCAGTAGTGAATACAAAGTATTTAATATTTACTAATACTAAGTACTAGGGACTTATTGACTTTGCACATCACTCAAATAGCTGAAAAAGCGCCGAAAAGTGGCAATCTTTCGACAAGATCCATCTAAATGTTAGAGCACATTCCTTACGATTCCTGGACTTATTTAAAATCAGTTTCCATCGAACTGACTACGGGAAGAATTGAACCAATCTCCTGAATGTTGTACGTGGTAAAGGCCAATATATAAATTTTCGATTTTTACCAAAGCACTCTAATAATTCTTAATGAATATATGATTTTATGTATATTAAATCCTTGCTTTTAAGTTGGATTTGAGGTGCTATTAAAATAGAATATTATTTTGCCAATTATTTGTCCAACTCACCCAACTCATCTTATTTCTAGTGTGCTAATTTTATGCGTCCTCAAATATGAGCTATTTTGTAGATCGATACAGAATTTTAAAAATATAGATTTGTGTTGTCAAATAAACATGTATAAATTGAAATTCATAAGAAGAGGACAGAGCCGTGTATATGGGAGACTCTGCTAAAAAGTTCATACAAAAATTGTATCATATTTTTACTTCTGAGAGACTTTTCTAATGGATATTATTGAACGATTTTTTCTTATTTTTTTTTTTGGTTTTAAAATATTGTACAATATTGGAAGTAATTTATTGCAATATCTTCCATTAAAATGAAAGAGTATTTTATTTTACATATTCCTTTTTCTTTGGAGATTTTTACAATGCGGATTTGTCTTCTGTTCCGGGTTTTTTTTATTACTAAACGATCTCTAATTTTGAAAAATGTGTTTTTATTATATCAAAATTGAAATAAGAAATTGATTTTGAAGACAAATCATTTTTTGAATTGTTATTTTGGTTTGAATTATGGTCATTTTATGGTAAACCATAATTGCATAAAGGTGTCTAGAATAAACAAGTTATAGTGCGAAACCACTATCAAAACTTTTATAAATTTGTTTAAATAATTAATAGGCTCTCATCATTTGAATCTTGGTGTAAGTTTTCAGAAAAATCGCTTGAAAATTTACTTCAATCAAAAAATCATTTCCTTCTGCCGGACCCGTATCCTTCCTCAGATCCTGGCGAGAAACAACAGATATCTATCACTAGGTACATCCAATCTACTAGCCAAAATTTCAAATCGGATAATGCGTTTATGTATTATCCTAACTACAAATTATGAGGATAATGTGGAAGGAAAGTTCTGAAATCATTTCGTTTCATAAAAAAAACACGAATTTTGTTTGGCAGCAACTAGAACTTGTAATCGGATTCAATTGATTTTCGGACATTATTGTTCTTTCATTGAAAAAGTATCCTGTACCCAATTTCTACAAGTTGTGATTTTGCATAAGCATTGCATTTTTTTTTCTTGCTTTTTTCAGAGAAAATGGGCCAGTATTCCAAAACTTCCTGGTACAATTTGCATAGCCAGTCCAACCCTACAGTTTACTGGTCGAAATCAAACTCATCAGATTCAGTTTCATTTTGGGTATAGAATTTGAATACAACAATACTTTTCTTGTGCACAAAGTAAGCCTATTTTCTAAGAATTTTGGCAGGCAAATCGTTACTCCATCCCTTAGGCTTAGGTTATTAATTACATTATGAAGTGTTAACAGTTATTCAAACATTCACGGGGAAACTTTCATATAGCCGTCAGGCTAGAATAGGATAATTTATCAATTTCCTAATACTATATGATCTGTTTTTGTCAATTTTCATGTTTGGAAATTAATTTTCGAATCAGGGAAAAAAAGAAAGAAAATTCTACCAACAAAAAAAAAAGAAAAGAAAAAAAAACGTGAAGAGAAAACTTTCTAAATATCAAAAGACGTCATATGCACACACTCACCTGGCATTTTCAGAGAGAAATGTGCCATCTGCACATGGAAAATTATCCTCCCACCTGAGAACAACGAACGGAATAAATATGTATATGAAAAAAATAGTTAGAACTTTGAAAAACCAAACCATACTTCAAATTCAGTCCCAGATAGTAAAATGTGGGAGTACCTATCTACTATATAGGTATATATATCTCTTATGACATTACCAGAAACCCATTAAATGATGGGTTATATATCCATGACATGAATATATATACGTGTATTTGCACCACCTGTGATTCTATATAAATTTAATCTATCCACCTGAATACACTCATCGCGTAGCCTCCTTTTTGGATACATATAAGTATATAAAGTTGATTCGTTTTGGATATAATAGGTTAGTAAGATATAGAAAATGCATGATAGTTGGACAATATCCGATATCCTGATTAGTTTTTTACTACTATATGCCTTCCTCTACCTTCTTTTGGGTGGGCAATTTCTCCTTGCTTTTTTTATATTCTATCCAATTTAAAATTATACTATTTTTGTTACAATGTTATAAAAATAACGAAAACGAAAAACGAGAAAGTGTATTACCAATCACGGGTAAAACAGGTAAACGTACTCACATGTGTGACATTTAACAACATAATTACAATTGTGGAAATTCGAAATTAGGTCTTTTAATTGATTTTTTAAATTTATTAATTATAGGAAAATTCAAATTTAGTATGTAACAGCTTGATTTTTGAAGTGAAACACTTCTATGGGGAGCGACTAGCAAAAATTATGTCACGATTTTCTGTGACGAAACGTTACATTACAAAAAATCTCATTATATGGACGACCTAGATGATTACAATGTTCGGCAATATTGTGGAGGTTATACTGAGGATTATTTCCGTCGAAGACTAAATACTTCTATCTGCCACCATTATTGGCACTGCAGTCGATACAAATTTTTGAACTTTTTATATAGAGTTAATACACAATTGAAATGTTCGGCAAAGTTGTGGAGGTTTTTATGGGGGTTATTCTCGTCGAAGATCCAATAGTTCTGTCTTCCACCACTTTGGTGCTGTATTCAAAAAAAGCTTATGGTTCATTTCTACAGTGTGGTCAAAAGTACACTTCCGTTTTTTTTTCTTTTTTATATGGTATAAAGATACAACAAAAATATTGAATTGAAATCATTGATTATTGGCGATTTTCGAAATTATATTGCTGTTCATTGGTGGATATTGGTGGAATTGGCAATGTGCCATTCGGATTTCAGATTTAAATAAAACTTTTCCCGTTGAAATTCAAACAAAACAAAGTAATCTTGCTTTAGCTTGCGTTAGAACGCAGTCTCTGGTGCAACAGAAAGATAAATAATAGCTTGAGAAGATAGAACTTCCGATAGGGATAAGTGGTGTCAATCAATTGATTAATTTATGTTCAGTAAAGTCTGGTAAATAATCATGAATAGAATCAGGCTTGAGAAATGGTCAAGAATTATCAAAATTTCATTTGGAAATCAGTTGTTCACGAGACTTATATAGACTTATTTTATCCTAAATTTGTGTTCAGTGTTGAGGCTCAATTTTGGCTTAATGGGTTTGTTGTTAATAAACATAATTTCACTTCTGGAGTTAGACCAATCCAAAAGAGACTCTAAGGACCCTATTACATCCAGGAGCTCCCATTACGATCAATGGAGAACGTTACCGGACCATGATCAATGAATATTTGTTCGAAAATACGTTCAAAACGCCTTACTAAAATCGATTTGAAACTCAATCTAGCTATTTTTTTAGCTTTACCAGACTGAACGATTGAGTTGAAATCTACTTGAAATCAGCTTAAAATTGACAGGCGCTTGCAAATATTATTTTCTTCGTTAGATTTTGTCTTTGTTCAGACTCCATTCTAAAATTTTCAAGCCGCTCTGCATTTTTCAAGTTGATCAGAATGACTCAAGACGAATTCAAGTGAATCAGGATTTACATGCACGATTTTCGGATTAAAGTCGATTCCAAATGTAGGATCATGTAAACCAGAGGTTCCCAAACTTTTTTCTTTCTCGTGGACCACTTGCCATGTTTTTCGGTTTTGGGTAGACCCCCTGCTTACGTGATATTGATTTTTTGCAATTTCATCACACATGACGAATAGAATAAGTCGGTGCAAGTACGAGTCTTCCTGGGCTTTCTTCGCGAAGCTCTGAGACAAGAATGGACAAGAATTTTTATTGCACGTATGTGTGTAACATGATAATGGTATATCATTATGTGCAAGTTTTTATAAGTTCAAATTATATAGCGACCACAAATCGAATGCCTATAACTTACAAAACTATAGTAGTGTATAATTCTTAAGCAGCTTCATACTTGTATGTCAGAAAATATACCTAATAACGTTTCATCACGTTTCATTTTTTTATTTTTTTTTCGCTGACATGGACATCTTGCAGGTCGTCGTCGAGCCTTGGGGATCGATATGGACCACTTTGGGAATTACTGATGGAACCGTAGTAACTTGGAAAGTGGACCTTAAAACATGATCGTGAACTGTATAAAAGAAATTGAATTTTAATTAAAGTTCAGAGAACCTTTTCTTTTTGTTTTTCAGATACAAAAGAACCATCAATTACAAATAATATTATATTATTCCTGAAAGGAAAACTATATGGAAAAGTCAAAAAAGTTTTTCAAATTAATGTAGAAGAATTAGTTTTTCTGATATTAACAAAATCTCTAAATATTTTGCTTCGGGGTATTTTTCCTTTTAAAATAAATTTTCTATTATTTTCTATTATTTTATTTTATTTTATTAATTTTCATATTGTTGCAACAGCAAAATATTTAATAAAATATAAATTCAAAAAAAAAAAACGAAAAAAGGAAAAGGAAAAGCTTTTTACTAAAATATGCCCGGTAGTTAATTACAAAACTGTCAAGCGCAAAAGTATCGAACATTATGATTTCTCGAAAGCAGCAAAATTTTAATTAAATCCTTGAACCTATTTTAATATACTATATAACATGTTCTCTCTCATCTTTTATGGTTTTTCAATAGATTTTTGTACAATAAAAGCCTCAAAAACTTAATGAAATTTTGTTTGTTATAAACACTTTTTTTCATTTTTAAATAAAAAATCCATTTTAAATATCATATTTATTCGCTATGGTGTACTTATTTGGGGTAACAGCAATCGTTCACCCGTTTGTTCGGATTACAAGATAACTTGACTGATTTTAATGAAATTTATAATTTAACCTAATATTATAAAAAGAGGAAAGATTTGTATTTTTGTATGTATGTTTGTAACGAATAAACTCAAAAACTACTGGACCGATTTCAAAAATTCTTTCACCATTATCCATTATCACCATTATCCATTATCCCTGAGTAACATAGGCTATATTTATTACTAGAAAAAAAATTAGGGATCCCTACTAAAACTTAAATGATGTAATTCCTTATAATCTGTATACAATAATCCTCACATTCATGTCTGTCGTGTCTAATATTCTCTGTAGTCCTAACTTCATGCACAAATACCCTAATTGAGATTTTACAACTATTGCTTTCAATCACCCGATATTCAGTGTCATTAGCGACGGCTGGGATCCCATTGATCCATTGTAGGACCTCTATAGTCTCCAGACTGGCGCCAGGTATTCGGACTCTCAGCCGAACTCGCCGGTGGGACCCTAAACTACTCCCTCTCTCTATCTCCGTGTAAATTTCCACAAAATTTTACAAAATTAAATTACTTAATCCATAAAATAAAAAAGGTACAAAAATGTAAATAAAGTCCTGCAAAAAGATACATTTACTCTACGTTTATCTCAAATTGTTTAAAAAAAACATATAGTTACTTAAAATCGGCCTATAGCCGATTTTTTGATGCCCTATGGTAGAAATGGGGCAGAAAAACAGTCAAAACTAATAATATTTCCAGGTTTTTTCTTCATAACTTTGTTTCCTCTTTTCAAAATTTCCTCTAATTCGCAGGTAATCTAGGCCCTAATAGGATAAATCCAATACGCAAATTTTATTTAAATCAGTAAATTAGTTTTTAAAGTACATCAAAAAACAAACCTATTTTCTCCTAGGATTATTTCTTTCTCCACTATCCTCGAACGGATTTTGCTGAAATTTAACATGGTATCGTCTATTTACGTATTTAACCAATATAATTAATTTAAACAAAATTGATTTACAAATTTTCCAGTTAAATCCGAAAAACCATAAACAAAAAAACGACAAAACTTTCTGGGCACCCTAGTTTTTATTTAATAACTTCCTTCCCCTTCGGTCGATTTTGCTGAAATGCAATACCAAACGCAGTTAAGGAATAACCAACTTACATTCTAAATTTCAACAAAATCGGATAACGCGTTTTTGAGTTATCTTGTCCACAGACGGACGGACGGACATGCATAAATCGATATAACTTTTGATTCCCTGCACACAACCATACCCTTGAAATTTTTCTGCAATGATTATTTCTATGCGTTACACACTTAGTGACAAAACTAATATACCCTCTGGTAGTACCTACCATAGGGCATAATAAATGTCCACTCGTGCGAAGCCAGGACGGGCCGCTAGTTTACTATAGATTGGTCACTCTTTTCAGTTCGCTACCGAACTTACAAAGAAGCATAACTGTGGAATATTTACAATTCAGTTAGTTCAAATTTAAATTTTTCATCTAAGTTAGTTTACTCTAGTTTTTGCTATGATTTTTTTTTTCTACTTTACTTGTTAATTTTTTTATAAATCTAGTATGTTGAATAAGTTACCTAATCAATTTTCAGTTCTTTTTTCTCTATCGAATAATTATTATTAAAAACGACAGAAAGGAATTTAATTTCTTTCGGGAAAAAAAAGAAAAGAAAAAAAAAGAATTTTAATTACCTAAAGAAAAGAAAAGAAATTCTGTGAAAAAAATAACAAAAAGCGAATCAATTAAAAAATAATAATAAATAAAAGAAATTAAAACATAATGTCGGCGGCTAATGGAACAACAGCACAAATCGAAGCACCTATGTCATCTCTAAAATATGGAACTTTAATTCCTAATAGAATCTTTGTTGGTGGAATAAGCGGTGATACGACAGAATCTGAACTTTGTCGTGTATTCTCAGCTTATGGAAATGTTATATCCACGAAGATTATTGTTGATAGAGCCGGTGTCAGTAAGGGTTATGGTTTTGTAACATTTGAAACTGAACAAGAAGCACAAAGATTACAAAATGATGGTGAATGTGTTATTTTACACGATAGAAAGGTGAATATTGCTCAAGCTATAAAGAAACAAACGGTTTGTGCAAATAATGGTGCTGTTTATTATGCCGCAACACCTCCGGCTCCTATAAGTAACATACCGTCTCTTGATCAGTTTACCGCTGTATATCCACCAGGTAATTAAATAATTTTTATAATTTTCATTTCAAATTTTTTGTTAATTAAATATATATATTTTTTTTTGTTTTTTGTTTTCATATAATATCAGGTGTGTCAACGATATACCCACCGTCGATGCCGTATCATCCATTTTATCCGTATTACAGTGTCCCAATGAATATTCCCACCATCTGGTCTCAGAATTATCAAGATTTGAACAAACTTGAATTGGACTGATTTGATCAAAAAAAAACCAAGAAAAAATGAAGAAAATGAAGAAAATTCAAATTTTTAATTTAAAAAAAAATATTACTAATAATATTTTATCAAACATTTTAATTTTGTTATTTCGTTTCAAAATAATTTAAATAAATAAAAAAACGTTTAAAAAAATTATAAAAATACATTTTTGGGAATGTGTAAAAAGAAAATGTCAGGAAACTTTATTTCGAAGAGGTTTTTTTTTTTATTTTCTTTTGCCAGAAGCGTATCCATTGAAAGAAGATATTTCAGCAACGACTGTTAGCAAAGACAATAGGGCTCGTCAGGCGTTAGTTTGCAAACTTGCGAAATTATTTGATTATTTTTTTGACAATCCATTGAACTAATCAAAATGCTTAAAAGACTTCGCAAATTTGCGAAGCTTCTGTCAAAAATAAATATACCCTGGAGCTGATTAAATTTTTCATTTTTAACAAATGCATTTTTGAATTTATTTTAATTGTTTTTCTTTTGGAAATGAATACCGAAAACTATTAAATTGTATAAAATGCCAGGAAAAAGGGAATTAGTGGAATTTTAAAATGCTAAAATGAAAAATGAAAAATTATATTTGCGAAACGTTGTCACGGATGCAGATAATTTTAACATTTCCCTGATTTCATCTGAATTGGTATACGGGCAATCGTAATCGACTGCCAGGAGTTTTTTTTAAAAGTTCAGAAAATGAATTTGATCATTCAAATTTTTTAAAAACTATTAAAAATACTTTTAAAAAGATTAAACCAAAAGAAATTAACCACCATAGCTTATTAAAAATTTTTGTAAATAAAGAATTAACATCTTATAATTACATATTTGTTAAAAAAGAAGGACTACATCCTACTTTAAATCCCCCTTATGACGGGCTCTTTAAAGTTAAAAAAAAAAACAGATAACCACATTTTCATACTTAAAAAAAAAAACAAGATTGTGCACCTTAATCCGTTTTGGAGCAGAAGTGGAGAGCTCACATCACTCTTTAGCTTCTTGTTTCGATTCAAGATCATGATGGTGGGCCCCAAGTCTTATCCATAGTGATGAATCGACGTACGAAATCCATTTTATCTAGCTTAAAACGGTCCAAATGTTGTTGAGAAAATCGCATTCGAAGGTGTTTTTGTTACATTGTTAGCGCATCCGGCACCGATTTTGTACAAACCTTTTTGAAACCTAAAACTTCAGCTAGAGATGTGATGTACTGATCTATGTGAGATGTCTATGGTGTCAGCTATCTCATCTAAAAGTCACTCGTCGATCTTCCAAAACAATATCTTGTATTTTTTTGTATGTTTACTGTTGCTGATACACTTTTTGGCTTTATTGAGATCGTATAACGGCTAAAATTGATATATAGGGTATCCCAAATAAAAGTGCAAGATTTGATTTGCGTAACTGAAGTTTGTGTATATCTCGGGTATTCTGCATCTTATAAAGACGACCCATACCTCATTCGACGATCAATTTAATAAGGAATTAAATGCCAATCATCGTTTTCAAAAAATTCCATTTTAGGACAGGAAACACAAGAATTCTCTTGTATGAAGGTATAGGTATATGTCAGGTATTCTGGGTCCTACAGGTATGAATTATACCTCATTCGATAGGGAATTTAATAATTAATTAAATAAAGAATGCTCCGAAAGAAATGCACAATTTGAATTTTGTGGAATTGTCTTTTTGACAACAGTAGGCGCTCGAAACTTGACAAACTGTCAATAATAATGTCGTTCCTTCGTGTAAAGTTCCATGACTATTAATAGCAACAATGGTAGATGACAGATGTGAAGATTTCAGTACTCTAAACGTTTAATGAAACGAAAATAGTACGACATTTAAATCTGGCGCTATTATGGAGACACCCTTTAAAGGAACTTATGTAGTCCAGCGGTTGTTTAAGAACTACCTCAAGAATATGAATTTCTAATCAGAATCGATGAGATTAAAATGTGATTATAATATTATTCTTTTATCGCAAATGTAAAAAAATTAAGAATATTATATATTTGTTGTATAAAATGTCTGGAATTGACGTAGAACACACGCTGTATATACGCTGTGTGTATATCGAGGTATATCTAACTATTTTATCCAATATATAAAAATATGAAAATTTGATTGTCATAAAGGTTCTTTGAAATCAACAACAGAAATTCAGATTTTGAAGAACTTATATACCTAAGAGAGACACTGATGTTTTATATGAAAATACAAGAGTATTGTGAATTTTGGTTTTGCGTCAGTAACAGAGATTCTCGAAAAAGCTTTACTAATTTCCTTTTTTTTTTATTTATTTCATAAAAGAAAAGCTATTCTATATTAAAGGTGGTTAGTAACAAATTTTGTGATATTGTAAAAGAAATAAATTCAGTTTAATTAGGTCCTAGAAATACATTAATGAAAGAAATTCCATAATTTTTGTCACAGATTTTCCAGAAGGCATGCACATTTGTAATAATAATTGGTGAAGTTTAAAATCTTAGATGTTTTCTTTGTAAATTACATCAATTCCCTTAAAAATATTGAACGATTCACTTGAGGTCGAATAAGATTGTGATGAAGATGAAATTCATTTTCCATCAAAACCAGCTCATAAAAATCAAAAAACCATTGCAAAAATCATGAAATTAAAGTACGAATTGCTAGAATATCCACCGTGTATTCACCAGATTTGCCTCCCAGTGACTTCCATCTATTTCCAAACCTGAAAAAATTCATGCTCGGACAACAGTTTTCATCAAATGAAGAGATCATAGCAGCTGTAGGAGGCGTATTTTGGAGGCCTATACCGGATTTTCATTTCAGGGATGGAATCCTTTAATTGGAGAATCATTGGAACAAGTGTATTGAAGTTCAGTTCAGTTCAATAAAATGCATTTCATTTACAAAAACATTTAGTAATTTAAAATCGGCCTATAGCCGATTTTTTGATATCCTATGGCAGGAAATGGGTCAGAAAAACTGTCAAAACTAACATTATTTCAAGGTTTTTTCTTCATAACTTAGTTTCCTCTTTTCAAAATTCCTTCCAATTTGCAGGTAACCTAGACCCTAATAGCATAAGTCTAATTTGTAAATTGTATTCAAATCGGTGTATTAGTTTTTAAAGTACATCAAAAAAAACTTTATGGACAAACTTATTTTCTCCTAGAATTATTTCCTTCTGTTTTATCCTTGGACCGATTTGACTGAAATTGAAACATGATATCGTCTGTTTATATAGTTAACCTGCATAATTAATTTCAATAAAATTGATTAACAAATTTTCCAATTAAATCCGAAAAACCATAAACAAAAAAACGACAAAACTTTCTGGTCACCCTGGTTTTTCGTTTATAACTTTGCTCCCCCTGGATCGATTTTGCTCAAATGCAATACGAAACCAAGTTAAGGAATAAGCAACCCACATTCTAAATTTCATCAAAATCGTATAACGCGTTTTTGAATTATCTTGTATACGGACGGACGGACGGACGGACATGCAGAAATCGATATAACTTTTGATTCCTGACACAACCATACCATTAAAACCTTTCTACGACGATTATTTCGATGTGTTACAAATGGACAAAACTAATATACCCTCAGGTAGTACCTACCATAGAGCATTAACAGTATTTTTCTTGTCGAGGCTGAGAAACTATTTAGCAGCCTAGTATCACAGGATTCGGTTTGAATGTGGACCAAATCTGACAAACTCGTTGGAAAATTATTAAAATATTTTAACTTTTTCGAGGTGTAATTTCAAGTTTGACAAACGTTCTTGCTTTTTATATAAAGTAAGATAGAAAAATGTTCGCTGGCTCTTACATCTCATCTCCACACGACATAAATTCAGTCAGATATTATTTTAGTAAATGTCAATTGGGAACGTTAGTGGGTCGATTTTGTCATAATATTTCATCTCCACAGGACAGAACAGCAGACATAACACCTGTTCTGATTGAATTCATGTCGTGTGTAGACTCCACATTAGAATAAGCCACCTACAAGTATAGACAGGCTGTTAGGTTTTTATAAAGGATTGACCATCTATGGGCCAGTTTTTTAGACACAAATCTTACAAACTGGTTGGAAAAAGAGTAAAATGTTTTGAGATTTTCGGACAAGATTTTGACAAACTTGTTGAAGTGTCTCTGTGATTAATTTTATTAAATGCTTTAACATGATTAAAAATCTCCTGATTTAAAAAAAAATACTCCAAGAGTCAATAACTTTAAAGAAGCATAATATTTCCCAAAGGAGTATTTATGACCAGCTAAATTGATATGGAATTATTATCAATAGAATAATTGCCAAAATTCTAATTATTAAATAATTATTGAATTGAAATAATTGAAAACTAAAATACATATATCAATTTATAGCCGGCACATAATTTATTTATTAGAAAATGAGTAAAAAAAAAAAAAAAACTAACCTCTTGAAATATTTAATGTTTCCTTTTCTTGAAAAACTCTTTCAAAATCCAATGCAGTTTCGTTATTTTCTAAACACTTCACTATTTTTAATAAATTTCACTAATATTTTGTCCATTTTATGATTACTTTAACATTAAAATAATTTCCTAAATTTAATTATTTTCAATTTTTATGAAACTCAATAAGTTTTTAGCGACTATACACAAATTAGACGCGCCAACGAATCATATAAAGATTTTTTTATAAAGTACAGACGCTCGATTAAAGACGGGGCGGTACATGGTTTAGTCTATAGAAAAATTTGTATAAGAATTTAATTTTCAGTACAAAAAATTAGGTTAATCATTTAATTTAGGGAAATTTTATTAATTAAAAAAGGATTCATTAATTTTTTAGTCGTTTTTGCGTTAATACTTTTTAAATTTTAACGATAAAAACTGTTTTTATTTGATTTCAAAAATACCTGCCTTGTGGCGATTGCTTCATGTTCTTTTGATTTTGTCGATCCTTAGTCTTACTTTTTTGAGCTTGTGTAGTGCAGTGTTTTTTGCTTAGTTTTTTATAAACTTTATTTTTTTTTTACTTTTTAATTAAATTATTTAAAGTTAATTTGTGTTTTTAAATAAAGAATTAATATTTATTTACTTATTTATTTATTAATATTATTATTTATAAAAAAAAAAACGAATCATTGTAAATTTTGGTGGCAAATTTTTTTTTTTTTTGTGACAAATGTGAAATTGGTGGGAACGAATTTTTTAAAAATTTAATTTCTAAAAGTTTAGGTAAGTATTAAAATATATTAAAATTAATATCTTTTACCCCACGATTCCATTGGACTTATTTCAAGACTAAATTTTCAGTCGGGCTGACAAAAAAGTCCAAAATTTTAGAGTTCTCCATTAGACTTTTTTTCAGTCCGACTGAAAATATGTCTTGAAATTAGTCTAATGGAGTCGTGTGGTCACATATTTAGCAATTTTATTAAAAACACCTAAAATTTCGTTGTGATCCAATTACAGTTTGTAAATTATGTACGGGCCAGAATATAAATTAGTCTTTTAAAGAAAAAAAAAGTTACGATTGTGATGACATGTTATGATAGTCATAATTTGTTATGACTGTGTCAAAAATTAGGCCTGTAAATGGCAAATTTAAATGGCTAAGTATTTAAACAATCACAGTGATTTGTACGTGTGGATTTGTATAACTGTTTTGCCTTCAAAATTTCAGGAATCATCATCTTCAGTTAGTTGTTTGGTGCGCCAAACTTTTTATCAGTAACAATCATACCATAAGTGAATAAGGACTGAATCAGTGTAGGCCTGATCGCCGAATGATGCTGGAACTCTAGCGGAAAATCCTTAGAACCAGTGTGGGTATTGTTAGAGGACATTGCTCCTTGAACAAACACATATTGAAAATACGGGTGATTGCGAGTCCATTATGTATAGCCTGTCTGGAGGAAAATGAGTCAGCAGCATTTTCTAGAACGAGGCTTACTACAGTGGGTGCGTTTACTCTGAGTAAGAAGAGGTTAGCAAATCTGGATCTAATTACGGTGCTGACATTCATTATAAGAACTAATCGGTTCGAGGAAGAGTCTTAGCCTCAAAGGAAATTTTAACAGTTGGTACTTGCTAAGGTCCACCGATACTACAATATCATAGAATCGTAAGTATTTTGAAAAGACCAAGTTTTATATGAAAATTGTAAATTCAATAACTTTTTTTGCTTAGTGAAGTATGCTGCTTTTACAGGTTTAGAGCGGCTTGAAGCCTTGATTTATAAGTATGGTAAGAAAAGTAAGGATTTCATATATTTTAACTTCTTACTTTCTTACGTTGTTACTTTCTTATCATGCTTATAAACCAGGCAGAAGTTTTATATACGTCTTTATTGTCCATCTCATATAAACCAATCATATTCACCTGAATTTCTGGACTATTTTTTATAAAATAAATTTTCTATTATCCGTTTTACAATCTCAATTTCTTTATATATCTTCAACGTATTCATTTTAGCTAAAAGAAAATTACCTAATAAGAATTCCTTTCCTTACCTTACCTTTCTTCTTCATATAAATTCCAATAAATCGTATTTAAAACTTGTTGTTATCGCTTCAGGTTAAAAATAATTGACACCTATTATATCTCATGTTCACAGAGAATATTATTATTATTATTCAAGAGATTATTTTCGCTCGGAAGTTACTCAAAAAATTTTTCCCATTTTAATTAATTTCCCACGTTTCCTCCATAAAAACCGCATTTTATAAAAAAACGATTCGAATATTTTTTTTCTTTTTTTTTGATATTCGACAAGGGAAAAACCTATATATTTGGATGTATGTATGCGGACTTTGAAAATTTAATTTGAAATTTAAATATTGACAGGGTGTGGTAATCAATGCAGATACATCCTTTATATTATTCAAACACATGCATATATTCTCATAACATAACTCAATTATACAAGGTGTTTAAAGTCTTATCAATTTTCTGTTATATTTTGATAATTATTAAGACGGTGTTCGCTTTTTTGGTTATTTCCATAATTCTTATAGTATTAAGTATGTGTCTTTAAGTACGGTCCAAATGCTCAGTCTTTTTGCACAGTCGTAGTTTGGACAGTTTTTCTGTGGGAAAGCCTGCGCAAATTTTATGTCCACACGATACTGTCTTTTCCATATTTTTACACAGTTTTCTTTGGAACTTCTTAATGTCAAGATATTGTGCTTAGAACTTTTAATAATGAATAGTTTAAGCTTAACTCCTCTAAAAAAGTCTCTTGAAGACATTTTCGTGCCTTTCGCCCTTCGCAATTGCATGAAAACTGTGTAAAATAATGAGTTTTCGTCCACACGCTACGATTTGCATGCACGTACCACAGTTATTTTTCAGACACGATCTGAAATCGCACAAGCCGCACTTTTGCCTGCGCAAACGAACTGTGACTTTTCCAGACGCTCAGTTTTGCATGCGCAAATCTGATTTGCGCAGACAAAACTGAGTAAAAAACTGTGCGTTTGGATGCCTCTTTAAAGAAATTCAAAAAATTATAGAAGTCGCAAAGGGTTGAAGGATTCCGAGTCAAAATGTTAAAGTTCAAATATATTTTTCCCAGACTTTAGTCCAGAACTAGTGAGCCATAGATTAGTATACCTAGATTTCCAAGCCAAATGAGCAGCGTGATGTTCAGTATTGTTGTTGTAGGTGAACTTAAAGAAGAATGGATGTAAGTTTAATGTGAAAGAAAGAGAAGAATCTATATTGTGTCGCGATATCACGATACAAAAAGAATCAGTTGAATGCACAGTCGCTGGAAGTCTTTATTATTAAACTATGACTGAGCTGATTGACTTCTTCTTTTAGATATATATTCTGTGTATACTATATGTCGCTATCGTTAGAATTAGGACTACTTCAGTATTTTAAAACTTCTGACTTTTTTGGATTAGTAAAACCCAAAAAAGTGGCCAAAGGCACGATACTTTACCTTTAGCGATTAGTAATTTAAACCGGCTTAACAAGAAAAAACAGAAAATTCTAGTTCCAATGATTTAATTAGTTTAGATTTAATTAGATTTGAGACAAGATTCAAATATATTTTTGAAAACAAGAAACTCCATGCCTGAAGAAGACTATAGGAAGCTTTAATACAAACGATTCTATGATGTAAAGATAGATAACGCAACGACAAGTAGTAATTATTTCGATTACAATTTAAATAAACAATTATTGGCAAAAAATTTCTGAAATTGGGAAAGATTTCTAATAGTCCCAAAGGAAAGTTTATGTGAAGAAATCCATAAACTGGAAACTTTCCATTTCCTACTACTGGCCAGGTTCTATGCAAAAAAACGGAGGCAAGTCAATTTAACTGTCTTCTTTTGAACTCAAATTTACATGATTAAAGGAATTTTGTAGATACAGAACTAAATAATAGTCTGAAAATGTAAGATAAGGACTATCCGGCAGATATATCGAAAGTGTCCAGCAAAACTTTCTGAAGTTTCAAATTTGCATGTGGTTTAAGCTGGTTGGATGGTTTTCAGAGTTCGATTTCGATATGTTAAGATTCTGAGCAATATCTAACCAGGTTGTTCCGTTCAAATATCAGGACTTGTGAAGTTCTCGTTCGTAAGAAAAATTTAGGAAACAAAAAGTCATTGGCAGTGGTCATTCGAACGTAATTAAATGAATGTAAAATCTAATTAAAGAATGTCTATCGAATAATCTTGTACTCATTGGTAAACAAGTAATAGGCAAATTAGACTTGAAACACCTTGTACTATATAGGTACTTCCAGTACACACATTTTTTCCCTTTTATATATTTTTGGTGTACGCATTTCAATTCGAATTTTGGTTCCGACGACTAATATCACATCGAAATTATCCATCCCACCATCATCATCATTAAAACAAAATTCAACCCAACCCCATTCCATATTATTATATATTATAAGCTCTCCGGCTCTCCGACATTATCGAGGTGAATGAAGAAAATATAATTGGAAAATGTCTGACACTGCAATTGAAGATAAAGCATGTCTCAGCATTTAATAGTCCCATACTCGTTTGATAGAAGTTTTTCATTTTCATTTTTTTTTGTGGTTGAGAAAGGAAAACATCCCCGAACGAGTGTAGAAAATAAACAGGAGATAAGAGAAGTGCTATTTGCACATTCCATAAGAAGATGAGATATTGTTATTTTTCTTCTTTTTTGGTGTATAAATAGTTTTCGGTTTTGATCCTGATTTTTGGGTTGTTTGATTTCAGAATGAAATCCTGTTTATTTTCATATATTTACGGATCCCTCCAGTTATGGGAATAGAAAAATTCGGCGTATTGGAAAGCAAATATATTGTATGGTAGAAGAATTCCGATATTATTGTCAGCATTTGTTTGGTATAGTAAGATTTGAATCCTTTTTTTGGGGGTGGAATGATGACGATGCAATGGGATTGTTATTTGTTTTGTATAAAGTTTCTTTTTATACATTTTTATATGAACGAGAGAGATTTCAAAGGAAACTTCTGAATCATTATCACAGAAAAAAAAATATATGGTAGTAACTTAAAATTGGCCTATAGCCGGTATTTTTGGTTTAATGGGTTTGTTAATAAGCAAAATTATCGCTTCTGGAATGAGAAACAATCCAGAAGAGACTAGAGATCTCATTACATCCAGAAAAATATGCCATTTGGTGCGGTTTGTGTTCTGGTGGCATCATTGGTCCTTATTTCTTAAAATATGAGGCAGAAGCTTGTGTTAGGCTCAATGGAAAACATTACAGGACTATGACATAAACCATATGGCGTTAATGCGTATTCGAGAAATCGTCCTGTAAATTGGCCGCAAAGTTTATGTGATCCGACTATTTCCTATTGGGTTACGTGAAGTCATTCGTGTATGCTAATATAACAGCAATAATTGACAACTTGGAAGCCAACATCGTACGACATTGTTCGCCTGGGCCAATTTTGGTGAAATGTAATACCAAATCGAGTTAAGGGATAACCAACCAATATTGTAAATTTCATTAAAATCGGGCAACATGTCTTTGAGTTATTTTCTTATACACATAAATCGATAGAACTTTTGATCCTCTTCTTGATAGATTTGAAAGCGTTGTCTGATATGGTTATTTCTACCATAGGAGGGCATACAAAAATAAGTAAACAAATTCCTAAATTACTCTCCAAAAAAAAAATGCTGATTTTCATAAAACATTATTAAAGCTTATTTTTTATGAGAAGCTTTATGAATTAAATGATTTTATCTAATGAATTATAGTTCAGTGAGCCTTTGACAAAAAAAATTTATGGAAAAACTTTTCGCATAAAAGAAAAACCTTTGATTTGTGATTGGGCTGTTTTTTGGAAATTGCGAATGGTTTAGAATATTTTTGGTTGCTTAATTTTTTTTTAAATTAAAAGTAATATCGAATAAAATTGTTTACATGTCCCAGCCCCAGAGTACGTTTTCTTAATTTCGGGTAAGATTTTCACACATTATAGATTTCAATTTCTTTTATACCATCTCGGATGTTATCTTCTAGGTCTGGAATGGTCTGTGGACAAAAGTTTCACTTGTCAAATAACCCAAAAAATAAGAACGCAAACATGTCAACTCTCATGATCTAGGTGGTCATCACCAGGGAGGGCTACGATTGTATAATAGATGAAGTAACATTTTACAGTGGATTTGTATTACTTAACCCTTTAGCGCCCACTGTCCTCATTTGAGGACAGGTCATATTTTGACCTGTAGATCAGTCCTATCGCGATCTGGGGGCGTGTAGTGCCCTATTCTGTATTGTTTCAGTTGCGGTCTGTCTGCTCAAGTGTAGGCGGATAACTGTAGGCGGGTAAAAAATGCCATTCCTTACTTGAAGGTGGTCTAGTTGAAAAAATATATCGAGATTACAAACATAAATCAAAGGCGTTAATGGGTTAATAAAAAAACTAGGTAATAAGGATATATTTGTCCACGTTTTCCTCAGCTAAGGGTTGTGAGTCTTGAACTTCACCATTATTAATTTTGTTGGAACTTGGTGGTTGCTGTTACACTAATGTAGAATAGCTTTGTCGTATTTATTATTAGTAGAAAGCGGATAACAAAACAACTAAACAAGTAGATATATAGCAATACATGATTATTATGACGAACTGAGTTGAACATAGATTGTTCTCTGTATCATGTTTGATTATCTGATATAAATCAGCATGGAAGGAAATCATTGGAGCATGCGATAATGCCAAATTAATATCTTCCTGACACATTTCAAACCCATAAAAGAATCCATTCTTATTTATTCTTATTTCTATCAAGCATAGCAATAGAAACAATTAATCAGACTTGGACTAATATGAAGGAGTATAGGAAAGAATTAATACTATGGTTATAAAAGTGAATGTTACGTTATTACTTTATGTTCCATGACTCTCTAAAAATGGCAAAACGTCCCTAGGTCGGTAAATACTGGACGAATTTTTATGAAACTTTGGAATTTAGATAGACTAACTTAAAAGCCTATGATATCCCTCCATTCGCTAGGAGGTCCGCGGAGGGCAAAAATAGAAAAGCATCTCTAATTCGCTCAATACTAGTCGGATTTTTATTAAACTTGGAATTTATATTTTAAATGGACCGTAGTTAAGCACAAGTTGTGAGAGCTGGAAAAATAGTAAAACTTTCTTAATTCGGTAAATACTGGACGTATTTATATATATCTATATATACAACATTTAATTATAATATGATTACAATTAACATGAAGAGAACTAAACATTGTTACCCTGATTTCTTTTTGTTCAGATCAAAACCTTTCTTTCCACCAATATAATCATTAAATGAACGATTCCATCGGAACGAATCTTTAAGAATTGTCGGACTCGAGGAGAATTGAGTCCCAGAATAGAATTTTTTTTTGTCCATCACTAGTTTTAAGCTAAAATATTACGCTCATGCGAAAACTTACCTTTTTTTTTTCTAAGGGAGTAGGAATTATGTTATAATTTTTTAGTCGAAACTCGTTGATGCCAAAGTAACATATTTTAGTAACATATTTTAGTAACATACTTTCGTCAAGAAAAGGACCAAACACTGGTAGAAATAAAGAAATTGTTCGATCTTGTGCCAAGCTTGCACCAATAAGAGCTGAATATGGCACAAGACTGTAGGATTTATCATTAAAGTAAACACGAAGCAAGTTTCGAAACTGTCGTTCACCATTTTCCCAATTCTCTCAATTAACCAAATAAATACAGTGTACCTGAATTGTCATACAATGTGTACAAAGGGTGCCAAGTATTGTACGCAAGTATCCTTACTATACTTTACCTGATCTGGTCCATGATTGGTGTACCAAGGCTTTGGTAATGATTCACAAAAACAATGAGCTGAAGCTTATACCAATGAGGAGTTCTCAGAGTTTGGACTCGCTGTCAATCTCGGCACTTTCTATCAGGGGATATATTGCAGGCAGATTTATTAGTTATTAGAAATGGGGTCGGCTGGGGAAAATTTATAATAAGAAAAAGAAGTTTACGTTTTTTTTTTATATTTAATTTTTATTAAATTAAAAGACATCATTTTGGTATTTTTCTTAATTTTTTTTTTTTTTGTAATTTGAGAATTCATTTTTTTTTTTATAATTTTTAACAAATTTTTTTTTGTTTTTGGTAGAAAATAAAATTTTTTTCTTTTATTTCTTAAAATTTTTCTTAAACATTATTTAAACAAAATCTTTTGTGTTTGTGCGAAATTTTATTGATTTCTCTTTTTTTTTCTTCTCAGTGCAACTACTAATACAAATTATACTCAGAGATTTATTACGTTTAATATTATTTCTTTTTGTATTAAACCAGGATCATTTGTAAACCGAAGATAAGCCTTTTTCGGGGTTCCTTAACGTTATATAAGTATATCAGTATTATGACTTCAAGATTACTTGTTCAGCCGATTCGAAACTTGTATTCAATGTTCATTTTTTGCAGCTACAGCTTAAGCTCGGTTTAGAGCTTAAGTTGTAAAATGCATTTCATAGTCAAAGCTTAAGTTTATATCAGAGACACATACTTGCCAAAATCATTTAAGCTTAATCTTGCAAGAAAAATTTAAGCATAGCTTAAATCGATAACATAGCTTAAGTTAAGCTAGGCTTAGAGTTTTATTGTGAAATGAAGCTCTCGAATTCGCTATTGAAAATTAAAGAGTATTTTGTTGGTAATATTGTATATTGTATAACTTAGGAATAAGAAGATGAATCCAGTCTTCAGTCTTTTAAAAGC
This sequence comes from Xylophagus ater, assembly GCA_963422695.1. Taxonomy (NCBI): domain Eukaryota; kingdom Metazoa; phylum Arthropoda; class Insecta; order Diptera; family Xylophagidae; genus Xylophagus; species Xylophagus ater. The sequence continues at coordinate 44,133,827 of OY730484.1, forward strand.
TGGCTGTAGGAATCTTCAAGTTTTTCCTGTTAAAAAAAGGGACTCTAATCTCAGAGATTTATAGAACTGTTAAAAGTTATATCAAGAAAATAGACTCAAAACTCTGAAAAGAACGAAAAATCTCATCACAAGTCTTCACAACAAGAGACTTTTTAATCTGGTGACTCATTTTTTGGGTCTGCGAAGAGATAAGTCTTTTCAGAATAAGTCTTTTGACTGTGTACACAGAACTCTTTGTTTTTAATCTCCAAAGACATTTAGTGTTTTTATGTACGATTTTAATCCTTTCAAATATTTCAAATTAGTCTCTGGAAACTGGAGATATTCATTTAAGATTTTTTGAAAGACTGGAGACTTTATGAAAAGACTACCTGTTTTTGAAATACACCATAGGGGACCTAAGACTGAAGACTATCTCAGGAGACGTGCTTTTTGAGGAGACTTTTCGAGTCCCCGATGTATAAACACAGATCTTTTATGGGTCTACCGTCGAAAGTGGTCTCCCCGGAGACCAAAGTTTTAACTCTTACCTTTAGTGACAGTTTGTAGTCCATCTTTAAATCTTCCATCTCCGGGTGCAATTGTAAGGAAACATTCAATTGTTGTAGCTCTTTTTTTATTCGCTGAATTCTAAGTAAATTGACTGATTTCGGTTTACAGAACCTTAATTATTGATTTTTAATTTGTGTGCTTTTTGATTACTAATAATAATATTAAAATTGACAATCATTTGGTTTATTATTTGGTTTCTATTTTATGGAATTATTAAATGTGTGTAGAAATTTAAAAGAGTTATTTTAAAAAGTGTGAATCCAGAACACATTTTCCTTATTTTTTCTTCCTGTTTTTATTTTATTTTATTTCATTTTTTTTGGAGAGATTTCTTTAATAATAATTTAAACTACAAAATATTAATTAATTAATTAATTTTTTTTTAAATATATATTCTTAAGTAAAAACTATTGCACAGATTTTCTATAATATTGACTAATTAATATCATTATTAAAAAATAAAATAGTATTTATTTTAAACTTTCTATGGTCCTTAATAGTGTATCCTTAATTTTGTATCATTGGAAATGTACCCGACGTGATAGGTCTAAATATCGTGAGTTAGTCGAAAAGGAAATATAAGAACTTTGTATAACTCTTTGTCTAGTAACTACAATTAGAAGCTGCAAAACCGTTTTTATTTCATATACTTGTAGTACAGTGTCCGGCAATTGAAGTGTCCGAATTAAAAAATGCTATAATTTTTTTATTTATTGCTCGGTTTTATTAAAATTTATGGAAATGATAGTTTATAATACATAATCCAATTATTGGAATAGTATGTAATCGCCGCGTTTTGCCTTAACCACCACTTAAGCGATGCACACTATGCTCGCACGATGTCTTGGCTTAAATGGTTCCACATTCACGAGTTAAATCTTTTTCGAAGCCAGCTTGTAAAATTCCCCAAATGGAATAATCCATCGGATTCAGATCTGATGAATACGATGAATTTCGATGTTTGAGTTTCCAATCAAATGAAGCGGAACAATTGAATTTCGTTTAAGATCCATTGTACAAAAAATATTGTAAGAACGCGTCTTTTCACCAACAAACAGTTTTTACTACTGACAGACAATATGTCAAGGAACATTCATGTCAAATTTTAGTATTGCAAGATGTGCGGTTTACATTTGGCAACGATTTGAATTAGACGGAGACTTCAATTGCCGGAACCGCTATTTCCGTAAATTTGCTAAAAATTGCATATTTTCAGGCGTACATAAAATTATTTTTACTGATATCAGTCAAGGTAATGGTTTTCGTCACACTCAATTACTTAAAGAATTCATTACAGCAGAATAGCTGAATAGTTGATGTAATTAATCTATCAATAAACTTGAATTTCAACGAAAAAAAGACCAGAATTTTCTGGAAATAAATGAATTATTCAAGAATGAAAAATCTGCAAGACGTCTGCGATACGGATTGTATTTTTATTGCTTTTAGAGACACCTTTTAGAGAATATACTAAACCAAATCAAGGATCTAAAATTTTTGAAGATACTAAATTTTAGGACCATAAAAAGGATTTCATCGTTAAAAAAAAAATAGTATTAGAAATTAAAGAATACACGGTAACAGTTTCCCTTAGGGTTTTTTTGGGGTTTGGGGAAAAAAATATAACAAATACTTAAAAGAAAAAAAAAATTGTTTCGTCAATATGACAACATGATCTTAAAGTCTAAAAAGGTAAATAACATATAATCATATATATATATATATATATAAATCTAAACTATGATTAATCTTAGTAGTAGCTTTTTTTTTGTTTTTAGTACAATAAAATGAGGATCTATATTAAGAGAAAAATACTTTTGACTTTTGTTTTTCCAGATTCTCGTTTCTTTTTTTAGTTTAGTTTAGTTTTAATTTGACTAGCACAAGTATTTCTTTTTCGGTTTCATCATACGAATACGTCATTTACTACCGCCACCAGAATTTACACCATTCGTAACATTTGGTGGTGGCTGCTGTGCGGGTACTACTCCTCCTCCAGATTGTGATGATGATGATTGTTGTGATTGAGTTGGAGGTGATGATCTAGCAAGTTGTGAACGTAATTGTTGGGTTGTATGTTTTGTTGTTGCAACCGAATTAGGAACATCAGAACGGGCATTACCACATATCTGAAAAGAGAAATTTGAAAGGAAAATTTTTAAGATTTCGGATGTTTGGAGAAGATAGAAAAGGTAGAACTCTGGAATAACAATAATAATAATAAATATAATTCAGTATTTAATGGAACCGCGAGGGTAGTAGCAGTAGTATAGTATCACGAATTCCACGAAACGAAGAAAATTACTTTTATCGATTATTTCTAAACCCTTTTGTTTGGTTGTTACAGAGCACCCTCGTCTTTTTTATTTGTTTAACGCATTTGTAGAAAGCAATCAGAAAAAAGAAGAGTACGTTAAACGGTTACACCTGAGACTGTTATTTGGTTCCGAAATTTATTTGGCCTACTGCCTCCTTTTCAAAAGAAAAAAAAAATTACTCAATGCTCCCTTGGAAATGTACTTTTTTTAAGCGAACAAACAAGAAGATGCAGATGACAAGTTTGCATTATTTTATGTATCTACATTTCTACCTACCCAGAACCCCTTTCTCTGGTTCGCTTCCACATCTACCAAAGAACTACATCGTCCACGTTGGGAAACATTACTTTAAACTATTTCTTAAACACGTATTTCAACATTAATTTAATGAATAAATGAATAATAAAATATAAATCTTATAATATTTACTTGGTGATGGTGTTCCCAATCTTTATGCTGACAAAATGCACCACAATATCTTGCTAAATTACATCCAGAACATGTTTCATTAGCTTTTCGGCCGCAATTCCAACATGCCTGAAGAGAGAAAAACCAAAAAATTTTAGTCAATATTAAATGAATTTTGAAAAATTAAAAAATTTTTTTTTATCATTATTATATTGGATAGGCTAAAAAGTCAGCAAAAAAAAGGCATTGATTGAATTCAATCAGTGAGGAGATTGCTCAGAATCTTAACATATCGAAATCGAACGTTGAAAACCAATCAAAGAGAAGAATCGAGGAATCGTAAAAGTGTGGTGATTTATCGTGATAACATACGTTTCTGATAACCTAGCAAAAATTGATAGAACTTGGGTTGAGAAATGTTGATACATCGTATGTTACCAAACTACCATTTGTTTCGATCCTGGTCTCTTTTACCGCCAAACCATTAGGATGATTGTGGGCATTGTGACAGGACACTGGTCCCTGAATGAACGTAAGTGAAAAATAGGGTTGGCTGAGGGTCTAACATGTGGTGCCTGTCTGGAGAAAATGAGTTAGCAAACGTTTTTTTGTGTGAATGCCCGGCCTTTTCTAAAACGAGACTTTCTACACTTGGTGCATGCACTCTGAGTAAGGTGTTGGCACTAATTAGAAAGACTAACCAGTTATTGGAAGAGAATCAGCTTCTGAATAAATTTTAGGAGGATGTACAGTGGGACGAGAAGCCTGTGAAAATGACTTATCTCTATTTTTCACCTACAAAACCCAAAAGTTCTTCAGGAACGGGATAATGGCTCTGCCAGGAAAATGCTAAAAAGTCATAGACCAAAATGGACAATATATTGTTTAAAAAAAATTTTGGTTTTCATTTATATAGAATAATAACGCGAAGACTCGTTGACCCATCCAATATTTTGTTTGCCAGAAGCACAAAAATGACTTCAGTTGTTCGGATTTCTTCGATTTTGTTACCCAACTTTTTCGGTTTATAAATGAAGAAGCCCGTTTAATATTGCATATTAATGATATTTTGAAAAGTTCCAAAAATTGGAAATGGAAATCGAAACGAAAGATAAAGTACTGACATTTTGGAGCTAATTTTATATTATGACTTGAAAAAATATATTTGAAATTTTACTTACATTCTGTCCAGTTGATAATGATGATGATTTATTTTCAACATCATTGTCATTTTGATGTTTACTCATATCAACAAAAAATTTCTCCATTTTTAATCTTTCTTGGGCCATAATTTCAGCAGCTCTGGTTTCAGATGCAGCAACAGCTCTTTGAATTTCAATAACTGCTTGCCGTTTAACCTTTAAATAGAAAAGACATAAACCATTTAATTGAGTAGTTATTGATTATGATTTTTAAAGAATAAAAAAAAACAAGAATGTGATCCTTCCCAGCGAGCATTCGCCGCCAGGTTCCTGTCAATAGTAACAATACTAAGTGTATCAAAAAGTTCTTGGCATACACCTACTATAGTCATGAGTAGCAGTTACGTAGGAGCTCTACTAAAAATACTAGCTCGACCAATCAATATAAAACCAACTATACAAACCTGATTAACAGCTTCTTCAGCATTACGTTTAAATTCGGCAACTTTCTCTTCAGTTTGTCGTCGAATTTCTGTAATTGTTGTATCAGAAAAATTTGTTTGTTGTTGCTGTTGTTGCTGTTGATCAACACCTCTCTGCTGTAATATTGTAATAGCACGTTTTGTCTTATCAACCATACCAGATATACAATTTAACATTGTATGAATATTTTTCCATTCTTCTTCACCACCCATACGATTAATCCTTTGACTATCTGAACATCTTGAATCACGTTCATCTCTATGATTTGACTATAATTATATCAAACAAGAAAGATGATAATAATTTATTGATTGTTTATTATTTGAATTCTCGAAAATTTTCTTCAAACCTTATCAAGTAATGTACTAAAACCTTCATTTTGACTAACTGAATTACTTTGATATTCAAATAATGATGGTTGACTACTAAATAAATGACTTGCTGCTGAATTCATTAATGTCGAAGCTGAATGACCATGTAATCGTTTTGCTGGTGGATAAATATAATCATTCCAATCTTGTACACTATTATTATGTTGATCCATAATATTATCAGATGTACGACGTTTATATACCAAACCATTACCATTTACAACTGTATTTGGTGATGTATCAATTGGAAGAAAAATCTCGGCATGATCAACAGGACCATGTGTAAATTCCATAACGCTTGTATCATTTGTTGTTACATATTGTAGAGTAGTCTAAATATTATAGATAGAAAATGAATGCAACAATTTCTTTAAAATATAATGATAATCCAGTGGTAGCCAACTTTTTGGTTATAGCGATGAATACTTAGATGATTTCAGATCGATAATTTGGTGAACATTTTGTATTCGAAACTTATTACGTGCATTTTATTATTAATAAACAGGGCAAAATTCTGTAGATGAACTACCTATAGGTTTCTCTATCTGGTATCTGTTCCTAATAGGGGCAGGAGTGGTGGATAGTTTTCAAACCATTGTTTTCAGTAAATTTCCAGCATTTTTCACTTGGGATCTATTAGATGCAGTTCGCTTCTATAGTTAGGTATACGAAATTAGTTAATGCTGCTATATAAAACCCCTTTAGAAACTTAATCACGTTAACCAAAAAAAAAATGTAAGCCCTAGAATGCCACCTCCTAATTAAAATACAAACAAAAAAATGAGAAACAAAGCTTCATTATTTTTCGAAATAAAGTTCAAAGGTCTTGTCAAGCATAAGTGTCTCTCCACGAAAATTCTGGCTATTTTATTCTTTATCATGTTTTTCGGCTCTAATAATCACGAATCAAAAAATACAATATTACGTATTACGGACTCCGTTTTAAAAGTTGTTTGTGACGTATTGGGTGCCTGTCTTGTTGTCAGTCATGTATCATGGTTGCTATGGTTATTTATTTATTTTATTTATTGATGAGAGAAAGCACCTCAGGAATTATTTTTGTGTACAATGCTGCGTTAGCCGATTTGGACATTTCATGCGTAAATTGTATGACCTTCTTTTTCGTGCAATTTGTCGTCTTTGTTTTTTACATTAAATTGTCGCGCAACACGTAACTTGAGAGTACTGCGTACGAATTATCTATTGCAATTTAAAGGCAGAAAATTACTAGAAAAAATTACTTCCATGTCATTATCAAAATTCACTACATATTCCTCAATATGGCCACCACTGGATTTTTGTTGTTCTTAATACCTGATTTGTAGCTCTAGCTGAAGCGGATATTTCACGTTGTAAAAGTGGAATATGATTTTTAAGAAATGGTATTACATATGGCCTAAGTGGATAATTGGTTGATTCATGAAGTGCTATTCGAAATTCATCAATTGTAATTCCGCCACTCTAGTATTAAAAACAAAATACCACGTCAAATATATTAAATATAATAAAATATGTACATATGGTATATAGGATTTAATAAATCTTACCGCTAATGATATAACAAGAGCCCGTATACGATCGCTAACTTCTGGATGTGAATCTTGTGCAAATTGTACCAAAGATCCGAAAAATTTTCGTATTTTACTTAATGCACGAGTTTGTTCAATATGTGGTGTTATTGCTGAGATAGCTGGTGGTGGTGTAGTTGTGGCACCATTAATTACCGGTGATGAACTTGAATTACGATTTGGTCGTGCTAAACTAGTATGATGTATTTGTGGTGACATTGGTGATCTGGGAGCTATTGCTCTTGCACTTTCTGGTGAATCTGGTGTTCGACAATTATCTTTACCTGAAAACATGAATAGTTATATATCATTATGTAGTTTGAAATTTGAAAATTATATATGTATTTTATAATTGATGGGAACCAGTACAACATGTTATCCTATTTGTTAGAAATTCATGTTGCTTTGTTTTATTTTTCCTCCTTTCTTTATTGTTTGTGGGTGCACTGTTCTATACTTCTACTATATGAGTATTGGAAACCCTTTCGCAAACAGACAGATCCCATTCATTATTACGTATGAATATAGAAAATCTTTTGTAAATTAAACATATGTTTAACATTTAACTAAAAACATAGAATATATTTGTTGTTGATATATTTTCCAGCAGCAAGAGGAAAATCGATTTTATTTGAACATTATCGTTTGTCTATTGAATTTTAGTTTTTCTTGTTTTTTCATTTTGTATTTTCTTTGGGGGAAAATCTATAATAATATTAGGTCTGTTTTATTTGCCATACCCTACACCGGAGCAGGGTAAGTGGCAAATAAAACGAGCAGGAGTAGAAAAAAGCTTTAATTCAAATGTTTGTAGCGCTGCTTAGCAACCTTATTGTAATTAAATGAGAAATTTTTAGCTAATACACTTTTTATGGTAGAAAACTGAACTAATTTCGGTGTTAGAGCTACCCCTGGTCTGAAAGTAGTGTAGGATTTGCACTTTTGTTGTTTTTGTTTTCAATGTAAAATTTGCTCTACCCCAGAGCAAGTGGCAAATAAAACAGACCTATTATATTCCTTTCAAACAGGACAATGTCTTTTCAAATAATATTGTTAGTTTCATATTTACCATAGAGACAATTTTATTAAATGTAGATGAAAGGAAAACTTAAAATTACCTACCTCTACACTATTAGCTTTATAGGTTGATGGTATGTTTCTACCACATTAGGGACAATATATACTATTAAGTGGCAGAAACCTAACAGCTAGTATCACGTTAGATTATTGTGGAGAATATATTGGACAAAGGGGTGGTAAACTTTTTAAAAAGACAAAGGATCACAATATAGCACAGCATAATTCTCCTCAGCAAAATTATATATCTGAGCATAAAAATTGACCTTTAGTTGAAATATCGAAGTGTTTGCTGTTAGATGCAGATTTAGATTATCAATTTTGGGGCGATGTAACAGCTAACTATTAACAAAATAGATTATCATCAAGTGCAAAATTAAATCAACACCGTATGAGAGTTGGTAGGGAAGAAAGCCTGATATCAATTGTCTTCGTGTGTTTGGAACAAAAGCTTATGTTCATGTTTACAACGATTCAAAGATAATGATTTTGATCCTAAAACCAAACAACTGATCAAGGTAGTTGTGGTCAGGCTTAGTGTACTATGAGCTGTTGAAACCCTGATGGAACAGTTAACAAACAGACAACAATTAATGAATTTGAAGCAAGGATTGCAAGGAAAACGAACAAATATGATAACTTTTAACTGTCATATCGTATACTTGCAAGTACTTAAAACGAAAATTTTTCATTAGCGGTGTTATCATCCAAACTATTCGTCTTTCAACACTGTACATCTGTAGATGCAAATCTTAACATTTTACATCAATAAATCATAAAATTCACATAGCTCTCTATTTTGAATAATAAATATAAGTATTCATTATAAAAGTTGTTCACTTTTTGCCTAAAATCAATTTTTCTAGACCTAAAACTTCAATGAAACGCTTCCAAAAATTTATTAACACATATAAAGGAAGCAATTCTGAGGGTACACCTCTTTTTAGACTCGTTTGAAATATAAGCTCCTTAATAGTTTAGGTAATCAGGTATTACGAGACATGTTATCATGTTGTTTATGATTATTACCTAATAATTTTTTTGAATTAGTTCAATTTAGGGTTTTGTAATCCAGGAATTCAATTATTCCCCAGTATTCAGAGTTCTGGGATACTGACGAATTATGGACAATTCAGATGGGAAACAGTTGTTCAGTTATGTTTGAATTACTATCATTTTTTTCAGGTTTTCTAGACCAGAATTTTGTGATCATTAGATTGAGCTAGTTCATTTCACTATATTTTCATTAAAAAAAAGGATTGACATTTATTTTGTACAAACATTTTCGTGTGGTAGGATATTGTATACATGCTTATCCTGTCCTTCCCCACATTTCCTCCATTTCTTTTTCTTTATTTAAAACTTTATGAATTAATGATGTTTTGATTGTATATAACCGACGATATTTAGAGTAATTAATTACTCATAAATTTAACCCAAAACCCAATTAACTAGTTTCTTTCATCCTTCAATCAAATATATATTCAAAATGAAGAGTTCGTATTCTTTGAAGGAAAAAATTATATTAACATTTTCAAAACCAGAGAAAAATTACATATATAAGATTGTTATTGTTCAATCAAAAAAAAAAACTCCAAAATTATACATCAGAGACTACTATCAGGTTTATATCCAAAAACCTACGTAAAAAGTGTTTCTGTTAGATTTCAAATTCAGAAACCGATGAAAGCTCTTCACTTAAAACAAAAGACCAATTGCTTTTCCGAAAAGTTTTCCTTTAGATTCACCTACCCAAAAATCCACCTTGATTTTTGTTTCGCAAACGATTCCCATATATTAATTCAACCTCTTTTTCAATCCAGAGAGATTCAATTCTAATTTTTCCTTTTTTTTTTTCCTGTATATGTTGGATGGTTTGTTTTCTTTTCTGCTAAATCCAGAACCAAAAATATGTACATATATAGTATTTATGTATATCCGAAAAATGGAAATATGAACCAAAGAATAACTTAGAAGTTCTTTCATGTGACTGAAATGGAAAAATGTCTGCATATGACAGAATCTGATTTGTTCACAGGAATATCAAAACCAAAATTTTCTCTCCCATCTACCTGGTCTGTTGTGTTTTTTGGTTTTCCTCAATTATATATAGTCTATATTTAAATATATCCTATAGATGGGAATACAGTACTATATATACATGTATGAATTGAGTCAATATGTATTAATTCCATGTTTCTATACATAAAGTTGATGGCATTTAATCATGCAGTGCTGTGCTGTTATTAACATGTTTCCAGGCATTTTTCCTTTTTTTTTTCCTTTCGTACAGTATGTCTGCTTCTGATATTATACTATAGTTCAGCGTTCTTCAAACTGAGTTCCGTGAGATATTTCACGGGTTTCCGTGAATAAATTGGGTTTTTTAAAATTCAATAATGGAAATCTTATTTTGACTTACTAGGGTGATCCGACTCCTGCTTGGTTCGCTCACCGTGTGTATAAACAACAACCAAAATACTAAACCAATTAAACAAATTTATCAAGGACACTATTCAATAAGCTTTTGTTTTCTGTTTTTTCTTTATTTTCTTTAGCGGTAGAATAAGATTCTCTTTTTTTCTTTTTCTCTCCGTCTCAATTTTTCAAGATGCTAAATTTTCTACTCTTCGTTTTCAATTTGTGAGTTATATTCATTTATAAAATTATTTTCTTGAATATGTTCGCCAAAAAGTATGCATACTTTAATTATAAAACTATTTTATATTATAGAGGTATTCGCCTAAAAGTATGCATAAAATTAATTCTTTCACTTGCGGAGATTCGCTTAAAAATATGTATACAATTGATTCTTCCAGTTGTGGAGAAAAACTACTTTATATAATAGGACATTTCTAAGAAATATATCGTGTATTAGAATTGTTCTGCGGGATTCCGAAGTTTGAATACCACTGTACTAGTTCTATGAAACAACAATCAAATATAATAGAATTTTCGGTTGTTTTTCTTTTGCCGGATAAGTTCATCCCACTTTCTTTTTTCTTTTGATACAAATTCAGGTGAGTTGATTTTTTTCTTTCTTACAATGGAAATTAATTTTTTTTTACTTATAAAAAGCTTTTAATAATATATAATTTAAACTCAAAGCCTTTCAATTCTATTACTGGACATTTTCTATCAACAACAATAATAGAAAATCCATTAAAGATTAACGATTTTTACTTTCATGGAATACACAGGTATTTTTTCATGTTTATTGCCAATTAATGGAAAAAACTAAGTTTAAAAGACATTAATTGTCATTTAGACTTTATGTCTACATTTTAGTATTGTTGTGAAGGAGGAAAATACATTCCAATTTCTATACAAAATTGTCATTTTATATGTCCTTAATTCATGGGAATGCACTGCTGACTTTTCAATCAAATGTTGCTTCAGTAACCAGATTGTCAGATTGTTTTGCGGACTTGAATTAATTCTCGCAGTGTTCTTAAAGATGGCGTTAGTCATATTATTTTCACATTGTTTATCGTGACGACTAATGTATGGTATATCAATTTAGTATCAATATGGTTTAATATTTAGTACAGTATTTTCGGGAAGGACCACTTCTTTCCTGGCGAATAAAGAAAAGTGCTGCTGAAAGTTATCGTTTATTGGTGGAACCTTATGGTGAACATGCTCTATCGTTACCACAGAAGAAAGAAAAAAGGATCAGCATATGCAAAAAGCGTTGTTATTCTAAAGGGAATACAGAAAATCTGCCAAAACGGCCGCCAAGGCATCATTATTAAAAAAGAGAACTTAAAACAGGATATTTATAAAAAATAAAATTATGCTGCAAATCCAACACGTTGTCACTATTTACCAGAACTAAGTAATTATTTATGTACAGCTTTAATACATATTATCATTTCTTTAGAAACGATTTCTAGTATATACTTGTAAGTTAATGGAACATTTACTACTCTGTAACCTAGAGGACAAAAGTGCAACAAGTAGTACTTATGTATATCCTTTTATGTATGACAAGCTTTTAGACAGAAAGTATACTATTCAGTTTAAATGGAGTTCTACTGTTTTTATGGTATACTTGTAATGAACATTAAACTCGAAAGATGTAATTGGGTTTTATGTGTTTGACAATTCTACACCAAAGTATAGATATTTTATATCTAATTCGAAATTATACGGAGGACATTCTTTTGTTGCCTTATACATATATTCGACTATGCTACTGATTTAGCTACTTTTTTGCACTATCTCGTTTTGTATCTAATAGACACATAAAACTTGTTTTCTTTATAATAAATGAAAGGTGATTCTTTAGTCCAGCTCATCTATCTTCGATGTTTCCATCTAGAGGAAACATTTTTCAGAACTGCAGCAATAATGCTTTTTTGAGTTTTTTAACTTGTTTTTTTTGTTTTTTTAGCAACAATTAAAGAAGTTATTTAATGCGTTAGTGTACAAAGTTGTAGCAACTTAATGTCAGTTGTAACAATTTAATTTTAGTTGTGGCAACAGAAAATTCAATTGTCACAACTATTATTCCAGTTGCCAGAACTAGTCAATAGCTTCATAATTTTTCTGTGTGTACAAAGTTTTCAATCCTAGAAGGTATTACATCTAAAAAGGCTACAAGGTTGGTGATGGATATATACATACTTGTATGTATAAAATGGAAGCAGTCCAACCTACTCGAAAACCTTTTAAATGCCAAAAGTCGTTGTGGTTTCTTCTTGGAAGAAACAAACCTAATAATCTTCTAACAGCAAAAGAAAAAAGAAAATTAAATTCTAATCTTAATCCTTGTCGTTTAGTAGTACTACTTCAATGGAAATTTCAATAAAAGCTCTTTTTTTTTTCTTGTAATCAGTCAATTTCAAATATAGAATAAAATTTTAAAGAATTTCTTTCTTTTTCTTTTCTTAAAAGAAAATTAATTAATTTATTTTATTTTTTCAATCAATATTTATATTTTTCTTTTTTTTTTCTATCAGATTCTTGAAATAATATCAAAGAATAGCCTTTTTTCGTTGCTTTTAAACACATACAAAAAATATATATTCTCAATGAACGATTCAGTTCACCACTAATTCTGTCCAAGTTGTCATCTTCTCACGAAAAACCCCAAGAAGAAAAACAAAACAACAAGAAAGTATAAGGAAAATACCATATAAATGTATATTTTATAAATATACCCTTACAATTCAGGGATTCAATGTTTTTTTAACTCCTATACGTGTCTATCGAAAGGAAAAACACCTTTTCAAAATGAATCCATATTACACAGCATCTTTTCGTACAATATATTGTATATATATAAGAGATCAAATACTCGGACTTATGGATATATGAATGATAAACATATATATTCTCTACTAGTTCCTTTCTCTATAGCAGGGCATTTGACAAACATGCTCCAGCTGGTAACACAAGAAATTTCCCATTTGGCCTGAAAAATTGTACGTATATCTCGAATTCAGACAAATATTTGTTAAACCATATATATATATATATAGATGTGTAGAAAAAGGGATCTTACAATAGACAACACATTTACCATGTACATATAAATTCAATGGAAAATGGATAATAATATTTTCTATAGAATTCGATGGAAACTTTCAAGTTTGAATGCGGCTATATTGGAGAACTTCTTCCATTTGTGGATAACAAAACAAAAAAAAAAAAAAAAGGAATATAACAACATTAAACTGGTATAGACACAATTCATATTGCCCAAACCACTTTGAATCATATGGCAGCCCATTTACCTCAAACTTAAAATTATTCGTTTCTTTTTTTTTTCTATATACAAGTATATTTAGGATGAGTTGGAACTTATATTCTTTTAACACATGGGAATGTTCACAATCCTTGCGGATTGATGTAAATTGCTTCTGGTTATAATGAAAAAAAAAAAACAAAAAAAAAATGTTTAAGTAACATTGAAGTAGTATCCTTTTTTTTCCTCAAAAGGAATAGTTAATAAAAATATACTAATAAAAAACGAAAAGTAATTAAAATATTATAGACTAGGACTAGATTAAAGACTGTCCGATAATAATAGGGACAAATGTGACAGAAAAGAGACAAGAAAAACTTGAAGAAATATCTAAATTTCATCAATAAATTATAAATTGCCTATTTGGCGGCGCAAATGGAATAGACGTTCAAAACTGAGATATAATTTGGTTTGATAGTTTTTCGAAATTAATTTAATTTCAACTTGAAAGAAGCACAAATTAATTTCTGATGTGTTTTAACAACATTGTTTAGGACTATTTCGTATATGCGTACTACTCAAAAATGCACATTTTTTCCTAACATGTGAATAAACTATTTGGAATGTTAAAAACAATAATGAGAATAAGCCTAGAGTTATACATTCTATTATTCCAAATAATGTATGAAATGTGCCGATTATCGATAGAGTTCTCGACCTCTAGTAAATAGAGAACAATATGTACCATGATAGTATAAGTCTAATCTGCAAATTTTATTCAAATCGGAGTATTAGTTTTTAAAGTACATCGAAAAAACTATATGAAGAGGATTATTTTCTCCTAAGATTATTTCTTTCTCCACTATTCTTAGACTGATTTAAATGAAATTTAACATGTAATCGCCTCTATTTCCGGAGTTAACTTATTTAATTAATTTCAACAAAATTGGTTAGCAAATTTTTCAATTAAATCCTAAAAACCATAAACAAAAAAATGACAAAACTTTCTGGTCACCTTGGTTTTTCTTTATAACTTTGCTCCCCCTGGGTCGATCTGGCAGTACCTACCATAGGGCATATAAATTTATGAGTATATGGATTAATAAAAATTACGTACACTTTTTTAAATTATAGAAAATACGATATTTCCATATAAACTAAACATTTTGGATTTATAGTTGTGATTTCGATATATGCTTTTCAAAATTTTATACTACATCTGTTATCCAAAAGATTGTTATACAAAAATATCAGCAGTTTATATTCTTTAGGGTTTGGGGTTTGGATATATGATATAAAGTGTCCTATTATTTTGTGCTTGAACCTCAATTCAGGGGAAATATTTTGTATTCGAATCTTAATTTAAGGGAAATTGTTCACATCAACTCTAATTTATATAAGATTTTCTTTTTATTAAAATTTAATTTTTTTTTTGGATTCTTAATTAAATATTAATTATGAATATTAAAGTGTTCATACCTTTATTACGACGATTATTTACTGACGTTTCATAGGCTTCCTTGTCCTGGATTTCTTCTTTTATAATTGTTTTGCCATCCAAAGCCATCTAAAACAAATAAATTAGAATCAATTAAAATCTCTGAATTTAAACTTTAATGTTTTATTTTTTATTTTATTTTTTTTTTTTAATTCAAAAACTAACACAAAAAATGCATTTATTTATTAAAAGGCTTTTAAGTATCATAAAAGCAAATTAATTGTGAATAACGAACAAACGAAAAGGTTTCTCTTAGACGTCTCATAAAATCGTCAAATATCTTTGAAGCAAAAAAAAAAACTGTACGAATTTCTTAAAAACACTAAAAAAAAATTGACTAAATTAAAATCGTATTAAAATTTTTAAGACGTTTTTTTAAGACGGAAAAGACTGATTTCCTCTCAATTAAAATTAACACTTAATTATTTTAAATATTAAACGAAAAAAAAAGGATGCTAAATTTTTGGCGAATTTTCTTTTTCTTGGACACAATATGATAACTAGTGATTAAAAAAAAATGATGTAACTGGAAAGATATTTCGTTTTTCAAGATGATAAATATTAAATTCCATATGAGAAGACATATTTTTTTTTTATATTTTTCGGTTTTTTGTTTATATTTATTCAAGTGAATAACAGACTTTCAATTTTCTTATTTTTGGGAAATACAATTGAATAAAAAGACGATGAAGAATAAGAAAACAAAAACAAGTTGCTAAACACAAAAAAAAAAAAATGTCTAACAAATTTGTTCTTAATTGGTCCAGAACATCTCGTAAAAAAATGTCTGTGTTTTCTTAATTAAATAAGATTCATCATATATTTGTTATATTAGTGGGAAATTTTAATACGAAACAAAACTAAACTAACAATAAAAGAAAAGAATGGAAAATTTTTTCAAGAAGACCTAAAAAGACCTAAAAATTGTTGCCATACTAGAGTCACCTATAAGAAAATTGAAAATGTCTGGTGAACAAGAAAAGGTCACTACTTTTGACGGACTATGAAATTTATCTTTGATTTTTATTAAATTTTTAACATCACCAACTTTTGGTTTTACTAAAAATCCAAGTAAACAGAGTGGAGAAGCTATAAAACACTATGTCCAAATCACGGTGAATGTGAGCGAAAATCCGGATCAACGACTTTCGTTTTATATTCAAGCAAACAATCCATTTTGCTAATTAGCTTAAAAAGTGAATTTGATAGTCCAGTGCTTGAATATGCTAGTCAAGTTAAAAGTACGTACCTTAAGGTACACATTGAGAGAATCGAGGCTGCATAGCCTAGATTTGTACACTTAGATATCTAGCTTGAAGCAATGACTTTTGACTTGGAGCATTGACTTTCAGACATTACAGAAACGGCATGAGATAGCTGATATAGTTTTCATTCATCAAATTTCTGTTGGTATCATTGAGTTTTCGTGCCTTCTCAAACGTTAAAAACTAAAAGTGAAGAAGCATTGTCTTATGGTTGACAAACATCGCATCGATTATGGAGCTATTGAGTGTATTACGAGAATGCTACGTTCACATTAATTCTACATATTTTGACATTTCGCTGAGCAAGCAGAAGCTTAAAGATCTTTTATTCTCTGAATTAAACCGGTGTTTCATCAGTTGCTGACCATATGTACCTGTTAAGAACATATCATGACTATTACAATAACTTCTTCTTTTTTTAATATAATGGCATATTGATACATTTCCCTTGAAAATGTCAAGCTCCTTCTCTAGTCGGGACAATTGATCGTAATTTGTACTAAAATAGTAGTACTAAAATGATTGTTTTCAAAAGAAATTTGCGTCTTCGACATACACTACAACGATACTAACACATGTTCTGATCTATTCTTGAGCCATTAAATCGCAATTCCATTTTATACCATTTAAAAGATAAAGTTGCTTTAGCAGTCGAAACTAATTACTGAAGACTATTATAGTAAATAAGTCTATTCATTCGAAAATTTTGATGATTTTCCTATCAATTTTGATACAATTGTAGTCACCTTTTTGTATAGTACACTATAGTAGATATTGATTAATAATATCAAGAGGAAGACTATGCTGAAAAGTAGATGTAATCAATTTCGTGGAGAGATATAAGTTGATTATTGGCTGTTCCTGTTTGAAAATGTTCTTCTAACAGTTTCTACTCAGAAGAAAACTTAATTATGATAAAATGAAATTGGAAATCTTATCAACAGAATCAAAATTAAATGATGTTCTTCTCTACTACTACTACTACTATTTTAATTAGCAACGATGAAATTGATTTTTGTCTACCTAAATTGATTTATGAAGATGTTTTTCTTGTCTTTCATAGCAAAAATGTTTATAAAATCGACGATATACATAAGTACCTAGCACTATCTTTTGCTATACCTTTTTTAAGAGCATAATCAAGTTCTGATTGTTCTTTGAAAGGAACAGTGAAAACCTTTGATAATATGACATTTTAGGTCTGTTTTATTTTCCATACCCTACACCGGAGCAGGGTAAGTGGCAAATAAAACGAGCAGGAGTAGAAAAAAGCTTTAATTCAAATTTTTGTAGCGCTGCTTAGCAACCAGATAGTAATTAAATGAGAAACTTTTAGCTAATACACTTTTTATGGTAGAAAACTGAACTGATTTCGGTGTGAGAGCTACCCCTGGTCTGAAAGTAGTGTAGGATTTGCACTTTCGTTGTTTTTGTTTTCAATGTAAAAATTTGCTCTACCCCAGAGCAAGTGGCAAATAAAACAGACCTAATATTATCCTTTATAAGACCGAGATAAGGTGTATCTATACTGCCTATACTATGTGTCCTTCCATTCATTCCTACTACTGGACATCATGAATTCGATATCTTCTAATAAGAAATAACGTTTTTCCATCTCTATTCCCACTGAAATCCACTAAATCCACACGTTTTTGAATAAAAATCTAACAAAAATCCAACATCCAGCAAAATAGAAAAAAGAAAAACTGAAAAGCAAAAAAGAAAATCTAATCGAAATAAGAAATCTCATTGAAAATATGTTAAAAAGAAAATCATTTTGTGTCACATGTCAGTTTCAGCATCTGGGTCTATTCCCAGTTTTTCACGCGTTTTTCTGACAGGTTCAAGTGATGTTCAATTTTGAATTTTTCTTGTTTGTGTGAATTTTTCTCTATGGTTTTTCTTTTTTTCGTTCATCGTTTTTCTTCTTGTCGGTTTTTCCTTTCATTTCCAGAGTTTTGGTGTACACTTTTATACTTTTGGATAAATTTTCTTCTTCTTGTTTTTTTTTTTCTTTTCGTAGTACCGAGAGTATATAGTAACAAGTAACAGAAGCCAACCAACATTGGCCAAAACAGTTTTTAGCTTTATATTTTCAAATTCATATTATATAGTTGTCAGTAACACACTCTTTTTCTACTACTTATAATAGTCATACTTCTCTTTACCAGATTTTTAAAGTACATTATACTTTTTGATTCCAATAAAGAAATCTTTCACGATTTTCATATCTTCTCTATCTATCTATTGTCTCACCCTGTTCCCATACCAAAAAAAAAACATTTACATCATTGATTTTGACAGTATTTTTGAATGCTTTTCCTCCGAAAAGAAAATCCAGAATGAAAAAAAGCTTTCCTTTTCTTATTTTTTTTTTTTTAGAACCAAAAGAAAAAAAGCAATCTCAGAGCCTCAACAAAAGTGGTCTTCTAACCAACAAATCTTTAACCATATATATATATATTTTTTGTTGTTGTTGTATTCATAAATATACTTTATAGTAGGATGTCGAGAAGTTTTCATTCTCCAGAAAACTTTTCCATTTATTTATTATAGAAAATCTGGAAAATGAAAAAGAAATACGTTTTTCAAGAGCAATAATAATAACAACAACAATAAGAAGTAGATCAGCGGAGATACGATATTAGCATCGTCGTCGTCAGTAGAAATGGAAAATTCTTTGGTATATACAAAAATAATAATAATCAGCACATAGCCTTCTTCTTTTGAGAGAGAAACAAATTAAAAATCACGAATTTCCCAAATATTTTCATCAAATCATGTTTTTCTTTTGATTTTACTTAAGGTGCGTTCACAAATGGTTGAGAAAATAATTTGAATCTAGTTTCAAAGTAAAAGAAGTAATCTGTTATTGGTACTAAAACATATATTGTCATCCAATGGACGTACTTTTTAATATTATTTAAAGTAATTTTGTAAAAGATAAATGTAGGAGTAAAAGAAGTAATACATGAATAAGTTACACAAAAGTAGTGGAGAATCTGAATCACTTGAAGAAGTAGAATTGTTGGCTTACCCCCTTATTCTGAACGCAGTCATAACAAGTTCTGACTAGCATAAAATGACGTCATTATCATAACTTTTTTTTTTAATACTATTTGGTATTTTGGCGCGCTCATAACTAACAACTGTCATAAAAAAATATCATAAGTTCTGACCGACAATATTTTACATTACAACGGAATTTTATATGGGTTCTCTGAGTGATTCAATTGATAAATATGGAATAATTTCCACCATTCTTTTCAACACACAAATAATTTTACACCGATAGAAAAATTTCAAACCCATACAAACATTTTCGACAGTATTTCTCAAATAACCACGAAAGCTCGCTCAAATTATACCAGTTTTAAAGTGTTATAAATTCATATTTTGGACATATTATGACCCGTTCGCCAGAATACGAATTTTCGTAGCAGTCATAATTTCAGTCAGAATATTATTGTCATAAATATTTCTGACCGCAAAACTGTCACAATGCCAGAATAAGCATGTTAGTGAGAAAGTCAATTTAGTAGTAAAACAAGGGTGCCTGAGTTCGAACCCAAGCGGTGGCGATTTCACATTTTTCAGTTTCCCACATAAATGCACTTTGATAATTTAATTGAAATAGAGTTGATTGCTAATGGCTTTGGCTGACAGCAACAATGCAAATACTTAATTAGTTATTTTTAATCAATTAACTAAATTGAAAGTGATCAGTTTTAATTCATTACTTGTTTATACTTAAATTTTCAATTTGGTTTAATTTGGAGTGTTTAATGATTTATTTTTATTACATGACCATAATTATTAATTATGATTTATTGTACCTACACATGTTTCTTTACTCATTATCTCATTTGTTCAGAAACTATGAACATCCAGTTCAATGCCAAAAACTCAAAGGTGCTCACAAAGTCCTACTTTATGTTTGGTGGAATATGAAAGGACTCATTTATTCCGAGTTTCTAAAATCTGATAAAACTGTTATTGGTAGAATGATATCAAAGTCAAGCGATGATAGTAAGTGACAAGCTAAAACGTAAAGAGCCTTTTACATGGTCATGTTCGATTTAGTCACAGTCGCATATTTAATTTCTGAAGAAGGTAAATTACTTAGTATTGCTTTCATGAGACATATATGGAAGACAATGTGATTAAAAGCTAAATTATAATAGGAAGTGGTGCCAAGCATAGACAAACTTACGATAATGTACTAATCTTCATGAATCGTATGCTGCAAACAATCGAAAGAAAATTTAAAATTCTCTGACGGGGTACTGTAAAATGCTTATTTTTGCTAAGGTACGAATACTTAAGGCCAATTTCCATACAGCCGACATCCTATTCTGACGGGAAAAATCAGAAAACTAGAAAGGGATGGACTTTTGCAATTTTCGCTAGGATTGATCGAATAAGAACATCAGAGTCTCCCCATCACAATTTATAATATTGGTAGTGTGCAACGGTATCGTGTGTGATTATCGTGAGAGTATGCAAACGCAGATGAAGAGCCATAAATCAGATAAACAAGTTCTGCTGCTTTTGAGGGGAAATGTCTGGCAGATGAAGAATCAGATGGGGAAATGAGAAATGCAGAAGTCGACAAAATTAGTAGGATGATTGTTTCTCCCTTTCCAAACTTTGCATAAGTGTATCCCATACTTTCTTTCATAAGAATAGGATGTCGGCTGTGTGAAGATTGGTCTTTAAGCTAGCATTCGTTCAGTTTTTTTCAGTCTTTTCTTATCCTTGACTTTGTCTCTATTATAATTTCGGGTTAAGTCCATTTTAAAAAATAGTTACACAGTATTTATTTCAACTTCTTAAATTATTATAAAAAATATTCAGAAGCCATAAAATGAAGGACTCTATTAGAAATGACTAAATCCTTTTGTTACTATTTATTCTATTACAAAATTACCAAATTGAAGAGATTTTTGAAACTTTGAAAGTTTGTAGAAGATGGACATTGCTTCTGAACGTCTGGTATAGTGTGAACCATGATTAAGTCTTCGTTTTACATGTAAATTTTGTAGAAAATCAAAAATGTTGTGCTCACCATGTGATGATACATTTTCCAGATCAACATTTTCTTTTTTTTTTTAAATGAATAAAAAGTGTTAGATTAAAAAAGAAGAAATAATAGTTTTCTCTGATAGATAAAATCCAGCTGTAATAATTATTCTGATGGTTAAGTATTTAGTGTATATATTTTTCTTTGAATGGAATTGATAGAGATTTCTTAAAGATATCCACCCGGTTTTCATGAAATTTAGCATCGCCCGCTGTTCTATGCAAAAACAGAAAATTGTTTTTTTTTTTTTTTTGTTTCTTGTTGAGTGTTTACATATTTCAAAATTTTCTGATATAAAACATAAGGCCTTATGTCGGCAACGGCGGCTTTGGTGGGCCAAAACTGAAATTGTAAATATCTGTGATTTTTCAAAATCGATTTTTTTATGCAAAACATTTTGAGAAAAAAAGCAAAAAAATAATAAAAATAAAAGAAAAAAATATAACCAAAAGAATTTTTCCAATTAAAAAATTTTTCTTGAAATTCTAATCGCTGGAAAATTTTTCTTTCCAAAAAAAAACACAAAAATGCATTTTTTCATTTGACGTCATAATATTTGATGTACAATTGATTCTCGATTGAATGGAATAAGAAATCGAATAGATTAGTACTTCTAATGAAGCTTAACACCGTAGTTCGATCCACATTAGGTAACCCCTTCTTGCTTAGAATGCACGCACTTAATATAGTAAATCTCGTTCTATAAAAGGTCGGGCATTTACACAAGAAGTGTTCTGTTAACTCATTTTCAGCCAGACAGGATCCACTTGTTGGAGTCTCAGCTATTCCTGATATTTAAGGATAGTAGTAAATAAAATTAGGTTTATATAAGTGGAGGTAAGTTTTATTTTGTACGAAAAACCTTATAGCCCAGTCAATGGGTACTTTTACCTTGCAAAAAGTATAGGAAACTTTATATTTGGTACGATTGTTCAACTAGGTAAGTTATTTAAAATTCCAAGTTTTCGACTTTGTGGTGGTGCAGCTCGCACCCCCATACTGGTTTAAAGGAGTGGAAAATCGGCTTTTCGCGATTATTTCGTTACCTGTACGAGATACGTTGATTGAGATCCATACAAAAAATATAGAGCGTACGATTCTTCACAATTTTTACTTAAAACTTTTTTTTTTCTAAAGATTATAGTTTTGAAGCTGCAGCGCGTAGAAAGTGAGCACTTTCATCAATTTCTTGGAAAATTTTATTTCTGAACGAAATTTCCCACAGTTTATAAATTTTTTACCCTTATATTTTACCCCTTCGCACACCACCGTAGAGGTAGAGTAATATGGCGCATTTTTTCACCACGGTATCCCCAGTAGGCATAATCCACGAAGCATTCATCATCTTGCTGGAGATAATTAATGATTTAACTGCTTCAAGCTTCTTGTATTCATTGAAGTTCTGGAACAGCTAATGTTGAAGAATATTGTTCGTCAGAGATTGTGGACTCTCCCTGAGAATTTTCCTCTTGCTCTTCAGGATCATAACCATAATCATCTGGCATTTGTAAAGTCAAATATTGATTGATTTCAGGTGGTTCACCCCCGCAATTGGGTATTATTTCCGGGATATTATTACACTAAATTCCTGTGCAGAATTCCTGTAAAGAATTTGGGAATCGATGAACTGGTATTATATTGAATATTGACTTTACTAAAAGAAAAAAGTATTACTTTGTTTACATGTGATATTTATCCACCGAAAAAGATCTCTGATACATACACTGTTAAAAATTATTTGAAAAAAAAAATCAAATTTTATTTTGAAAAAATTTGGTTTTTTTTTTATTTCTTTGTGAAAAATTATTTGAAAAAAAAAAAAAAAATTTGAAAAAAAAAAATCTCCAAAACAATATTGAACACATCTCACCCTTACACTACTCGTAAGTTAACTATCGTTGGGGGTAGATGTGTCTATTTTTAAGGGAGTTTTTTTTAAGTGAGTTTTTTTATGAGTAATTTTTGAGTAATTTTTGAGTAATTTTTCTTTATTCGAAATAATTTTTTTGAGTGAGTTTTTTATGAGTTTTTTTTTTTTTTAAACAAAGAATTCTGGAGTGGAATTGTTAATGCATTGCGATTACTAGGCGCTATCGGATCGGGTATAAAGAATTAAAAATGGTTGAAAATAGCTAAAGATTTCCTTTTAGGTAAGTAACTGCTTCTGATCTTGTTATTACATTTCTTGGTACAGATTTTAATAGAGTAATGATATTTCTGTTCAAACTAAACTGCAATGATGGCAGCAACTTCTCAGAGGGTATATTAATTTTGTCACTGCATTTCTGATTCATATAAATAATCATCGGAGAATGACCCTAAAAGGTGAATCTTAATCTCCAAAGTTTTTTCAATCCCGGGAGTCAAGGCGAAAGAACAACGTGTTTTTGTTATTTTATTTTAAAAATAATGTGTGATTTCCTTGTAGTGTAATTTCCCGTTTTGGTTACCAGAATTGGCCGTCCAGATCATGCGATTTAAGGCCGTTGGGCTTTTTTCTTTGGGAGGTTTTTGAAGTCTATGCCAAGAAGCTCACGACCATCCACCCCTTGAAGGAGGAAATTGAGGAAATTGAACACTGTATTAACAAAATTCAGCTACATTTTATTTATGGAATTATGCAAAACGGTCATGGAAGATTTCAACAAAATAGTTCGTGTGTTCCAGTAAAGCCGTGGAGCCATTTACCTGATGTGCTATTCCATACATAACCATATACTCTATACTTTATGAATCAAACAAGAAGTTTACAATTTTTAGTTATAAATCTGTGTTTTCTATTAAAATAACTTCTTGCGTGAATTTTGGGACGCCTTTTATAGAATGTTATGGTACATGTATCTTACATAAAAAATTGAATAATTTAAAATAGTTAAATATTATTCTAACCAAATTAGTTACCTTAAAAAAAACATATATCAAAAATAGATTTATCTAATTTTGAGGTTGTCATTTTATATATCGAAATTCTAAAACCAAAAGGAGAATCCTATTCGTCCTATATATTAGTATAGTTTTCTTTTTTTTTCTTAACAAACAATCTCAATCAAGTAATATTCTGTACGTCCCCATAATCATATCATTTCTTCGACACATCATCATCATCAAAAATTACCGTCTGGTGCACATAGAAAATCTCAGTCCAACAAAACAGGAGAAAAAAAAAAATCCAAGAGATTTCCCATAACTTGAATAATGGTGGCACTTAAACACCATATTGAGATGTCTTAAAAATTTTTCAAGAGGAAATTTTATTCCTGCTTGTACTATATAGAAACACAACAACATGTATTATATAGTCTCAAGTCAAGGAGAATGATTGCAACATTATGATGATTACCCTTATCGAAAGAAAGAAAGGATGATGGGACTGAATTCAAAGTTTCCATATACATATGTATGTATATAAAGAAGTTAGTCCTGTCAGAATTTAGAAAAATACTTTCTTCTATATGTATGTGATAAGAGCACAGGTTTCCTTAACTGTGTATAGTATACTAATAAATGGGATGAATATGCATCCCATGTCTCTACACTATGTACAATTGTTATTGTATATCAATGGATGGTTTTGTATGAATGAGAAAATTCTGTGAAAAGTCAATGGTTGAGAATTTTCAGTGCACACACACAGAGTCAGATGAAAAAGGAAAATATCAAAAAATGTATATGAAAGAACGTCAGGAAAAAATTTGGAATGAATGGAACCAGCTGCTGAATGTTTCAGACACCTGTGACCATGGCATATTGTGTGTGAGAGGTTAAATATGAAGAAGGAAGCTTACAGTGTATACAACATTGATCCTTTGGAAAACAGCCCAGATGGAGTAAAGAGAAAAGGAGGAAAAGGAAAAAAATGGAAAATTATAAAACGGGGAACCACCGTAAATGATTACGACTAGCACAGTATATACTATATACACACGTGGTAGATGGAAAAGATATAACAATCGTCATCATATAAATACGTTTACTCATGTACAGCTGGTGAAAATTTTTTTTTTGAAGGACTTTGAATGGAAAATA